>JAPWDM010000002.1:21008020-21640035 GCA_035578155.1 Brachynemurus nebulosus
ACACCGGTCCCTCAATTTACGTGAATATTCGTTTCATGGGATTCAATTTATGCGGATAAAAAATCGCGTAAATTATATCCGTCATTATAAAAAAAAGATACTGGAAATAAAAGCTACCAAAAATTGTAGAGAATTTTATAATACTTTAAATGATAACGAAAATGTAGAAATTTACACGTTAAAATTTTAAAAATATCGTTTTTTTCGATATCGATAATTTTCGATAACGAAAAATAGGTTTTGACAGTCCCAATATATTAGGAATACCCACAACTTGCTTCGCTTAAGCCTTCAAAAATTTCGTTATTTTTGAGCTACGATGTACCGTTTACGAGATATTTGCCACCAAAGGTTTACGTTTTCGAAAAGTATTGAAAACTAATTTTTTTGAAAATATTTTATTGTTGACAAAACCAATTTGACTAATCAGTCTGAATCAATTAATTATAATCAGTTTATGATGAGTAACTCGGTATCGATAATTTTCGATAACGAAAAGTAAGTTTTGATAGTCCCAGTATGTTGGGAATACCCACAACTTGCTTCGCTTAAGCCTTTAAAAATTTCGTTATTTTTGAGCTACGATGCACCGTTTACGAGATATTTACGATCAAAAATTTACGTTTTCGAAAAGTATGAAAACTAATTTTTTCGAAAATATTCTATTGCCGACCAAAGAAATGGGACTAATAGAGTATAAATTAAACCATTATACAATCAATTTATAATAATTTGTTAGACATTTAGTAGTAAAAGTAATTAAACACATTTAACTGAAAATATTGTTATTTATTCTTCTTTTCTTCTATTATAACTATTAGGAGTATGTAGCTATTAGAGATATGCTGCTACAATTTTATTTTGTTTTTGGATTTTAATTTACTTATATTGTTTACATACATTACAATTTCTTTATATCAATATCAATATTACATTTTCTTTTATATCAATATTTTGCCGATTGAAGTTTTTCCCACGTTTGTCTGTTTTTATTATACAAATATTTCGATCAAGCTTTTAGTTTACTTTTCTAGTTTACATTTTATCTTCTACGCAATATCCTGATTTAATTTTTGTTTTTACCGGAATTTCTAAGTTTTCAGTGAATAACGTTCTGACCCTGTATTAATTAAACCTTTTTGTATATTTGTCGCCCGTAAATCGCGATTTCGCTTTCGTTTCTTTCCTTCCGAAACAGGTGTTGTTAAATTTCCATTAGTATTATTTGGGAAAGTTTCGTCCAAATTAAAATATATATCCGAATTAACAGTAATAGTTAAAGCAGAAGACAAAAACTGTCCACTATTTAAATTTAAATGGATAAAATTACCTATTTAAATTGTTTAAGTTATATGGTTTAAATTGTTTAAATTATAAGATTAAATTCAGAAAGAGCTGTTAAATTAATTTTTTCTTTATCAGCGTCCATATTTTGAAATTAAAATAAATTATAATTATATTTTAATAACAATAATGCTACGAAAGAATTCGTCTAAACTCAATAAACATTAAATATGGCTAAAATTGTGAACATCATTATTCACTTACATTGTAAAATGATAACAGAAGAAGGAATACCAAAATGCGTGTAGTTCTGTATATACCTACAATCCACTCTAACTAACATGTAGCCACTTAATAAAAGAAATCACATACATATACCTTTTTTAATCTAAATAAAAAGTTAATTTTTTGTTTTCTCTTTGTTACAACTGCACATGTAACAAAAATTTTTTAAACTATTTATTCTTAGATTGTTAAAATTTAAAAAAAGTTTATGGACTATAACCTTTTTATTTTCTAGAATTTTAGGATGAAAATTTCACCAATCGATAGCTTAAATGTAGCTGAATCCAATGATATAAAAATCTCAAAAACGAAAAATTTGCAGTTGTAACAGTTTTATTCTCAACGTGCGATATATATATATATATATATATATATATATATATATATATATATATATATATATATATATATATATATATATATATATATATATATATAAATTTTAGTGACTATTATTTTCGGTTTCTAGGGACCTCAAAACAAATTTCTGTCATAGTCCCGGGCTCAGGTCATGCCCCCCGCGTCATGACAGTGGCTGTAATAGCTGAATTCCATTCTGGAAATTTTATCATATATTTATGTTAACTTTCAAAATAATCGCCTGTATATGTTAAATAATAGCCGAATTCCATTCTGGAAATTCGCTAAAATTTAAGACTTGTTTACATAAAAATCTTTGTTTACTTTAAAAATTTTCTCACGTAGACTGTATATGTATATACAACACACATAAACCGTACGCATAATGGTAGTAAGGATAATGAAATGGTCTTGTACCCTTATACATGTATCACAATAAAATTATGTGATCGTGTCAAAAAGGATATCGTATGCATATAATATATGTTATATACAAAATATCCATATTGTGTGGAATATGTATTTTTCGATTTCCAACGTTCTCACCAAATTTCGTAAACCTCGGATATTTCGTTCGAGAGTTATCGTGCGGACACATATATATATATATATATATATATATATATATATATATATATATATATATATATATATATATATATATATGAATTTTAGTGAATATTATTTTCGGTTCCTAGGGACCTCAAAACAAATTTCTGCCATGGTCCCGAGTTCAGGTCGCGTCATGACAGTGGCTGTAATAGCTGAATTCCATTCTGGAAATTCGCTAATAACAAAGAAAAAAATTTCAGTTCTACAGATGACTTATCATTATTTATTATTAATTACTTTTCCGAGTGTTGTTACAAGTAAAACAAAACCATTTAAAATTAAACAATGATATTTTATAGTCTAATAATAATTAATTAAATTTTCGAAACTACAATAAGAAACGCTTCTAACGAGCAACAGTTTTGTCTGTCTGAAAATATATAAATTGTATATAAATACATATTATAGGTAAATGAATATGGGTTTTATATAAAGCGGGTTCTACACGATGCTACGAACGTTCCTTCCAACATTCGATCGAACGTTTGAGGCAATTAAGTTCGATAGTTGGTGCGACGAATGTATCTGCTACACGGTGAGTCGAATGTTTGATCCAATACGAATGATAATGTGTTGGGACTCAGTGGACAACGCTGTTATCTGTCTGATGTTATCTCTAATGTTATACACTGATGTTGTCTCTCTTGTATAATGTGTTGGGACAAACGTGACGAAGATGTTATCTGTCTGATGTTATCTCTAATGTTATACACTGATGTTGTCTCTCTTCACATGAACGAGTCGTGCGCAACCAACGAACACAACCAACATTGACCTTCAAACGTTCGAAGCATCCCTTTGACTCGGTGCAAGAATACCGACATCGAACGGGACACGACCAAATGCGAATGTTTGACGCTCGACATTGGACACTCGTAGGTTCGAACAACGGCTACACGATGCTATGAACCATCCAACGTCGAATGTTGGAAGGTGTTCGTAGCATCGTGTAGCAGCGGCATAAAGGCAATATTCATACAGATTATATCTACACATAAATATGTATATTATAAAGACATGTTTGTTATGTGTAGGTACTGACTACTGCTGCCTATACCTATTACAAGATAGAAGTAACATGATAACAATTAGTTTATTCGCTGCATGTACATATTTTAATAACAGCTAAACATTGTTCATAAAGGGAAACACTTGACGTTATGTTGTATTGTAGTAGAGAGGACTAATAATTAGCAAATTTTATTAGATATATGAAATATTTATTATTAACCTTCATCATGATGTGGTACATATTAATATTGCGATGTTCAGATAGCAACACAATAGGAAATGACTGCCAAAATTGTGATAGTACCCGAAGTTTTATGAATGTGTATGACACGTGTCGGTGTATATACATATGTCGAAAAAGAAACAACGCCTGTAAACCAATAAAATTTAAGTATTAATAGTTCATTTATAAATTACATGGTATAATGTAAACTATATGGATACGTGCGCACATCTCATGGTGTACGGATGTAAAGAACAAGAAAGAGGAATTCTGGGTACTATTTAACACTATAACTGTCATAACTTCGACTGATACGGCTATACACTTTATATGGAATTATTGACGTCATACGACGTGGTGTATGAGATAATCAGGTTTCACTTGACATGTTACAACGGCAATGACCGTCAAGGTGTTTAATCAAATTTTATTGAATTCAGTACTTTATAAAGTATTCCTAATTCCCCAAATTTTAATTTCATATTGGCAAAGGGAATACATATTATACAAAATGTCAGTCTGAAAACAAAGCAGGCCTCATATTTTTGGAAATGTAACAGGTAACTAAAATTTGTCAAAACCGTTTCTAGAACATGCCCCCTCCCCCCCAACTATCATAAACTACTTGGGAATCCTCTTGAAGGCTTCAGCCACTCTAACTCTATTTCTATAAAATGTTAGACTCTACTTGTGGTACATCATTGAAAAGCTCTTTGAAAATGCTATTCATTAGAACCAAACATAATGTTTATCGATTATTATTTGAGGAATATGGAAAATAAATAATATACAGTACGTTATAGAGAATAATGGAAGTTATTTTGATTTCTAACCTAGATTAGTTTCGTCGGCTTTACGTACAATTTCTTGTTGGTTATTGTAATGTTAGTCTGTGCATTTTGACTTTATAGTTTGTAAAATTAAACTAATCTGGTAAAAAATACATTCAACAAACAGTTCTTCCTATTTATTACTATAGGAACTGGTGCAATGTTACAACAGAAATAGCAGAATACCATAAATTAATATTTTGTTGTACGATATTTGTTTCAAGACGCAGCTAGTCAATTTTGCACGGAGCCATACTTTTAGCCAGGTCGGCTATTACATTACATACATTAAAACTAGCTTATAAATAAATACCCAACAAAAATAGCACACCATTAGAAAAATATTAACGTGAAAAAAGTTTTTACAAATAATCTTTGTACCTATATATATATATATATATATATATATATATATATATATATATATATATATATATATATATATATATATATATATATATGTATGTATGTATATATACTTCACGAAATTCAAAATTTTTTATAAAATTTAAAATAATTATGAAATTTACACAATAATATTGTCCATTTTCATACATTCACATATCCAAACAAAACGTATTTACGAATATCCAATATATATACGTTTACAATAATGTATACCATGTATTAGTTACATATACATGATAAGTATAAGCTTATATGTGTATGTGATTAGAGAGAATGAATAATATGTGAGAAAAAAAATATAATCTAATCAGTATTTTTTTAATAATAATATAATAATAAAAAAACCGAAACAATTATTCAAGGGAAACATTTGGTCGTGTGTCTATTCTTTTCAGTATATACATACCAGTGCAGATATGCATACTAGTGAGTAGTGATGTACATTCGGTAGATAGTAATAGCACAGAATACATATATTTCGGTACTAATATTTATATGTAAACGTATTTGCATTTGGTACTACTGTCGTATTGAGACTAAAAAAAGCTTGAAAACTGAGGTACGGAGTAAAGAGGGTGTTCTGCATATTTAACTATAGTAGATTATATATCTATGTATTTAATACTATTCGGTGCTATTCTACAATATTTTGAAAACTTTTAGTATTTTAAATTAATATTTGCTTAGTTTTATCAAAAAATTATACCACAATTTTATTTAAATTGACTTATTTGTAAGTATGTATAAAATAATTATCAATAAATTAAATAATATAATAGTATTTTGTTAAAAAGTCAACATCTTTTCAAGTCAACTATAGAGATATCAATCTGCTAATTTATTTTAGAAAGAGAAGAGTAATAATAAAAAGAGACAAATCAAAGGGGGGCCATGATATTTTTTTAGTCTCAACACGACAGTATATGCGTACACGTACTAACAGTCTGTGAAATGGTGAAATTCAATAATATTTTTGATCTTGTGTTTAGATTATTGTCCTTTGGTTTAGTTCAGTTTTTTAATTTTAATATTAAATTTATCAATTAATTTTAGATTTTGTTGTTTATTTTTTATAACTTTTTCTTAAAATGTGTATTTATTTTTAATTTGTTTTCTCCACTATTTATTTAAATTTTTTACTTATGAAGTTTGAATCTTTCTCCTTTTCATTACTTACAATTAGTGTAATTCTGATGTCTTATTAATATTTTAAATGGACATTATCTTAGAATATATTTAAACACTACCTAAACAACTAAGTTTATAACTAGAGTTATTTTAAAATTTCTAATTTTTTGAAAACCTTTCTATGTTAAATGTTTAATTCAGGCCAATCACAAAACAAAAAAATTCCAGCATCGCTCTTGGTACAACAATTACAAATGTCTGGTCAAAAATTTCAATATTTTTGTTTTACAGTCGAAGTCCTGGGTCAGCATGTCTTGTTACTTACAATAAAACGCTTTAATAAAGTTGATTAGTGGTCAAAATAAAAATAGATACAAAATAAGTCTATTTAAATATGGTAAAAAAGACTGTGTCACCCCAGGAAATAATTTCACGCGTCGCCACTGATATTATATTATGTACATTTTTAATATACTGATAATAAAATTAATTAACTTACCCAAAATTATACAAAATTATATATACTCGTACCTAAATGAAAGTTTATTTATAATGGAAATTTCGTTTCAAACAAATCTTACATAACATATTATAATACTAATACATAAATATGTATTTATTTTGTACCTATGTCATTAAAAGTTCGTTTGATTATTTTGCCTTTTAACATTTGTTTTATTTTAATTATGTGTTTGTTGTTAAAAGTGTAATTTAATGTTTTGGAAACAACAGCAATAGATACTCGTTACATATATGAAATAATTTAATTTTACATTAATTAGTTTCTTTCTAACGGACAAAGTTTCTTGAAATCTATAATTTGGAAGTTGTTACGTCTCATTTATGTAATGGAAAAGTTTAAGGTGGTTGGTTCGCTAAAAATTAAGTAATGATGACAACTGTTGTGGACAACAATAAGGACAACTCCCCTAGTTTATTTGGAACTTACGACCTACCAGAAAAGAGCGGAATTGTATAACTATTAGACTAATTCGGAATCATGTAATTTCTAAATCCTAAATTCTAAAATTGATTAGCTATAAAACTGATTCAGAACTTCTTTTCTTTCATTAATTTTTTAATTTTTAAAAATACTTTTTACAATTTATTCTTACAATTTATTTAATTTACATGTGGTTTTTGGTCATACTATACCAAGGAGATCGAGTGCTTAAAGTTTCAATTTAGCTGAACGATAAGTGAACATATCAATACTGCGTGTGTTGAAATGCAAACAAAAGTTTGTCATACGTAGTAGTGTCTCACAGGCACTCGATAATATTTGAAATTAAAATTTATTCTGAGACTAAAACGTATATACATACTTTAGTCTCTCATATTCGAGAGTAAAGTGTCACTTTTAATCCCAAGGGACTAAAATAGTATATTACTTAGCAAGGACCGTACGGCTTATTTTTGTGGCCTCGAATGCAATTTAAGAATCTGAGGCTAAAAGTCGATATTCCCTTTCTGAAGTAAAATAAGCAAATATGCGGCAAAAGATTATTACTGAAAGTGGGCAAATTAGGTTTTGTTGGGTTAAGTTGGCTGGTGCTTTTCTTTTTTTTCTTGGGTTTCTCTATGAATGAATGAGCAATATCTGGTTGAGCAGTGATATGAATGATTTGCGCAATGGAAGGTTTCAGCGAAAAATTGAGTCCTCCATTTAAGAGACACAATTTTATCCCCGTTCTTCGAAAGCTCTTGTAAGAGATTATAATAACTCATGTCTGTGTATCTATCAGCAACGTCATTTGAAGACGATAAGCTTGCTGGTTAACCACAAACGTCCATTACTTCGATTATAGCTTTCTGTTTCAACATTCTGTTTCAGTGTAAATTTTGGTACGGAAATTAGAGTTGATAACATTTTATAAAAATTTCAACAGTATATGACTATATGTAATAATCAATTATTTCATTAATCTGACGAATTCTAAACATGAGGTTAATAATAACCTCATGTTTAGAATTCATTTTTAAATTTTGATACCTACGAAGGAAGTGCAACTGATTTATCGTCAGATTTAACTGTTTCCGTTAGCTTGTCCGACGAACAGGAGTTGTCTATCCATTTTTAAAAAAATATATCTTATACGTTATTATGTGAACAAAATGTAGCTTTCCTATAAATGAGACAATGATGACATTTTGTCTAAATCTAAATTTTGTCTAAATAATAAATTTCCTTAAGTGCTAGTTAGTTATATTAAAACTTAAGAGGTTCACAAAGCTGATATAAATAAAATAAGTAGATGATGAATATTAGGTATTTATAGTAGGTATGTATGTGACAATTGTGACACGGCATTTTCAGGTGTGATGTAGTTTCAATGACTATTAAAATTTATCATGATAAAAGCATGATGCATAGTTAATAATATTAAATAATATGATGTAACACTAGCTTCTTGAAATACTCAAAGCAAAATTCAAATGCTCGGTATACGATAAAACGAGATACATGTGTGACATGTTAAACAGGTAATATGCTGCTCAAGTAGACGCTTTCTAAATTATTCAAATAATGCAAAACATTAATTTAAAATATATATACATAGGTGATTTACGTAACAGTTTATATTACAAAATTTAGCTTCAAATTAAATACATTCTTCTAACTTTTTAAATATTCACTTTAACTACAGTGGAACTCAACATACTGACTAGAAAAATGTTTCAACACCTTCTCTCTAACGCAACGTGCCGGAACTAAAGCACTCCAGTTAAATAAAAAAATACTGTAGAGAGAACACTTTTGTGTAAGATAGCGGTTTCCAAACATTGTGCACTAACGCCCCCCCCCCCCCTATAAAAAAATCTTACCTCTGCCGCCACCCCCCTTGAAAAAAATTATAAACAATTCGTAAATTATTTTTTTACTGAAAAAACACATATGTATTCATGGCGGACGACAGGTCTATACGACACTTGAGAGGAAACTGTTGATTAGACACGTATTCGATACTTACGCGCTAACATGACTCTGAACGCTTGAGAATTGTCATTGTTAAAATATTACGTACAGTAACGAGCAGAAAAATCAGTGTTAAGGGGTTACATGGCTTTTTTTTTAGCAAAAAAACCTAATTTATTCCAACTTTTAGTAATTTTTTTCTATTAGTAAATGTTTATGGCTTGTACTTGAACAAAGGGATTTAAAAAAAAAAAATTGAAATTTCAACTTTTGACTGTGTTAAACAAAAAATTTTGATTTTTGGTAAAAATTTTCGTGTTTTTCATTGATTTTCTACTTGTAAAATGAGATGTAATGAACGGAAAGAGTAATTTTTTGTTCGAGTACAAGCCATAAACATTAATAGAAAAATTTTTTTTTTTATTTTAGATAAGTTACAGCGTAAAAATTAGCGATTTTCAAAAACTAGCCGCCAATGGCCTAATTATCTTTTTTTTGCATAAAAATTATTTTACAGTGTCTCAAAATAATATATAATAATATGCCAAAAGTTATATTTTCTTATAGTTATTGTAAAAAAAAATCGAAAAATTGTGTTTTTTTTTTTTGCTAAAAAGCCCCATGTCTTTTTTATTCCAAAATATATGTAACAATGGTATAAAAGTAAAATACTCCTGTCGCATAATCCTGCATAACATAACGAATTTCCGTTTACAAAAATTAGTTTTTCTAGGAAATTAGTTGGCAAAATAATTATTGTTCAATTATTGTTAGTTGGCAAAATAGTTATTGCTAAAAACTAATTTTTTTTCACGAAAAATGCCCAAAAAACCATGTTCCGAGCATCTCATGTATGACAAGGTTTTTTTTTTCCACTTAACATATTAATAGCAATCCTATTTTGGAGCGCAATATTTCACAAACGGAACTAAAATATCCCTGTCGCAGCATCCTGCATAACATAGCGAATTTCTGTTTACAAAAATTAGTTTCTCGACGAAAGCAGGTTACACAGAATAATGGTTTAAAAACCATTTTATGTAATTTTTCTCCTCATTCCAATGGTGTAAAAAAATATCGCAGACTTTTGAATTTGGGAGAACCTTGACAAAAACTATTTTTTTCACGAAAAATTCCCAAAAAACCATGTTTCAGGCATCAGACGTGTCTGGCTGAAGAACTCATTCAATATTTTTGATAGATTTGAACATTACTTTATGGTATTCCATATTTGATATTAGTAAATAAAACACTTTCCCCAACATGTTTGAGAATGGTCATATTGATCGAAACATGTCATAAGAGTTTTTAAAATCAAAAAAAGTGGTATTTCGCGTTAAAGCGTTGAAAGTCCAAAAATACTGAATGATATTAGTACATCATTCAGTATTTTTGGACTTTCAACGCTTTCACCAAATTTACATTAATATTTATTTAAATAATAAATAGTAAAAATTTTTTAAATTTATAATGTCAGTGGTAAGATGTTCAAATTTTTGCCAAAGCATACTTCGAAACTATGGAAACAATTATAAATAATCAACATACATATGTACATTTTTAGAATTATTTATACAATTATCATAGCACTATATATTAAATTAACGGAATAGCCTACTTTTTTAGTCGAATTTTTCCTTGAAAAAAGTAGACTTATACAGCCTATACGACAAGAACGGCGAGAGTAGGGGCGCTATCCGTTTTATATACATATATATATATATATATATATATATATATATATATATATATATATATATATATATATATATATATATTGAGCTTATTAAAGAGTTACTGATTCAAGATCAAGCTGAATCATTCAGTGGTATGCATAAAGTTGAGCATTGTAAGACATAATAACACATAATATATACACATATCGAATACATGCAGTATGTGTATATAACAACATATTCATATTTACTTGAGCCAAGTCTCACGATGCTTAAGTTTATGCATACCACTTAATGTGTGACAAAGGATTTATAAGGGCTAATTCTGATAATGTATCTGCAGTAGATATTTTTATTGTCACGGAATATCTAACATCTTTGCATTGTGACCACATAATTATACAAAACAAGCTCAATAACTTTTTTAATTAGACATATTCAGTAAGTTATTCAGTACAAAATTATTTATAGCAAGAATAATTGCAGAGCAACAAGAATTCAAAATAAAAAGACACTAATGTGTATTTAGGTAACGTAAACCTTATGACGTTACATACCCGCTCGTGTTGTCTCGGTAACTACCAGCCCCATTATCGATACTGATTGTATATTTAGAATTTTTAATTTGATATAACTTTGCTAATATTGCGTAAAAAATAAACAGTTTTTTTATAAAACTTGAACGGGATTACAGAATTTGAAAGCAGTATTAATTCAATAATTGTATAAATGAAGATATTTTTTTTCTTTATTTAAAATTTTGATGCATCAACCTTTTCGGTTATTAGCATCGGTATGATGTATTACAATGTTTGCTTAATTATTATGTTACATAATTTTGTTAGAATTAAAGTATGGTATATTGTATAAATATTGAGAATACTTAATCTGTAGTTTACATAATTATAATGATTGTTAGTTTTATAATTTCATACTATAGAATTTTTGTTATGTCGAATATTTTTATATTTTTTGAATTAGTTTAGTTTTCTGTAAGAATTTAATGATGTTACTATTGTCTTTTTCTGGATTCAGATCTTCTTTAAAGCTTTGAATATTATGTTTTGATCTCGCTTGTTGGTATGTATATAGGACATTCAGCAATTATGTGTCTTATTGTTAATGATGTATCACAATTGTTGTATCTCGGGGGTTGGTTTTGGTTAAAGATGTATTCATGGGTCAATTTGGTATGTCCTGTTCTTATTCTTGTAAGAATAACTTCGTGTTCTCTTCTTTGGTTATATAATTTCCAAGGTTTTACATGTGGTTTTATTTCTTTCAATTTTTGTTGTGACAAGTTCCATTGATTATCCCAGAGTTGGAGTATACCATCTTTCAGTATTTTGGTTGTATCTTCTGACGATTTTTTTCGGAATGGGATGGAATTCTGGCTTGTAATGGATTGTTTGGCTAACTGATCAACTAATTCATTGTTTCTGATGCCAACATATGACGGAATCCAGGTGATAGCTATATTTTTGTGTTGTGTTGTTAAATTGTAGTACTGGTGCAAGATATTGCTTGCTATTGTACTATTTGTATTTCAATTTCTTAAGGTGTTTATTACCGAGAGAGAGTCAGTGAATACATTAATGATGTTGTTATGTGGTATTTCGGGGATGATTTTAAATGAAGATATTTGATTATACGTATTTTAGGTAATTGAATCACGTTTATTATAATCAAATAAATTTTAATATTTCGATCATTATTTTATGTTACTTCAAATTTTTAAATATTAAAATAAATATCTAAAACTTTGTTTAAAAACGTTTCCAGTCTTCCAGTTTTATTTATTTTTTTTCTTTATACTACCGGAAAGAGCGGGCAAAATCACATAAGATGGATTTTTGGGTTTTAATTTTTCTAATGAGCGCACTCACTACCATCGCCCTCGCTCTCGTGGGCAATCGATAATTTCCCGCCCTTATTGTACAATATACTATTTCGCGTTACGGAAGATTTTAAAAAATCATAATATGTTATGGCCGATTTTTCACTCAGTGAGCGTTTCAGTTCTTTGAATATTATACATCAAATATGGCAAAGTACATAATATAATTATGTACACTAAACATGAAACAAAACAAAAAAAAAAACGAATAACCATGTCATAAACAAACACATTAATGATGTGTGTTGTTATAATTATTATTAATTTATAAATAATTATCGCCCCTGATGTTCCCTGATGAGAGTTAGTAAATATCAGTTAAACCACACGATATGGCACGCCGGTACACGGGAACACGCAGGCTAGCCTGGTCGGTGACTGATAGCTCTGAAGTTAATCATTAATATACAAATTGGGTTATTACGCTACGTATTTCATTATAATACAAATGCAGATATACACACAATATATATGAATACTTTATATGTAATAATTTACTACTTTATATAGCAACCAGTACGAGTAGTAAACCGGGCTGTTAGCGGCTGTTAATAACATTACTAAATACGTGTTGTTACGAAAGTAACCACACTCATGTGGCACAATAGCAATTCTGCCTCTTTTCATGTTAGCAGCACGCTAGCGAGTCAAAACTATAGACTATTTAATCAAAATGTTTCTCTATAATACTTACGATACATCATGGCTACCGGTACACAAAAAATCAGAGTGTGGCATCAGTAATACTTAGTACTATTTGTCTATGAGACGACGATCTCTAAAGCAGGACGAAGGGAAGAGGAGAATTGACACGAACTGTTATGCTAAAAAGAGACAGACGGAATACATATTATACTAAAAAGACACAGATCACAATGAAGGCAACGAAGGCGTCAGAGATCGTCGTCTCATAGACAAGTTGTAGTACCTCGAACATACACACAGTGTGTAGTCGTCAGCCAGCAAGATAAGTAGTACACTCAGTATTGTAGGTACACACACTTCGTATACACAACATGGCAAGATTCCACAATAGCTAATACAACGTAAAAGATACCCCTGTCGCAGTATCCTGCATAACATAGCGAATTTCCGTTTATAAAAATCCGTTTTTCTGTGAATTTTCACCCTTTTAAGTGATTTTTCCTTCTCTCTCTAATGGTATAAATAAATGTCGCAAAAAATTTTTAACTTGAGAAAATGTCGGCAAAAACTAATTTTTTTCACGAAAAATGACCAAAAAAACCATGTTCCATCATCCGACATGGCTGGCTAACGACCTTGTCCAACGGTGTGGGACTAAATATAAATATAATACATAAATTTCAGTGAATATTATTTTCGGCTTCTAGGGACCTCAAAACAAATTTCTATTATAGTCTCGGGAGATTTCTTTCGGAGCTCTAAAAAATAGGACTTTCTTCGGAACCCTAAAAAGGCATCTAAGTAACATACAAACATAATTATACATATGTACGTACATCACTATATACAATCTATATCTGCCTGTTGTACCACAAACACATTCGTTCATATAATTATACGTAATTATAGGTATACCCCTGTCGCAGCATCCTGTATAACGTAGCGAAATGCCGCTTACAAAAATTAAATTTTCTCGGAAACCAGTTGACATAGAATAATAGTTTAAAGACCTACTTTATGTAATTTCTTCTCCTCTTTTAAATGGTGTAAAAAAATTTCACCAAAGTTCTTAAAAAAGTGGAAATTTTGGTAAAAAAACAATTTTTTCCAAGAACAAAAACCATGTTCCTGGCACCCGACATGTTTGACTAACGAACTTGTCCAACGGTTTGGGACTTCCAATATTTTCATCAAATTTCGTAAAGCTATATATATATATATATATATATATATATATATATATATATATATATATACAAATTTTAGTGAATATTTTATTTTCGCTTTCTAGGGACCTCAAAACACATTTCTGCTATAGTTCCGGGCTAAAGTCGCGTCATGACAGTGGCTATAATAGCTGAATTCCATTCTGGAAATTCGCTAATAATAAATTCAGTTTATATAAATTATAGAACAATAAAGTTCAGTTAGGTTAGAAAAAATTTTGTTGGGTTCGGTTAGGTTAGAAAAAATTCCCTTAGGTGCGGTTAGGTTTGAGACCAAATTTCCTTAGGTTCGGTTAGGTTAGATCAAGTTCCGTTAGGTTCAGTTAGTTTAGAAAAAATTTTCGTTTGCATTACTCCATCCACCGCCAGAGGTTTCTAGAAACGTCCCGGTAGCGGATGGTGGGTCCAGGACTGTCCAATCCTTGCTACTGACTTTATTTTCTTATTTTCTCAAAAACTAGCTAATCTAGAATAATAGTTCAAAAACCTTTTTTATGTGATTTTTTTCCGTCTTTGCAATGGTGTATAAAAATGTGACAAAAACTTTTAAATTATAGCAAATTTTAGCAAAAAACTAATTTTTTGCAAGAACAAAAACCATGTTCCTGGCATCCGACGTGTTTGGCTGGAGAACTCATCCAAGATTTTTGGACTTCCAACGTTGTCACCAAATTTCGTACAGCTAGCAGTTTTTCCTAAGGAGCTATCGTGCTATACATATACATACACATACATACATGCATATATGTATATATATATATATATATATATATATATATATATATATATATATATATATATATATATATATATATATATATATATATGAATATTATTTTTAGGTTCTAGGGGCCTCAAAACAAATTTCTGCCATAGCGCCGGGCTTAAGTCGTGTGACGAACAAGACCGTAATAGCTGAATTTCCAGAATTCTTTCTGGAAATTCGCTAAAATAGCGTGGAATAGTTTTACTATTTCATGTTAATTTAAATTTGGAAATTAAGGATGCAATACTAAAGACGTTTGGGCAAAATTATATATATATATATATATATATATATATATATATATATATATATATATATATATATATATATATATATATATATATATTTAGGTAAACATTATATTTCTCTTTTAATATTATTACATTTAAACATATGGAATCCATTAATATTCCTTATGTCAATATGAACCTTTTGGTTAATATCGTGTTTTATCACTACTGCCAAAAAAGAGAAGTACTTTAATTTAAATTCTTTTTATAACGATAATTTTCGGTATTATATTCCAAATTTAAAAACTTTGAATAGAGATATTAAAATATATAGTTACATGTTTAGTATAATTGTAAGTGTTACGTAAAATTCACAATTTTGTTGTTTGCTATTGTCTATTTATTTTTTAAGCAAGTTGTTGCGCCATATTATTTTCATTATAAATACTTAATACAATTTTACAGTTTTTCACATATTTAAATTAAAATAATGTTCTAATGTATCTTAGTACCTGACGTACTACAATTGTAGAC
Organism: Brachynemurus nebulosus; assembly: GCA_035578155.1. Lineage (NCBI taxonomy): Eukaryota > Metazoa > Arthropoda > Insecta > Neuroptera > Myrmeleontidae > Brachynemurus > Brachynemurus nebulosus. The sequence continues at coordinate 21,024,053 of JAPWDM010000002.1, forward strand.
AAAAATTTGTTAACATTAGAACAATTAAATTTAATAAATGTTATCTTTATAGCTTAATACTTATTTTACTTTTTTTATAAAATACCTTTCATACGGGCGTAACTACAGTAAAACCTTATCAGCTTTAAAATTTAAACTAAATAATTCGATAATTGATATAACACTAATATTCCGCTTGTTATGTGCACCTTGATGTGCCCGGGTGCTCCACTCTCTCGCGACTCCTGCCATTTTGAAATCGTAGTTAGTATATATATATATATATATATATATATATATATATATATATATATATATATATATATATATATATATATATATATATATATATATATATATACTAACTACCAATGAGAAGGATATATATATATTAACTACCAATAGAAGCTAAAACAGATACATTTACAATTATTTTTTCCAGAGAAACCTTATATGCAATTGCTTGAAACCTTTTACACCTTATATAATACGATTTCGTTCATTTGTCGGACTGACTTACCATCTTGTTATTACTATCAACTATTACACTGTCACGGAAAAATAAAATAACAATTAAAGAAATTAAAGAAAATTAAAAAAGTTATACTAAATTGTAGAAAAAGATATATTTAGTGACGTTGTGACAGATTGGTAATTAATTAATTAATCGAACGTAACATTCGAAATAAAAAAGAATTTATAAAATTTAATTTAAGGTAGGGCTCTTATACTGTAACTGTATATATATATATATATATATATATATATATATATATATATATATATATATATATATATATATATATATATATATATATATATATATATAAACGAAATTTTCAAATAATAGTACACCAACACATAAACAACCGTAGCTTGCTCTCTTTCGCTAAGTACATACGCACAATAGGTCCGATAACTACCACAGGTCTGCTGGACAACAGGCAACGTATTATGGAGGACATCGCACTGCCACGGTATCTACCTACGGTGTCCAGACAGAGAATGCGTTACACTCCTGTCGCACTAGTTAGACCCCTTACTAGTTGTATCTGCGTGGGAATTTTTTTAAACAAACAATAATATGTTTACAATATTTTTAAACAAAAATCGAGGGAAATATATTATACAGGCTGTACTCTGCAAATAATTATACTCTGCTTTTAAAAATTATTTCATTAGATAATCACATGATCAATTAAAGGAGTCTCCACATTCTCGCCCACATTCAAACTGCTTGCATTTAGCGTGAGAAATGTTTTCGTATTTATTTTATAATCCTGTGTTATACGAGCCATCCACTTTACTAAATCTTAACATTTTAAATATTCTACACTTAAAATTTTAATAATGTTCTTTAGTTATTTATAATAACTAATAAGTTAATAACTTAATTAATAAAATATTTTTTGTGGTGTGTTTTTATTATTAAATAATGTATTTATTATGCGCTGTTTTTAAATGTCCTCTACGCAGCGAAAAATTTATGAATTTTAATTTTTAGCAAGTTTGCAGAATCGAAACTCGTTTTTACAGCCACTGTCATGACGCGACTTGAACCTGGAACTATGGTAGAAATTTGTTTTGAGTTCCGAACTAGAACCCGAAATATATATATATATATATATATATATATATATATATATATATATATATATATATATATATATATATATATATATATATATATATATATAAATATTTACGTATTTATGTATCAACGCCAACGCGATAAGTTTCGAATGAAAGCTTCTACTTTTATGAAAGGGCATAGCCGGGTAAGATAAAAACATTGGAAGCCCAAAAATTTTGAATCAGTTCGTCAGCCAGACACGTCGAATACCAAGAACATGGTTTTCTGAGCATTTTTCGTGAAAATTTAAGTTTTTAGCAAAAATTTGCTACAAATTAAAAGTTCTTGCGTTATTTTTTACACCACTGGAAAGAGGAGAAAAAATCAAATAAAAAAGATTTTGAACAATCATTCTGTATAAACTGGTTACCCGGAAAAACGAATTTTTATAACCGGAAACTCGCTATCTTATGCAGGATGCAGCGATAGGGGTATTTTTTTAAAATATGTATGTATATGAATATAAGATCACCCGATATTGTGCCTGGATAATTATTAGGGATGTTATGGATATGAAATTTCAGATATGGATACGGATGCGGATATTTAAAAACATTTTTTTCGATTACGGATATGTAAAAATATCGGATAGTGTTTCGGATACGGTTATGGTTACGGATAATTGCTTTCAGTGAACATATTTTTTTTTAGAAAAAAAGGGGAAAGCTTTAACCCAAAAAGTGAACGTCAAAAAGGAATCAACGGAAATCTATCAAGAGAAATATATGCAGCCAAAACTATCTTCGATTTAAACTCAGTTTTCCAACGGAAGTTGTCTGTTATTATCCGAAACAAATCCGAAACTTTCATTTTCGGATACGGTTTCGGTTTCGGATATATAATTATTTCGGATATCCGATAGTTTCACTAACGGTTACGGATATCCATCACATCCCTAATAATTATATCTTAGAGTGCGACTCACCTCACGTACACATATATAGTAAGGACCCGGTATATTTGCATATCTTATTGGTCTATGCTTTATGTAATATGGAATTGTTGACGCGGCACAGAGTTGTGTCGCAGTTAAGCGTTGTTCACACCAAAGTAAGTAGATTAGTAGTTAGTAGAACAACTTAGTAAGTTAGTAGAACAACTTAGTAGTAAGTGGAACAGGAAAAAAATATAACAATCAATAGTATGCATAAGATTGAGTATTGTGAGACTCTGCTCAAGTGAATATGAATATGTTGTTAGATACATACACTCGGATACACACAGATATGTATATGACAATATATTCATATTCTCTTGAGCAAAGTCTCACAATATTCAACCTTATGCATACTATTGAATATTCGTCGGTATATTAAGTAGTGAAATAAATTACCTGTAACAAACGTTTCTGTATTGTAAACAAAAAAAATACCCAATTGATATCCAAAGCCGGCTATTACAGCTCCATAAAACTTTCTTATAATAAAATTGTTACATTAAATTTTAATAAGAAAAGAAATACCCCTGTCGCAACATCCTGCATAACATAGCCAATTTCCATTTACAAAAGTACGTTTTTCTCGGAAACTAGCTGATATAGAGAAATTGTAAATAAAAAAAACCTTCTTTATGTGATTTTTCCGCCTCATTCCGCCAAATTTTTTCACGAAAAATGTCCAAAAAACCGTAAACGTTTTCACGAAATTTCTTAAAAATAAGATGTTTCGTTCTTGAGTTATCCTGCCGACACATAGTATATATATATATATATATATATATATATATATATATATATATATATATATATGTATATATATATGTATATATGTATATATATATATATATGTATATATATATATATATATATATATATATATACATATATATATATATATATATATATATATATATATATATATATATATATATATATATATATATATATATATATATATATATATATATATATATATATGTGTGTGTGTGTGTGTGTCCGCACAATAACTCTCGAACGAAATGTCCTAGGTTTACGAAATTTTGTGAAAATGTTGGAAGTCCGAAACCGTTGGACAAGTTCGTTAGCCAGACACGTCCGATGTCAGGAACGTGGTTTTTGCTCTTGAAAGAAATTAGTTTTTTGCCAAAATTTCCACTTATTCAAAAATTTTTACACCATTGGAATGAGGAGAAAAAATCACATAAAAGAAGTCTTCAAACTATTATTGTATGTCAACTAGTTTCCAAGAAAAACTAATTTTTATAAACGGAAATTCGCTATGTTATGCAGGATACTGCGACAGGGGTATTTTTTTTTAGATTTGTTTACGTCACGCCTATGGTTGTCGCGTCCATAGGAAGCTTTGAATTTGTTTATAAATTTTTGTATTTTTAAACAATTAATTTAACATGGAAATTTTTATTTTTATTTCTTTATTTAGTTAATAGTTATTCATTTATTTTTTTTAAAAACTTACGTTAAATTATTTTAATTTCACAATTCTAGATTTACAACGGAAAATTTGTAAAATTTCGGAATATTTTTTGCTATGTGTATACACATAGCAAAATCAACACATAGACATTATAATTAAAAAAAAACGCCGTGAGCAGCGGAGCCCCATCACGGAAGTCGAATTTTTCCTTTCATCTTTGGTATTAAGTGTCTACAAGCGAAATGTAATTGAAAGTCCACAAGCGATTTGTCATTTTGGTGGTTTCAAAACTGATGATGAGTGTCCGGTTGATCGGGGCTTTAAAAAAGGGTTTTAAGTTTTTAAGGGCTGAATCTCAGTAAATTTCCAAATTCGATAGCAGTTAACAGGGAAAAAGCCAACACAATTCGTACGAGGGCATTCCTACCCATGCTTATCCGCCAACTGCCTTTGTGTTTTATTTTTAAATATTAAAGTACCCCTGTCGCAGCATCCTGCATAACATAGCGAATTTCCGTTTATAAAAATCCGTTTTTCTGTGATTTTTCACCCTTTTAAGTGATTTTTCCTCCTCTTTCTAATGGTGTAAATTATTTTTGGTTTCCAGGGACCCCAAAACAAATTTCTATTATAGTCTCGGGAGATTTATTTCGGAGCTCTAAAAAATAGAACTTTCTTCGTAACTCTAAAAAACGGCATATAAGTAACATACAAACATATACATATGTATGACGTATATGACTTATATACAATCTATCTTCCTGTATAGTATTACAACTCTAAGAAAAAAGTAAACGTAATAAAATTTTACAAGTTGGATTTACACTATAGCAAAAAATGAAATAAATTATTTTCAATACGAAACTGCCCTCTTGCAGTAACATTCATAAATATTATTTTTCAATTAAAAATAGAAAATAGTAATACAAAACACGATTTAGAAATATTAAATTATAATTTAAAACTATAGTTTTAAAAATTATATACATTCATTTAACTTTTTAAATTATAATGCGTAATTAAATTAAGAATTTCATTTATTATTAAAATACATAATTCAGTTCTTAAAACATACACAGGATATTATAAATAAAAAAAAAAAGAATTGCACTTTACATTATAAAAAAAACTAATGTATACACAACGGTAAACAGCGTCAACGGCGTCAACAATTCCATATAAAGTGTACTAGTTGTCAAAATAGTGTATTCTTGATTTTTTAACTTATATCAATTAGTTTTTCCGAATTATTCCTATAATCGTCAGGGAGTTAAGATCAAAAATTTTAGCCACTTAAGCGGTTAACCCGAATTAACTCAGGTTGATGACATTTGTCGATTGTGCCACCATTTTATCTATCGTGCTTGTCATATATCAAAATTTTAAATGGGGTAAACTCCATATAGCTTCTATTTGTAACACAGATTCCTATTTAATTTGCACAACACTTTTGATGCTGGCATGTAAAACAGCAAACGTCCAGTTTAACAAGCCGCTTAAAAGATTAAAATGGTTACCCAACTTGACTACAGCGCCACAGTCACTACTTTGTTTCCATTAGACTAAAGCCATTTTGTTTATATATTTATTTTGTTTCGAGCACCTCGTGATTCATTTTTAATTGTTATTAATTTTGATTCTTTTGTAACATTTTTCTAAATTTTGTGTAACACTGTTTTCTTAGTTTTATTATTATTTTTTTTATTAATTTTAATTTTATTAAGTTGAATTTTCAATTTTTAATATCATCACTTTTAACGATTTTGTCCATTTAAATTTTATCGAATTGTTTTATGATTTCAAATGTGTATGTTAAAAAAAATGTATATGTCAAATGTAATGTTAAATATTAAAAATTAAAATTATGTATTTAAAGTAACACCTTGACGGTCGCTGACGTCATAAGACGTCAACTGAAACTTTACTAACTCACATATCACGTTGCACGACGTCAATAAATCCACATGAAGTGTATAAACGTCAAAATAATGTACCACTGAACGTTGTGTCATTAAAGGTTATGATCGTCATGGTATTAATATTTTTTCAAAACTTAACTTTTCTTAAAATTTAATATATTTATTTTTGACTGTTCGTTTACTTTTTTTGATTTTGTAGAATTTAGAAATATTTTATCCTGAAATATCATCTAGAAAAATTTGGTTTCATTACTTCCAATAGTTTCAAACAAATTCAATAATAAACAAGTGCTATTTCGTAGGGAGTACAAGTAAATAAAAACTTTCAAATGGTTGTACTGTAAAATTACAAAAATGTCACATAACTTCTTCATGCATTTGTCCTCTCAATTATAATTTTCGAGTGGTGTTTGTTGTTTTTTTTTTTATTTTATCTAAGTTTGTTATTAATTTTTACTTATAAATAATGCTAGTAACTTTTTAATGTTTTCTTATATGTATTTCTACTTTAGTTTTCCATTAAATAGAATAATTTCTTAATAGTTTTCTAAAATGAATTGAATTTGTAGATATTTAACTCCAGGGTGACACGGTATAATCAGTAAGAGTTATCAGTTACCACAAATCTGCCATCAGGTGAAGACTCCGTATCTCCATGGAGAGACACATTAAAAATACCGTATGCTAGTTTTTTTTAACTATGTAAATCCGACTTAGTTTGACAGATTTTTGTGTGAGAGAGATAAGTAAATTGAACTGTCACTGTACAAGCTGCTTTTTTATCCTTGTCATCTTATTTAACCAATCATATTTTTTTCAAAATTTTATTACCTTAACTTTTTTCTGGGAGTTGTAATATAATACCACAAACACATTGTTTCATATAATTATGCATATAGGTATACCCCTGTCGCAGCATCCTGCATAACATAGCGAATGCCCTTTTATAAAAATTAAATTTTCTCGGAAACTAGTTGACATAGAATAATAGTTTAAAGACCTTTTTTATGTAATTTTTTTTCGTCGTTTAAATGACGTAAAAAAATTTCGCAAAAATTTTTAAATAAGTGGAAATTTTGGCAAAAAACTAATTTTTTGCAAGAACAAACACCATGTTCCTGGCATCCGACGTGTCTGGCTAACGAACTTGTCCAACGGTTTGGGACTTCCAACATTTTCATCAAATTTCGTAAACCTAGGACATTTCGTTCGAGAGTTATCGTGCGGACACATATATATATATATATATATATATATATATATATATATATATATATATATATATATATATATACATATATACATATATATATATATATATATATATATATATATATATATATATATATATATATATATATATAAATTTTGGTGAATATTATTTTCGGTTTCTAGGGACCTCAAAACAAATTTCTGCCATGGTCCCGGGTTCAAGTCGCGTCATGACAGTGGCTGTAATAGCTGAATTCCATTCTGGAAATTCGCTAAAAGGAACTTAAATAGTAAACTGGAAGGCTTTTATGAAGATATTTTTTCTTTCCAAAAAAATCCAAAATTTCTATTTTATAAATAATAAAAATCCAAACTTCCAAAAATCCTAATTTATAAATAAACAGTGACTTTAATAACATATTTAAATTACTTAATATGTATGTATTTCATTTGTTAAAAAATTATATTCACTTTCTTTTAAATTTTTTAAAATTTCTATTCACCTACTTGTATTTAGAATAAAAATAATGCATTTAAAACACATTTAAAAATAGTGTAAATAGCGTAAAAATCGTGGTGGTACGGGTTAAAAGTTGAAACCTCCAAAAAACAGTGTCTGGCTATTAGCTTAACCTGTACACAAAATTTCAGCCCTCTAGGTTTATTTGGGGAGATTTTGACCCGAACAAAACTGTTAAAAAACAAGAAAAATCATGTTCTTTTGGGTATAAAAATGGTGGGGGTAGGGATTAAAAGTCTAGACCCCCAAAAGGCATCCCCTTGATACTAACTCAATCCGAATACAAAATTTCAGCCGTCTAGGTTTATTCGGGTGACCTGTGCGAGTGGTACAAACTTCGAAAACGTCAAAAAAGCATGAAATTGTAGCTTAATAATGAGGGGGGTGGGGGTAAAATATTAAAACCTTCAAAAAGCACAACCTAGGTATGAGCTCTATCAACACACCAAATTTAAACCCTCTACGTTAATTCTGGAGGGCTGTGGGCGTGTTAGATCCAGCGAAAATCGTTTTTTCCCCCCCTACTCCCCCCAAATCATCCTAGGAAGCTGAATTTTGGATATGTTGTAGATAATTGACCGAAACATTATGTCCAACCAGTTTGGGAAATTTTTATTGTTTTTCCGACCCCCCCCCCCACCACCCCCTTAAAAGTTGGGCCGGATCCAAAATTTGCCCAAAATTTGACCCCACTTTGATAGTATTGTTGTGCATCGGAATGAGCCCCATTTACCAAATGTGAGCTCTTAACTTCCATAGGGGGGCCCTACACATATTAAAAGGTAGCGCGAAAATATATATATATATATATATATATATATATATATATATATATATATATATACCTATATATATATATATATATATATATATATATATATATATATATATATATATATCAGACTTTTTTTTCTACATATTCGTGTTCTACGGGTCCGAAAACGGATAGCGCCCCTACTCTCGCCTCTCGCCGTTCTTGTCGTATAGACTGTATAAGTCTGATTTTTCAAGGAAAAATTCGACTAAAAATTATAATATACCTACATGTACAGAATACTAATAATTAATATATGGGTATACTATAAATTTATAACTATCAAAAACGTTTTGGAAATATTTTTAACAGTGTAGATATATTATTATCTAAATAAAATTCATAATGTACTGATTGAACTTTCATCACTTTTTTAGTATTCCATACCAAAACTGACAAAATGGAACACTTATGTAATAATTTTACTGTCCACCCGCCTATCAGAGGCGATTTGCTGTGAAACTATTCGACATAACTTTGCATAGAGGTAGAGAGTGGTCACTAGAGATGTGCTCTTGAGTACATTTTTACTCACGATCACGCACAGTCAAGAATTAGGTTTTGTACTCACGCCCAATCACGAACGAGAAAATTTATTTCTTTTCACACTCGGGCACGATCACGAAGAAAAAAATTTAATGCTTTCACACTCACGCACACTTACGAATTAAACATAAAAACTTTTAAATCTAATCGTTGGAATTTTAAATGAAAATCACTATCGTTTTAACAGTCAGTTAAAATTATGTCCTCACGATAAAATCAGAAATACGGTTAGTACGGTTCAGTGAGATTAATACTGATGCAAGTTACATACTATTTAATTTTCTTCTGGAAAGTGAGAAAATTTTCAAAATTTTCCATCTGGTGATTTATTTTTTAATTTTTGGTCTTATTGTAGGGGTGACAGGGGCTAGTATTAACGGGGGTAAGTATTAACAGGCCATTTTCCGCCAAACTACGGACGAAAAAATTAAGTACGTCCGGTTGCTGTCATCAGTAGATGGCCACGGACACGTTGTGACCAATCAGTCTTCGGCCGGTTGCCGCAAAACAAAGTTGTGAGTAAGGCGTAGATTTTATTAGGTAAAAGAACATTTTTAAGCCGACGGTTTTTTGATTTGAAGCATGATTGTATACCTAAAAGAGACTAAATTTATTTCAAACGGTAGCATATTCCATCTGGTATTGTATTTTGTTTAAATTTTACCGCATTATCAACGTATTCATTTTAAAAATTTAAATTTGTAAAAAATTTACCTTTGGGGCAAGTATTAACAAAATGCACGGGGTAAGTATTAATATGTTAACATTTACCTAGTTTAAATTTTATGCAACAAAGACTATGTTTTTAACTTCCCTATAAGGAGGTAATTGTATTCATCCCGATTTCAAAATCCAAATATCGTCATTTTCGTGCTTCGAGGTTACCAAAATTTTTTTCGTGACATTGCCAAATATGTTTGCATGTATGTGTGTGTACATATGTGAGTGTTAAATTTAAATGGTTTTAATTTTTATATCTTTTCTGCAGTGAAGCAGAGGGAGAGTTTTGCTTGATCTGAGTTATCATATATTTCAAGAATTATAATAATGTTAAATAAGACGAAGACTAATTTCTTAATAAGTAAATATTTTTTAATATAGAAGATATTAAACGATTGTGGTTGTCTATCGAAGACTTAAAATTTACCAATTTTTGTTTCGTTATCAAGGTCAAAGTGACGTAATTTGCTACTTAATAAGGACTGACTAACTATTGCCTCAGAAAAAATTAAAATAATTATTAATTAAGTAAAGATAAATCTAAAATTACTAATTAAGTAAAGATAAATCTGAAATAAGAATTTTCTATGTCAAATTAATTCCTTTCTAATAATAAACACGTTAAATATGATACTTTGTTTTATTTCCCATAAGTACATATCTACAAAATATCATAATCATATTAAAACTCTAATGTTAATACTTACCCCAACGTTGTTAAAACTTGCCCCAACAGTGGGGTAAGTATTAACAAACACTTTTTTTAAGAAAATGGGTTTTTCCATAAAAAGTACAAGGAATATGTAAGTTTTTTTTATCAAAAATTATAGACAGATAGTTGATGCTTCATAGCGTTTACAAAAAAAATCGCTAACTAGTTTCATTTCCGTTTAATATGTAAAAAAGTAAAATCTGTTAGTACATGCCCCTGTCTTCCCTACTGTATTTGTATATAAATATGATATTTTGCACAACCAAACCAAATATATATGTAGTTTTTAACAAAATTGTGGCAAAATATTTTTTAGTACCTATAAATACATACATAAATAATAAAATTAAAAAAAAAAAAAATAAGAATGACAATAAACAACTTAAAATGTTGAAAAAAATAATATTTCCTTAAAATTAACCCATATGTTCTTTATTATTCCTTCATAGAATGATAGACCACACTATTCGAAACTGTAAAACTGACCTTGTAATATTTTCAACTATACCCATTGACTGAGACCGAGTATACACACATCGTGAGAGACAGGACAATTTTAGACATTTGTTAAAAATTTAAGGAATTATTTAAAAACGGGAGAAATAATCAGAACAACATCATAAATACTGTTGGATATTTCGAAATTGTAAATCATTTTGTATACACTCCAAGTATCTCGGTAAAAAACTGGAATTTGTTAGTACAAAGGGTTATTGGATTTCTACCTACTTGTACCTATTCATAAAAAGTACCTAATATAAAAGTTTTTTTTTTGTAGTTAAAAAATCAAATTGGTTTAGTTAATACTCCCTAAAACTGAAAAAAAGTTTTTTTAAATTTTTTTTATTCATGGTCTTTAACTTTTCGTGACTCACGAATTATTCACAGCAAGAAATTAAATGTCACGATCACGCCCACTCACGCACGATCATAAAAAATTGTTCACAATCACGATGGGTCACGCGTGAATTCACGAGTTTGGCATATCTCTAGTGGTCACCCAATTATAGATGTGTAGCTGAATAGCCTTTTTAGGGGTTATTTTTAAGAAATAACTTGAAGAGGTATAGAGCTAATACACTTTGTATGGAATTATTGACGTCCTACAGCGTAGTGTCTGAGTTAGTCGTGGTCGTTGGCGCACGTGTTATACTGCCAATGACCGTAAACCGGTTACAAATTAGAGAATATTAGTCGCAACATCTATATTCTAAAAGTTAATTAGATAATTTTGATTCTGCCATACATAAATGGTTCATTTCTGGTATCAGGATATAACCTGATAAAAACCATGTGCCTGCCACTTGTTTTCAAAGACGAATTTTTATTATCATATTTTATTCGAATAGTCTATATACTAAATATAATTGAGACATGTCAGCCATTTTTCATCAAATAAATGTCAAAGTTAATTATCATATGTTTGAGGACATAATTATTGTTACTAAGTTATATGTTAATGAACAATTAAAATTTTTTAATTTAATCATTCTTTCTATGTTGAATTAATATGACTTTTTTCAATAGTTTATTTTATTCCAATTTATATTAGATGAATTTATGATGAAAAATGGCGAACTATGTAAACTCGTGACTCGATTTTATTTTAAACAGTATAGGGACTCTACACTCCAAGTACCATCAACGCCATCTCGTATATTAGTACAGCGGCGATAATAAACGGTATATGTATATCTTTTTTTTTATAAAAGATATTATGTTTATGGAGAATGACAGAGACATGATAAGAACCAATAAAAATGGTAACTCTAAAAATATCATCTTGTATATTTCTAAAACATTTTTTGTAATAAATATTTCATCCAGTACATATTATTGTTTATTTTTGGCACTTGTAATCAGACCGAGATAAAGATAAGATCGTTTTCAATCGAAAATTATGGTTTATTTTAGAAATAAAACGTAATCGTCAAGAAAATATCTTACCTATACTTTCATTTATTTATATATTACTACATTGAACCCATAAAACAAGTGATTGTACGGAATACTGTTTGTGTAAGTACAACTTGCACTTAACTTGTTTATTTTTTACCTAAGAATATACATATAATTATGTATGTACTATAGTATATTTAATACAAATACACAAACGTTTATGGCAGGCAATTATTTTTACTACTTTACACCAACGAATACCTATTGTTATATTTTTTTCCTGTTCCACTTACTACTAAGTTGTTTTACTAAGTTACTAAGTTGTTCTACTAACTACTAACTACTAACTACTAATCTACTTACTTAGGTGTAAACAACGTATTAGTCCGATTTCACTTAACGTCGTATTGCACCCATGACCGCCAACGTGTTAAACTGTCTACGGGTTCATAATATTGTAATTAACAGTTACACACACACACACACACACACACACACACACACACACGCACGTAGAAATTATTTAAGGACCTATTGACATAATATAAAAGCAGTAAGTACGTATTTGAATGGATACATACATAATATTATACGTTTTACGGTGTGATTACAAATTAAATGAAACGAACTCAGCGAAACAGCCGTAATTACGGTTATACACTCATCCGCTCGGATGTGTGCAGTACAAACGTGCCGCATACATATCCAATTATCCGTGCTTTGAATGCCAACAGTACCAAACAGTATATATGTTACTATGAATGTCCGAAATGCAGTGTATACCACCAAGCTAGTTGGTGTATGTCCGTTATTTATTCTCTTCATGGCGTTTCGGTCATACACCAGTGAATCTTAACATGCACCACGACGCCTTGGTTTATGTTCATTACGAGTGAATTTATGGCTATTAATGATATAAGAACTTGCTACTGTTATACAAAAATTGTTACAGTAAATAAAATTATTAATAATCATTTCTGAGTCTACTCTGAATACAGTATTCGAAATTCTAGGTAGAAAAAATTTAGTTGTTTTTTGAGATATTTTAATAAAATTTTGAAAACAGCATTCGACAAAGATTCATTTATATTCGTTTGTACTACTCTTCTTTTCGTTTGTACCTCAACCATTTTGAAAGTACGTTTTCTAATTTTCGACTTAACGGTAATATAATAATCTGGCGATTTTTAAAAGTTTAAAAATTACTTGTTCAAATGGCTGCAAACTATATTCTTTCTAATGCTGTTTTCAAATTTTGAGTATCCCTAGAAACTACGAATTCATTCTACCTGGAATATCTAGTACTGCATATCTCCGAACGGACTGAAAACTGAAAGAACGGTACAAACTAAATTAAAAGATCTATAACGGGTACAAATCATACTCTCCCGAATGCGAATTTTAAAAATTTAAATGTCCACAAAAACAGTAAATTTTGTTCTTCAGAATTTCGAGTATCATGTATCTCCCAACTTTTTGATGTACAAACGAAAAGAAAAGAACTACAACCGGGTACAGACAAATCTTTATCGAATACCGTTCACAAATTTTGTATGTTTCTAAAAACAACCAAATTCATTCTACCTAGAATTTCGAGTACCTACCGTGTTTTTCCGAACCCATTTCTGTCTGTTTACCCTTCGAGGTACAAACAAAATAAAGTACGGTACAAACGGGCACAAACGAAATACAAACGAACTACATTATTTATTTTAGGATGAAATTCCACAAACTAAATCTTGTAACAATGAATTATTGTTAAACAAACATTATCTATTCATAAAATATAACTTCTTTTTAAACAAACAATGACGTGTTTTAACATTCACTTAATTTTTAAATCGTTGTATCTGAAGCGTTGTTCACACCTAAGTAAGTAGATTAGTAGATTTAGTAGTTAGCAGTTAGTAGAACTACTTAGTAACTTAGTAAAACAACTTAGTAGTAAGTGGAACAGGAAAAAAATATAACAATAGGTATTCGTTGATGTAAAGTAGTAAAAATAATTGCATGCCATAAACGTTTGTGTATTTGTATTAAATATGCTATAGTACATACATAATTATATGTATATTCTTAGGTAAAAAATAAACAAGTCAAGTGGAAGTTGTACTTACACAAACAGTATTCCGTACAATCACTTGTTTTTATGGATTTAATGTAATAATATATAAATGAAAGTATAGATAAAATATTTTTCTTGACGATTACATTTTATTTTTAAAATAACCCATAATTTTCGATTTTAAAACGATATTATCTTTATCTCGGTCTGATTACAAGTACCAAAAATAAACAATGATATGTACTGGATGAAATATTTATTACAAAAAATGTTTACAAAAACCATTTTTATTGGTTTTTATCATGTCTCTGTCATTCTCCATAAACATTATATATATATATATATATATATATATATATATATATATATATATATATATATATAATGTTTATGGAGAATATATATATATATATATATATATATATATATATATATATATATTTGGAGTGTAGAGTCCGTATACTGTCTAAAATAAAATCGGGTCACGAGTTTTCAAAGTTCGCCATTTCTCATCATAAGTTCATCTAAAATAAATTGGAATAAAATAAAATATTGAAAAAAGTCATTTAATTCAACATAGAAAGAAGGATTAAATTAAAAAATTTTAATTGTTCATTAATACGTAACTTAGTGACAATAATTACGTACTCAAATATATGATAATTAATTTTGACATTTATTTGATAAAAAATGGCTGACATGTCCCATTTATATTTAGTATACGGACTATTGCAATAAAATATGACAATAAAAATTCGTCTTTGAAAACAAGTGGCAGGGACATGGTTTTTATCAGGTTATATCTCAGGCCGGAAATGAACCATTTATGAATGGCAGAATCAAAATTATCTAATTAAGTTTTAGAATATAGATGTCGCGACTAGAGTGCATACTAGTTCGCTCCCGCGGTCAAATTTTAATCTAATCTTGAAAAAGGGTCGTAGGTTAGTTCGCTCCCGGAATGTATACTCGTTCGCTCCCGCGGTCAAATTTTAATCTTATCTTCAAAAAGGGTCGTAGGTTAGTTCACAACTCGTTACCTACTGACAGGTAAAATTAATTACCTAAATGACAATTAAATAACTTAACAATTAAAATTTTATTTATTTAAAATTCGAATTTTTAAAAGAGTTCAAAATTACAGTTAATAATGGACATTTAGTGTGTTGTGTTTTATTTACGTTAGTTCAAATTTCATTTGTTTTTGATGCACCAAAATCAGTAGCATATGGTAGGATTTAAAAAAAAAAAAATAGGAATTAATTGTAGATAATTTTACTTTGTGAAAATCCGTAGTGAATACGGTGAATATCAAAATTTAATTCCTACAACTATGTAAATATATTATTCAACCTTACATTTATAATTATTCAAGTTAAATTTAAAAATCTTTGGTAATATTCATTATTTAATCTCCTCGCTCACTATTTGCTATCTACCTAAAACTCGTTCAACATCAAATTCGTCATATATATATATATATATATATATATATATATATATATATATATATATATATATATATATATATATATATATATATATATGTATATATATATATGTATGTATATATATATATATATATATATATATATATATATATATATATATATATATATATATATATATATAATTCAGTTCAGTTCAGTTCAGTTTCAACCTAAAGATGATTTAAACAATCGAAAACTAGTTTGTGAAAAGTAATATCTCTCTATATTTAAGTGAAAATTTGAAAAAATAAAATTTTTTTCACCATATTCAAC
Organism: Brachynemurus nebulosus; assembly: GCA_035578155.1. Lineage (NCBI taxonomy): Eukaryota > Metazoa > Arthropoda > Insecta > Neuroptera > Myrmeleontidae > Brachynemurus > Brachynemurus nebulosus. The sequence continues at coordinate 21,040,207 of JAPWDM010000002.1, forward strand.
CGAGGATTCAGATTTTCCACCCGATATGTGGGCCGAAAATGGTTCATCTCTTGAACGGACTACGAATTCATGCGAAGGTTTCCATTCAAAATTTAATTCTTTATTTTACAGTCACCATCCAAATATATTTCAATTTATTGAAAATTTAAAAAATATTCAAACTGATACATATATTAAAATTCGCAGTGTTCATCAACAGAAAAAAGTGTATCGCAAGGCAGCTAATTTGTTTAAGGAATTTGTAGAAGGAAAAATTTCGTTATTGGAACAAAATGTAATAAGTAGATTCGACTCTGTAAAATGTATGCCATGTAAATTTACACCAAATTTATAAAGTATTTAATATTAAATTATAAAACAGAAATAAAACATTCTCATTTTGCTGTTCAATTTGTGTATATAGTTACGGGAGCGAACTAGTATAGGTACTACCCTTCAAGGTTTTCTGACAGCGGGAGCGAACTAGTATATGGTCACGGGAGCGAACTAGTATACGACCCTTTAGGATTTTCTGACCGCGGGAGCGAACTAGTGTGGGCCGCGCGACTAAAGTTCTCTAATTTTTAACCGGTTTACGGTCATTGGTGGTATAACACGTGAGCCAACGACCATGACTACCTCTGATACTACGCTGTAGGAGGCCAATAATTCCACACAAAGTGTATTAGCTCTATACCTCTTCAAGTTATCTCTTAAAAATAACCCCTAAAAAGGCTATTTAGCTGCACATCTATAATTGGGCCACCACTCTCTACCTCTATGCTAAATTTCAAATTGTTATGTCGAATAGTTTCACAGCAAATCGCCTCTGATAGGCGGATGGAGAGTAGAATTATTACATAAGTGTTCCATTTTGTCAGTTTTGGTACGGAATACTAAAAAGGTGATAAAAGTTCAGTCATTTTATGAATTTTGTTTAAATATATCTACACTGTTAAAATACGTTTCCAAATACGTTTTTGATAGTTACATATTATAGTATACACATAGCAAAAAATATTCCGAAATTTTACAAATTTTTCGTTGTAAAACTAAAACTGTGAAAATAAAGTAATTTAACGTAAGTTTTTAAAGAAATAAATAAATGAATAAATAAAAAAAATAAAAATATTCATGTTAAATTAATTGTTTAAAAATCAACCACTTACTTTTTTTAACAGTGTATGTTTTTTCTTTTCTTGTTGAAATTTAATGTAAGAGTTTCGTTTATTGGAGGCAATATATTATTTTTACTACTCCACTTACTGTTCCACTTACTACTAAGGTGTTTTACTAAGTTACTAAGTTGTTCTACTAACTACTAACTACTAACTACTAACTACTAATCTACTAATCTACTTACTTAGGTGTGAACAACGTATAAGATTCACAGAATCGTCTTCGTGTATGTTAACAACCACCGGTGTATGTTCGATTTAAAAAGATTTATTAAAAAATTTCGGACATACACCACCGAAATTGGTGATTGTCGACATACACCGGTGTATCTTAACATTCACCAGTTTCGGACATTCACAGTAACAAATACATATATATACCCACTACATGCAAAATTGTTTGTGTCAAGCCGCTTACATCAAGAGAACTTACGTATGTGTTCTGAAATATATATTATATAACAACGGCCGTTCAATACATACATTAGCTATGTTCCAACACACAAAAATATCGTACATTGTACGGTTATAGCATGCGCATAAAGAAGCTAGCGTTCCAACAAGTTATAGTACATATTTATGTACCAATGGTAACTTCCGGTTTATGTTCCAACATATAAGCTGATTAGTACATGAACTGATTCATGTATGGTCAAATTAGTCAGCACTCAAGAGCATGTATCGAATTGTGTACTACTTGTCAGACATGCGCAATTGGTATTTTCGGTTATTCATTTAAATCCATCATGAGTATTTTGAAAATTGATTGTTTTACGGTTCTTTTCTCTAAATAGGTATAATTTTAAAAAAAAAAACTTTTTTTTTTTAAATATTTTCTACTTCATTAAAATCAGTATGGAGGATTTAGACAACGACAGTGATTTTTTCCTTTCTGAATCTAGTGAAGATGATGATTTGGAATTTTTAACGAACACATGGGTAAAAAAAAATGAGAATTATTTAGGTAATAATATATTTCATATCTTTATTCATTACGAAACTACCTGAAGAAATTTTATTTCCAGATGAAATAGTACCGCAATATGACGAACATGTATTTTTTACACATTTTCGCCTTAGTCGAGCGATTGCTTATGACATTGCTCTAAAATATGAAGCAAGTGACCAATATAAACCACACTCTGGCCAGTATGGAAAAATTTCTGCTTTTCATCAGGTTAGTTAAAACAAGTATAATTTCTTTTTGGAAACCGTTTTAAATCAATTTTTGATCAGTAATTTTTTATATATTTTACAGATTCTTATATTTTTATGGTATATCGGACATCAGACTTCAAGTTTTCGGGATGTTGCCGATAGATTCGATATTACCATAAGCTCCCTGCACCGAATAATTGCAAGAGTAACTACATACTTAAGTAATTTATCACCACAAATTATTGTTTGGCCTAGAGAAAATGAAAAAGTAGTTGCTGCAGAACATTTCCGAGTAAATGGATTTCCTGGAATAATTGGAGCTATCGACGGATGCCATGTTAAAATTGATAAACCTAAAAATGATCCAGATTCCTACTTAAATCGGAAAGGTTACTATTCGATTCAGGTATATTAGTTAATATGTAGTGCGTATTTTATCGTTTATTTGTCATTTTTATAAATTCATGCTGAATATATTTTGATTTTAGATGCAAGCCGTATGTGATCACCAAAAAAAAATTATAGATTTATTTGTGGGGTATCCTGGATCAGTTCACGACAGCCGAGTATTTACAAATTCCCCGTTATGCAATGATTTAGAAAATAAATGTGGTAACTATCACCTGCTCGGAGATAGCGGATACCCTTTAAAAAAAAATCTGCTAACTCCTTTTAAAGACAGAGGGCAACTGACACCCACACAAATCAATTACAATATTAAATTGTCCAAAAATCGATATAAAATTGAACATTGTTTCGGGATAATGAAACAAAAGTTCCGACAATTATATCATGTTAAGTTAAGAAATATCACGTACATTGTACATTTGATTAGAGCAGCTTGCGTCCTGCATAATATATCAATAAATGATGCTTTTAATATTGATGAAGAAGACGTTGCTATACTGGAAAATAATCAATTACCAGTTGCACAAGAATTATATTTGGAAGATGAAGAAGATGATATGGATGCAAGAAGAAATAGAGATAATATTGCCAATAATTTAGACATTTAATTTTCAAAATTAATGTAATTTAAAATTCAATATTAATGTAATTTTAAATGTAAAAATCAAATAAAATTTATATAATTACAAAAATAAATGCATATTTATTTATTTATTGCCTTCTATAAAGACTTGTTAATTACAATACATAAGTAATACACTAACCCATTAACATAAGTAAATGAAAATAAACACAATAGTATAAGTAATTCAAATATAAGAATTTTTTATTATAAAACTTAAAACAATTCCGCAAACAGTCTAAGCATATTAGGAAAGTTAAGGGAAAGTTTAGTCACAGTCCTAATAATCTTCATCCTTTATGTTTTCTGGGTCGCTGAACACGAATTTGAGGTTTACTGACAGATATTTTGCCCGGAACATTGATTATTTTGCGAAAAAAGTCAAATTTTTGCTAATTTTTTAGGTTTTTGACCTTAATCTTGGTGAATATGCATTTTCTCAAAAAACTTCTTTGTTACAAAATTAAAGTAGACAAAATTTCCTACAAATTTTGTACCTAATAATTCTTTCTACGACCAACTACTACGCCGCTGGAGCGCACTAAAAAACGGGCAGAATTTTTAAAAATAAAAATTGCCAATTGTCATTGGCTTTTGTCAATAAAAAATTCTTGCCGTCAGTTGCCAGAAAACCACGCACAGGATCTGATTACAATTTTCGCTGGTTATTGTTAATATAATAAGCACCAAAACTTCATGCCAGCAGAAAATACACGGCTGGTAGATTTCCCGAAATTTGACTTCAAATCATGTTTTATAGGTAATTTTTTCAACAAAAAAATTTTTTTGTCTTGAATCACCAGAAAACTACGCATAGGATCTGGTCCAAATTTTCGCTGGTTGTTACTATTAATCGAGACAAGACACCATACCAACAGAAAATACGCGACTAGCCGTTTTTCTGAAATTTTGATTTTAATTTACGATAACTGATGTATGGGCGATACAAAATTAAGGTTTTTTTTTTATTTTTAAAAATTACGCCCGTTTTTTAGTGCGTTCTAGCGACGTAGCGGTTGGTCGTAGAAAGAACTGTTATGTATAAAATTTGTAGGAAATTTCGTCTTCTTTAATTTTGTAAAGAAAAACTTTTTTAAGAAAATGCATATTTACCAAAATTAAGGTCAAAAACCTAAAAAATTAAAAAAAAATTGACTTTTTTCGCCAAATAACCAATGTTCCGGGCAAAATATCTGTCAGCAAACCGCAAATTCATGTTCAGCGACCCAGAAAATAAAAAGAATGAAGATTATTAGGACTGTGACTAGACTTTCCGCTAACTAGCTTTTTTTTTTAACAAAATTCTAATTTAAATTGTGATTAGGAATCACATTGGCTGAATTTTTTATTACAGGTACAACAGCACTTTTGTTCCTTGAAAATTTCGTTTCTCTGCTTGATCAAATCATTTTTTTTTTTTAATTCTTCTAATTTTTCCCTTTCTATTTGGAGTCGTTCTTTTTGATAAAGTGAACGATCTTCCCTTATTTTTTCTAGTAAGTTATTTTTATGTTTGTATCTTGTTTTGTCAGAAATTTTTACTTTATTTTTAACTTGTTCTTGTTCTGCATTTTCTATTGGTTTTTCGCAATCCGATGTTGATGGTAATGTTGCGAAAATATTTTCTTCCGTTTTTTTGTTTTCGGTACTTCCAGGAACATGTACAGTATCAGTATTTAATAATAATTGTGGAAATACAGCTTTGCGTTTTCCAAGTACTTCACCCATTTCGTGAGCAAATTCAAAGAATTTTCTTCCTCTGCCGGTAGAGGTTTGGTTATCGATATATTTTTTGTAATTGCGATCTAATACTCGCCATCGGTTTTCACAGTTATGTGGAGCTACATCTATATTTAACATTTCGCTTAATTCTTTTGCAATTACTTGCCACATTTGTTTTACACTTCTAAATTTGATACTTAAACCTACTTTTCGTTTGTATTTTTGATATAAGTCTATTAACAGTTTGGTACTATTTGAAGTCCATTTGAAGTCATTTCTTTCATACAAACTGGACTGATTTTCTTCTTCAACTTCAATAGATATATTTTGTCCATTTTGTAACATAAGAAATTCATTTAATTCTAAAAAAAAATAATCGTTTACAAATAAACACTCGGTACCCATATGAATACAACAATGATTAAAAAATATTTTTTATATTATTACCTGCCATTTTTGGTTTATAAATTAAATTTATTTTTAATTTCGTTAATTTATCGTATTCTTCTTTTTTATTACAATTTTTTTTTATATTTGTACGTGTTTTACTTGGTTTTTATCACGCGATTACGAGTTTTTACTTTTATTAACTTTACGCGCCTTCTAATTTGAGTTTATCATACAAAAAACCGTTTCAACAAACCGTTTCAATAATCAGTTCACGTACTAGTACATTTTAAAACATGCGCACAAATGTCATTCATGAACTAATCCAAGCATGGTACATACCAGTACATGTACCGTACAAAAATTGTTTGTTGGAACAAAGCTATTATGTATTAGGTATTATAATACATATGTAGTCTGTTCAAGTTAAAGATAAGCCTGAATAAACAAAAATTTTAAATGCTTTCAATGGGAATCATTGACAATTACTACGGTTATAGGCTTAAGTTTAATTTGAACGGACTGTACATACAGTGCCTTCATTTCAAAGTTACACATTGCATAATATAATATAGTATAAGACTGTCCACTTCAAAATTACACATAGGGAAAATTTCAATGGTAATTTATAGTGTTCCTATGGAAATTCAGTTATTTTCATAAAAGTATTAGTGTTTAGTTAAAAATTACACAGTATTACTGGATAGTAAATTTTATTGAATAATTGATTTAAAAAACAAAACTTAACAAATTTCTACAATTTAACAAACTTCTGCATAACATAGCGAATTTCCAAATATTGGGCACTGGCGGATCTCATCTAAAACCTGTACCCATTTAAAATAGCTTAGTTTTCTAAGAGTAAAAGAAATTTTTAAAATCGGCTGAGGAATTAGTTTTGGTATTTTTGAGACCCAAGAACCCGAACGGACTTTGTGCAGCATAGTTGTATCCATCTAAAATAATTTGGTTCTCTAGCAGTGAGAAAATTTTCAGAATCGGTTCGATAGCTTATTTCTGCCGTTTTCGGATCTGCAAGATCCCGGTGGATCTCATTGAAAAATCAACTCGACTGTATATTCTAGGCGGAATTTATGTAATATATATATATATATATATATATATATATATATATATATATATATATATATATATATATATATTACGGCAGAAATAGGCTATCGAACTGATTCTGAAAATTTTCTCACTGCTAGAGAACCAAATTATTTTAGATGGATACAACTATGCTGCACAAAGTCCGTTCGGGTTCTTGGGTCTCAAAAATACCAAAACTAATTCCTCAGCCGATTTTAAAAATTTCTTTTACTCTTAGAAAACTAAGCTATTTTTAAACATGAGTGGCCCTTATTTTGTTTTGAGTAGTATATATATATATATATATATATATATATATATATATATATATATATATATATATATATATATATATATATATATATATATATATATACTACTCAAAACAAAATAAGGGCCACTCATGTTTTGCCGCATGTTTATTTTTATATAAGTTACAGTATAAGGTATGCTTACATTTAATTAAGGAACTAATTTTTTATTAAATAAAATTAATTTTAATAAGATTAAATAAAAAATTAATCCATAATTAAATTTTTTTAGGATTTTATCATTTTTATAGTCATTTTTACAGTCATCAAAAAACGTTCACGCTTTGAGTAAAAGCACACATTATGCAACTTTTCGGTGATTTAATATCGAGTATGCCCTCCCCTTTTTAAAACACATTCTTGAAACCTCCTCGGCATGCTTTCAATAAGATGCCTAACGGTTTCATCAGGAATCTCCTCCCAACATCTTCTCAAGACATCAATCAGTTGTTATTGGGTGTGCACATCCTCTCCGGCTGCTCTGACTCGCCGTTTTAATTGATCCCACAGATGTTCTATTGGGTTCAAGTCAGGGCTATTTGCAGGCCACGGTAAAACCTGTATATTAGCCTCCCTAAGGACAGTTGTCGTCGCTCGAGCGGTATGCGCTCGGGCATTATCCTGCATCAGGATAAATCCGTCGGCCGCTCGTTATGCAAAGGGGATCACATGGGGTCTGACAACCTGTTCGATGTAACTTTGAGCCGTTACAGTACCCTCGTTCAGGAAAACAAGCTCAGTTTTGCCTTGCAAACTAATTCCACCCCAGACCATGACATTAGGACCGCCAAATCTGTCACGTTCATGAATGTGACGATCAGAAAACCTTTCCCCACTTCTTCTCCACACACTTACATGTCGATCATCACTAAAAAACTTCACCTTGCACTCATCCGTGAAGAGTACGTGACGCCATTCCTCCAAGCCCCATTCAAGGTGTTCACGTGCAAATCTTAAACGGTTTGCACGATGCGCTCCGGTCAGTTTGGTACGGATTACTGGTCTTCTTGAACGTTGTTGGTCTTCATGCAAACGATTTCGTATGGTCTGATTACTGACAACAGTACCAGTAGATCGATGTAAGCGATTTTGCAGAGTACCTGCGGTAACAGTCGGCTCACGTCGTGCACACAGTCGAATGGAATGGTCTTCACGGGCAGTGGTAGCACGAACTCTTCCTGAGCCACGGGTTACACTACCTGTCTGCTGATACCGATTACAAACATTTTGAATAGCCGTTCGTGAACAACCCAACTGCAGAGCCACGGAACGTTGAGATTGACCACCCTCAATCATCGTTACGGCTCTGGTAGCAGTAGCTTCGTCCATATGGTGTCGAAGTCCCGGCATTGTAAAAATAAATGATTGAATAACACGCCAAACTTCAAAAAACAACCTCAGCAATCAATAATCTAGCGCAAACCGATTTAAAATCAAATTCAAAAAAAAAAGTAAAACTAACCATTTGACGCTGTGCGAGACAAAAAAACGTTTAAATCTTCCCCTCAACAATAATATCACTTAAACCTAACTGTTATCATTTACTCAACCACTTAATATCATAACGCGGTCATTTAGAAAAGTTATTTTGACGTAGATCGACATAAATCAGTTTTAAAATACAAACTTTCAAGTGGCCCTTATTTTGTTTTGAGGAGTATATATATATATATATATATATATATATATATATATATATATATATATATATATATATATATATATATATATATATATATATATATTATAGATCAGACTTTTTTCTATAGAATCGTGTTCTACAAGTCCGAAAACGGATAGTACCCGTACTCTCGCCTTTCGTCGTTCTTATCGTATCAGCTATGTATGTCTAATTTTTCGGAGAAAATTCGACTAAAAACTATAATTCGCGAATATAAAAAACGAATGCTAATTACATTTGTATAAAATAGCGTCGCAAACAGAATATAAATCAAAATCAATAGAGCAATGCAAATTAATATAACAGAATTAAATTTACTCTAGAATTTGAAGAAAATAACAAAATTAATTTTTTGGACATCACCGTGAAAAGAGACCATTATTCCAAACCCTTTGAAATCTCTATTTTCCGAAAATCCACACATACAGATCATTGTATTCACCAACTTTCTTCTCATCCTATTTCTCACAAATTAGCATTTTTCAACTATTCTTTTAATAAATTATTTTCCTATCCGCTTAACACCATTAATTTTCTCCGTGAATTATCCATTATTATACATATAGGGCATGCTAACGGTTATGAAACCGATTTTATATTTAAAATTTTTTCTAAACATTTAAATAAGCATTTTGACACATCGTTGTTTCCGAATTTAACTAAATCTATAAAATCACCTAATTTGAGATATGCTTCTATTCCATATATATCCTCACAAGTGAACGGGTTCCGAAAATTTTTTCATGAAAATGGCGCAAAACTAACTTTTTCTTCTTGTAATACCATCGCAAGTCTTCTCACTAAAAACAAAGATACTATTAATCCTTTACACAGATCAGGCGTTTATAAATTCGAATGTCAATGTGGGGCCCTCTACGTTGGTCAGTCTGGCCGGCGTCTGTGTACTAGATTTTCTGAACATTTGGCAGCAATTAAGGCTTCTAATTTAAAAAATTATTCTGCAATAGCTGAACACATTTTGGGAACCGATCACGAATTTGTGATCGCTGATAATTTTGAACCGTTACATTTTGCTAAAAAGGGGGCACTCTTAGACATGCTGGAAAAATTATATATTGCATACCATCACAATTCTAATCAACTTATTCTTAATGAGACTGCGCAACTTTTGTCATACGATCAATGTCGTTCTTTCATGAAAATACTATCTAAGCAATTTGAACATCCATTTAATAACAAAACTTCAAACACTACACATGATCCTTCTTAACTATTGTTTTAATAATTAATTAATAATCATTTTTCAATTTCTTTTCTAACCTTAACAATTTAATTTCTACTAAAATATGGTCACCTTAATATTGTGTGTTTCAAGTGTAATAATTACTGGGTTTTACTTTTAATTTTCTTATTTTTTAATTATTTTCGAATTTTTTGTGATGTTACATAATTTCATTGTGACTATACCGGTTTTTTTTACGACTTCGTTGGAATTTTTTACATTCTTGATGTTTCCTGATACGGTAAGTATTTTGGTCGCATCTTGTCTTCTTATATTTTATCATGATTTTGACTTTCCCTATTTCGTATGGGGTCCGTTAATTTTTTGATTCTTTGATTTTTTAATTTCTTTTATTTCGTTTGTCATTTTTGACATCCATTTGATATTTGGAGGTTATGTCCTTTTGATATTTTTTTTCTCAGTTGTTTCACAACTGAATTATTGATTTTCCCTGAAGATGGTCATTTAAATGACTGAAACATGTAGAACAATTTTCTTTTAGTTCGTTCTTAATAATTTATATGCAGGCTGTCGTTAAAAAAAGAAAAAAAATTTTTTTCATTATTCATTTTACATGCAGTTGGATTCTAATAATTTAAAAAATTTTCATTATATTTTTTTGGTGCAACTGTGTTAATTTTTCGGTTGTTGGTTAGATATTGTAATAAAATTTTATCGTTAACTTCCATAAATTAAAGCAATAAATATCATTTAATTACAATTGCTTGTAATATTACGTAGACAAAATACCAAAATACAAATGTTATTTTATCCACAGCTATAATGATTATTTTTATTAGCCACTCCATCATTTATTATTTTATATTATTTTGCATGTAACATTTGGGCTTACAGGTCAACTCTAATTATTATGTACATGACAGAAACTATTACTGTTAAAACTGTGTGATACCGACATAGTGTTGCAACCACAAATATATAGATTCAGTTGAAAAACAAAATTTTATCGATCGTACTAGTCCGTTTTAGGCCTTCTCACCTAGATGAGTCTATTTAGTGCCAATAAGGCTATCTTTATTACCAAGCGGCGATAATGTTTCATTCCTTAGCTATAGATAGCCAACTAGGCTACTTTTTTCTGTCACGAATATTAAAATATTAACTTTATGCTTGTAATTTGTGCAGAATAGTATTTTACAATATAAGTTCGGTAAGTTGCTTTTACTGATCGAGAAAATGTTGCGAAAACGAGACCCGCATGATGACCGTTACCGTGACTGCCGCTTAGACTCTGCATCGTTCTACAGGCATAATCGTTTTCTCAACTGCTGGATTAGCGAGATAAGTGTTATTTCAATTTTGATTCCACCATCTTTTCCTTTGTGAATATTTGCATTTGATTACATAACTAGGAACTAACTTTATACTTCAATGCCCAGTGCTTTTGAACTTCCTTTTGGTGTATTGCTTAAATTTTAAGTGTTAATAATTTTGCTTAACAAAGTTTGCTTTCCATAATTTGTACGTTTACCATATCTGTTTTGTTAATTAATTTATTTTAACTAAAAAATTGTTATGTAATTTTCTTTCGTACAATTGAAATTGTTTGTTTTTTTGTAACTCAAATTTACATTCACGGCGTACCTAAACAATATTATCTAAACAAAATTACTTTCGAACTGAATGAAACACAATTTGTTAATCTTGTATTCAATTTTCTCATTTAACTAATTTTCTTTTACTAACACTTGTCACCTTTTCTTAATTTTCTATTTGCAATGCAATTGTATGTCGTAGAAAACTAAACAATTCTAATTTTTTTGTGTATTTGTAAAATTACGTTTATCTAACTATCTTATTTTTTATTTTTTATTATTAAATTGTTTGGATTTCAACCGGACTTATTGTTGTATTTAACTAATGTTTACTAAATTGTTAGTTTCTTCTAAATTATGTGATTTAATTATTGTGGTAGCATTGTTGATAACATTTCATTCTGCGATATTTATACAATCATTAAACTTTGAATATTTTTTTTTATTTATTAAAATTGTGCTAATTTGAAAATTTTCTTTTAAATGCACACTCTGAGAGAAACAAGAGTCACATCAAATAAAAACTTGTAACTGAGCTAGTTAAATAAATCACCATTTATTTAACTAGCTCAGTTAGAAAAACAAAAGAAAATTTTCAAATTAGCACAATTTTAATAAATAAAAAAAAATATTCAAAGTTTAATGATTGTATAAATATCGCAGAATGAAATGTTATCAACAATGCTACCACAATAATTAAATCACATAATTTAGAAGAAACTAACAATTTAGTAAACATTAGTTAAATACAACAATAAGTCCGGTTGAAATCCAAACAATTTAATAATAAAAAATAAAAAATAAGATAGTTAGATAAACGTAATTTTACAAATACACAAAAAAATTAGAATTGTTTAGTTTTCTACGACATACAATTGCATTGCAAATAGAAAATTAAGAAAAGGTGACAAGTGTTAGTAAAAGAAAATTAGTTAAATGAGAAAATTGAATACAAGATTAACAAATTGTGTTTCATTCAGTTCGAAAGTAATTTTGTTTAGATAATATTGTTTAGGTACGCCGTGAATGTATTTTTAATTAAATTTTTTTATTTCAAAATTTCTTTTTTCCTACTTTTATCTAATAATATTTATAGCAACTTTATAAGAATCTTTGTAATGACAATTGACAACTATATTTGTAAATAAAAAATTAAGTGTCAATATTTAATTGGCGTGAATATTTTTTTTTACTATTTACAGTACCAGTACAATTTTCAAAAAATATTCCATGTACAGAAATGGTCTCGTTACAATATTATTATATGTATAGGTATCTTATCTCTCTCTTAAGAAATAGTCTCCATCCGTATTCTTCTATATCGATGGTATATAATAATAATATTCAAATTAGAAAATAATGTCTGTCTATGCAACAATATTGCATATTTCGACTTCGTGGTACCAACGCTAATGTTATATAAATCAAATCAACAAAAGGTATCGTTTTTCCCAGAAAGTCCCTTTTTTTTATAAATCTTATTAGGAATTTTTCTGATGTAATTGATTTTAAAACATAAGTCAATGATACACGTAAGTATGCTATTTAAAATGGCACACAAAATGAATATTTTCTGTAAATGAATATTTTGTAATATGTAATTATTTTGTAGTTTTGTTTAAATATGCACATTTCCATTTTGGTTGCGAGTATTATTTATACTGAAATATAAACTCTACATTCACATCGGCAATTAATAAAAGCAACAAAACTGATGCTGTAATCGCTGTAATGTTGCCAGAATGTTTATTAATTGCAGATATTGATGTTTACATGATGTATTTGGATGTCTAAATCTGTATATAGATAGCATCATCACAACGTATGTAATTAATATATTGCTTGTCCGGGAACTGAAGGCATAGTCCAAGCAAATTACTGATTAAAACCTTGTTTTTTGACAAAATTAGTACCTGAAAGGGAAGATATGGAAAAGATAGGAAAAATTCCGTAGAATTCGATGAACTATTTTTAAACAGCTGAATCATTTGGGAAATTCCTCAAAATGGCGGCCAAAGATGGCCAAAAACAGTTTTTTCGGTTTTAAAAAAAAACCAGACTTTGCACAAACAAAAGTTTCAAACAGAAGTTGTAGAACAATTAAATACCAGTAGAATGAGACCAATTTAATGCAAATTGGTGTATAAATAAATTAGTTATCGCAAGAAAACTGCCAAAAATCCAGATTTTTTCAATTGCTGATATCTTAAAGGAAAAAAATATCTTTTTTATAAAACTTGGTGAAAGTGTAGTTCTTTGCAAGTGGAATAGGAACGTTTTTAAAAAATCGTAAAATAATGGGTAACTTCTCCAAAATTCAATTTTTTCGAAAAAAATACGTTTCCGTAAAATTCGATTTAACCAGGTTCTCGGTCACCTACAGGCACGTTTATGGGCTTAAAATGTTCCTAAAAGGTTATACTAACGTATGCAATATGTACGCTGATCGTTAAATAATTAGAAATACATAAAAAAACAAGCGAAAAATTAATAAATTTTTTGGAATCCACAAAACTTTGATTTTTTTTATAATTGAACATTTTATCAAAATTGCATTACTAAGCGTCGGAAAAAGAACACTTTAGTGTGTTGGAACCGGTTATAGGGGGAAAGAAGACTGCAACTCGACGGTTACACTTGACACACCACAGTAATGAACACCATGAACGTTTAAGAAGATACAGTATCACCTGAAAATAGTTAATATATTTTTCGCCTTTTTATAAACGGTTGCTCCTCTTCATTATTGTCATTTAATAATCTTTCTGCAGTGTCATCACTATCATCACCATCATCACCGATAGTTTCATCATGGTCTTCTGTCTGATATTCTGCAGTATTTGGGTCATCCATATCATCGTTGATTTCCGGAATCACAGTCTTATTTTCTTCAATATTTGAACAACTATTATTATTACAATGTAAACACATATCAGAACATTTCAATCCATGCTTTTTACAGCCACAACTGATAGTTTTGCAACCACTTTCGCATCTACACGCTATTTTTTTGATGATATCTTCAGGAATCAGTACTTCAGAGCTATAAATAGGTTGTAAAGTATTGTTAATGATTTTCCACCCCCATTTTTCGGGATCAAGCGCATTTCCAAGCCAGGTTTGCAATTGCAAATAAGTTCGATAACAATGTTGAGCTGCAGCACTTTCCGTTGGGGGGAGGCTTCCTAAATGAAAAGATGACTTCAATGTTGATCTTTGAAATTGTTTGAATCTCAGTTCATTCAGACGACCAGTTACCTTTTTAGGCGAATACAAAGTTTCAATTATGTCACAACCAATTTTTTCAATATGTTTGTGTTGTACTTTCGTTTCGTAAAAAATATCCAACTTCTGTAGTAGAGTACCTTTTTGTTCGTTAAAAATTTTTAATATTTTATTTTTGCCTTTTTTGAAAAAGCATGATGTTGTGTCACATCCTGTTATTATGTAAAATAATCCAACGTATTTCTTTAAATCGGGATACTTAAAACTGTTACAATTGTACACTTTCTCGCTTTCTTGTCCCTTTCCAGGTTTACAGAAATATATATTTTTATTTGATGGTGCTAATTGCGTCAATAATACTAGAAGATCTGTGTCTTCACCAATTACTTTCACAATTAGATGTTCTTTTTGTAATTCAATAGCAGTAGAAATTATCAGTCTATCAGCATCTTCATCAGCAATTATTATATTAAAGCCGATTTTCTGTAATTCTATTGACAACATAGAAATATTTTTTTTTTATTCCTTTCGTTAGAAAGAAAATTTTCTTTCGGGTACAAAATTTTTGTATTGTAATCAAACATGATTTCTCTAGCAACATTTTTAATTTGCCTACGAAGGCGTTCGATAGATTTCGTACTTGAAGTTGTATTTTCCGGATAACCATCAAAAACGATAAATGAGTTTTCCGCGTAATGCTGTTGTGCGTATTGTACATACAGTTTCAAAATTTCTTGCACAGTTTTATTAGGCGCCCAAACAACTCGGTGTATAAAAAAACCACCGTCCACTACATTAATACTGTTTTGAAAATTCGGAGGATATTCTATGTTTTCGAAATTGTCATAAAATAATGATTTTTGTGTTTTTCGCATTCCTGACTCATCAAACATAGAGAGAAGGATGGGAGCTAATTCGTATTTTAAGTATTGTTTCATATCATTTTTCGCTTTTATATTTAAAGTAATCCTTTGAAAAATGAGTAGAGGATTTATGGCCACTCTCTCGTCATTTATCTTCACATATGAATGTACAGAACGAAGCGTTTGCACTTGATTTTTCTTTACTGCTTTGAGTGAAGCAAACGATTTGCTAACAGTATTTTCCATCAACTTTGTCCCAACTTCCAAAGCCTTGTGACAATTTATCGAGTCGTTTCCGACAATACCTGAGTATATTGATGAAATAACATCTGAATTAGGAAATGGATGGTATGTCGAAAAAAAAGATACAATTTTTTTAAATCTAACATATCTCGCTTAATTCTGGAGACACTTGTATCTACATGCTGCTCTGATGTCGTATAACAAACGTTACAGAACTTTTCCATTTCATTAACGACATCCGTTAAAATTATGCTGGAATGTATCCACTTAGATATAACGTTTTCAGTTACGCCCCGACCACGAGTGAACCCGCCATCACTTTTTATGGCTTTCATTAGAGCTTGTTCAATAGCCATGTCTGACCAGACACCGGCCCAGAAATTATTAGTACGACGAATTGTAAAATATCCGCATTTAGAGAACTTGTCAAATTCAGATACTTTCAATCTTTTTTCCAATTTCGTAGCATCTTGCAAATATAATTGGCTTGATTTTCCATAAAGATAATGGTCAGAGGCATGGAAGTATGGAATCATTTCCCGAACACACTGTAAATGCAACTCCCAGTTGCCAGAACGCTCAGCTTCGATAAAACGCTTAACAATATTTACTAATGTAAAGTATTGAACCCACAGTTGAGCAGTAGGACCAAACATTTTTATTTTTTCTAACATAAGTAAAAATTTGTTTGCTATTTGAGAACTTATACAATTTTTAAATATTTCGTCCTCAAAATTTGGATTTTCTATGTCTTGTATTATATTATTTAATTCTGTTATTTCATTATCATCAAAATCAATGTATGAAAAAATAACAGTGGTGAGGGCAGCTTGAACAAGAATGTGACCACGAACAGCTCTCGAAAAAGCATGGCCAGTTAGCGCCTTATCAGCAGTTTTTTGGGCAAAAATAGTTGCAAATGCTTCTTTCAGGCCGCTACATTCCATTATTGAACCAATTGATCCTAAAAAGCTCATAAGCATGTGAAAGCCACCAAGCCTCACAAAAATAGGACGTAAATTGTAGGGATCATTTTTTGGATCAACAGACGTTATAATCTCTTTAGCCTTGTAATATAATGGTTGATCAAACGTGACTACACAAATTTCTTGACCCAGTGCGGTCGTTCTGCAACTTGCTTCGATTAATACTGTAAAGATCGTGTTATAGTCACTAGGAGGTGCATTTACAAACGGGAGTGGAATTATTTTCGATGTTGAGAAATTATCGGACTTCTTTATTTTTTTCATGTATCCGTTCCAACCAGGAGTTACTTCAGGATTATTATTTTTACAGTATAACCATAAAATGTCAGCATACGTCACATCTAAACCTTGATAACCATCGCTATCAATATTTTCAACAAAGACAGTATTTAATCCATTAGAGCTTTTTTTTTTCAAACTGTTTCGTGTCTATAAAACCGAATTTACCGATTTCTAAAGCTGATGGCATCTTTTTTAGTCGCTGTACTGTTTTATCTGAATGGAAAGATTCTGAAGGAGTAACACACATGATGCCACCCATCGCGTGAAATGTATTGTGACCATCTAGTGTATTTATATTATGATCTGCATTATCAAAGATAAACTGTACGAATGAGTCACTAGTGATTTTGAATTTTTCAGGATCATTGACAATGGACGATTCAAATAGAACTGTTTCATTGTATGATGCGATAAGACCAAGATGAGATAAACAATCGATTAAGTTTCGCGAGGCATGTTTTTTATGAATCATTGAAGATAAGCCTAATAGAATCGAAGACAAAAAGGTTCGCGGTCGAATACAAGATATTAGAATATGAGCGATTGTTGTTACGCGGTTATTCCATTTTGTTGGTTCATTCGAACTTTTATGAGTTTTAATTAAAATATCTAAAAATGTTTTCAGCGTTTCGGGTACCTCTGTCTCCACGTCCTCAAAAAAACAACTAGGCGCTTTGTATACGGATGTTTCATACTTTCGTGCTCGTACATCCTGTAATATGATATGTGCTGCCTGTTTAACAATTTGCAGACGTTCTTCTTCTTTACTTTTAAATTTTGTTTTGTTCCAATCTTCCTCTAAAATTTTGTCTTGAGAGTCACGAAAACAGATTATAATGTCATTTTTTATGGGATAAAAAATAATTTCATCTCCAAAATGATCCTCTAATTTTTCTTTAATTCTTGAAATAAGCGGTATTTCTCCCTCATAATTTTCTAATA
Source organism: Brachynemurus nebulosus (assembly GCA_035578155.1). Classification (NCBI taxonomy): domain Eukaryota; kingdom Metazoa; phylum Arthropoda; class Insecta; order Neuroptera; family Myrmeleontidae; genus Brachynemurus; species Brachynemurus nebulosus. Next base: position 21,058,088 of record JAPWDM010000002.1, read on the forward strand.
TGCCTTTTAAAGATAATTGCGAATCTTCTGCGTTTTCTAAAATATAATTAATTACAAATTTCAAACATCCAGACATTTTTTCCGATACTGGGCGGCCCGCATTATTTATTGGGTTGTTTTTATAAAAAAGGCTTAGACAGCTAGCGTGATAACGAGCTTCTTTTTCATGTAGATTTACAACTGGCTCTAATCGCTTTCGTAAATTATTATAATATTCATCCCGCGGTTGTGATTTGATATTTTCCAAAATATTTATTCTCATTTTATCATTTAAAACCCGCTTAACATGATTCTTAGGGTATTTAGTACTCGCAGTTTTTCCACAAAAGAAACAGTAAATTGAAAAGTCAAAAGATTCAGCTGCAATGCTGTCTTTTTTCTGTTTCTCTTTTGTATCTATTACGTTCTTTTCAGCTGATTTTATAATAATAATGCGTTTAACGTCCGTTTTCCGGACAATTCAGTCCATAACAGACGCCACCCACATCATTATTTTGTATATTTTTTTTTTTTTTTTTTTTTTAGCTGATTTTATAGAACTTTCTCGATTGTATTGTACCTGGCAGTTCCTATGCACGAGAAGTGATATATGTTCTCGCAAACGGTAGTACTTTTTGTCTCTTCGTCTCTTACTAGACTCAATAAGTTTTCCAATTGCTCTTGCGCCAACAGAGCATGCTGTTTCTTTGGTAATAGGTTGATCACATAAAATGCATTCAGCTTCCACATCAACCATTCTCTCAATAAAGAATCTATGAATTTCAAAACATATTATATAGGTGAATATGCTATATTTTATGTAAGTTATTTAGTGCGCAAAACAATATTAATGTTATATAAATGTAGAAAAATACTTCCTACATTTGTGATCTTTTAAATTCTTCCCCCAATAAAGGAAATAAAAATAGGAAAAAGATTCTTTATTAATTATGCACGTTTACTTGTCAGTTAATTAGCTATTTGAATTTCAATACATTTTATATTTTACAGAATATTCAAACATGCTATTCAAATGAATTAATCAATTTTAAAGATTAAAATAATCAAATTATTGAAAATATATTCATAAAATAGAAAGATTGTACCTGTATTTCTTTGATGTACAAAAAATAGGTTGTCACTTTTACTTCCTACGAAGCTAATATATGTATTGATAATAGCACTTAAAATAGCGTTAATATAAGTTTCTTTTTATAGCGCCCACTAAGATTTAGTTTACAGAAAAAAAAACGCGGTCAATGATTGTAAACAATAAATTTTTATATTGAACTGTAAGTCGTTAATTAAAATGATAAAAATTTATCCCTTAATATAAAAAAGTAAAAGATGAGCAGTTTTTGAAAAAAAAAACTAATTTAAGCTCCAAGGAGTTATATATACCTAAAAGTTATAAAAGATAAATTATAAAAAAAAATCAAAGTTTTCTGGATTCCAAAAAAATTATTAATCTTTCGCTAGTTTTTTTATGTATTTCTAATTATTTAACGATCAGCGCACTACATACGTTAGTATAACCTTTTAGGAACATTTTAAGCCCATAAACGTGCCTGTAGGTGACCGAGAACCTGGTTAAATCGAATTTTACGGAAACGTATTTTTTTCGAAAAAATTGAATTTTGGAGAAGTTACCCAATATTTTACGATTTTTTAAAAACGTTCCTATTCCACTTGCAAAGAACTACACTTTCACCAAGTTTTATAAAAAAGATATTTTTTTCCTTTAAGATATCAGCAATTGAAAAAATCTGGATTTTTGGCAGTTTTCTTGCGATAACTAATTTATTTATACACCAATTTGCATTAAATTGGTCTCATTCTACTGGTATTTAATTGTTCTACAACTTCTGTTTGAAACTTTTTTTTGTGCAAAGTCTGGTTTTTTTTTTAAAACCGAAAAAACTGTTTTTGGCCATCTTTGGTCGCCATTTTGAGGAATTTCCCAAATGATTCAGCTGTTTAAAAATAGTTCATCGAATTCTACGGAATTTTTCCTATCTTTTCCATATCTTCCCTTTCAGGTACTAATTTTGTCACGTAAAAATTTAATTTGCTTGGACTAGCATTCGATACAACGCCAACATAATTAGAATCTACCTCTGCCATTGTTATTTTATTGTGTAAAGCAGCTGTTTCTAAACTGGGGGCGCGCAATGTTCACCAGGGAGGCGCAGGTTAATTGCAAATATCATTGTCGTTTTGATAAAATCATGGTTTTAAGAATAAGCGCTCAAACATATAATTGCCAAATAATGGACATTTTATATTGTACTAACACTTTATATTGCAAATAATGGACATTACATGGGTCCTTTTTAGCAAAAAAAAAAAAACTATTTTTTCGATTACTTTTTACAATATAAGAAAATATAATTTATTTCAACTTTTGGCATATTATTATATATTATTTTGGGACACTGTAAAAAAAAATTTATGAACAAGAAATAATTAGGCCATTGACAGCTAGTTTTTGAAAATCGCTGATTTTTCACCGTAGGCTGAGTAGGGGAGAGCGGGGCTATCCCGTACACTTAAGGGAGAGCTGTTATTGCTAAGCTAATATCGAGTATAAAATTATAAGAAAATAAGCAATATATAATTTGGACCATTGGCTATTGACTTCACACAAAGAAATTTGAATTATTCCACTGTTTACATATTTAAATTAAATTACAAAAAAAGTGTTTCTGTACGAAATAGCCCTGAGGGTCGAGGCTATTCCGTACGGTAGGAGGAGCTATACCGTACAGTAAAAAACTCATCTTGTTAAGGAAGTAAAGAACAGTAATGCAATAAATTATTGTACAAAACACATTTTATTACTTATTGTCGACTCAACTAAGAAACATCATAACGTAACTTGTATTATCAGTATATTTATAAAAAGTGTTAGATTAACTTTTATCAAAAAAGCGATAAAGTTTATAGAACGAAAGTATTTTATTTAAAGTTTATACATTTAAACATAAATCACAAGTAAAGTTATTTGCAGACTCGGCAGCACTGAAACTATAATGTTTATGGTATTTCTTGCATCAACTACAATCTATTAATGTTACCATATTAAACCATTTGGGGCTAAGTCGTACACTACTGTACGGTTTAGCCCCATCCTGTACCTTGTGGGAGTTTCATAACCTAACCTCAAATTCCGTCGCCTAAGTAGTCATCACTAGCGATCAAGAGAGAGCTTAAGAAAAGTAGTTTCTAATGATCTTATAGCTACTAGCTCATAAGTAAAGGTTCGCCACCCTACTCTTATTTGGCAGTGCCCCAAAATTATAAGAGAAATAATAAAAATAAGTTTTTTCACCGTCACATTGGCATTTATACGCACAGCGGAACGAACTCAATCCTGTGATTTTCCGCGATCAGGCGCTATGTTGCGACACCGATTGAACTCGTCTAGCTTGAAATCTAGACACGAAAAATGAGTGTACGGTTTAGCCTCGCTGTACGGTATAGCCCCGCTCTCCCCTAACTCGTGGAATTCCTACCTAAAGAAAAAAACAAAGGGCCATGTGCATAAACTGCTACTAAATATTGCTATTAGTCGCTACTAGCAAGTAGAACATAGTTGTACTATTAAATAATTGATGTGCATAAAAATTTTTTGTTCCTACTACTAGTTGTTACTAGGGTAATAGCAATTTCAATTTGGCAACACGTTATTTAAAGATAAAAAAAAATAAAAAGAGTTTTATTTTCACCGTTTATTATTATTTTTATAGTTTTCTTTTAATAATCAGATGGGTATGAGTGTGAAATTTGGTTAAATTTTGAAAAATGTTAAACAATATTAATGATAAATGTCAATTTTATATTTTGACGTTCATGATTAATGTCAATTTTATATTTTGACTTTTGTGACAAATGTCAATTTTATATTTTGAATTTATTTTTGTTTTGTTTTTAATGCGTCTATTTCGTATTTGGTATTTATTTCGAAGAATAAAATGGATAATCTTTAACAAGTTTAATAAATTTAATAAATATTATGAATACTACTTTTTAAACGATTTAAAAAGTTATAAATATTTTAGAATGGATCAAAAATAAATAAATAAAAATGAAATAAAAAAAGTTTGTCTTCGTTTAAGTTATTTAATGGGTTAATTCTAAGTATGTAACGATTCCAATTTCGATACCGTTATAATCGGCAAGCCGATTAGAATTCAACCGATATCACACAGTTCGAAAAGTTGAAAAGTTTTCAACCGCAAACCTCATACAAAATGATTTGCGTAACAGATTATTTGCAAATAATTTGAAAAAATTTTGCTTTCTTAACAAAAATCTGCCAAAAGATGTATCAATTTATTACTCTATGTAATGAAATTTGCTTTACTAACTTTCTTAATTACCACTTTGGTTGATAATAATAATTGTAATAAATATTTTCTTTGAGTTTTGATCTGACATTTTTTTACACTTCCCACAAGGTCGAGTCTCTGTCAAATATAGGTAAGTTTTATGCATATAAAGACATGCAAACGCCCAAGGTACATATAATTTGATTTATTATCTACTAAGGCATTGATATCGGTATTGGTATCGTCGATTATTAACTACAATAATCGGCAGCGATATCGTATCGGCACATTTAGGTATTGTTACATCCCTAGTTAATTCTTTTGTTGTAAATTTTCCTGTTATGTAACTTGCGAATATCGTTCATTTCTCGAATATCTCTCAATACTCTATCCATCTAATAATAAATTATTACAATTATTACAATTTTCGAATTTAAGTACATAGGTGAAAAAATATTACTGATATTTTAGTAAAAAATATTTATTAAATAAATTTTTATTGGACGGTTATTTTACTTGAGAAGTTCAAAACACACTACTTTCTATATTTAATAGCAACCGTGCCCGCTACTAAAATTTCACTACTAAATTTCAGTGGAAGTGTAGTAGTGCCTAGTAGCACTGCTAAAATTTCACTACTAACTTTAGTAGTAGTTTATGCACATGGCCCAAAATTTTTTTCTATTAGTAGATGCTTATGGCTTGTACTTGAACGAAAAATTTGTGTTTCCGTTCATTACATCTGATTTTACAAGTAGAAAATCAACGAAATACATGAAAATTTTGACCAAAAATCAAAATTTTTTGTCTAAAACACTATCAAAAGTTGCAATTTCATTTTTTTTAAATCCCTTTGTTCAAGTACAAGCCATAAGCATTTACTAATAGAACACAAATTGCCAAAAGTTGGAATAAATTAGGTTTTTCTGCTGAAACAAAGCCATGTAATTCCTTAAAACTGATTTCTTTGCTTGCTACTGTACGTAATATTTCAGCAATAACAATTCTCAAGCGGTCAGAGGCATGTTAGCGCGTAAGTATCGAATAACGTGTTTGATCAACGGTTTCCTCTTAAATGTCGTATAGACCTGTCGTCCGCCAAGAATATGAGTTTTTTTAGTAAAAAAATAATATACGAATTGTTTATAATTTTTTTCAAGAGGGGGTGGCAGAGGTAAGATTTTTTATAGAGGGGCGTTAGTGCACAAAGTTTGGAAACCGCTGGCGTAAAGAAAAATTGGTTATAAATATAATAGTTCTCTTTACTGTTTTGGTCCCTTTTAAAATTGCAGTCATGAGTTGATGTACAAGCACTACATGATAGATTAAAATATTGTGCAATCATAAAATACGCAATATACATATACGCACTTATACATTATCGTCCGAACCTTCCACCCTGGTTTATGAATCAATGTATGAAACTTCTATAGATGACTATGCTTTTATTATTTCATCAGTCTGGTATCACTGTCATCAATTTGGTACAGTTATAATTTAAAGCCTAATATAATCGATTTTTCAAAATGGATCTTTTAGTGCCCAAATTAGGCATCATGACCGGCCGGAATTTTTCCCGAAATAAAAATTTAATAATTTTAGTCGATTTAAAATCGTTTATAAATGTTTATAGTACATATCTTTCTTTTTCGTTTGTAGTTCTTTTATTAATTTGTAATTACTAACTAGCAATCAAAATTTAACACTACAGTTTGCCAGAAATAATCACGAATATAAATTTACTTGGTACGAATGGAAAAATCATCATCTGTAGTGATCTAAAAAATTATTGCCAAAAAGTTACCTAAAAAATTATTGCCTCATATAAGTTCCTTATTAGTCGAATTTTCACCAAAAATGTAGACTGTTGCACTATATCCGAGGTCAGCGGATCGAGGTAAAAGTACATTTTAAAAACGTTTTAGAATCCGTAGAATACAGTTCAGAGAGAAAAATGTCAAATAGTTACTATAGTCAAATACAAATAATTCTTTTGCTAATACAGATGCGAGAAAGATAAAATAAATATAAAATAGTGTATTGTACAATAAGTGGGAAAAGAGGCTTATTTCTCACGAATTCTCACGAGCCCGCTGGGCGAGTGTAACAATTCATATGAGTGAGAATTAAGCTTTTCCCACGTATTTTACACTATACTTTTTCTACGAGCACATTTTGTTTCGTAAAATTTAACATAAATAATTAAAATAAAATTTAAATAAGTAGTAAAAATTTTTTAAATTTATAATGTCAGTGGTCAGATGTTCAGATTTTTGCCAAAGCATACTTTGAAACTCTGGAAACAATAATAAATAATCAACATACATATGTATATTTTTAGAATTACATAATATGACATTATATATTAAATCAAACATAGCAAACTTTTTTATTTTATTAAGCCGTGCGAAATAATTTCCCACGGCTATTCCCACGCAGTGTGGGCAATTGTTAATTTTTACATATAGTTAGCCGTGCGCAAAATTTTACTTTTAATAGTAGGAGTAGAAAAAAATATTTTTAGTTTTTTATTGATTATTAAATATTTTACATTAAAATGTATTGCAAATATACATATTATATAGTTATAACGTAAATTCGAACTTGTATGCATTCGCTGCTAGTAAATAAATTAAAAATATTTGTAACTATAACAATGATAGTCCGAGCTCCGACCGTGTTTTTCGCTACCCCACCAGATGATTCTTTGGGAGTAACCTAAATTAATCGCAAATATACCCTAAATTATGAATCCCTAGGCCGACTTTGTGAATTCCGTTAAATTATATTTTTAATTAATTTTTATAAGTAGCTCAAATCAGAGGGTTACTTACCTTACAAGATGATTCTTTGAAAATTATATATTTTGTATAAAATTGTGCATATTTGTCCGGGAACTGAAGGCATTCGATACAACGCCAACATAATTAGAATCTACCTCTGCCATTGTTATTTTATTGTGTAAAGCAGCTGTTTCCAAACTGGGGGCGCGCAATGTTCACCAGGGAGGCGCAGGTTAATTGCAAATATCATTGTCGCTTTGATAAAATCATGGTTTTAAGAATAAACTCACAAACATATAATTACCAAATAATGGACATTTTATATTATACTAACACTTTATATTGTAAATAATGGACATTACATGAGTCCTTTTTAGCAAACAAAAAAAAAAAAAAAAACACTATTTTTTCGATTACTTTTTACAATATAAGAAAATATAATTTATTTCAACTTTTGGCATATTATTATATATTATTTTGGAACACTGTAAAAAAATTTTATGAACAAGAAATAATTAGGCCATTGACAGCTAGTTTTTGAAAATCGCTGATTTTTCACCGTAGGCAGAGTAGGGGAGAGCGGGGCTATCCCGTACACTTAAGGGAGAGCTGTTATTGCTAAGCTAATATCGAGTATAAAAAAAATTCGTCAAGTGCGTGTTTGACACGCACTAAGTAATGTTCCTCACAATCAGTGGTCATAACTAAAACTTCTTAACCCTAGAACCATACGTACACGTCAAAACGACGTACGAACTTCTCTACCTGCTCCAATACTACGACTTGTTGTTACTTGTTTGCTGTAAGATTTCTGTTATCTAACTTATTTGTTATTATAACACACCACATATATTTATTTTGTTTATAGTCATTGTCGTTCTGTTTGTATTGAAATAGTGTCCGTCAAAAAGACGTCGATTTCGTTTCATTTACTCGAATACGCCATTTATGTAACCATTCCTGTATTCGACGCAAGCTAGATTGTAACTTTTGTGATGCAACATTTGGATCTTCATCAGTAGCTAGGATAGCAGTATCATCAGCAAATGTTGCAGTAGTATTTTCTTCATCAACCGGCAGATCTGCAGTACATATAAGATAAAGAATAGGCCCTAGAACACTACCTTGTGGTACACCGGAACGGACTGGAAACATTTCTGATATTTCACTCTGAAACTTTACATGAAAGTAACGATCTGACAAATAAGATTTCAGTATTAAGTAGAATGATTCAGGAATATTTTTCCTTAATTTATACAATAAGTCAGTATGCCACACTTTGTCAAATGCTTGACTCACGTCGAGAAAAGCTGCTGTACAATATTTTTTTTCTTGAAAAGAGCGGTTGATCGTATTGACTACACGATGAACTTGTTCGACGGTTGAATGTTTTGCGCGAAAACCAAACTGATGATCTGGAATAATTTTAAGGTCATCGAGGACTCGATGCAGTCTTCTGAGAAATAACTTTTCGAACATTTTGGATAAAACGGGGAGTAAACTGATTGGTCTGTACGACGTCACCTCATTTACTGGCTTCCCCGGCTTTTGTATTAAGATGATTTGAGCTAATTTCCAAACAGCAGGGAAATATTTTAGCCTTAAAATGGCATTAAAAATTAACATTAATGACATTTGTGACAGTTAACATTAATGTCAGTTAAAACCGTTAAAATATATTTCTCGTAGGTATATGTACGATATGTACCAGCGGTACCAGCCGAGATAAATACAAATCGATTGTAGATCGTATATGTACATCATGGAAAAGTAGGCTTGTACATATTATCCATATTATTATTGATTAGTATGTACGGCAGTATGTACAATATGTACGAAATGTACCGTATGTACATTATTCTGTGGTATGTACATTGTATATGTATACATGCGTATATGTATGGCTAGCTAGAAAAACAAAATCGAACAGATCGGATCGAACATAACGTTTTTTTTTCTTTGTTTTCTTGTTTTGAGTTGCAAACGCTAGTACTATAGCTAAACACGCTTCTTCCATAATAATAACAATTCCAAAATATAATTAATTTAAAAATTCCGAAAAATTAAATTTGACAGTTTGTTTTAAAATACAGAAGAAAATAATGATAGTGTACGGTATCATAAAAATACTGAAGTAATAAAAATAATGATTCATTATTTTTATCAGTAAATACTGACAGTATTACTGATCGTGTAAAGGCAGCCTAAGACGTTTTGTGACGGTTTTTTTTTCCAGAAAATTGATTACCTAGTTAAGTTATAACAATTTTTCTAGGTTTTTTTTCGTTATTTTATGATCTTGATAGTAAAGTCTGATCCCAGTATGCTTATATAATTTACTGAAATAAATCAATGTTTTTAAGTGCATGTACTTACCGGATTTTTTTTTGAAAAATATAATAGTTTGTAAAAAGAATTTGGCTAATTATTATTTCAATATCTTAAATATATGATTTACATTATAACATATATATTATAATAAAACGAAGATCTTTTTATTCATTTTAAGATATTTTTGAGATCATAAAATATTTTTATTTATTTATTAAAAAATGAAATAGTATTTCGATTTATTACATGTTCATGAACACAATATACAGTAAATAAACATAAGACGAATGACACTATGTTACAGTAATTTCCCGCTAAAGCATGCAAATTTCCCGCTAAAATATTCATTAATTTAAATGTATTCTCCCAGATGGCGGTAATTGTGACAGTCTTGTCATAACTATATCGGTCACAAAACCGTTTTGTGACGGTCAAAAGTGGGTAAAATTACTCGTCACGAGACCAGTGCACATCTCTAAATATGGCCCTATTTTTGATAGGATTCTATATGTATATAATTTTTTCTATGAATTATGTGGACTGTTCGGCAATTATCACAAATACGTAAAGATGGCTCTCTGTGTATTAAAATAAGTTATTAGACAAAGATAACAATTTTTAGAATCTGTTCCATTATTAATAATTTTAAGAAAAAACAGCGAAAGAAAGAGATAAATATATACACGCTTCTATAAAATAGAAATAGAAAGAGAAATTTTTTTTTTATTGCAATTTTGTGTACAATCAAGTAAACTTGATTGTACATTGGCCACCAAACCATAGAATTCACAGGTACATGAAATACATACAATACATAGTCCTCTTGCGTATATTCAATATATGAATGTAAAACTCTATTATTATTTACCATTTGTTCTCTGATTTATTCTCTGATTTACCACTTCTCTCAAATTTTCGGTTACTCACCAATCTTATAATGTTCCGAACTTCCACGAAGGTAGTTCGGAACATAATTATAAGAAAATAAGCAATATATAATTTGGACCATTGGCTATTGACTTCACACAAAGAAATTTGAATTATTCCACTGTTTACATATTTAAATTAAATTACAAAAAAAGTGTTTCTGTACGAAATAGTCCTGGGGGTCGGGGAGTTTATACATTTAAACATAAATCACAAGTAAAGGTCTGCCTCTCAAATTTGAATTTTATTAGCCCGGCAGACCTACTTATGTTTATTAATTTTCCTCATAAAACCTACCCCACAAGATGATTTTTTGATTCTTTTTTTAAATCAAAGCTTAGGATCGTCCCTATCTAGAAAACATGGTCTGCCTCATAGAAAACAGTGACGAGTACGGCAGACTTAATTTTGAATATATATACACCCGCGCACTTGGGAACAATATCTCGATGCTGAAAACGTTTTTTTTATGAACAAATAATTTGTTTTAAAGTAAAAGATTGTAAATAATTTGTTTTTTTAGTAAAAGGTTGTACCTAAAAAAAGAAAAAAAAACTTTTACAAAAAAAATTATAAACTGCAGTAAGTATTCATTTATTTAACACATCCGTCAAATATTCCTGATGAAGATATCGAAATATTGCAAATATTCACCGTGGAGCTATACAATATAAAAAATTATAAAACCGTTAATGCAGCAAGACATGAAATATTTCAACAGTTTTACTCGGCCAATAGTAAAATGTGAATATTTTTTTACTGAACTAAAAAATTTTAATAGTAATCTGATGCCTCAATGTTGGCGTTCTTTGAAACAAAAAAATTTACGAATTTCATTCATTAATTCTATGTGGCAAAATTCGACCATTGCTCAATGTATTCTATTCTCACCAGAAGAAAGTGGTTGCTTGTTAGATAAAAATATGAAAAAAAATTTTTAAGCGACAGCCTGCATATAAATTGTTAAGAACGAACTAAAAGAAGAAAATTGTTCTACATGTTTCAGTCATTTAAATGACCATCTTCAGGAAAATCAATAATTCAGTTGTGAAAAGAACTGAGAAAAATAATATCAAAAGGACATAACGTCCAAATGTCAAATGAATGTCAAAATGACAGACGAAATTAAAAAAATTAAAAATCAAAGAATCAAAAAATTAACGGACCCCATACGCAATAGGGAAAGTCAAAATCATGATAAAATATTAGAAGACGAGATGCGACCAAATACTTACCGTATCAGGAAACATCAGGAATATAAAATTCCAACGAAGTTGTAGGAAAAACAGGTATGTCACAAAGAAATTATGTAACATCACAAAAAATTTACGAAAATCATTAAAAATTAGAAAATTTTTTGTGATGTTACATAATTTCTTTGTGACATACCTGTTTTTCCTACAACTTCGTTGGAATTTTATATTCCTGATGTTTCCTGATACGGTAAGTATTTGGTCGCATCTCGTCTTCTAATATTTTATCATGATTTTGACTTTCCCTATTTAGTATGGGGTCCGTTAATTTTTTGATTCTTTGATTTTTAATTTTTTTAATTTCGTCTGTCATTTTGACATTCATTTGACATTTGGAGGTTATGTCCTTTTGATATTATTTTTCTCAGTTGTTTTCACAACTGAATTATTGATTTTCCTGAAGATGGTCATTTAAATGACTGAAACATGTAGAACAATTTTCTTCTTTTAGTTCGTTCTTAATAATTTATATGCAGGCTGTCGCTTTAAAAATTTTTTTTCATTTCATTTTACCTGCAGTTGGATTCTAATAATTTAAATAAAAATATATTAAAACCATTGTGGTTTGAAGGACCTCCGCTTCCACAACTTGTATTAGATGTACTTTTAGACCTTTTAGACGACAGTAGATGGACAGTAGTACCACCAATGAGATAGGTGAAAATGCGAACAGACACGACAACAACGACGACGAAAATTACAGTGATGACGACGATAACAATAGACCAATATTAGATTCATCGGATGACTACGGTATGAAGTTCTAAAAATTTTCTTACTTAAAAAGGTTTGGAAGCTTTCTAAATTTGCACACCGAAATCAAAAACAGCACGATAATTTAATGAAAATGTACGAGTATTTTCACTAAATTTTTATTATTATTAACATTTTTTTAGTTTGGAACTATAACACTGGCGGCACTTTTGAGGATTTTTTCCTTTATTATTATTGCTACTATTAAAAATTGTTATTTGATATTAATAATATTAGTATTTATTTATAATTCATAAAAACTAGAACATTTCTTTTTCATAATTAAACCTAATAATTATTTTTATATAGGTACTATTATTTATTACATCGACTTTTTAGTTGACCATTTTAACCCTAAATAAAATTCAGTATTATATTTAGCGATAAAATGGTCAAATAAAAAATCAAAGTAATTAATATTATTCTGTTAGAATTTTCGAGTATTATTAATATTATCATAAGAAATATTAAAATGAAGAATATCTTAAGTTTAATCTTTGTATTAAATGCAAGAGCATCATTAGGAGAGCGAGGGGTAATGGGAGCTAGCGGGTAATGGGACCGATGCAAAAGTACACGCTTCTAATGCTTGTATTCGCTTGTACGCAGCTTAAGCGTCTTCAGTACTTATCGGCTAAGCTTCTCTCATGCACATTTTCTGGTAGTTGCACACATTCAGTTGTTAAGAGAGGTTTTGGTTTTGTGCTCGGTGCTTATAACAAAATAATTTTAACGATGTCGAAGTAACAACTAAATTAAATTTTTTATTTTAATGAATTATCACTATTATAAAGCTAAGTTTGCCTATATTTTGTTATGATTACTGATAACAAATGAATATTGAAAACTATAACCATGTTTCACAAAATGGTGGATTTCGAGAAATGAGAGCCTATGTGATTCTCATCAGAAAAAGATTGAATACAAGTTTTTTTTTGTAAAAATAGTTGTTATCATTACAGAAGCGGTGGGAACTGGACACACGCAGAATGTTTTGACTTCGGTAGCGTAGCTGATTATACTTTGTGTTCTTTGGCCTGATCTTTAGAATCTAAACTCTTAGAATTCTTAGAATAATTCCTTTATTTTGATTATAAAGTTGAATTTCATTGTCAAAATACTTTTATTTTCTGTATTTTGGCACTTATATTGTTTTTGAAGACTGATTTTGCTTTTAAAACTTTTATCGAATTTAAAGTAAATTTTAAGCTCCCATTTCCCGACATGTCGCTAGCGAGCTCGGCTTGAGGCCCAAAAACGGGTCGATACGATTCATTCCGTAATTAGAGTCCGCACTGTGAATTCGTAATGTACTTTTAAAGTGAAAAGCTGTTAAAGATCTATTTCAGTGTTGAGATTGTGTATCCCTCAGGAAGAGGTAATATGTGCTTCCTTTCCTAATATTTAATCCACATATGCAACCCTATTAGGTATATTTTTATTAAAATTTAATTTATTAATGTTTTAACTATTTTTTTTTTTTTTTTTTTTTTGGATATTTTCATATAACTTACGGTAATTCTCCAACCACACCCAATCGGCTTGTACATGTAACGTATTAGATTATAAGAATTTTTATATTATTTTTATCTTTCATTGCTGAAACATTGGTTTGTAATTGTAATTCTATTTAACCCAAATTAGTAACAAATCTGTAAATGAATATTTTATTTTAGAATATAAAACTTACATTATTATTCGCAAGTTATTGAGTTATTCAATTTCCTACATCTACGTCTGGGTAGTTTTTGAAACAATTAACCGCGACCCAAAATTTAAACCTTTTTAACTAAAATATTTTGACCTAAATACAGCTACTGCTACGACCCTTCTTTTACCCCCGTATATTACATTTATGGTGGCACCAGTGGTATCATAAAGGGAACCACCAAGCCACCCGATCACCACAGTAATATTACACTCCAATTACCACCTGCTCGCTTAATATCTTCAAAAACAAATTATTTATTCATAAAAAAAACGTTTTGAGCATCGAGATATTGTTCCCAAGTGCGCGGGTGTATATATATTCAAAATTAAGTCTGCCGTACTCGTCACTGATTTTTATGAGGCAGACCATGCTTTCTAGATAGGGACGATCCTAAACTATGATTTAAAAAAAGAATCAAAAAATCATCTTGTGGGGTAGGTTTTATGAGGAAAATTAATAAACATAAGTAGGTCTGCCGGGCTAATAAAATTCAAATTTGAGAGGCAGACCATTTTTTTTTGTAAAATATGCACAATTTTATACAAGATATATAATTTTCAAAGAATCATCTTGTAAGGTAAGTAACCCTCTGATTTGAGCTACTTATAAAAATTAATTAAAAATATAATTTAACGGAATTCACAAAGTCGGCCTAGGGATTCATAATTTAGGGTATATTTGCGATTAATTTAAGTTACTCCCAAAGAATCATCTGGTGGGGTAGCGAAAAACACGGTCGGAGCTCGGTCTATGACGCAATTTTATAAAAACCGTTCAGTAATTTTATCTATGTTTGCAGAATCTACCGTTCATTGTATATAAAAATTTATGTAATTTACCTTAGATACATATTCAATAAACTGTATATACAGCTGAACCTTTTTTCATACGGTCTTTTGTGTGCGACTTTTTTTGCGCGACATTTCGATGCAGTTTTTAAAAAAAATGTCCACTAAAATGCATATATGTGAATAAAAAGCAAAAGAAAGTAAGCATAATTTCATTATTATAATTTTCTTTGATAAAATAACTTATTGATTGTTTTTAAGCATTTAATCAGAAGATTGCATAACAATATAAGTTATTGGATCATTAAGTTTATTTTCTAAATCTATTTATCCCAATTTTTGTAATATTATAAAAATGAAATAAAATGAAGACTGGACTTCAAAAACAGGTTGGCTCTTAGATTCCTATTTCGGGTCTAACTCTACTTTTCCTTTTTTAGCACTTAGCCTGTTTTTGAAGTCCAGCCTTCAAACATTCTCATGTGTAAATTAATACTTTATATATTTAAGGAATAGTACTTTATATATTGTTTAGAAAAGCAACTTCTACGGAAATCGTAAGGTTTTGACTGTTTTGGGCCATATATATTTTCTATGAAATTTTTTTGATGCGATCCTGATCCTCCGCATAAAATTAAGTTCTTTTTACAATAGTATGGAACGAACTTTAGGAAATTTTTGAATATATTATTTTGTGCGATTTTTTTATGCGGTCCCTATCCACCGCATAAAAAAAGGTTCAGGTGGACACATAAATAATATATTGTATACAATACATACACGTATGTATTGATTTCAATACCGAGATAATACAAATAATGCAACTAGAAATTTGATTTCCCGGAAAAAAATACAGCATGTGAAAATAATTCAATCAATTTTGTACGCAGTCGTACCTAGCGTTGTAACAAAACTGTAAATATGTAATGCTTTTCTCGTGTTATCTGTTATGTATGACTTTTCAATTACGATTCCAAATTTTACGGGTATTTTTCCTTTTATTTTGTTAAAATCAACATGTCAATCAATACCTAATATTTATAAAAAAAAAAAGGTAAAAAGAAAAAAACATTAGGAATTACTGCTGATCAAATTACAACATTTGGCCTCCTACATTTTTTATGGATATGGACAGAATATGTATTCACTTTTTTGTTTGCAAATGACGCAGTATGTAACAGGTACTGAAAGTGATTTGCAACTGACAACTACAACCAGGGCAGGATTAACCTTGAGTGCCTGCCTAGGCACCGTGAAAAATGCCGCCCCCATCTTTTGCTTAAAAAGAAGAACATCTTAACTTTTCCCACTTTTTTTTTCGAACTTTCTCTAAAAAAAATAACTGAGGAGCCAAAAAAAAGACAAACCTCAATTAGAACTTTTGCCGCCCTGTTTTCAAAATTTGCTGCTCCTAGGCTGTAGCCTAGGTTGGCCTATTGGCCAACTAATCTGGGCCTGACCACAACATAATCGCAAAGCAATGCTTCGGTAGTCTTCACGGAATAAAATTTTCAACCAATAAAATATTGTTAAGCTGCGACTACAATTCAACATATTTGTTGGTCGAATAGACAAGCTATGTGTTTAAATTTAAAAAATAAATAAATTGTTCGAATGATTTAAGATATTTTTTCCTTATTAGGCTCCAATTATTCCCTGCTTTTCTATATAAATAATCTGACGAAAAAATATTAAAGAAAAAAAAATTGAAATGAAGTTGAAAATATGGATAAAATTATACCTGTAACAACTTACCTGTAAATTTGGTGGACAATGATCCAATAATTCTAACATATGTTTTATATTCTGTGCATCTTGGATGACAAAATTCAATTCCATGTCAAACTCGCCGCCCACTAACTGAAACAAAACAATATAATTATGAGTGGCATCAAAGCTATATAGTCAACTTGCATCATACAACAACTATAGAGCTATAGGTTAGGGATGTTATGGATATCCGTAACCGTCACCGAAACTACCGGATATCCGAAATAATTAAATATCCGAAACCGAAACCGTATCCGAAAATAAAAGTTTTGGATTTGTTTCGGATAATAACATACAACTGCCGTCGGAGAACTGATGTTAAATCAAAGCAAATTTTTACTGAATATATTTCTTTTGATTTCCGGTAATTTGTGTTTGGCGTTCAGTTTTTCGGGTAAAACTTTTCCCTTTTTTCTAAAAAAAAAATTTCACTGAAAGCAATTATCCGTAACCGTAACCGTTTCCGAAACATTAGCCGATATTTTCACATATTCGTAACCGAAACCGTAACTGAAAAAAATGTCTTTAAGTATCCGTATCCGTATCCGTATCCGAAATTTCATATCCATAACATCTCTAATATAGCTATGAATATGATGTGATGCCAGCAACACAATCAAATATGTATAAATGATACATAAAAATATTTTGTTAGACATTTATATTTGTCAAATTATAGACAAACTACCAATCACACACTCTAGGGATTTTTCTCATTTATTGTGTGTTTACAATGTAAGTATTACAACGTGATATATTTATCTTATGATATCGAGCCATTACCACCGATTTATCGTCAGCGACACTTTTATCGAAACTGAGATTTTTAGTGCAAGCAACATTTTAAACTGTAACGGGCCAAGCAGTGTTAACGTTTTTTTCCAAAATTTGATAATTAACGAGTTATAGCAACTGCTTAGTTTATCGTTAATACAACACATTTTCACATTTTAGTGTAACTGACAATAACTATCTTTGTCGTAAGGTTAATAAAATAATAGGAATAATACGCTCAGGCGTAATAAAATTGACAGCAGAAATATCGCAAGCGCCATACAAATATTTAAAAAATCCTTCTCTAAAATTTGATATTTGTCGGTTTCGCTAAAATGGCGGTAATGGCTCGATATAACAAAATAATGTCCATATTAGAGATGGGTGTTGAATCAATAAATTAGTTTTTCCAACCATCTTCGGTACCTACATCAACGTTTCAACTGTTCTATGTTTACACACTAATTAGTTGAAAATTAACCGTGCTAAAGGAGCGTGCACACTAACCGAACATTTGTCAGCAGTTATAATTTTCTGTAAGCTAATGAAAGCCATAGTATTCCGGCATTACTATTTCCAGTAATTTGAGAAATTTATATCAACATAAAATCGCCGCTTATAATTCTATGATCCACCGAGGTTTCAACATTACACTATTATAAGAAAGTTTAAAAAAAAAAGTAATATAAAAAAAAATAGTAGATAGTAATGACTTTAATTCAAACAAACCTAATTACATAATAAATTAAAAAAGAACATAAATAAATTTTAAAACAAATTCCCGCGTCTCTCCCCGTTATAAATGAATCTAAAAATAATTAAAAAACTATAATTTATTTTGGAAAATTATCAGGTAAAAATAAAAATATTCTAACTAAATCAAACATAAACGCAGCATTTTTATTGTACATCAAGTTGTAACCTAAGCAGATAATACATAGGTTCCCAACGGGGGTGATATCGGCCCCCAGTGGGCGCTGGAGCCATCCAGGGGGGCGGTAGCGGATAAGGTTGTCAGGTGGCCAAATAAGTAAATTAATATAATAAACATATTTTTATACATAATAAAAAGATAAATTAGGCATTTTACAGCCGACGAGCAAAAAAAAAAAAAAAAACAAAAGGTCGCCGGTTGTGAAAAATAGCAAAAAGGGGCGGCATTTGTACAATTGACGAGTAAAAAAAGGGGGCGTTGAAATTTCTGTTCTATACTAAAGAGGGCCGTGGTCCAGAAGACGTTGGGAATCTATGAGATAATATAATAAAAATAAAATAAAAAATAGCTAAACTATTGAGACTAATATATTGAGAGTAAAAATTTTGAGACAAGTAGGGCAGAACATCGATATTAAAATTGGACGAAAATGTAACACCAGAAAAACGTTGGCGTCAAAAGTTGAAAAATCATTTTATATTTTTAAATATGGCTAAACTGCTTTTAAATTGCTCTTTTGAGATCAATTACTGCTCTATCAAAAACTTCATTATTAATCTAAGCATACTAGGAATGTTACGAGAAAGTTTAGTCACAGTCCTAATAATGTTCATTCTTTATGTTTTCTGAGTCGCTGAACACGAATTTGAGGTTCGTTGACAGATATTTTGCCCGCGACATTAATTATTTTGCGAAAAAAGTCAAATTTTTGTTAATTTTTTAGGTTTTGGACCTTAATCATGGAAAATATGCATTTTCTCGAAAAAGTTGCTCTTTACGAAATTAAAGTAGACAAAATTTTCTACAAAGCGCATAGCCGGGTAAGATAGGGAAAACGGTCCTTGACGCAAAATTGTTTGTTTTTATAGGAAATAATACTCCTTAGCCCCAGATACATTCTTGCCAAATTTCAACCCTCTGAGGCTAATAGTTTATGAATACACAGACAAAAATTTTCAAAAAAAATTTTTTTGTACGAAATTACTGAGCCGATTTATTTGAATTTAATATATATTGTATACCCACCTTAGGCAAAATAATAAAAAAAAAATTAACGTTATATCCTTTTATTATACTAATTTTTTTAAATTTTTAAATTTCAGTAAATTTTTTTTTTGGCACTTACGCGTTAGCGACACCCACCATTTTTTGTTCAATAATATGTCTCTTAGTACTCTATAACATATATTTTTACAGAAAAATTTTAGTTGGTAGAACATAGTAATATTTCAATACAAATGCATGTCATGTTCGGTACTACATATATTACTTATGTATAAAAAGGATCATAAAGTGAAGCATTTGCCTGATTTTTAAAACAAAGTAGAACTCTCAGGAGTGCAATAAATTGTTCTCTTCCCCCCTGAGTTGCAGTTCTTGGAGTTACTGTGACGGTCTAAAAAATTTATATTTTGACTTGTTAAAAAAATATGTTTTAACTTGTTAAAAAATAATTTTCAAGGTTAATTTTACCATGAATCTGAATATTTGAATGAAATCAATAAAATTATCTCAGCATACTTACTAATTAAAATTACATCTAACTCAACAAAAATTATAAGTTTTAGAAACTTTATTTAAATAAAGATAATAATAATAACAATAATACGTCTTAAATGTTATATTGTTTTAATAATAATAAACATTAACTTAATAGATTGGAACAAAAAACATCAACAATGTATAGTAATAACAACAGTCCGGCTAAAACTTGTTGTAGTTATAAAAATATATAGGTAAATTACATGTAGGTACATATAACTAACTTTAACAGACCCTCTCACTTGATGTTTTTGTTGCACTTCTTAAGGAGGTGCAGAAAGTGGATTTTTTCTGTAATAAAATTACCTACGTTCACAACAACGACAAAGAAGCTTAGACAATCGTCTAGCTTTATCTGCTGTTTCTCTTCTTTTGTTAACACGATGACGGTTCATGGGGAATTATAACGAAATGACCAGCTGGTATACTATTTTGACAGCAAATAAACTTTGTATGAAATTGTCGACATCGTAATACGTGGTGTATGAGCTAATAAAGTTTCACTTGACGTCTTACAAAGAAAACAACTCTAACAAAAGAGAAATCAATATCTGTTTTGTTTTATTAATAAAAAAAGACAAACGGCAGATAACGTTGCACTTGAGTAAATTTAAACTAGTTTATCGTAGTTATGAACGTATGTAATTGTATTATTTTAGAAATAGGGTAGATATTTTACTTTATAGCCCTTTTTATACATAAGTAATATATGTAGTACCTAACATGGTATGCATTTGTATTGAAATATTACTATGTTCTACCAACTAAAATTTTTCCATAAAAATATATGTTATAGAATACTAAGAGACATATTATTGAACAAAAAATGGTGGGTGTCCCTAACGCGTAAGTGCCAAAAAAAAATTTACTTAAATTTAAAAATTTAAAAAAATTAGTATAAAAAAGGGATATAACCTTAATTTTTTTTTATTACTTTGTCTAAGGTGGACACACAATATATATTAAACTCAAATAAATCGGCTCAGTAATTTCGTAAAAAAAATTTTTTTTGAAAATTTTTGTCTACTTGTGTATTCATAAACTATTAGCCTCAGAGGGTTGAAATTCGGCAAGAATGTATCTGGAGCTAAGAAGTATTATTTCCTATAAGAACAATCCATTTTGCGTCAAAGGCCGTTTTCCCGATCTTACCCGGCTATGCCCTTTTGTACAAAACAGTTCTTTCTACGACCAACCGCTACGGCACTAAAAAACGGGTAGAATCTTTGAAAATAAAAAAACGCCGTGAGCAGCGGGGCCCCATCACGGTAGTCGAATTTTCCCCTTCATCTTCGGTATTGAATGTCTACAAGCGAAATGTGATTGAAAGTCTACAACCGAATTGTCATTTTGTTGGTTTCAAAACTGGTGATGAGTGTTCGGCTGATCGAGGCTTTAAAAAAAGGTTTTAAGTATTTAAGGGCTGTATCTCAGTAAATTTCAATTTTGTGCCGAAAACAGGTAGCAGAAAAAAAGCCAACACAATTCGTACGAGGACATTTCTGCCCATGTTTATCCGCTAATTGCCTTTATGTTTTAGTTTTAAAAATTAAAAAAGGACCTTAAATAGTAAACTGGAAGGCCTTTATAAAGATATTTTTTCTTTCCAAAAAAATCCAAAATTTCTATTTTATAAATACTAAAAATCCAAAATTCCTAATTTATAAATAAACAGTGACTTTAATAACATTTTTAAATAAATTACTTAATATGTATGTATTTCATTTGTCATAAAAGTAAGTTCACTTTTTTTTAAATTTTTTAAAATTACTATTCGCCTACTTGTATTTAGAATAAACATAATGCTTTTAAAACACATTTAACAATAGCATTCAATTCCGATGTAAAAATGGGAGAAGTGGGGGGAAAAATGATGCGGACTCCCTACAAGGTACTAGCTGGATACTAACTGAATACACGTACAAAATTTCAGCCTTCTAGGTTTCCTTATGGAGTCTCTAGACGTGTTAGAAAACAAGCAAAAAAATTAAGGAAATATTGGCGTAAAAATCGTGGGGGTAAGGGTTAAAAGTTGAAACCTCCAAAAAACAGTGTCTGGCTATTAGCTTAACCTGTACACCAAATTTCAGCCCTCTAGGTTTATTTGGGGAGATTTTGACCCGAACGAAACTGTTAAAAAACAAGAAAAATCATGTTCTTTTGGGTATAAAAATGGTGGGGGTAGGGGTTAAAAGTCGAGACCCCCAAAAGGCACCCCCTTGATACTAACTCAATCCGAATACAAAATTTCAGCCCTCTAGGTTTATTCGGGTGACCTGTGCGAGTGGTACAAACTTCGAAAACGTCGAAAATGCATGAAATTGTAGCTTAAAAATGAGGTGGGTGGAGGTAAAATATTAAAACCTCCAAAAAGCACAACCTAGGTACGAACTTTATCAACACAACAAATTTCAACCCTCTACGTTAATTCTGGGGGGCTGGGGGCCTGTTAGATCCAGCGAAAATCGTTTTTCCCCCCTCTACTCCCCCCATATCATCCTAGGAAGCTGAATTTTGGATATGTTGTAGATAATTGACCGAAACATTATTTAAAACCGGTTTGGAAAAGTTTTATTGCTTTTCCGCCCCCCACCACCCCCTTAAAGGTCGGGTCAGAAAAAAAATTTGCCCAAAATTTGACCCCACTTTGATAGTATGAGGTGCCTCGAAAATGAGCCCCATTTACCAAATTTCATCTCTTAACTTCCATAGGGGGGCCCTACACAAATTAAAAGGTGGCGGGAAAATATATATATATATATATATATATATATATATATATATATATCAGACATTTTTTTTTTCTACATATTCGTGTTCTACGGGTCCGAAAACGGATAGCGCCCCTACTCTCGCCTCTCGCAGCTCTTATCGTATAGACTGTATAAGTCTAATTTTTCGGAGAAAATTCGACTAAAAAGATACGATGGTATTTTTAGCAGAAAAAAACTACAGAAAAAAATCGAAACGTCAAGACCATGCGTTAAAAATATTCTTTGAGAATAATAAAACGATATTTAAGCAGCGGAACAGTTAGCACATATCGACTAACTGAACTACCAACATCGCGTTTCGTTTGGGTATACTATGACGACAAGACATCGTGTCAGATTCTGGTTCTAATTTACAATAACTGATGTATGCGCGATACAAAATTTAGCAATTTTTATATTTTATCATTTATTTTCCAATATTGAAGGTGCGAAAAATTTTCTAAATTCTACTTGTAAAACAGAAAGGCTCTCATATGAGTTTTTGTAGAAATTCAATTTTACAATTTACGTATAAATTTTGAAACCGCCAACAGGTAATAAAACGGAAAAAATAGGCTAGCTATAAAACAAAAGACTAGATAAGATTAACTAAATGCTAATAAAACAAAAGGCCGTCCGACTTTTTACAAGATTTTTCAAATAGGAATGTCCATTTACTGTAAGCTATTGACGATAATAGTGATGATGGAACAACCAACCCTTATTAGGCAACTGGTACATGTAAATGGATAGAACACTTTCACAACAACCGTTTCTCCAAAAAATAGGACACAAATAAGACTATCAAATTAATGCGTGGCGTAAAAAAAAATGAAACACATAAAGGATTTCAGTCAAACAAAAAAAAACAAATAAATGAAACAAACATCCATTTTAGATAACTGAACTGTTACTTTGTTATGTTACGTCGTAAAAAATCGAATAACAATGTTTTCCACCAGTGAAATAAATGTAGCATTTGTCTTTTTTATCTACTCACGCTTTCACCCACTTTCTCACTTACTCATTTAAGAGTAAACTCTTCTAATAAATATATGAAGAGCAAAACAACATGCACAGCATAAAATATATTGTGTAGATTATTTTAGTTCTTTTTCTCTTTTGTCTACGCCTGACGATGTTGAATTTCAAAAATTCTTTACAAAACATTACGATGTTAAGGAAGTTCTTGCATAATAATTGCTTATGTACATAGGGTATGCACATGTTATTTTTTCAAAACCAACTTTAAGATAACAAAAACGGTAATTCATCTTTAAACTAATCTATGTATCTAATTTATAAAGGGTATAACAAGATAAGCTTAGGGAAATGGCCTCCATATAGCCCATGCGATGTCTGCAATAAAATATTTATAGTAATATTGGTACTCCATCCAAGTGACTACCAAATATAGGGTCATTGACTCTTAACCTTGATTTGTTCTTGATTAGTGCCCCCCCCCCCCGGGTGTTGCGTCCCTATATATATATATATATATATATATATATATATATATATATATATATATATATATATATATATCTATATATATATATATATATATATATATATATATATATATATATATATATATATATATATATACCATATGAGTTTTCTGAGAGTTGCCATTCGATTTATTCCTAAAATATGCATCTAATCGAAAAAAAAGTTCATCCAAAAAATATTCAAAATAGAGAGGGCCATTCTGGAAAAATTGTTCCTGACTTCTAGAACCTACGGTTTTTTTGGAATCGAAAAAAAAATTTTGAGAAATTGCATCTATGTATTTTAATTTTCAAAACCGGTGGTCAAGTTTATTTAATCGAACACAAAAAATACGGATAATTTGCAATTTACATTCAAAGCACGCAAAATAACCAGTGATGGTATACAGCAGAACTTCTGAGAGTGTGAACTTCCCAGAGTGTGACTTCACACATACATACTCACGAGATAACAAGTACAATACGTAGTTATTTGCATATGTGTATGTAAGTTTGATGTAAACAACAAAAAACAGTGGCGGCTTTAATAATTAAAATTAAAAATATTTTAAAACAAAATAAAATTTTTTCAAACTTTATTTACAGTGGACATGTAATGGTAAGTATTCCGACTTGGTAGTGACGTCAGAGACTTAGTGGGGTTCTCCTCTCACAGATATGTTATCGTTTATCTGTGTTGGTGAAAATTTATGTACCAAGCCAAAGTCAGGGCCATAGGTACTATTGTCATAAAATTTTAAAATTTTATTGCATACGTATACACACATATTCTGCGTAAGATGCAAATTGAAAATGCAAAATGAGTAAGGTAAAATTCTAGAATATTCTAATCGTCAGCTAGCAAAAATATATCAAAAAACAGACTTCACTATTGAATTAATCACTAAAAATTCGATTAAGCAGCACAGTTTGAGAAAAATTCTAGAATGTTCTATTTGTCAACTAGCAAAAATATCGAAAAATCAATTACAGCATTTAATTGGTCTTTGAAAAAAAGGCCAAATGCATAACTTGACAAATGTTCTGGAATATTCTATTGGTCAGCTAGCAAAGATAACCAAAACAGTCGTCGCCATTGAATTAGTTACCTAAAAAGAGACCAAATAGCTTATTGGGAAATGTTCTAGAATATTCTATTTGTTAACCAACAAAGATATTGAAAAATCGATTGCTCCATTTAATTATCCAACCAAAATTAAACTAATATAAACTAAGTGTCCCATTTTGGGAAACATTCTAGAATGACCTGTTCAGCCAGAATAGAATATTCTAGAACATTTATCAAAATGTGATATTTCGTCTTTTTTCCGATGACCAATTAAATGGTGCAACCGGCTTTTCGATATCTTTCTTAGTTGACGAATAGAACATTCTAGAATTTTTGTCAAATTGCGCTGCTTAATCTAATTTCTAGTAACTAGTTCAATAGTGAAGTCTGTTATTTGATATCTCTGCTAGTTGACGAGTAGAATTTTCTAGAATTTTTGCCAGCTTTCACTATTTAGCGTCTCCTACACTGACGAATTCGATGATGAAGTTGGTTTTTTGACATCTTTGCTAGTTTTCTAAAAGTCGTCACTTATATTCATTAATATAACATTCAATTTCGTTTATTTTTACTAAGTGAAATATCGTTATTTTCGATATCGATAATTTTCGATAATGAAAACCACGTTTTAATAGTCGCAATATGTTCGGAATACCCACAACTTGCTTGGCTTAAGCCTTCAAAAATTTCGTTACTTTTTCGCTACGACGCTCCGTTTACGAGATATTTACGATCAAAGTTTTCGATAATGACAAGCATTTATCATTTAAAAGCAAACATAATAAAGTCATTTACATTAATCATTTAGGTAATCCAAATTCGGAAGTACTTTTATTGTGGTAATATTCACATATCGACATATTAGTAGATAGCTTTTTGAAAAAGCAACATAGCATACTTGTGCCTTATTTTATCTGTCTCTCACCGTTTTTGAGATACATTTTTGAAAAATTCAATTTTTACCCTAATTTTTAAAGAGCGATTTCACTTTTTCCAACCGTTTTTCCGCAGGTATAAAAAATACGTGTCGCTTATTTCTTACTGTTCTACAACATATTCGTTTCAATAGCGAGTAAATCAATCGACTACAAAGTTAATTAACTAATAGTACACTAAAGTAATGCAAACACAGATTCTAATTAAATGACATTTTTATAATATAGATTTTTGCGAGCCGCTAATGTGTGTCTGGATAAGTGTGACTTTCATGTGTGTGTCTGGACTATGTCACACTTTAAGAAGTTCTGGTGTATTCACATTAATCTGTTACAATAAAACAAAATTTATTAATTAAATACATTAATTATCAAAATAACTTGTAGTTTTTCCTCAAATATTTATCTTAGTATTCAATAAAAAGTCATTAAATTACAGCTGTAGTTTTAATTTTTTAAATTTAATATTACACTACACTATGGAAGTTAAAAATAAGCATTTGTGAAACAGTCCTTAGGTTCTCTGTATGGTCATACGTAGTAATAAATATGAAACCTGTATTGTCGTATATTATTTGTAAATTGTTATTGAAATATTTATGTAGATGGCAATATTGGCATCGATGTCGGATATATAAAACAGATAGCTGTAATTATCTGTCACCGTTAAATAAAAATGTCAAAAAATATTTTTAATGCCAAAATTCTAGTATTTAAACAAGAGAAAATTGCGGTATGTTCAAAAAGGAAATAAATATGATTTTATTCATACACGATCAGCAAAAAAAAATTTTCATAAAATTATATGTAACTTTGTGGGTTATCTTGACTAAAAGTAAAGGGCGCGTGCGTATCGAGTAAAAAATTCTCACAGAGCCCGCTCGAGGTGTTGATGAGCTTCTGAGTGGAGCAGTGGAAGACTTGTTATTCTGTGAATCTTTTCCCCACAAAACCAGACAATACGCCCTCGGTTTCTACTTACAGGTGAGGTAAAGAGAAAATAAAATAAAATTTCTTTTTCGGACCGCAATCTACAATTTATTCACAGAAAAATATTTAGGGTGGTGATTTCACCTTTTAACATTGAATTTTACAAATCGTTCAAAATATAGAAATACTTAATTAAAGTTTGTAATATTTCTCTTTTACTTGTATCAAAATTTTAACGGACATGTGATTGCAAACATTGACTCAAATAATTGAAAATGAGTGAACCTAGTGTGCAATCACTTGCCCACTTATGATTATGAAATTTAAAACCTGCAATAATAAATACAATTTGAAGAAATTAGAAAATTATAACTTGTAAAGAGAAAAAAATTTTAGATTAGTTGATTTAAATGTGACTAGACCTAAGTTGTTTGGAAATTTAATTTTACATTATATATTTTTTTTGATGTTATTTTTTTTTTTAAATAAAAACTATACTTAAATGAGTTTAAGCCATTTTTTTTAACTACTAACAAATACACCTAATTATCACTTCCCTTCCCTAGAAAAATCGCTAAAATTTGGAATTTTTTTTTATCCTTTAATTATTTCCGCTAGTGTATATATATTTTTCTTTTTATTTTTTGGGTTTTTTTCTAGTAATATATGTATATTTTTTGGGGGTAAATTAAAGTGCTCCTTAAAAGGTGCACGAGGCTAATCGAGTCCGTTACGGCTTTTTCTCTATTAGACCTCCTTCGCTCCCACGATGGGAAAACGGAAACTAAACGTTGAGAGAAAAATATAAAGTATATACAATAGCTATGGAAAAATTTTATAATAAACGTGTTGGATAGTTTTCTGGGAACATAGGCTGGAGTCGAAACCACGGACTATCGCGCTGGGTCCAAAGACGATTAAAGCGCTATGTAAATTTTGCGGAAAGATTTGTGGAAAGAAAATTTTACGAAAAGAAACTTGTTGAAAGAAAACTGCAGATGAAATGTCGTTGATTAAACTAAAGCATTAATATTATTTATTCTAAATGGCCGTGATATTTAAGGATAAGTTACACGTGGTGAAAGAGTTTATTATTTAGCTATCGTATCGGAAGTGAAGAAAAAAAATTACGTAACAACCTTAACAAAATAAACCTAACTACTGCAGTTAACTAAAACGAAATCATCGGGAAAATTATTCAACTCTGAGATTTACTAAAGTTTTAAATTAAGCAATGTATGACTACCTTAAAATTAGAATTTACTTAACCGCTGGCAAATTTTTTTTTTTACGTTTTCCACCGACCAGGTTTAGACTGAGCCGAAAATGAAAATATTTTTGCACAGTACGGCGTGATTTAGATACGAATTATATTTAAACTACACTTAATTTACTAAGGTAAATACCAAAAAATAATTTTTAAATTACAAAGGATTATATCGAACATTTTTCCCGTTACATTATTAATATAAATTTTTTATTTAAATACTCATCCTAATTTGTAGCCGGAACAAAATCCATGTATTGACCGAAAACATGCTGCGTACAAAAGCATATTTTTTTTTTAAAATTTATATCTTTATATTTTAACAATACATGCTGAACTACTTTGTTCGTCGGCCAAAGCACGAGAGAGCGAAGCCGCCTCCCTGATTCTTATTCAAACCATATTGTTATTTTTGAAAATTTGTTTATCAGTTTAATTGAAATTAAAAATAATTATTGTGAATTAATTAGCAAGGAGACAAACCACTTATCTTGTACTTGAAAAACTTGTGTTGGTAACTTTGTATTTGCAAACTTTTGTGGTAGATGTCACCACAAATGTTAACTTTTATTCTAATTTTGACATATACGAAATGTCATTTGTTTTATTATTGATTCTCGATAAAGAAGAAATTATTTAGAGATTTTACCTATAAAAACGAGATCGCATTTGTGTGATTATTTAATAATCACGCTACAAACCTTATTTTCTTTTGCAATAAGAATCCAAACAATTTTTCAAAATCTACAATAATTCGCATAGCTCATTCCATTCGATGTTTAAAATTGGAGCATTTACTAAATTTCTGTCAACTTCAACAGGAAAAAGAGTGTTAAAATATTAAAATTTGTCGTACCGTGGACATTAGTAAAAATCAGCTGATACACAATTGGAGGAACAACATTCCCATTTAAAACGAAATTTACTCATGTAAATAATGGTCCTTAGTGTAAACTTATAGTGTAATGAGCTTACTCTCGAAGAAAAGAACCCGATCAAAATTTTTAATTCCCACTATAAAAACTTTCCCACTATACAAACAGTCATTTTTATAAAAAAAATATATTCTGTATTTTAAAAGACAAAAATGGTTTTTGTAACGTGAAGATTCAAACAAAACTTATAACAGATTTTAAAAAAATAATAAATTTTACTTAAAAAAAAAAACAATAAAGTTTTTATTAAAAATATATTATCTTTAATTGACTCTTATAGCTGAGCGTCCGCTAGTTCGGAAACGCGACGCGGTGCGGTTTTTACATTAATAAGTTCTCCGGGGCGGTAGCGCGCTGCTCTGTTAACCTAGTGGACGAACCTGCATTTATTCAGATGTATTTATCTCCAAGAGCGGAAATGCGCCGCGCCGCGTTTCCGACCTAGTGGACGCTCAGCTTAAGGCTAAGGCTACACAAGCTTTCTTTAGCGCCTGTTTTTGAGCGGAATTGAGCGACGTTTTTTAACGCTAATACCTGGCCATACGGGCGTTTTTCAACGCTTATTTTCTTTAGCGAAAATTAACGCGAAGTTTTTTAACGCTGATCCGCGGATATACGAGCGATAAATAACGCCATTAGTGCTTTTGAACTTCAAGAATTAATAGTTCAATGTCGATAAATTTCATTTCAATATTTATTATAAATTCAAAGTATGAAAACGAAATTGAATCATCAGTCTGTATTTCTCAATACATATGGCGTCTGTATGGCGTTTGGCGTTACTAGCGTTATTTGTCGCTCGTGTAGTTGGCCAAATGTGCCACATGCGTTTTTTATCGCCGCCTAGGTCTGGACCGACCAGACTCATCTTCTGGCGTTATGACCTTAAAAACCTCAAACTTCCAGACTGAGCGATAATTTTCGCTACGTGTAGCTATTTTAATTTATATCAATGTTGTTCATATTTCTAGCGTTATTTAACGCTCAAAGTTAAGGCGTTAAAAAACGCTCGTGTAGCCTTAGCCTAACTCTTGTAGAGCGTCAACATTTAGTAAATCACTAGATTGTCACTGGCGATTTCTTCATTCACATTGTCATTCTCAACATCGACATCATTGGAATCCCAAATAACTGTATGAATTACATTTAAATCTTTGCCTTTTTCCAGGTTCAGCAGATGTGGTTCACATTGCTGTTTTGAACTAGATTTTGTATACGTGGCCTGAGGTTTTAAATAAACAAGATTATATTTGTAGGTCGAGTTATCTTCACTAGTCACTAAATAATCATTGTTGTTTAACACTTTTCTGATTATTGCAGGAAACCATTTTCTAAACCTTTTTTTTTTTTTTATAAAAGTATAGAAAACGAAACATCTGTAACTCGATGAATCAACAGACAGTACTGTTTGAATAACTTGCTTAAAACTGTGAGCACCGAAGTACTTTTATATCTGTATAACCTGATAATTCATAGCACAGTGGCCTAAAAAATAATATTTTTAAAATTAAAAACAATCAATATTTTTAAATAACGAACCTAAAATTAAAATTACGCGTACCAAGGTAATAATTTTTTTTTCGAAAGTAAATATGTAAAATATAGAAATATGTTTCTACATGTCAGATGATGTCATATTCAAATAAATTCAAATCAGTTAAAAATTTATGTTTTACACATCTGGAAACACGAGTTTTAAGAGTTGTTAACTAGATAGCCATCTATGTAGCATAAATACAATTACCGCTTAGCTGCTTTATACAATCAAACCATTTTCCGTAATTATAAGGGTAGTTTGAACTAAGCGCCCTTAAACTCACCAAAATTCACTTAAATAAATCACTTTTAAGCCCGAAAGTTGCAAAATTTGAAAAAAACTTAAGATAAAAATTTTTATTTTTTTATTTTTTGTTTCTGTTGCTTTATTGAATAATTTTATCAACAAATGAGTATACTAATCCATTTAAAAAAAAGGTAAGTTTGTCTCGTATCTCGAAAACCACAAGAGCTATAAAGCTCCGAAGTATATCAATCAATGTCCCCAGCCGGTGGCTACAACTTTTATTTGAGCAATTTTTTTATTAAGTCAATAGTTTAGCCACAATCAAAATGGCAACTCTCAGAAAACTCACCTAGTATATTATATATATATATATATATATATATATATATATATATATATATATATATATATATATATATATATATATACATATATATATATATATATATATATATATATATATATATATATATATATATATATATATATATATAAATTTAGGCGAATCAGTAGTAGCTGAATTTTTCATTCGGAAAATCATTAAAACAATTGAAGACAGGTAGTAATAAAGTAAAAATTTGAAATATATTTAGAAGTACACTACCAGCTCAAGTGAAAGAGTTCAATAAGCTCAAAAAATAAGTATTTTTAAAATCAAACAAATTTCCTCAATGTCCTCCTAGTAGTTTTTTCATGATGCGTGCACAGACAGACACACAGGTCAAAATTTTAATATCGCTGTTTTGGTGTCTAATTTAAAAACTAGAGCCAGGAATAGGAATCTATAGCGTACTATAAATCATTCTGTCAAAAAACTGAATGTTCTCCAGTAGCGCAAAAACAAGTATAAGGGATTAAAAGATGAAAATAAACTGTAATTTCACAATCTATGGTCATTTACAAATTTTAATTGTTATTATGTAAATGCAAAGAAAAATGATACTTTCAGTGATGTGTAGCACACCTTATTAACATATTAATTTTCAACAAAACAGTAGTCAATACTGGCTAGATGCCTTGATGATAGGTGCAACTAATAATTAAAAACCAATAATGATAAAAATATTTTTTTTTGCAACTAATGACAGAAAAATTCAACTATTAGTATTAACTAATAAGGAATTTAGTTTTTAGTTGTAGTTTTTGAAATTACCGTAGAAGCAATTAAGTATTTATTGAACCAACATGAGTAACAATATAAAAAATCACAACCATAAGTTTAAAAAAATTGGATACTATTTGTAATCTGTTTTCGATCCAAAGATTCTGAAAACGAAAAATAAGTATAATTTATAGTAGATGTTATATATTTGAAAGAATACTTCCTTTCCTTGTATCATCGATATCGATAATTTTCGATAACGAAAAGCAGGTTTTAACAGTCGCAATATCTTCGGAATACCCACAACTTGTTTCGCTTAAACCTTCAAAGATTTCGTTATTTTTTCACTACGATGCACCGTTTACGAGATATTTACGATCAAAAGTTTACGATTACGAAAAGTAACGAAATGTAATTTTTTTAAAATATTCTGTTGCTGACCAAATCAGAGGGACTAATATAGCCTAAATTAACCAGTTACAACCAATTTATGGTAAGTATTTCATTATCGATAATTTTCGATAACGAGAAGTAAGTTTTGACAGTTCCAATTTGTTCGAAGTACCCACAACTCGCTTCGCTTGAGCCTTCAAAATTTTCGTCATTTTTGAGCTACGACGCACCGTTTAGGAGATATTTACGATTAAAATTTACGATTACGAAAAGAAATGATTTATCATTTTTTTAAAAATACACTATCCTTGACCAAGTCAGTGGGACTTGAAGCCCAAATTAATCAATTATAACCAGTTTATGATAAATAATTCGTTATCTTTGCTAGTTTTCGAACAGAACATTCTCAAACTTTTGTTAAATATCTTTATTTAGCTTCTGTTTCAATAATTTATTCTTCTAACAGTGATATTGGTTTTTGGACATCTTTATTAATTTTCGAATAGAAACTTTTGCCAAATTTTTCCACCTCTATTCAACTTGTTTTTCGAAAATTAAACAAATGGTGAAGTCGATTTTTCAATTTATTTGCTGATTTCCAGTTAGAACATTCTCGAACTTTCGTTAAATTTCGCTACATGGATCCTTTTTAAATAACTATTCGATGGTGAAATTAAGTTGTGAATATCTTATCTGATGTTCAGATAGAATATTGTAAAGCTTTTATTTTTTGCTCACTTTTTTGATGAACTATTTTTCTGATTTCCAAAAAGAATATTCTAGAACTTCTGATGAATTCTGCTATTTGGACACTTTTTTCATGCCTAAACCAATGGTGAAGTCGGTTTTTTGATATATTTTCTACTTTCAGAATAGAATATTCTCGAACTTTTGCCAAATTCCGTTAATTGATCGCTTTTCGATGAAAAATTTGGTGGTGAAATAAGATATTCGATATTTTTTCCAATTTCCAAAAAGAATATTCTGGAACTTTTTCATTAATTAGGGATTTTTTATATCTTTTCTGATTACTGGAAGAATATTCTACAATATTTGCTAGATTTCGCTATTCAAGCATCTTTTCGATGACCAACCCAGTGGTGAAATCGAATTATGTAATAGTTTTAATTTATCTATATCTTTGTACAAGAAATATCTCCTCATAAAAATTTACAAGACTACGCTCTTCTCAGATATGTTTTTTAATTTGTGTATGGAATTCAATTTTTTTACAGGATGATTTATAGTTTCAGTGTACAGAAAAAAATTTCTTCTTCAGCTAATTGCTTACATAACTCACATGCAGTTGATCAAATTAAACTATGTTCGTTCGTCGCGCAAGCGATGTTACAAACTTAAATTGAGCGACTATATTGTTTATATGAAATTTCATTGTTTTCAAAACAAGATATATTTGCACAGTACCTCTTTAGCTCTTGTCATACAAATTATAGAGCGCATTTAGAAAAACTTGGTAAATGTATTTATGAAAAATAGATTATGTGACGCTTCTAACGAATGGTAATACGTTTTTTCGGCAATTTTGACAGGATAATTTATGACCTGCACTATACAATCCGCGCTATATTAATAACTATCTATAATGGTATCGCGGCAAAACGTACCAGCGACAAAACGTACTAGCGATAGAACGTATCATTTGGGTTAATATTTACCTGTGAAGGGTTTTATTGTTTAACAGTACCCTGACAAAACGTACCGTTTGATATTTCTTTAGACATCTAACTATGAAAAGTATCCTTACAGAAAATAGCTATCAATTATCATTTTATCATGTATACGACACGAAATCGTCTTCGTCAGTATAAAATTATATATACAAAAAAAAGGAAGTATTACAAAAATTTACAAAAGTGAAGAAATAGCGTTAAATTTTATAAAAACAGCTATATGTATGTATTATGTATACAAATTCAAGAAATTTCCAAAAGGAAAGCATCAAATAATTAATTTCACTGAAAAACTCGGTCTTAAAATTAAATCATGCAGTAGGGTCTTATTTAAATAAAAAATATAAATACCTATACTTTATATGCAAATATATTTTATACACATATTTATTTTTGTTTCCCATCGCACTTTATCCAGGCTTTGGACTGGCAAAGTATGGTTGCCTCCGTTGTATTTAACTTGTTTCAGTTACATTAATTTTGTTACATTTCGGATTTTTCCATAATTTAGTGGTCATTTTGATTGTATTTAATTAGTATGACCCTACGGTGTGATTTAATTTTTAAACCGTTTATTTTAGTAAAATTAATAACGTCGGATATATTATATTAATGTATCTTTTATAACGGTTTAATAATTTTTTGCATTTTCAAAATTGTCATACTTTACTAATCATTTGATAATTTCCTTTTGAAAGTCTCTTAAATTTGTATATATATATATATATATATATATATATATATATATATATATATATATATATATATATATATATATAACACATAGATATATATAGCTGTTATTATCAAATTTAACGCTATTGCTCCACTTTTGTTCATTTTTGCAATACTTAAAGTGGCTTTTTTCTTGACATATATATATATATATATATATATATATATATATATATATATATATATATATATATATATATATATATATATATATATACAGGGTGTAAAGTAAATAACTCTCTTCCTTTTAACAGATGGTTTATCTCGGTGTATAATTGCCGAAGACATAAATTTTTTTTCGGAATTCGCTATCTGAAAAAATCGCATCCCAGCCAACTCATCGTTTAATATAAATTTCCCTGAATACGCCTCTGACCAAACTAAAATTATTCGCACCCTGTATAATA
Organism: Brachynemurus nebulosus; assembly: GCA_035578155.1. Lineage (NCBI taxonomy): Eukaryota > Metazoa > Arthropoda > Insecta > Neuroptera > Myrmeleontidae > Brachynemurus > Brachynemurus nebulosus. The sequence continues at coordinate 21,093,454 of JAPWDM010000002.1, forward strand.
AAAATTTTTTTAAAAATAAACAAAAAAATTTTTTTTATTTTACTATAATATGTAAACATGTGTTCACTGTCGAACTTATAAGTACTATATTGTACACAGAAAAGCGAACAGTTTTTCATAAATTTTGCTTAAAATAAGTTTATGAATTATTTTTTTAGTTTTTAAAATTTTTTAGTTTTTTATATCACAGTGCATTATGAATACTGCAAAAACCATAACTCTGATATCAATATTTGCATTGCACATTATTAATTTAGTAACAAATTACATTAAAAACTACACTTATAAATAAATTACCAAACAAATAAAAAGAGAACAGAACAGAACAATGAAAAAAATACACAAGAAAAATTTCCATGAGTTGTAATTTTTCAAAAATTAAAAACATTTTCTTTTAACTATCATAAAACATGAATTTCTAATTGTTGATACATTGGTACACAACTTCTTCACTATTTATAAAAACTAAATACCCGTTTTATGTATTGGTATGTACATATGTCAAATCTGTACAATGTGTTCCATATTCGATAGTTTTGCAGCTAAAGTACATAAGAGAAAAACAGAAATTAATAACAATGTTTGATAACGACTTATTTTTTCTTCTCTCAATTTTCTCACTAAGATCAAAAATTAATTTTTAAACGATTTTAAATATAATCTATTTCACTTAAATTTAAACATTAGTCATCACTTACGAGTTTGAGTAATTCCCGTTTTCTTAGCTTTATCTCTTTCATTGTTTCAAATGCGTAAATTTTAAATTTGCAGTTTGTTTTTAGAAAAGAATAGAAGATTGATTTGTTTCGAATATAAGAATTATTTAATTTTTTAACGACAACTCATGATCAATTGTATTTGAAAAGGGGTATAGTTAAAAGTTTGTAAAGAAAAACAGATGTGACGAAAGGCCAATTATATTACAAACAAAAATGTATTTCAATTATCTAAAAGAAAATTTTTTATTCATAATTGAGTAACTTTAGAGGAAAACTTTAACGGAAAATGCGAAAGTATCTGCATCAGTTATCATTATCGTAAAATTTTAAATGTCCACATGAAAGTCACCGCTATAAATTTTTTACCAAATTTATTCTTTTATTTCAGCAACACTTTGAAATACCAATTTACCTGCAACCCGACCTAAGCGAACTCAAGTTTCAGTAGACAAACAGACATCGCATACTTACAAACACACAGACATCCATATCATCTTCACACGCTTAGACAAAAATTTTTTAAATAAATAAACAACTATAGCATTGATAGCACACACTTACAATCTCCATATTCATATACAACATTTATTAAAAGAGTTGTCCAAGTGCGTTTTATACACACATTAAGCAAGGCTTCTGAATTATTTGCATTTTTGTAGTTTCCGAATAAAATAGGTGGCATTATATTATTTTGTACAGTTTACTATGAAAATAAATAAATATATTCGACAATCACAATGTTATTTCTGTTTGTGTTATTTAAGGGTCAATTAAGTGGTAATTTGATTCCTTACAAATCACATAGACTTTGAAACACAATATTTCTGAAACGAGATGTAAAGAATAAAAGTTGTTAAAAGAACTTTAACTTTAAAAGATTTTTCTAATGATAATCTGCAAACAGTATACGTAGAATTATTTTTCAACATTTCTCTTAATAATTTTGATTTGAATTTTTGGAAATGTTAACAAATATCAGAATATACTTTAACGTAAAATTGACGGTTAGTTGAGATATCTATCTGTAGCATGTATTATATTTGCCAAATTTCGTGTTCCAAAGGCGTAGAATTTCTGAAAATGTTACAACCCAGTCACATTAAAAAATTACAACAGCTTCTAGAGTTCTTCGAAACCCTAAAAAAAAAGACTGAAATATGTAATACATATGTATGTGTGTGAGTGTTACTGTGTGTATGTCCATATACATATTGATATTATATTCTATTTGCACATAATATGTACACAAAACTTATAGCCGGAGAGCCCACCGTATGCAAAACGTATGTATAAGATAGATGAACGATTTTTTGTAAGTAGCGCTAAAGGGAGCTTTCTTTAGAATTACAAAATTTTGCCCGCATGATAAAAATATGATGTCAGTTCCGGTTATGGGTTTGTCATGTCATCAAATACATTGATAATATTTACACCAAACCGAAGGTTTCGAAGTCCAAAATAAAAAGATTGAGTGCTGCCAGGCCTTAGTAATTCGCAACAATGAGGCTGCTTTCACTGAAAAAAAAACCTTTCAATGAAGGCAGCCATATTTTTACGAATTTTTAAGATCTGGCAGCTTTCATTTTTGTGTAAATATCATCAATGTATTTGATGACGTAACAAAACCATAACCGGAAGTGACGTCATATTTTTATCATGCAGGCAAAATTTAGGTCTGGGGTAGTACTACTTAGAGTCCCTATAATAAATAGAGTCGTGACATGTCATCCATTTTGTATCCAAAACAGAGCGGGAAGCTTCAAAATTAATTATCACATGTTTGAGTAAATATTTTTGAGTACATAATTATTGTTAATAAGTTATGAATTAATGAACAATTAAAAATTTTAATTTAATTATTCTTTCTAAGTTAAACTAAATGGTTTTTGTTAACATTTAATTTATTTCCAATGTATTTTACGAAAACATTGGATACAAAATGCCGGAACCAATCAGCGTTCAGCACACATGTCACGACTCTATTTATTATAGGGACTCTAGTACTACCTACAAAAAATACATAGGTATCTTATCATAGGTTTTGCATACAGCGGGCTCTTGGACCATTAGTTATTTTTTAAAAAAGATATTTTCAAGTTATTTATTAGGTACCTGTCATTTGGATATTTATACATATACTGTTCTGAAAATTTATTATTTATTAAAAACACTAGTAACCTATTTATACATATTTGTCACATGTGTACGACTGATATTATCATTTTATCAATAATAAAACAGTACATTTTTCACTTCGAAAATAACCATATTTTCAACAATAGAAGTACTGGATTTTCTTTAAATCAAAGTATTAAAATTAAAAGTATTTGTATGTGCATGAATAATAAACCGATTGTATATTTTAGAAATGTTTTAAATTTAATTGTTGTGTCATAATTCGAAAAAACTAAATTTTATAGTGAAAAAAATATTTTCATGTCACCAGTCCCATGATTAGAAAAGCGCCCTTAACCATTAAACCATCTTTATTCTGAGGGGTGTTTAGTTTTAATTTTGTTCTGAACTACGCCAATGTTAGAGGCAGCCCTGAATGTGTTAAATGTGTCAAAGAATTGGATTAAAGTTGACAGTCAGTGATTACTAAAATCGATTGCAGGTGTTTGTTAAATTTCCAAATAATTTAATGAGATTTGACGAAATCCATCTTTTTGAAATATGACGTAGATTGTTTCATTAAAAATCATGTTCAAATTTTTATGGACACTGCTGTATAGCTATTTTAAAAAGATTCCGTAAACAAGCAGGTAAAAATATTTTGTTGACAAAAAAATTTACGTTCCAAAAAGCAAAGGAAAAAAATGATAAGTAATCAGAGCCTGATTAAGTTTTTTTTTCTAGGGGCCATTTTTTAACACGTTTTTGACAATCGAAAATTTCTGAAATGAAACTTGATCGGTACAATTTAACTAGCAAAACTTAATTAGTAAATTGAGACCTTTCTCCCCTATTTTTTCGGAGAGTTATATATTTTACACCCTGTATATATATATATATATATATATATATATATATATATATATATATATATATATATATATATATATATATATATATATATAATTTTATACTGAAGAAGACGATTTCGTGTCATGTACATGATAAAATGATAGCTATCTTCTATAAGGATACTTTTCATAGTTAGATATCTTTTCAAAGAAATGTTAAGTGGTACATTTTATCGCTGGTACGATTGGTTGTGTATTCATCTATAATTACACTAAAATTTTCCAGGAATATTTCATGTACATTATATAGGGGCGCAACAACTACAAATCTACCGAAGGGTCCAACAAAAATTTAAATAACCCAACTTTTTGATAACGCAATTCTCCGATAACATTGTAAAATAATATTGTAAAATGTCGTCTCCGAAAATTCGATTCTCAAATAAAAAATGCCAGTAAACAGAGTTCACCCCTTTACAGAGTTGTCTGTCCCTTATTATTGAGTTTTGAAAAAATGTGTATATGAAAAGGTAACATTATTTTTAAGTACGAGCTCTACTAACTACGGTACATAATTCTGGACCACCTTGTATATATATATATATATATATATATATATATATATATATATATATATATATATATGTACATAGGAACTCCAATATAACGTAGTGGCCGGTACAAAATAAGGGGAAGTACGTTATATCGGATCACCAGGGCCGTCAGTAAAATTTTTTTAAGGGGGTATAGAAACAAAGTATGCAAACACATACGCATTTCATTATTGATCTACACACGCATATACACACTTCCTTAAATGCATGTTTACAAGAACACACGTCTTCAACTAAATACATACATATACACAACTGTTGTACATTGTAGTAGTTGTAAGTATATTAGAAAAATGCATAAGCTGCAAAATTTGACAACAATTTTAGAATACTCTTTTTAGAGACCAGTCAAAATATTAAAAAAACCGCCTTCACTATTGGTTAGCAATTGAAAAATAGACCAAGCAGTGGAATTTAATAATAATTTTAGAATATTCTATTCGGAAACTAGGAAAGATATCGGAAAACTAACTTTACTATGGGATTTGCCATTAAAGAAATGGTTGAATAGCGGAATTTAACAAAAGTTCTAGGTAATTCTATTCAAAACCTAGAATAGATATCAAGAAATAAACTTCACCATCAGATAGGTCATCAAAGTAAATGCTAAATAACGTAATTTGAGAAATGTTCTCGAATATTCTATTCGGAAACTTACAAAAATATTGAGAAAGCGACTTCATTAGTAGACTGCGCCTTGGCGAAAAAGTTTAAATAGTGGTGCTCTACAAAAGTTTTAGTTATAAATTTACGCCAACGTATACAATTGCAAAAAGTATAATATTTACATTTTCCTTAAATAAAGTATCTCAACTCTTGTTAAATTCCGCTATTTGATCTTTTATTTAATAATTAGATGAGTGATAATATCAATTTTTTGATATTTGTGCTAATTCTCGAATAGAACATTCTAGAATATTGTTCAATTTTTGTTATTTAGGCTTTCATTCGAGGACAAATCCGATGGTGAAATCAGTTTTCCGATATTTTTAGTAGTTCTCGAATAGAACATTCTAGAACATTGTTCAATTTTTCTTACTTAAGCTTTTCATTGATGACCAATTCGATGGTGAAGTCAGTTTCCCGATATCTTTGCTAGTTCTCGAATAGAACATTCTTATATAAGAATAACCATTTATACATTTTTCTAGAGCATTACTAAATTTTTGTTATATAGGCTTTTATTCGAAGACGAATTCGATGGTGTAGTTAGTTTCCCGATATCTTTGCTAGTTCTCGAATAGAACATTCTAGAACATTGCTTAATTTTTGTTATTAATGCCTTTATTCGAAGACCAGTTGGATAGTGGAGTTAGTTTCCAGATATCTTTGCTAGATCCCGAATAGAATTTTCTAGAACTTTTACTGAGTTCCGCTGTTTAGTCCCATCTTTGGTAGCCTATCAAATGATGAAGTCGGTTTTTCGACATCTTTGCTATTTTCCGAATAGAATGTGATTACAACAGTGATTTCAATATGGTGGCTGGAGAATATAAAAGCGTTTTTTTCTGCGGACAATAAACGTTCTGTAACGTTTAAAAAATCTTTTGGGTTAAAAATATAGTTTTTCTTAACGTTTCGAGAACAATTTAAATATATGTAGGCGAATCGGCATTATTTTCTGTTAGTGGTGGCCTGGTGAGATATGGTGTAATAGCTGAATTTTCCTTTCAGAAATCCATCAAACAGTTGAATTGTAGTAAATAAACTGATTTCTAAAACTATTTAAAAGTAAACTACTAGGTCAAGTTAAAAAGTACGATAAGCTAAAAAAATAGGCATTTTTATAATAAAATATGATCGAGTTGTTATTGATAGAAAAAGTTTAGGTAAGATTGAAATTTTGGCTGATTTGTTTGTGATTAAATAGTTATAATTTATAACTATTTAAACCATTTGCACGGTAAAATCTAATTAATCGTATACCAATACGTTGATTCTTACTGTACCAAATTCAAAAAATTTGAAAATCTTATGAAGAGTAACTTTTGACAGACAACTCATTATAATTACGTTTTCTTCTGGAGTGTGATTAAAAATAGGTAAGGACGTAAGTCGCCTCTTAGTAAATAATTTACATTATTATCATTCATATTTCAATTGTTTTTCTTTAATTAGGTTGGATTAAATTATTATATTATATTTTTCTAACTCCTAATGTTGAATCGAGAAGGAATTTTTTAAAGAGTATTAAAAATTTTGTATTCAATTATTGGTTTAAAATTCATATGACGTCATTTTGAATGGTTGAACTAACTGATGACGCAATCGTCTAAAAATAACACTTGGAATATATGTTTCCTTCCTTTATATCATCCGTTTTGAAAATATCGTTATTTTCGATATCGATAAATTTCGATAATAAAAACCACATTTTAATAATTTTAATATGTTTGGAATACTCACAATTTTCTTCGCTTAGGCCTTCAAAAAATTCATTATTTTTTCACTACGAGGTACGATTTTCGAGATATTTATAATTACGAAAAGTAATTTAAAAAAAAAAATATGCTATTGCCGACCAGACCAATGGAATTAATAGAGCATAAATTAGCCAGTTATAATCAATTTATGAAAAGTAACTCGGTATCGACAATTTTCGATAACGAAAAGTAGTTTTTAACAGTCGCAATACGTTTGGAATGCCTACAAGTTGCTTCGCTTAAGCCTTAAAAAATTTCGATATTTTTTCGCTACGACACACGATTTAGGAAATATTTACGATCAAAGTTTTTGATAACGAAAAGTATCATTTATAAACAAACATAATAAAAAACAAGTACATTTTATGATAGACCGATTTCAGAAGAACTTCGAATATTTAACACAACACATAAGTGCTGTGTGCTGCTATAGATAATTTTTTCAAGTCATTTTAGTGATTGAAATTTTGTTGTACGAAAAGCGCATTCTAGGAAGACTGTGTTATAGAAGACCTACCATAATTTCTACGGTTCTATGGAGACCACGTTATAAGAATGCCACGTTATAGGAGACTTAACTATACATAGTATATTACGTGTTATATACGTATTATCAGTATTATGTAGTTATACAAACATGTATGTTGACGCACATACAACATACAAGTTGATGTATGAGAAAATAAGCATATAAAACAACGCAACATTAAACATTGTTGTTACAACACTAACACGGTAAGCTGTTTTTCTTTAATTTACAAGCAACGCGGTAATTTTCTTGGTAAGATGAATGGATGGAAACTAATAGAGTAATCATAACACAAACTCATTTAACGTAAAATGTGCCACTCTAACAGTTACAGACACATTTTATTTTATCTACTTACATCTTCATAAAAAAGAATTAAGTTATCACTGGTTATCAGTTATCATATAGACTTCACATTCTAGAAAAAAAATGTATAAATGGTTATTCTTTTCAAACCTTGACAAACTTAATCCACGTTAGTAATGCAGTCGATATATGAATGTGTTTCAACTTTATACTGAACAGTACTTTTCTCTATGGCTCTTTGCTGAGCATTCTCTTAAAATACTGCACGAAGGGCGATAATAAACAATTCTTTAAACCGTGGAGTGCATTCATTTCGATTTACTTTCCATACAAGAACCATATAAAAAATACACTTTACCATAACAGTGATGCATAAATGAATGCACTCCACAACTCACACATTCTTGATCAAGAAAAGATAGTCTTAAATGGAATCTATTGGCTACGTCCGAGCAAAAAAGTTCTTTAAAGCGCTTTAAAGCAAAATGGCGATGTACCAAGAATAACAAAGCAAAATGTCGCCGTAGATATTTAAACAAAATAACCTCAATAAGAGTTATTCATAGGAAAATTTCTTATTTCTTTTATATTTTACACAATATAGATAATATTATAGGTCATATTACCTATTGAAGAATCGTCAGAGTAAACAACAATATGGCAGAATTTTGTAATCTATCGCAGTAAAATTTAAATTTGGTGTCAGACAGAACTACGTGTTATTTGATTTTGTCAAGGCAGAAAACTAGTCAGCAATATGAAACGGCTTGAAGGGCTTAAAGAATTTTTTTTTTGCTCGAACACAGCCATTATATACAATTTTTTTTATAAGAAATTTCTTAATGACAATTTAACTAATGTATACTGTAATAATGTATAATGTAAAGTCCCATAAGAATATTGTAACTTTTTAGTCGAATTTTTCCTTGAACAGATTTATATAGCCTATACGATAAGATCGGGACGAGGCGAGAGTAGGAGGCGCCAATTCTGAATATATATATATATATATATATATATATATATATATATATATATATATATATATATATATATATATATATATATATATATATATATATATATATATATATATATATATATATATATATATATATATATATACGTAGGGCGCGCTGTAAGTTCTCGGCTGAGTATTAAAAATACAGAGAGAACACTGAAAAGAATTTATTTTTCTATATAACCGCCCTCTATTTCAATACACTTATTATAAGGTGAGATCAGCATCTCTATGACTATATCTCAATAATAAGCAAATTCTTTGTAGCGATTCTACAAGAGCGATGTTTTCGGAAGTGATCGAATCTGCCGGACGTCCAGAACGATCATCGTCGTTGAGGCACTCGTACCGCAATCGAAACCTTTGGCACGGTTTTACCGTATACACCATCCAATCTGTCCTTAATTTATTCTAGAGTTTGTCCTTCTTTTGTCAGAAATTTTATGACTACACGATATTCATTCTTTGAAACGGTCGACATATTGAGTTTACACTTTTACAACAGAATAAATAAAACCCATGTAAACTCGTCCACTGCGTTTATGATTACTAGAGACTTAATGTTTTCTGTGCGTATAAATTACGTCACCTTTAAATAAGTTTAATCATGTTAGATCATGTTAGGCCGAGAACTTTTGGCGCTACCTTCATATATATATATATATATATATATATATATATATATATATATATATATATATATATATATATATATATATATATATCGGACCTTGAGAATAAAACTGCTCAAACTGCAAATTTTTCATTTTTGAGATTTTTATATCATTGGATTCAGCTACATTGAAGCTATCGATTTGTGAAATTGTCATCCTAAAATGCTAGAAAATAAAAAAGTTATAGTGCATAAACTTTTTTTAAATTTTAACAACCTAAGAATAAATGGTTTAAACAATTTTTGTTGCATGTGCAGTTGTACCAAAGTGAAAACAAAAAATTAACTTTTTATTTAGATTGAAAAAGGTGTATGTATGTGTTTTCATTTATTAAGTGCATAAACAGGTACCACATGTTAGTTAGAGTGGATTGTAGGTACGTTCAGAACTATAAACGCATTTTGATGTTCCTCTTTTGTTATTATTTTACAATGTAAGTAAATAACGATCTATTCACAGTTTAGTCATATTTAATGTTTACTGAATTTAAACGAATCCTTTCGTAGCATTATTGTTGTCAAAATATAATAATAATTTATTTTAATTTCAAAATATGGGCGCTGATAAAGAAAAAATTAATTTAATAGCTCTTTCGGAATTTAATCTTATAATTTAAACAATTTAAACCATTCAATTTAAACAGTTTAAACCATATAATTTAACCAATTTAAGCAATTTTATCCATTTAAATAATAGATAGATTTTATTTTTCTGCTTTAACTGATGCTCCCAATTCGGAAATATATTTTAATTTAGACGAAACTTTCCCAAATAATACTAATGGAAATTTACCAACACCTGTTTTGGAAGGAAAGGAACGAAAGCGAAATCGCGATTTACGGGCGACAAATATACAAAAAGGTTTAATTAATACAGGGTCAGAACATTATTCACTGAAAATTTTTCCGGCAAAAACAAAAATTAAATCAGGATATTCCGTACAAAAATATAAACTAAAATGTGACACTAAAATATCTGAGTTTAATCGGAATATTTGTATAAAAACAGACAAGCGTGGGAAAAACTTCAATCGGCAAAATATTGATATATAAAAGAAATTGTAGAAACCATATAAGTAAATTAAAATCCAAAAACAAAATAAAGCGAATCCCTAATAGTTACATATTCCTAATAGTTATAAAAAAAGAAGAATAACATAATATTTTCAGCTAAATCTGTTTAATTACTTTTACTACTTAACGTCTAACATATTATTATAAATTGATTATAATGGCTTAATTTATGCTCTATTAGTCCCATTGATTCAGTCGGCAATAGAATATTTTCAAAAAAAACGTAAGCTTTTGATCGTAAATATCTCGTAAACGGTGCATCATAGCTCAAAAATAACGAAATTTTTGAAGGCTTAAGCGAAGCAAGTTGTGTGTATTCCGAACATACTGGGACTATCAAAACTTACTTTCCGTTATCGAAAATTATCGATACCGAGTTACTCATCATAAACTGTTTATAATTGATTGATTCGGACTCACTAATCAAATTGGTTTTGTGACCAATAAAGTATTTAAAAAAAAATTAGTTTTCAATACTTTTCGAAAACGTAAACTTTTAATCGTAAATACGGAGTCATTTATTACAGTATTCTAGTGACATTTACCTAATTTATTTACATTATTTAAGTTAAATCCCCGTTTTCGGAGCTGCCAGGAGGCTGAGAATTCTTCAATATTCTTTAAAAATCGGCTAAATAACGGTTTATAAAAAAAAGACAAGTCCTCTATTCCAATACAGCATATTAACAACTCATACAACTGAAAAATTTCTTATGTCCACAGTATTTTTCACGAAAATGCTGACCAGGATACTGAGAAATTGACTGGGCCGAGTACGACCTCACTTACAATGTTAACTAAATTAAATGATACAACCCCAAATTAAATAAAACATGTACTTTATTAACTTCCCATAGGAAGTTATTGTAATGGTTCCGATTTTACGAATCGCTAATTTTGGCATTTTGACCGGATAAAGTTTTCAGCAAATTCGGATTAGCGGTTTGTTTTTTGTGGTAAAAAACGGAATTAACTTTATTAAGATAACATAGATTATATGGATTTTTTACCACAACATTATTGTGTAATGGCCTAAGAACCTTCCTTGATGTTAAAAACGCCAGTATTTTATTACAAATTTGAAAAAAAAAATAATCTTGAAAAATTAGTTTTTGCCAAAATATATTTTGTCTCGCATATCTTGAGAACAAATGATGTTATCATTTGTTTGATAAGGGTGGAGCCCCCACCCTTAGGTACAGAAGACGAAGCCCCCGGTATGGTGCAAGGGGCAAAGCCTCTATCGGGAGCCCAGGGGAGGAGTCGCCTGAAATGAAAAAAGAATTATTTATGTACAGTAATCTCTAGTCTTTAAGGACACCCAATGGGGGTAGTGGGTAGTCCTGTCCCACAAATTTTTTTATTTATTATATTTGAGTTAATTACTATGACAAACGATGATTTAATCGGAATATAATTTTTTTATATATTTTAAGTAGTGTGGTTATCACATGCTAAATGTATTGTACGTATTTTTAAATTTTGAAACAAACTGATATGCAAATATTGAACGTATTACGCGTATGATGTATGTTGAATCAGTTTCTGTATCGCGTGTAGGACGTCCATTGAAATTTCTGAAATTTCTTGAATTTGTTTTGTTTGGTTTTTTTGTTTTCTTTTTTGTTTTTTCTTTTGTTTTTTTTTTTTTTTTTTTTTGGTTTTCTGGATGTATGTAATAAGATTTTATATTATTTTTGTTTTTTAAATGTTTACTTTGTTCCATTTTCTTTTTAAAAAGTAGTATTTTCGTAACTCTGAAACCTATCTTCGATCTTTAGATGGTTTGCTATAGAAAATCATAATTCACCACGACGCAAATTGAGGTACTGGTATATATATATATATATATATATATATATATATATATATATATATATATATATGTGTGTGTGTATATATATATATATATATATATATATATATATATATGTATATAATATATGAGCCGTTTATTTTGAAAGTGGGGCAAGTCCATTTTTGAAAAAAATGAAGATAATGGTAGTTATAGATAAGACTTACTATGATCTTTTTATCTGTCAACAATTTATAGTCAAAAAAATATATGGAAGGTTGAAGTTTTAGCTCTTAACAGTATTGTGAATATGTTTATTTTGATAGTGGTGCAAGTCCATCTTACAAGTAAAGTTCCCGAGACCGGACCTACCGATTTTGATAAAACTTAGATATATTGTAGAACACTAAAAAATAAGTAGCATTTATTTTTTTTTTATTTGCGGAAAAGCGGTTTGAAGGGGTGAAATCTTCCTTCAAAAATTGGGGTGAAAATTTAATTTTTCAAATATCTCGAAAACGGTAAGAGATAGAGCAAAAGCTTAAATTGGCGATATTGCTCTTTCTTAAAAAGCTATCTATTGATATGTAAATTGTTTAAATTACGCCAACAGGGGTAGTGGGGGGCTAAAATTTGGGGGTTAATTTTGCAAAAAGGGGTAAAAAATAAAATATAATAAAGTTTTATTTACAGATTTCAAATATACGTAAAAAATCTAATCGACCTGTTTTACTAAATTTCCTAATACTAAATCCAGGGGTAGTTAACTACGGGGGTGACTGTGTCGATATAATCGTACTATTTGAGTAATTAAAAACTTCTTCAAAGAAAATAGTTTAAAAAAATTAGAATAAATTTTTAAAATTCATTTTAAGCAACACTGCAGAGGGTGGGAGTCGCCCTTTTAAAGTACATACTAATTTTCATACACTCATTTCTACTACTAAGCCACTGGTAGGGGGTAATAATGTCACAGTACGTGCTTCTGAAGTTGAACTGTCGTATGAAAGGTTTTTATTATGTTTGTTTTTAAATTATGCAACTGAAATATTATCCATTTAAATTAACGATTACAATAATTCATTAATTTTGAAAGTGAGGCAAGTCCACTTAGTTGTAATAAAATCACTATTTTTTTTTTAGCCAGCACTATAAACACTATAAACACTACTGGATTATAAACTTACATTATTTAATACCACAAAATACAAAAAATATGACTAATAATACTTACCAATATTTTTCAATTTATTGAAACGCAAACCCTTAAATATCTCGCAATAAGCGAATATGGACTTGCCCCACTTTCAAAATAAACGGCTCATATATATATATATATATATATATATATATATATATATATATATATATATATATATATATATATATATATATATATATATATATATATATATTCCCACTACTTTTTGATATGTGTAGGGCCCCCTATGGAAGGGAAGAGCTGACATTTGGTAAGTGGGGCCCATTCCGATGCACAATACTATCAAAGTGGGGTCAAATTGTAGGCAAATTTTGACTCCGACCCAACTTTTAAGGGGGTGGTAAGGGGCCACCTAACAATAGAACTTTTCCAAACCGATTAAAAATAATGTTTCGGTCAATTATCTACAATATATCCAAAATTCAGCTTCCTAGGATGAGTTGGTGGGAATAGAGAGGGAGAAATTATTTTGGCTGGATCTAACACGCCCACAACTCCCCAGAATTAACGTAGCGAGTTGAAATTTGGTATGTGAATAGAGTTCGTGCCTAGGGTTTGCCTTTTGGCGGTTTTAATATTTTACCCCCACCCCCATCATTTTTTAGCTACAATTTCATGCTTTTTCGACGTTTTCGAAGTTTGTACCACTCGCAAAGGTCAGCCAAATAAACCTAGAGGGCTGAAATATTGTATTCGGATTGAGTAAATATCAAGGCGGTGCATATTTAACGGTCTCAACTTTTAACCCTCACCCCCACCATTTTTATACCAAAAAGATCATGATTTTTCTTGTTTTATTATAGTTTCGTTCGGGTCAAAATCTCCCCAAATAAACCAAGAGGGCTGAAATTTTGTGTACGGGTTAAGCTAATAGCCAGACACTGCTTTTTGGAAGTTTCAACTTTTAACCCTTACCCCCACGATTTTTACGCCAATATTTCGTTGATTTTTTTGCTTTTTTTATAACACGTCTAGAGACTCTCTAAGGCAACCTAGAGGGCTGGAATTTTGTACGTGTATTGAGTTAGTACCCGGCTAGTGCCTTTCAGGGATTCCACATTACTTTTCCTGCCAGTACTCCCATTTTTACATCGGAATTCAATGGTATTGTTAAATGTGTTTTAAATACTTTATTTTTACTCTAATACAAGTAGGCGTATAGTAATTTTAAAAATTAAAAAAAAAAAAGTGAACTTACTTTTATAACAAATGCAACACATAAATATTAATTTAAAAATGTTATTAAAGTCACTGTTTATTTATAAAGTTGGAATTTTGGATTTTTATTTATAAAATAGAAATTTTGGATTTTTTTTGAAAAAAAAGATATGTTCATAAAGGCCTTCCAGTTTACTATTTAAAGTCCTTTTTGATATTTAAAAATAAAACACAAAGGCAATTGGCGGATAAGGATGGGTAGGAATGCTCTCGTACGAATTGTGGTGGCTTTTTTCCTGCTAATTGTTATCGGCACAAAATTGAAATTTGCTGTGATTCAGTCCTTAAAAACTTAAAACCTTTGTGAAGGGGAAAATTCGACTTCCGTGATGGGGCCCCGCTGCTGACGGCGTTTTTATAAATACAGAGATGTATTCAATATTTCTACTCTTCCTCATTTTTTACGGTATAATAGAACAAAAGTAGATTCTCTTCGTTGTTGGGTATCTGTAACTATTACCTAGACTCATCACTTTGCATACATACGCTCGGAACGTGTTAATAATAATACACTTGAAAATCTGGACACGAATCGTTGGTGCAAGGCGAATTTAGTACGCGTCTATTGCAATAAGCTTTGTGTGCAGATTGCCTTATTCAACGTCAACATTGATTCCTATTTCAATTGCACAAGACATATTATACACATGTATGTCTTCCATCTATCTAAATGTGTGCTGTACTGTAACAACCGTATTTATATCTAAATACTGACGAAGCAACTTGAATTGAGAACTAAACAGAAAATGCGGTCAAGCATTAAAGACTATTGCGAATTATTTAGTTGAACTGCTTGACGGTTATCATTTTCGTTACAAAACACAATCTAATTTAATCCACCGCTATTATTACAATCGACTGGCGACAAGCGAAAAAGACAATTGTATTAAATTGTTAAAACAATTACGTTAGGTGAACGTTACAAACACTACTAACTATTCATGCATCACGATCATGTTCAACATCAATTAATTTGAGTACTTACAAAGTTCACTGTTGGCTTCTACACCGGTATTAATACGACTCACGTAGTAGCTACTAAGGTTACTGACCTGTTTCATTGGTAACAAAAGAAAGACAGAACACGGTAAGTTAAACTGTAGTCTAACAAGGAGTTGACCGAGGACCAGCAATAAAATTTGAAAAATTCTGAATAGTTGCAAACAAAGCTAAATTTAAAATTTTCGTGCCCATAGACCAAACAAAAGTTTACGCCTACTCCACTCCTTACACTTGTATAACTTAATATCTATATATATAAAAATCTCATGTCACAATGTAAGGCTAGGATAAACTGCGAAACTATTGAACCGACTTTGATCAAATTTGGTAACTATCTATAATTTGGTCCAACTTAAAAGATCGGATAGTTTTCATCGCAAAATTTTTAGTCTAATCGTAGAAATTTACGAAAAACCGCAAAATATCAATTTTTATTACTGTATACAGATATCTGTGGAAAAATTTATAAAAAATCATGCAAATTAATTTGTTGCTAAGTATTTGGAGAAAAATAACTTTGGAATTTTTCTAAGTATTAATAAGTATTTCTATAGATACCACCAATAATATTTTTACCTACGACTACTATGAAATTACGTATCTACTGTGCAAAATCGGTGTATGTAAGTTGTTCGAATTCAATTGTTCGAAATTAGTTGTTCGAAATTAATTGTTCGAAAAATCAATTGTTCGAAGAAGCAATTAATCGAAAATCAATTATTTGAAACTTGATTGTCCGAAAGTTAATTGTTCGAACAGAAATATTGGATTCAAAGGTCGTGAAAGAATTAATGATATAAATATTTAAGTTTTTGAATGAATCTTAATTAATTACACTGGGTAAAAATTACACAAATTATTATTGATATTATGTTGCTCTACAGATGTTTTATACCATGTCACTTTACTTTTCTACAATCATTTGTGGAAATTGTTTACATAAATAGCCCTATCTTTATAATTTTAAACTACATTAAACTAGACTGAACGAGCAAATTAGAGTTACAAATTCAAAGAAAAATGATGTCAGGTAAACTGTTTTCTCAGTAAAATTTTTTTCAAGGTATTTAAATATAAAAATAAGAATTTTTTTAAAGAAACTACCGACTACGTAACCCTAACTTAATGCAGGTCCAATATGTACTTTTTTAATTGAAATACAATAGATAGGTGAAACACAATTTGTTTTCCTTTTTGCCTTTAGGGTCGGGTCGACCTTTTTCAACCGCGGGATGCAATTCGTGATCAGCCATAATAAAAAAATACCTGCATCCATAATGTTAGGATTTATCCTTACCGGAAATGTACATTTAATAATAAACACATTTACAATGGGAAGTATGGTGTCCTTTTAATGGGTTTTTTGGAATAAATGATGAGATTGAACTTAATGGACTTTCCTCTAAAACTTTCTTAATACAACGATAATAATAAAAATTTACCTGTATCCATAATTAGGATTTATCCTTACCGGAAATGTCCTTTTAATAATAAACATAGACACATAGTTACAATCGCAGGCATGATGTCCTTTTAATGATACCTATATAGTACTGTAAAATTACAATTTTTTCTTACAAAAATTTACATACAAGATTTTCTTTTTGGAGAATGTTTAGGGGTATCTCATGAGTGCAAATTCAAATTGGCGGGATGGTGGAGATTGTGCTTCAGCCGCCATCTGGAATTTCAGTTTTTGCCAAATATCTCAACAACAGTGCATTTAACGAGAAAAATGCTCAGAGTCAATTTTATAGAAAATTAAATGCTGCGTTACTTTTGTTTGAAACATTTTTCGATGAAATTCGTATTTTTCGATGTATAACCTGCCAAAATTTCGTGGATCTAATTTTCCCCCGATATCTCATTAACGATACTTCGAACATTGAAAGTAGCTATTATCGCATTTTTAGAACGTAAAATCCTCTACAAGTTTCATTCGAAACCTTTTGACGTATTTCTAATAGCTTAGAAGTTATAGACCTTTAAACGTCAAAATTATGTCATCCAACCTTCAATAAGAGTTGCCACTGTTAACATTAATGAGATATGCAATAGTAACAACTTGGTCTGCAAAATTTGAACCCTAGATTTTGTTTCCGGGAAATGTTTAGAAGTATCCCAAGAGCCTGAATAAAGATTGGCGGGATGGTGGAAGTTGTGCTTCAGCCGACATCTTGGATTTCAGTTTTCGCCAAATATCTTGACAGCAGTGCATCTAATGAGGAAAATGCTCAGAATCAATTTTATAGACAATTAAATTTTGCGTTACTTTTGTTGGAAATATTTTTCAATGAAATTCGTATTTTTAGATGTATAACCTGCCAAAATCTCGTGAATCTAATTTTCCCCCAGTATCTCATTAACGATACTTCGAACATTGAAAGTAGCTATTATTGCATTTTTAGAACGTAAAATCCTCTACAAGTTTCATTCGAAACTTTTTGACGTATTTTTAATAGCCTGGTAGTTATAGCCTTTTAAACGTTAAAATTGTATCATCAAACTTCCGGTAAGGGTCACTACTGTTGACACTAATGAGATATGTAGTACTAAAAACTTGGGCTGCAAAATTTAGACTCTAGATTTTTCTTTCGGAAAATCGTTAGGCGTATCCCATGAGCTTAAATAAAAATTGGCGGGATGGTGGAAGCTGTGCTTCAGCTGCCATCTTGAGTTCAAGTTTTTACACAATATTTCGAAAACGGTGTATCTAACAAACAAAGTGATAAGAACTAATTTTATAGAAAAATAAATTTGGCACAATTTTCCTTCAAAAATTTTTTCGATGAAATCGGTATATTTCTACAGTTTTATTGGAACCTTTTTAATGTACCTACTATAGCTCCAAAGTTATAAATCTCAAAAATCAAATTTTGCAAACCAAATTATTAGTGCTGCATATCTCATATGTGTGTTAACAATACAGACTGTTACTGACAATTGAACATGATTTTGACAAGGTGAGGTCTGTAACTTCTGGACTATTAGTCTTATACGTTAATTAAAATTTAATGTTCAAATAAAAATTTTGGAGAATTTTACACTCTAATAATTTCTTAATAGCTATTTTCAAGGTATTTACGAGATATTAAAAAAAAAAAAATGGGATCCATGAAATTGTGGCGAGTTCTACATCGAAAGTTACGAAATTCATCGAAAAGTATTTCGAGCCAAAGTGGTTTGTTCCAAATTTAATTTTCTATAATATTAGTTCTCAACATTTTCTTTGCTAGATGTAATGTTATTCAGATATTTAACAAAAACTAAGATCCAAGATGGCGCCTAGAGCACAACCTCCACTATCCCGCCAATTTCGATTTACACACATGGAATATTCCTAAACGTCTTCTGAAAAAATAATTTCAGGAGAAAATTATGTAAACCAAATTAATAGTGCTGCATATCTCATAACTGTGTTACCAATACAGACTCTTACTGACAATTGCACGTGATTATGACGTTTAGATGTCTATAGTTTCTGAACTATTAGTTCTACGTAAAAAAGCTTTAAATAAAATTTGTAGAGAACTGTATGCTCAGCAAGTTTTATAATAACTCTTTTCAGAATATTTTTCACATCTGAGGAGATATGAGACAAAAACAACTACAATGAATTTTCACAAAGATTTAATGTTCGATGTCTTGAAAAATATTAATTTCACGGAAAAATACTTCAAACAAAAATTGTAGGAAATTGAATTTCTGATAAAAAAAAGGTTCTTACCATTTTCCTTGTAAGACTGATAGTATGCGACATATTGGCGATTATTTGAAAAAGACATTTTCCTATATGACGACTGAAGCACAACCTCCACCATCCCGTCAATTGATATTTATACTCACAAAACATCCCTGAACAACTTCCAAAAGAAAAATATTGCATGTAACTTTTTGCATTTTGACAGGCTTTTTCTTGGTAAATTTACTGTATTAATATTATTTTTTTTGGAATAAATTATTTACGTATATTTTTTGATAAGCACAGAGCCATTGATATCGTTTTTTAAATGAAAAATAAAACCAGTTAATTTTCCTTATCCTTGCAAATTGAAATGTATATATTTGTGCATTATGGTAAACAAAAAAAAGCTACAAAAAGTTAAATTTCGGTTAGATTTGATTTTGAAAAATTATTACAAAAAATTAAATTGTGTTCTACAAAGATGCAACGGTTTTTCAGACAATTTCATCAAAATTTTTCAAACAATTGAGGTTCGAATAATTAATTTTCGAATTATTGATTTTCGAATAGTTGATTTTCGAACAATAGATTTCGAACAATTTACTTTCGAACAATTGATTTCGAACAAATTACCTAGATCCGTGCAAAATACTATTTGTATCCTATAAAGAAATAAACAACTGGATTGTCCAGTTATCATCAACTGACATTTCTGCTGTTTTTAGCAAATTCCATACATATGGAAATTAGATATGCTATAAAAAAATGAATATGTCTTGAAAATATGAATAATACTTTAGAGTCGTCGAGCGAGCGAAGCGAAGCACATAAGAAACTGTATTTGTAGAAAATTTCAGAATATCAAATTTAAATGGACGTGTGGTCACATTGTGCGTCAGTTACACTAAATAGGGCGCAAATTAAAAAGCTGAAGAAATTTGAAAATTTTCACTTAAGTACTGTTGAGATCTCTGTGGAAGATGAAAGTGACGTTAAAATGGTTTCCCATGGCCTTGGTGACTTGAAACGCCTAAAACAGAAACAATTCTAAAACTGCTGGTATAGGTACCCATACTAAGCTCTTACAGTGCGGAAATTAGCCATGATAATAAAATATGAAGATAGTTAAGTGCTATAAATAATTGATTTTGCACAGAATTTTAGAATATATGATTGAATTGACCTATAAATTTTACCTATAATTTAATCTAACATCTAGGTTTAACATCTAGGTTGTGTAGACACCCGGTAGATGGCGCTGTGTTTCTAAATTATACATTCTATTCCACGTCATATTTGTTTATGTTCACGATGTCAATGATATTTGTAATTATACTGTGTATTGTGTTATAATTTATTATGCAGTGTATCGTTTGAAATGATACGAAAAAATTAATTCAATCAATTAGGTATAACTACTGAGCCACAGCAACGCGGGGCCGAATCAGGTAGTTAAATTATAAACTTTTTAAAAATTAAAAGGTATTCAATTAGAATAATGAAAAGATTGGGATAAAGGAATATGGGTTGTCTCACAGTGTTACATTTAACAAACTTTGCAATATATCTTTGATGTCTTGCAAGGAGAGGTCACACTGTGTGAGTGACCGATTTGGCCGAGTCTCCGTGTATTTAAAGAGCAACTAGTGTAGTAAATCCCCAAAGCCCTAGGGTGCAACACTCGGAAATAAGGTAGAAAATTCTCTTGAATGTTTTAGGCTTACCATTAGTACAAGTTCCAAAAATTCGAACTTATAAAGTTTTCTTGGCGGAGTGAACTGCGTATTTGTTTTTTCTACCTTTTTTCATAACTAACATTTTACTAACATAACTAACCATTTTCTAACATAATTCGACTCTCTTCCCTCCTTTAAAGGCTCTTTGCTCTCCAATCTTTATGACCTATTCCTTCAGGTATAGTAGAGCGTGTCAAAAAAAAAAATAAATGTCATCAAGCTACACGTCCTCAAGTATCATTATGTTCCCGAGACAGAAAGGAGGATAGTACGAACGCATTGTTCCCTCGATGACTGAAATATTTAAATATACCTGAGCATTTGTACTCCTTTATTACTCAAAACTTCGGTTATTAAATTACCGGTTATTAAATAAAATATTTCTCTGCTGTTTGGAAATTAGCTCCAATCATCTTAATACAAAAACCGGGGAAGGCAGTAAATGAGGTGACGTCGTACAGACCAATCAGTTTTCTCCCCGTTTTATCCAAAATGATGGTTCATAAATTTTATAAATTTTTAGATTTTGGTTCAACTTAACCTCAAGATCGGGTTACCTGAGCCTAAACCTAAATTTTCAAGTGATTTCCATTTGAAAACAGTTAGAGACCATGCAGGATGTTAGTTACTAACTAAAACACATTGTACAAACATTTATTTATTCAAAAAAACATGAATAGGTACCAAAACTGAATAAAAATTGTCAAACAAAAATTGTTATGGATACCAAATTATTTTTATGAGTTAGAGTGTGCCTTTTAGTCTACCTAAAGAGAATAATCCTCTTTTGATTAGTGTAGGTGGAGGTATTTTCTTAACTATATCTTCCCATTTATAGTACAATACGTCCTTGTTCTTGGACTACTTTCATGCCTTTTTAATTGGCACCATGCAGTTCTACTCTTGTACCATTTTATATCAAAGTTATAATGGGCTCAAGTTACCCGAATCTGAAGGTTATGTTAACTGGTTTATCAAAACCTTAAATTAGGAAACTAAGGAAATAGCTAGCATATGAATATATCTGAATTTGCTTTAGTAACAAAGCAAATATGAAAATTATACACTTACCTTACTTTGTGAGCTATCGAAATATTTTTTACAGTTGAAAAGTTAGCACCATAAAAAAACAGCAACTTCAAATAGAGAGTAAACAATACTCGCCTGACACTTAGTGTCAATTTTCAGAACTACCCAAACATAAGCACAGTGAACCTAGTGCTGTTACCTATCAGATAAACATGTAACTTACTTTTACTACTGGCTACACTAAGCACAAAACAAAAAATAATAATTTTTCCATTTTGGGCTCAAGTTACACCTTAGGGCTCAAGTAATCCGTGTTTACGGTATACTGAAATAATAATAATCTATGGAAAAAGTTAGATTAAATTAAATATTTTTTATGAAAAGACATATATGTATACGCTGCTCACTTGCCAAGACAACTTTCATAAGTTCGAATTTTTTCAAAACTTGTACTAATGGTAAGCCTAGGACCGGATCTATAATTATTATTAGAGAGGAGGGCAAGCTTTGGTGTCGGCGCCGTCCCCAAGGGTACTCGATTTCCCAAAAGGAGTAATGCTACATGAGGTTGAAAACCAGAACAGAGATGGAAAATTAATTAGTAATTCTTTTTCATAACACATATTACACTATTATTCTAGAAGTACCATAAATGAATAAGAAAATATAAATATTATAAAGATAGGTTTGAGTATTTTGATTATTATAACATTTATAACGCATATTCAAAGGTACCTTTGATACTGTTAACAGGGAAGCTCTTTGGTACAAGTTATTAACGAAAGGTTTATCTCGTAATATGGTTTCTATTCTACAAGAAATATATAAAAATGTCAATTACTGAATATCCTTAGGAAATAATGAAATTTCGAAAGTAAATAATACTAAAAATAGATTACGACAGGGATGCAAACTCTCTCCAATTTTATTTAATCTATTTATAGACGATGTTACCAAAATGTTAAAAGGAAGTGAACTGCACGCTCCGAATATTGGTAAAAAAGAAATTGGGAAACTGTTATATGCGGATGATCTCATAACAATGTCCCGTAGGACTTCAACGGGCAATTAATAAACTCAAAAATTACATGGACGAATGGAAACTGTCAGTAAATGTAAAAAAGACCAAAGTTATGATCATAAGTAACGGCAAGAAAACAAGCGAAAAGAATAAATGGTTTTTTTTTGGAAAAGATGAAATTGAAATTGTATCAAAATTCAAATATCTGGGCGTTATACTCTCAAACAATGGAAATCTTGAAGACTGTGTAAAAGAAAAATATATACAAGCCAAACAAACTATAGGAATAGTTAGATCCAGAACAGCTTCGCAAGAAAGTATAAATAACTCCAGATTTGTATATGGAAGTGTTTAACACAAAAATCGAACCGATTATAACCCATGGAAGCGAAGTATGGGGGCCTTATTCAAAGTCATCATCAATAGACCAAGTGGGTAACAATATTGGAAAAGAAGTACTACAAATAAATAAGAGAACTTCAAATCTAGGATGTATGATAGAACTTGGAAAAGTCCCAACTAGTGTTAAAGTTAAAATGCTATACATAAATTATTTTACAAAAATATGGTACAATCAAAACAAACTCTTACAAAATTACTGTTTAAAATATCAAATAGGGCAGTCTACAAATACTAATAATTGGTCACACCGAATCGTTACCGAAATAAAGAAATTCAGAATGAACGAAGTATTGAATCACAGAGAATACACGTACAAACTGAAAATGCAAATTACACAAAATATCACTAATCAATATTATGAAGATACACTTGCTGAAATTTGTAAAATGAAATCTCTTTATTTCTTCAGAAATCTGCACATTATCAACAAGGAGCGCATTATTTAGAAATAATTGAAAATAAAGATCACTGAAGAACTTTGGCTAATTTTTGACTCGGATCATAGATATGGGAAATTGGAACAAAAAACAAAAGAGGAGACATTAGACTTTGTGTACTATGTAATGAGACTGAAACCCCCGAACACTTTTTTATCGATTGTAAACGATGCGATTTCATTAGACAAAAAAACTTGAAATTAGAAAATGTGAAACAAACTCAGAAGAATATGAGCTAATTAATAATAAAGTTGCACATGTTTGAATCAATTTAGTTCGTTTATTGATGAAGTATAATTAATTAGGAAAAATAAAATATGACACCCAGAAATGTTTACTCTCCTATTATTACTTACAAAACTATTCTTATGTATATTATAAATATATATATATATAAAAATATATATATATATATATATATATTATATATATATATATATATATATATATATATATATATATATATATATATATATATATATATATATATATATATATATATATAATAAAAAATTATTACTCTTCTTATTTCTGTTAATTAAAGTAGCACTACTTATTAATCATAATTTTAATTAGAACTGACTCAAATTTTGACAGTTAAATTGTTATAATATAACACACAGAAGTTGTACAGAATTTGTATTGTAAATATTTGTAACTTGACTTTATGTCAACTATTAAATAAATAAAAATAACGCATATTACAGTTTGTAAAATTTAATGGAAAAAACAATAAAGTAAAAACATACTATTCAATACATTAATTAAATTCTTATCATTCGGGCCTTTTTTGCTGCAAATGTGTTAATTATATGACTAAAAAAGCGCCGTGAGCAGCGGGGCCCCATCACAGAAGTCGAATTTTGTCCTTCATCTTCGGTATTGAATGTCTACAAGCGAAATGTGATTGCAAGTCTACAAGCGATTTGTCATTTTGGTGGTTTCAAAACTGATGATGAGTGTCCGGCTGATCGGGGCTTTAAAAAAAGGTTTTAAGTTTTTAACGGCTGAATCTCAGTAAATTTCAATTTTGTGCCGATAGCAGTTAACAGGAAAAAAGCCACAACAATTCGTATGAGGGCATTCCTACCAATGCTTATCCGCTATACCCATGGGGGCCCTACACATATTAAAAGGAGGTGGGAAAATATACATATTATATATATATATATATATATATATATATATATATATATATATATATATATATATATATATATATATATATGGGTAGTTCTTCAAACGAGGAACGAAAATGGACTTAATTCCGGCCACACATTTTTTTTATGCATAAACTTTGGAAAGCAGTTTTATTTCAAGTTGATGACATTTTTTACACTATTTGAAAGTGGCCAGTCAAAAAAAAAAAAAAAATTATAAATTTTCTGGCCATTATAAAAAAAGACATCCAGGAAGGTGAAGAAATGAGTAAAAGACTAAAATTAACACAAGAGAATTTCTTATATTCATTTTTATTTTTTATTAAAAAATTTACGGAGTTATTTATTACAGTATTCTAATGAAATTTTCCTAATTTATTTACATTATTTAAGTTTAATCCCGTTTTCGGAGCTGCCAGGAGACTGAGACCACGAGACTGAGAATTCTTCAATATTCTTTAAAAATCGGCTAAATAACGTTTTATATAAAAAAAACAGGTCCGCTATTCTAATACAACATATTTACAACTCATACAACTGAAAAATTTCTTATATCTACAGTATCTTTCACGAAAATGATGACCAGGATACTGGAAACTGACTGGACCGAGTACGATCTCACGTACAATGTTAACTGAATTAGTTGATAAAACCTTAAATTAAGTAAAACATGCACTTTATTTTATTTATTATATTTCAGTTAATTACTATGACAAACGACGATTTAATCAGAATATAAATTTTTTATATTTTTAAGTGTTTTGGTTTGATAGGAGAATGATGCGAAGTTCGGGAGACAAAATTCAATAGAATATTTCTTAAAGAAAATATAAAAAAATTCAAAAATTATTTATACAATAAAAAAGTACCAATATTATAGATTACTACTGCAATATAAATTTTTTCTTATACATTCAGAAAAAATAATTATTTAGTCTGCTATGTTTTACTTTGGAGAGGAGACATACCAGGAGACTGAGAATTTTACATTTTAACTGTAATTTTTTATAAAAAATATATTTCGAAACCGGGTTATTTTGAGTGACTAGTTAGATGAAGTAATAGTTTACAGTTTCCATCTAGAAAAAATATATTTTTCAAATATTAATATACAAAATGCGTTGGGCCGTCCAAAATTCCCTCGTTTGAAGAACTACCCATATATGTATATATATGAGACATTTTTTTTCTACAGAATCGTGTTCTACGGGTCCGAAAACGGATAGCGCCCCTACTCTTGCCTCTCGCCGTTCTTATCGTATTGGCTGTATAATTATAATTTTTTCAAGGAAAAATTCGACTAAAAATAACATACTAAAATTTCAAGTGCGTATTTCAAATAGTTTTTGAGTTTTTAAACGACTCATCTAGTTTTACTATGACCGTTATAGTGAGTATATCGTAAATAATTTTAGTAAAAATTCTTAGTGACTAAAACTAAAATGTAAAGAAAAACCACATTTTTAAAATTTGCTGCAGTTATAACTCGAAGACAAATTATCCGATCGATTTGATTCTTATTGAAGCTTCTTCTATATATGTTTCTTCGTGCCATGAACCACCAGTTTTCCGATCGAATAAAAAATGTAATTTTTGCAGGCCAAAAATTATTAAATTTTCGCGCAAAATTGGATACTTTTTTTTTAAAAAACTCCGCCATTTTGTTAACCTCCAACTTTTTTTCCGATTGAAGTTCACGGCACGGGCAATACCCTCTAGTTTAATAGTTTTTTTTGTTTTTTTGATTTCAGGCACTGTGAAGGTCGCTATCACTGCAGCAGTGGGGGAACTTTTTTTTGGAGCCTTTGAAGATCTCGAATAACTCACTGAACATGCAATTGTTTTGTCCAAAAATTTTATCCTGAATTTATTATATATCAATGAATATATCCTTAAAATATTAAAACATTCCATACAGTAGTTTTCTTTAAAAAAATTCCCAAAAATCATCTTTTTTTCAGGCGGTCACAGTAGTGGTCCCCCTTAACTTTAATAACATTTTTAAATTACTTTTTCTACAATCTTAGTGGAAAATAGGCTTTTGCGCTCTGTGAAGAGAGCGCAAAATGTGTATCTGCCGAAGACTCTCCTTGCCGAGCAACAAATTTCTACTTTCCGCTTTAAAGCGGAAAAGTAATACTTTGCCGCTAGCTTAACGTATATTTAATTACAAATCGGGTAGGCGTTGTCTATATCGTCTATGGTAACAAATAAATAAACAGATTCTAAAATTATTATGTTTATGGTAATCAAGTGAAATATTAATTTTATTAAATTTCAAAATAACTGCAAAATATTAGTTAAAAATAATAAATAACTATAGGTAATTAATAAAAAATAAGAATAAAAAAGTTCATTTCAAATAGCTTGACCCTTTTTCTTATGTAAATTCAATAGTAACAGGGTTCAACCGATTTGAAATGAACTCTACATATATGATAAAAATATGTAATAGTGACAGTGATTTCTCAAGTACACCTCCAGATATTTCTGAAGCTGCAAAAATTATAATACTAAAGTAAATATTAACGTCAACTATAATTTTTTCAAGTATCTTTTAACTAAAAAAAAATTTTTATAAGATTGTAGAAAAAATTTTGTGTGTAATTCGAGCACAAAATGACTTGCCGCTCACATGAGATTAACGCGCTCCACCTGGCGGCGTCGCGCGTCAACATTTTCAATCGAGCGGCAAACCACCATTATGCGCTCTTAGCACACAAGTAACTATAATATGTATGTATTGCATTTGTTATAAAAATGGTTTATTTTTTTAATTTTTTAAATTTACTATACGCCTATACTTGTATTATAGTATAAAACTAAAGCATTTTAAACACATTTAACAATACCATTGAATTTCGATGTAAAAATGGGAAGAATGGGGCTAAAAGTAATGTGGAATCCCTAAAAGGCGCTAACTGGATACTAACTCAATACATGTACAAAATTTCAGCTCTCTACGTTTGCTCAGAGAGTCTCTAGACGTGTTAGAAAAAAAGCAAAAAAATCAAGGAAATATTGGCATAAAAATCGTGGGGGTAAGGGTTAAAAGTCGAAACCTCCAAAAAGTAGTGGCTGGCTATTAACTTGACCTGTACACAAAATTTCAGCGCTCTAGGTTTATTTGGGGAAATTTTGACCCGAACGAAACTGTTAAAAAACAAGAAAAATCATGTTCCCTTGGGTATAAAAATGGTGGGGGTAGGGGTTAAAAGTCCAGACCCCCAAAAGGCGCCCCCTTGATACTAACTCAATCCGAATACAAAATTTCAACCCTCTAGGTTTATTTAGGTGACCTGTGCGAGTGGTACAAACTTCGAAAACGTCGAAAAAGCATGAAATTGTAGCTTAAAAATGGTGGGGTGGGGGTAACACACTAAAACCTCCAAAAAGGACACCTTAGGTACGAACTTTATCAACACAACAAATTTCAACCCTCTATGTTAATTCTGGGGAGCTGTGGGCGTGTTAGAAACAGCCAAAATACTCCCCCCACTCCCTCCAAATCATCCTAGGAAGCTGAATTTTGGATATGTTGGAGATAATTGACTGTAACATTATTTTCAACCAGTTTGGAAAAGTTTTATTGTTTTGATGCCCCCCCCCCCCCACCACCCCCTTAAAATTTGGATCGGGTCCAAAATTTGACCCCACTTTGGCGGTATTCTTGTGCATCGGAATGAGCCCTACTTACCAAATTTCAGCTCTTAACTTCTGTAGTAGTTAAATTTCAGTTGTTAATTTCCGATTCTACAGAATCGTGTTCTACGATTCCGAAAACGGATAGCGGCCCTACTCTCGCTTCTCGTCTTTCGTATCGTTAGGCTCTATAAGTCTAATTTGTTCAAGGAAAAATTGGACTAAAAAAATCGAACAAATCCTTTGAAGCTCGATGGAAATAATACTCAAGTTAATGAGACTTTACTGTTTCATAGCATTTCTCAAATAGGTTTTAAAAGCTTCAATTTGCTGAAACTTCTTACACAGCACAGATTATATAGAACACAATAGAAGTATGTAGTGTTGCACAATACATACAAAAATCTGTTGTTCGTAAGGTGCAATGTTGTGGCAATTTACACCGCTTCTGATTTAGTCTGTTACAGTTCGTCATAACTAGTATCATTGTTTTTTTAATCAACTCGTGACATTTACACAGAAAAAATATGAAATGTATCGTATTTAAGTGTAAGTTAGATACACAGAGCAGTAGAGAAAACATATCTATCTCTATACTACTGGAACCAGTGTAACCAGTAAGAGATAGAAAATATGTCATATACGTGCACTGGGTTTACTTTGTGTTAGTGCGATATTGTGTATTTGTGTTAGTTATTGTTGGTGGTAGTGGTCGTCACGTGGCTGTGCTTTTGCTTACGTATCTTTGACACCACACGCATGTACTAGGGGATGTAACAATACCAACAACAATCAAATCCATTGTCTTGTGATTGGCCTACACTCATCGACTGCTACTGAGAGATTGACTACTAAGTAGCCTAGTGTACCCAGAAATGCCCACTGGTGATTACAGAAAAGAGATAGTTGCTGTACGTCTGTACTCTGTGGTTAGGTACAATTGAGTTGGTTTACATTTCAAAAGAAAAATAATTAAACAGATAACCAAACATTATATTTCTATCACTAACACATATTTATTGAATATCGATATATCCGATCAATCTTTTTGACATAAAAGTACGTAAATAGAATACTAAAATCGTTTGGAAAATGAAAAATCAAAAAACATACGTACAGCACTTGTAAAATTTATAATTTTTAAGTTCCTATATTTTAACGACCCTCGATTTCTGGCGCCCTAGGTTCGCTTATATGGTCGCGCCGGTCCTGTTTGTGAGTGACCTTCTGAGTTTTTATATTTTTGTCGTCATATTCTTCTATTAAATGGGTATTTTAAAAATAAAAAAATTCCATAATTCCAAGTTTCTATTAAATTTTTATCTACACGTTCCTCATACAAAAAAATAAATATTCAAGTACCTATATTTTTATTTTTATTGTTATAATGGGTATATCACATCGAAAAGAGAAGAAACAACTAGTAGCTATTTAAAATTTACTTATGTTAATAAATGAGTTTTATTACAACATGATTATTACTATTATATGCATAATATATGATAATGCCAACGAAAGAGTATCTTCATTTGTGTATCTGAGCGCATATTTTAAACTGATAATACATACATACATATATTTATAAACTTTTATACATTCACTACCTTTACACCTTAAACTATGGCAAATTCGCAAACAGTATGCCGTACATATGCGTGTATCTATAATGTTTGCGGCAAGTAAATTAATATTTATCTACCTGTTATACCAAATAAAATTTTCGAAACCGTGTATACACCTCTGTCCTCGCGTCTCGTAACACCGTAATACATTACATACTACGAATATATGTTGATGTAGACTTGAAGAGTATGAAAAGAAGGATATGGCTCAAGAGACTGGGAATATTATACAAAATGTACCTATATCTATACGAAATAAACTTCATCAACGCTAACAACATTCAGTTGTTAGTACTTAATACTTATACGTATGCATACAGAGTGAACTGTTTGCAATATTAGCAGAAGTTTAAATAAACTGCACATTCTTCCATCTTATAAATTTTTCTCTTAAATTAATCCTCGAATTTTCAAATAAACATAAACTGAAGAATTTCTCCATTCTTTAGTTTTCGCTGCATTTAAAGTTAGCTCAAACAGAAAATTCAAGACCAGATAAAAAAGACGCGAAATAAAAACCGTATCCCTGGTAAAAATCTTTGCTATGTTTCAGAAAAATTCAAACACCTGACATCTCTAATCTGAAACAATTACACGGAGAGAAAATTCCTATAAAAATTACTGTGCTCAGCACTACAATCGACGTGTAAAAGGCGAACATATTAAATTCTGTAAGGTAAAAATAAAAAGATTATAATTAATCATAAAAAATTTAAAGGATGGAATGTTCTTTTCGTAATATTATCTCCGTAAAATTTGTAAAACAGCACAGTAAAAAGTTCCATTACCGACAAAAAAATAATTTTTAATTGTGTTTATTAAAAAAATTACCATGCTAACATGCTAATAATAGAAAGAAAAAAAACAGAGAGAAGGTTGGTTTTGTTGGGAACGCTGTAATGAAATGTACCTAAATCAGCGAGTTACATGGGTTACATGCGAACCAAAGGTGTGGACTGTGGAAGAAACTTTGTCAGACAGCTCCCACCAAGCACCTTGATGCAGCTAGTAGTCAGTTGCTTTTACACTCTCTTAGGATGATGTCATCGTTTAATTCATCTTTTTGTTATTTACCTATCTTTAGTATATGTATTACAATATATTGTTGGCAATCATTTTTGTATACATGTTTTTA
This sequence comes from Brachynemurus nebulosus, assembly GCA_035578155.1. NCBI lineage: Eukaryota > Metazoa > Arthropoda > Insecta > Neuroptera > Myrmeleontidae > Brachynemurus > Brachynemurus nebulosus. Next base: position 21,124,885 of record JAPWDM010000002.1, read on the forward strand.
CAGGTACAGTGCAACCAATATAAGGTCGCGAGTCAGATGCGCAAATGAAAGAGTACGACAACAAGAATTAAACTATAATATACATGCATAAGAGTGTGATAAAAGTTGTGTTAGCACCACATTAAATTTTACCATGCTAGCACATATTTTTTATTTTGGTCGTCGATCGCGCACGGATTATAGGGGAGCATAGCAATTTTTCTGAAATTTTCTCTACAAAAATTATAGGATTTTTCTCTCCGTGTACAAATGCTACAGAATACAGAAATTAGCTATATATCTATATATAGCTAGCGACAATATGTCTCTTCCAATAGTGTAATCGCGCTTATAGGATTTTATTGCATTAAATCATATAGGGTAAGTGCGGGAGAGATGCCACAGTGGCCATAGTTCGTCCGTTGATTGATAGATAGCTCTATTAATGAAATATATGTTTAAAATAAGTTACTTATTTAAGCTGTATTTGGCAACATTAATGATTAGTCCATCAATTTAGTAATTATCCAACTTTTTATTATTGAAAAGTAAGTTTTTTTACCACATAATATTTTATCAAGCGTTTAATTTATTAGAATTTAAGAATGTATATTTCATTGTTTTAATGAAAATGAGTTTTGTTATTAATTTAGGTATATTTTAAAAGTACTATATAAAATTTTGGGTTGGAATTCCACACTATGGTTGCTATAGGGCATTTTCACGTCAATTCGACCAGTCTTAAAAGTAAAGTTCTCAGATTTCTTTCATATTCACTATAATTTATCTACCAGTAGAGCTATGTCCAATTTTGATATTCATTTCTCAAAATTATTATCTAGGCCCGAGATATTTTGCTTCGAAAATGGCGGTAATTATCACGTTTTTTTGCATCTCTTTTATAAAAAATTCTATATTTTCCAAACGAGAGATTTGAATTGGATGATGTTTTGTGGGTAAATTCATGAAACTCCATAGTACATTGCAACATAATAAAACTTGTTCTATATTGTACAGTTTTGTATATCTATGCACTCAAATTAGGTCAAATTTGGACAGCCCTGGCCAAAATCTCTAATGACTTAAATAGATGATTTTGGGTTCATTGTGTTCAGAATTTTATGCTCTTTTAAATTTTGCAAAGAAACTGATGGACTTTTACTGGTATCAATGTAAAAATTAAGAAAAACAAAAAATATGTGTAATTATAGAGGGTTCATATACTACATATAACATTATACAGTAAATATTTAACCAAAATAGTCTAACTAAATTACACATAGAGAAAAAGAAAATTGCTACCTACACTTTTATAAGTGTAAATGCTAAAGAGGCTTATATTAAACGTAAAAAAAATAAATGCGTGAGCAGGAGCGGTGGAGGGTTAATTTGGGGGGTCCCAAAAGACTGAAAAATTGTATTATTGCAATTTCCGGCGAAAGTCGAAGTCAAAGAAAAAATTATCCTTTACAAAAGTTGTAGATCATGCAAAAATCTACAACTTTTGTAAAGAACACTTTTTAACATAACCTCAAAATTTCGGAGAAAAATGCGAATTTTGTTGTTTTTTTTCTTTATTTCGTTTTATATTTCTCATTTCCACAAAAATAATTTAATTTTTACGAAACTTGGTGAAATTATGCCTTTCTGGGTCTTAAATAACCACAAGTTTTTCTGAGTAAAAAAATTTAGAAATTTTCGTGATATTGATTTTTTTCAGTTCGAAAAACTTTTTTTTCATAAAAAGATTCTACTTAAAAAAATTATCGCACTGAGTTCTGCCAGTGCTCATTTTTTTCGGTTTAACAAGTACTTTTTGGTAAAATAAACAAAATTAGTAGTTGTATTTAAGAACAAAATTTTTTTCAGTAGAATCTTTTCTGGAAAAAAAGTTTTCTGGACTGAAAAAAATCAATATCACGGAATCTTCTGAAATTTTTTATCCAGAAAAACTTGTGGTTATTTAAGACCCAGAAAGGCATACTTTCACCAAGTTCCGTAAAAATTAAATTATTTTTGTTGAAATGAGAAATATAAAACGAAATAAAGAAAAAAACAACAAAATTCGCATTTTTCTCCGAAATTTTGAGGTTATGTTAAAAAGTGTTCTTTACAAAAGTTGTAGATTTTTGCATGATCTACAACTTTTGTAAAGGATAATTTTTTCTTTGACTTCGACTTTCGCCGGAAATTGCAATAATACAATTTTTCAGTCTTTTGGGACCCCCCAAATTAACCCTCCACAGCTCCTGCTCACGCATTTATTTTTTTTACGTTTAATATAAGCCTCTTTAGCATTTACACTTATAAAAGTGTAGGTAGCAATTTTCTTTTTCTCTATGTGTAATTTAGTTAGACTATTTTGGTTAAATATTTACTGTATAATGTTATATGTAGTATATGAACCCTCTATAATTACACATATTTTTTGTTTTTCTTAATTTTTACATTGATACCAGTAAAAGTCCATCAGTTTCTTTGCAAAATTTAAAAGAGCATAAAATTCTGAACACAATGAACCCAAAATCATCTATTTAAGTCATTAGAGATTTTGGCCAGGGCTGTCCAAATTTGACCTAATTTGAGTGCATAGATATACAAAACTGTACAATATAGAACAAGTTTTATTATGTTGCAATGTACTATGGAGTTTCATGAATTTACCCACAAAACATCATCCAATTCAAATCTCTCGTTTGGAAAATATAGAATTTTTTATAAAAGAGATGCAAAAAAACGTGATAATTACCGCCATTTTCGAAGCAAAATATCTCACTAAATATATATATATATATATATATATATATATATATATATATATATATATATATATATATATATATATATATAGTGTAGGGGCCCCCTATGGAAGTTAAGAGCTCAAATTTTGTAAATGGGGCTCATTCCAATGCACAACAATACTATCAAAGTGGGGTCAAATTTTGGGCAAATTTTGGATCTGACCCAACCTTTAAGGGGGTGGTGGGGGGCAGTAAAACAATAAAACTTTTCCAAACCGGTTGGAAATAATATTTCGGTCAATTATCTACAACATATCAAAAATTCAGCTTCCTAGGATGACTTGGAGGGAGTAGAGGGGGAAAAAAGTATTTTGGCTGGATCTCACACGCCCACAGCCCTCCAGAATTAACGTAGAGTGTTGAAATTTGGTGTGTTGAGAAAGTTCGTAAATAGGTTGTGATTTTTGGAGGTTTTAATATCTTACCCCCACCCCCCTCATTTTTAAGCTACAATTTCATGCTTTTTCGACGTTTTCGAAGTTTGCACTACTCGTACAGGTCACCAAAATGAAGAGGGCTGAAATTTTGTATTCGGATTGAATTAGTATCAAGGGGGTGCCTTTTGGGGGCCTCGACTTTTAACCCCTATCCCCACCATTTTTATACCAAAAAGAACATGATTTTTCTTGTTTTATAACAGTTTCGTTCAAGTCAAAATCTCCCCAAATAAACTTAGAGGGCTGAAATTTTGTGTACAGGTAAAACTAATAGCCAGACACTGCTTTTTGGAAGTTTCAACTTTTAACCCTTACCCCCACGATTTTTACGCCAATATTTCCTTAATTTTTTTGCTTGTTTTCTAACACATCTAGAGACTCTCTAAGGAAACCTAGAGGGCTGAAATTTTGTACGTGTATTCAGTTAGTATCCAGCCCGTACCTTTTAGGGAGTTCACATTACTTTTCCTCCGACTTCTTCCATTTTTACATCGAAATTCAATGCTATTGTTAAATGTGTTTTAAATGCATTATTTTTATTCTAAATACAAGTAGGCGAATAGTAATTTTAAAAAATTTTAAAAAAAGTGAACTTACTTTTATAACAAATGAAATACATACATATTGAGAACTCACCACTTTGATCATGACATCTGGTGGCCGAAAAATCAACTAAGTTTAGTGTGCACCCAAGTAAATTATTAGAGTTTGACATTAGTTTAAATTAAAATGTAAAACAAATATTTTTTTAAAAATAGTATGGAAATTATAAAATTACCTTTGAGTCAAAAGAATAAGAGCAGAGTTTATTGTGCTGTGAATGATTGTGGGAATAAATCTCATGGAAATTTAGAAATTAGTTTTCATGCTATTCCTAAACCCAGTAGTAGTTTTATTTATATTGATAATATATTTGGAAACATGGAAAAAATCAACAGACTAAAAGCATGGTTGCGTTTTAAAATTAAAGAATGTGAATCCGCATATGAGAGTATGTTCGTTACATTTCAAAAGAAGTGATTTTATATTGCCAAGTAAGTCGACTGTTTAAATATATTGTAGATAATCTAATTTAATAAATTGTGGGTTTGTGAGCATTTAACAAATAAAATTTTCCCATTTTTGGAAATTGATGCATTAATTTCGTGTGGTCGTTCTTTTAAATGCGAACTTGGCAAACACATTGCAGTAAAACAAACAGAGTTACTATTTAAACTTCCTTCATTTCTTCCACATTTTATCAAACGATCAGCTTAAAGTATTAAGTTAAATATTTCCCTTGAAGGTAACATAATTTAATTTAAATAAACGACTACTGACAGAAGGGGAGGCAGGGGCTAGTATTAACGGGGGTAAGTATTAACAGGCCATTTTCCGCCAAACGACGGACGAAAAAATTTAGTACGTCCGGTTGCTGTCATCAGTAGATGGCCACGGACACGTTGTGACCAATCAGTCTTCGGCTGGTTGCCGCAAAACAAAGTTGTGAGTAAGGCGTAGATTTTATTAGGTAAAAGAACATTTTTAAGTCGACGGTTTTTTGATTGGAAGCATGATTGTATACCTAAAAGAGACTAAATTTATTTCAAACGGTAGCATATTCCATCTGGTATTGTATTTTGTTTAAATTTTACCGCATTATCAACGTAATCTTTTTAAAAATTTAAATTTGTAAAAAATTTACCTTCGGGGCAAGTATTAACAAAATGCATGGGGTAAGTATTAACATGTTAACATTTACCTCGTTTAAATTTTATGCAACAAAAACTATGTTTCATGCTTCGAGGTTACCAAAATTTTTTTCGTGACATTGCCAAATATGTTTGGATGTATGTGTGTGTGCAATGTGCATATGTGAGTGTTAAATTTACATGGTTTTAATTTTTATATCTTTTCTGCAGTGAAGCAGAGAAGAGTTTTGCTTGATCTGAGTTATTATATAGGTATTTCAAGAATTATAATAATGTTAAATAAGACGAAGACTAATTTTTTAATAAGTAAATATTTTTTAATATAGAAGATATTAAACGATTGTGGCTGTCTATTAGAGATGTGCCAAACTCGTGAATTCACGCCTGACCCGACGGATCACGCGTGACCCATCGTGATCGTGAACAATTTTTTATGATCGTGCGTGAGTGGGCGTGATCGTGACATTTAATTTCTTGCCGTGAATAATTCGTGAGTCACGAAAAGTTAAAGACCATGAATAAAAAAATTTTAAAAATAATTTTTTTCAATTTTAGGGAATATTAACTAAACCAATTTGATTTTTTAACTACAAAAAAAAAACGTTTCTTTTATATTAGGTACTTTTTATGAGTACAAGTAGGTAGAAATCCAATAACCCTTTGTACTAAAAAATTCCAGTTTTTTACCGAGATACTTAGAGTGTATACAAAATGATTTACAATGCAGAAATGTCCAACCGTGTTTATGATGTTGTTCTGATTATTTCTTCCGTTTTTAAATAATTCCTTAAATTCTTAAAATTGGCCTGTCTACATATATTCGGTCTCAGTCAATGGGTATATTTGAAAATATTACAAGGTCAGTTTGACAGCTTTCAATAGTATGATCTATCATTCTATGAAGGAATAATATAAAGAACATATGGGTTAATTTTAAGGAAATATTATCTTTTTCAACATTTTAAGTTGTTTATTGTCATTATTATTTTTTTTTTCAATTTTATTATTTATATGTGTGTATTTATGGGTACCTATTATAAAAATATTTTGCCACAATTTTGTTAAAAAACTACATATATTATTTAGTTTGGCTGTGTTAAACAATAAATCACGAGATGAAAAGTTTTGAAAATTTTCTCACTTTCCAGAAAAAAATATAAATAGCCTGTAACTTGCATCAGTATTAATCTCAGTGAACCGTACTAACCGTATTTCTGATTTTATCATGAGGACATAATTTTTACTGACTGTTAAAACGGTAGTGATTTTTACTCAAAATTCAAACGATTATATTTAAAAGTTTTTATGTTTAATTCGTAAACGTGCGTGAGTGTGAAAGTATTAAATTTTTTTGTTCGTGATCGTGCGTGAGAGTGAAAAGAAATAAATTTTCTCGTTCGTGATTGGGCGTGAGTACAAAACCTAATTCGTGACTGTGCGTGATCGTGAGTAAAAATGTACTCACGAGCACATCTCTACTGTCTATCGAAGACTGAAAATTTACCAATTTTTGTTTCGTTATGAAGGTCAAGGTGACGTAATTTGCTACTTAATAAGGACTCACTAACTATTGCCTCAGAAAAAAATTAAAATAATGATTAACTTTAACTAATTAAGTAAAGATAAATCTAAAATAAGAATTTTCTATGTCAAATTAATTCCTTTCTAATAATAAGCACGTTAAATATGATACTTTGTTTTATTTCCCATAAGTACATAAATATCTACAAAATATCATAATAATATTAAAACTCTAATGTTAATACTTACCCCAACGTTGTTAAAACTTGCCCCAAAAGTGGGGTAAGTATTAACAAACACATTTTTTAAGAAAATGGGTTTTTCCATAGAAAGTACAACGGATATGTAAGTTTTTTTTATCAAAAATTATAGACAGATAGTTGATGCTTCATAACGTTTACAAAAGAAAATCGCTAAGTAGTTTCATTTCCGTTTAATATGTAAAAAAGTAAAATCTGTTAGTACATGCCCCTGTCTCCCCTAATAGATTTTTCGTTGCACACAAAAATCAGCCATGCTTTTTTGGCCACGCCCCGGTGTCAATTATCAATTAAGTAATTTAAAAATGTTATTAGAGTCACTGTATATATTTATAAATTAGGAACTTTGGATTTTTATTATTTATAAAATAGAAATTTTGGCTTTTTGGAAAGAAAAAATATCTTCATAAAGGCCTTCCAGTTTACTATTTAAGTTCCCTTTTTAATATTTAAAAATAAAACACAAAGGCAATTGGCGGATAAGCATGGGTAGGAATGCCCTCGTACGAATTGTGTTGGCTTTTTCCCTGCTAACTGCTATCGGCACAAAATTGAAATTTACTGAGATTCAGCCCTTAAAAACTTAAAAACCTTTTTTTAATCCCCGTTCAGACACTCATGATCAGTTTTGAAACCACCAAAATGACAAATCGATTGTGGAGTTTCAATTACATTTCCCTTGTAGACATTCAATACCGTAGATGAAAGGAAAAATTCGACTTCCTTGATGGGGCTCCGCTGTTCACGGCGTTTTTTTTTTTGGACTGTAAATTATGCCACGTAAATATAAAAGATCTATTAATGGATCAGGAAGAGCCCTCATATTAGTGAAGATAACGAAAATAATAATGATTGCCTGTGTACTGACTGTTTTGAAAAGTACTCAGAAACAAAAAAAAGTACAACCAGTACTCAGTTGACTGGTTAAGATGTATAAAGTGCCAAAAATGGTTACATATGGCATGGATCATGTATGGAGATGTGTGTAAAATGCAAAATTTTTAATATGAAGTATGCGGCGCCTCTCCCATAGGTGTGAGAGAGACGCCGCTTTGCAGGCTAAATGTTAATTATGAATCCTTTATGACTCAAAATTTAAAATTATTTATAAATAATTTTAAAGAACAATGTTTACATTTATTGTGTACCAAATTTTAAATCAATTAAATGCATACTTTAAGAATTATCAAGTGATATCAACAGATTTGAGCGTTACTTTATAGTATTCCATATTTGTAAATAATAAACAAATACTTTAATTTGTAAAATACCACTTTTATTTTTGAAACTGTGACAATATTGCTTCGAACCGTTGAATTAGTTCTGTTTGAAAATAAACTAACGGTTCGAAACAATATTGTCACAGTTTCAAAAACAAAAGTGGTATTTTGCAAAGTAAAGTATTTGTTTATTATTTACAATTATCAAGTGTTTTCAAAATGTGCGGCATCTCTCCCGCATTCACCCTATTTCCAAATAAAAATTAACTCACTATTACCTTTAGTGTAACCGCAGCCTCAGTAGAACGAAAATTAACGGAAATTAACGATGGTATTTGGAAGAGATGTGGGTACACACGATACCGAAATTAATTATAGAATAATAATTAAACTGAACAGTAGACACACTATATAAACAATGAAAGACTTGAGTGGAAACGATGTTAAAGTTAGTGCGATGCAGTTGTTTGTGCAGTGAATATGAAGAAAAGTTTGGATGGAAGTAGACGAAAGTTTCGTCGTATTTGTTTATGAATATTTTATAATATGTATATGGCGGTACTGCTCACACCATTAAATATAATTTAATGGTTGAATACAGCAACCAGTTGTTCTTATTTGAGATTAGTTCAAGCTGACCCGATTTGCATAATTCCTGGATTTTGGTATGTCACAGATAGTATAATCGACTCACTATATATATATATATATATATATATATATATATATATATATATATATATATATATATATATATATATATATATACATATATATATATATATATATATATATATATATATATATATATATATATATATATATATATATATAAGCTAACGTTATCTACTAGCGCTAGCAACTAACACTACTCTACATAATATATGTATGTATTCTATTCTATATATTATTATATTATTACATACAATCATCAGTGTAGCAGCACATCAATGTTGTGCAACTGTGTACGTACACCTATACGGAGAACCTTATCCCATATACACCGTACATATTTACATATAATCCTGTCTAATAATAACAATCAAATGTGCAGTAAATAGATATGATACATTAAATACACATATCTACATTACAACACATATGAACGGGCTACTATTGTGCCTTTTGTATCCTTTAAGTTCCATTCATATCTACAGACACTGAACGTCACAGACACGTATCGTAGCAGACACGACAAATATTGTTTAATGCTTTTCTTATGGGTGTATTCATATATACCGCACAGACACAGATTGTCTGTATGAATGAATGTGTTCATAAGAAAAGCATTAAAGAATATTTGTCGTGTCGGCCACGATACGTGTCTGTGACGTTCAGTGTCTGTAGATATGAATGGGCCTTTATACATATATATATATATATATATATATATATATATATATATATATATATATATATACCATGTGAGTTTTTTGAGAGTTGCCATTTCTATTACAACCAAATTTTTATGATAGAAATGGTACTGGAAAAGGTTCTTTTCTTGGATGTAATGGAAATGTAACCAAGAAAAACACTATCGGTTGAAGTAGCCTCAAGTACATATGCACAATATTTTTACCGCCTAACTGATAAATTTAAGAAAAATTAAAAATTTAACTTTGGGTAAAAATTTGTTTTTGCTCATTTATGTTGATAATTAATGCATTAGATCAGTGTTATCGAAAAATTAATATATAGTCTCATTTAAAAATCTGTAAGTTTGTATCATAGCTCGAAAACCATAAGAGCTATAAAGCTCCTGACTATAGCAATCGGTTGCTTCCGTCGATATCTACAACTCTTATTTGAACAATTTTTCGATTAAATCAACGGTTTGGCTGTAATAAAAATGGCAACTCTCAAAAAACTCACACAGTATATATATATATATATATATATATATATATATATATATATATATATATATATATATATATATATATATATATATATATTTATATATATATATATATATATATATATATATATATATATATATATATATATATATTTAATAAATTTCTAACACTGACTGACTGACAGACAACGCATAGCCTAAACCGTTGCGTTTAGAAGAATGAAATTTTGCACAGAAGTTCCCTATGTAACGTAGATGAGCACTAAGAAAGGATTTTTGAAAATTCGCCCTCTAAGTGGGTTAAAAAAGGAATGCAAATTTTTATGGTAATTCGTTATTTTTGAAGTTAGAAAATTATGTTACTATGGGTATTAAAATAAATAACTAATACCTTATTTAATTAATCTTTAACTTTGACTGACAGACAACGCACAACCTAAACTGTTGAGTTTAGAAGGACGAAATTAAGCACAGGAGTTATGAAAATTGGCGTTTAGGCTTCTATTTATAAATAAAAGTCAGTTGTTTCTGGAAATTTATTCCCTAAGGAGTTAAAACAGAAAATGAAAGTTCATATGGGAAGTTTGTCATTTTTGAAGTTAGAAACGGGGATATTGATTTAGGCTTTTGAAAAACATTAAAAGTGAGCGGAAAGTGAGTACCTAATAAAAAGATGTTGTCGATGGGAAATCCCATCGGGCATACGGCTAGTATATATATATATATATATATATATATATATATATATATATATATATATATATATATATATATATATATATATATATATATATATATATATGTTTAATACACAGTAAAGTATAGTTCAACAGATTAATTTTGGCCCATCAAATATATTTCCTATCTTTGTTACACTATGTTGTACTAGTATTGTACTAATGCAATAAAAAGGATACGTAACAAATAGAGTTGGACTTTGAACGGTCAGAATCAATCTGTGAATCTATAGGTAAATATATATATATATATATATATATATATATATATATATATATATATATATATATATATATATATATAATCAAAAATGGTGGTGGCCGTCACGTGACCGTACTCGCATACATATGTGTGATACCACAACGCTATGTGTGGGGATGTAACAATGCCAACACAACCAATATAACAATCAAATTCATTGTCTTATGACTGACCTACACTCAGCGATTGCCACTGAGAGAGTAACTATTTAGTAGCCTAATGTGCACAGAAGTGCACACTGCAGATTACACGATAGAGATAGTTGCTGTACCTCTGCTCTCTGGGGTATTAAATGTGCATATACATACATACATTGGTACTAACTTATGTTTGCACAGTTGAGTCCTATGTACATATCTGACATACAATAGGTACATGTACTATCGGCTCCACAGAATATTACAGAACGAACGCTAGTATTTCTATACTACTGAAACCAGTGTAACGACAAAGGATAGAAAATATCCCACCAATACGTTATATATGTGCACGCAGAGTTGTGTGTGTTAGTGCGATGGATGGTTATGTTTATTGGTGTCTTACATACGCATATACATAACATGCATGTGGCACGCATCATGCACATGTACACGTATACCGTGTCAACACGACGGCAACAATATGACAACAATTGAAACACACCCATTGGTAGCTACTAAGTGAATGACAACATAGTTCTGCAAAATGCACATAAATGCCCAAAAGTGATTGCAGAAAAGAGATAGTTGTATTCCTTCCAGTGTTCTATGGTCGTGTCAGTTTAACTGTAGGTACATAATAAGATTATATTTATCATCATCAGTAGGTACCGGGTTTCTTCGGACAGGTCAGGACCGTACTTATTTCAATAAAATTTTGCAACTAAATTACATTAAATTATGCACATTTGAATGAATATAATTGGTGAAAAATTACATTTTCCACCCTTTAGAATATTAACAGCATTTTTTATTTGACGACAGTAAGAAAATTCAAAAACTCGAAAAAAATTTTTGTAAAATATATTGAAAAGTTGTTGAATATTTAGACGGTCCACTATAATAGCTAAGACATACGTATTTACTAAGATTTTTTATTACTGAAAAACAAATTTTTAACAAGCAACTATACTTCTATCTCTCAAAACTGAAAACAATAAAAAAAGATGAATTTATTCAATTTAAATGACATGTCACATAAATCACATACATAATATAAACAAAAATACTTTTGATAATCAATTAAAATTACAGTGGCACTTTTCAATTGTGCAGGTAATAAATAAAAGAAAAAAAGGATGTTTACATAAAATACGTATAAATAATATTTTGATACACATATGTATGTGTATGTAACTTGTGTACGTTGTTTTTATGAAAATATTTTGAACTTTTAGTCACATTGAGTGCAATATGTATACTTGCATATGCTAAAGACGAAACTATCTGATCCGAAAGAAATCCGATACCTGATCATCAGATAATTATAAAAACACTTACTGAATGAAATAAGCTATGTATAAGCAATTGCAAGAAAAATGAATTCAATTTCCATAGCTCAGAGTATTCGATATACATATAGCTAATTTAGCGGGACAAAAATAAACAACTATTATATTTGACTGAATTTTTATTTATTGCTTTTTTATGGATACTTGAGTTATATTTATATATACAAAATACAGAAATAAAGACTTATACATTCATTTACTTATCTAATCAAATACGATAAACTATGTATGGGCCTTGTTGAACGCCATATCGCACAATGAGATTAAGACTGCACTATCTGCAAAATTATTACTTTCAAGATATCAACACTTAAGGGTAAACTAAAAAAATTTTACACATTTTTTTTTAGATTTCTAATTTTTGATTAAGATTCTATATTGTTTTTAAAACTAGTAAAAAATTTTAAAAAAATTCTAAGAAAATTTATTTGGCCGGAAAATACGAAAGAATATCAAAAATATGTCTTGTTTTCTTCCATTCCACCGCATAAACTATTGGAAACTAAGAAATCAAATTTTGAGATATGAAAATTGAAAGTATGGTCTACGTTGTCGTATCCTGAGTCCTACGGCACAATTGGATAGGAAGGCGTCGCTGTTACCAGGGCAGTTTTCGTTGAAGACAAAACTCCGTAAAATTGATTTACCAATATGATTAATGTTGTTGACGGTTTTCCAACAATTATCGTATTTGGCGAAGTTTAACACCGACTTGCAATTGTCGAGTATTTTTAAAAGACTTTTTATCGTCGAAGGTAATAATGTTTTCAATAGACTTTTTATCGTCGAAATTACTAACACTTTAAATAGAAAAATAGACTTTATCGTCGAAGTTAATAATACTTTTTACAAGAAACAACACAAGAAATGAATTTAAATATTTATTATAACAATTAAAAATTACATACTACTTAATCTTTTGATAATGATTTTAATAATTTATAACAGTTTGATAATTCTTTTAATAATTTTGTGATACTAATAATAATTGGGTCAAGAAGTGGTCTATTGATATGGTTTCTTTATTGACTTTCTATCCTAGGGGATTTTCCTAATGATTATTTGATTATTTTACAATTATAATTATTTTTATGGAATTTGAGTGAAAGTCGTGGCTCAACACTCCTCCCTCATTAAGAAGATTGAATAGGTTGAATTCAATCGTCAAGAATTAATTTGCTCGAACGTAGTCTTCTTGTTTCGGATGCTGTAACGCTTCTGGTTTTTCTTACTAAGTGTATTCTGGTGGAGGAACCGGCTTGTCTTCGTTATCTTCCTGCTTGAGCTGATACATGACGAAGGAATCGGTTGTAGGAGCTGTAGGTTGGTACTGATTTCGGACTTGCTTCGTATTACCAAAACAGCAATTGATATAATTTACTTCGTTGTGGCTGTCTCATCTCTTGAAATACTTCTTAACTGCGTTGAATATTCGGCTTATTAATGACCATTCGTAAGTGTAGTACAGTGCTAGCGTTGTTACAAGACATATTCCAATTATCTTGGCGTAATACAATATTGTGTTCTCGTGCTGGATGAAGAATGGCTTGTTTAACTGTTGCTGAAGTTCTTCATCGAACTGGTTCAACCTGTGTTGGGCATAGCGAAGATCGTCGAGATTCAATTTCGTTAATTGGATTGGTTTGCAGCCGTCTTCGTTTAGCTCGATATTCGGTACGTAGTCGCGTTGAATAGTTTTATTCACTAGTGTCGTTTTTGATTCCAGGTTTACTGAGTTAGTGAATGGATCTTCTTTTAAGGTTAGGATTCCATTTCCATTTAATACAGTTGTGGCTTCGTTATTATGTTTGCATAGGATTGTACATCTTGTTTCTTCTGTTAACGTGAAGAGCCACTGGTTATTGTTGATAGGCTGCCATATGTTGGTGTTAGCGTAAACATTCAGGATCTCGCATAATTCTGGGATCTTGCGCTTAGTAATTTGAAACAGTTGTGTTTCACAAGTATGACACAAGCTGTGTCGTTTCGACGATGTGGACGTCATAACAGATGTAATGTTGAATATTATATTCGGTGCATTGGTCAATTGACTGTAGTTGCACATAATGAGTTCTACTCTTTGATACCATTAAGTAAGGGAAATTAATTTTTATGATGGATAATATTTGGTTATTAGTTTTACTAGGTACAGGTATAGGATATAGTTTGCAAATGTCATATGAATCTATTTTTGTGATGGGAATTTCGATAACAATTACTAATTCATTATGAGTGTGAAATGATTTGACTTTAATTAATTTATAATAGTACTCTAAATTTTGCCAGGTAGCTTCGAAGGGTAAATTGTATTTTAATGAGTTTTGTAGTTCCGAAAGTAATGTTCTAGGTGAGATAATTTTATAATCTATTATTCCATGTTTTGTAAATGTAATTGCATTTTCGTAATCCTTAATTAATTTTTCAGCTAAATTATTTATTTGTTCAATTAGTAACAGATGTTCGATTATTTCAATTTGTAATGTATTTTCATTAATTATTTTTGAACTGTCTGCCATATAAATATTAAACAATTGAATATTTGAATTTGTCTCTATATTATTTAATTCAACCATTGTTTTATTCAAATTACGTATTGTGTCTGTAATAACCCTAATTTGTGATTGCATAAGAATATGCGTTTGTTTTTGGTCGTTAATTAAACTTTCTATCGAATGCTGGTAAAAATAAGCATCATCTGAGTCTGGAATTCCAAATAACCATTTTATTGGTTTTGAAAAAACGTTGATTAATCCACGTCGTTTTCTATTATCGCTGTTTATAGTAAATTGTTCCCTAATATCATTATATCTAACGTCTAAATCTAATAAGTGGTTATGAATGAGTAACAGTGTTTGCTCACATGTAGAATCTACTGAATTTATAATGTTACAATAAGATAAACTACTAGAGTATGCTAATTTAGATTATCTTTTCTATACTACTAATGTTATAAAAGAACTAACTTAATATTATTATAAGCTATTTGTGCTTTGCCTATATTATTAAAATATATTCCCGGATTTGGGGAAATGGGAGATACGGAAAATAGTATGTTGTTGGCTTGTACTAGGGCTAGGATCGATAACAAAATTATTATTATCGCCATCACCTGAAACAAAGGTGATAGATTGTAAGTTCTATATTTATTATTAGAAATTTTCAAGGTGGTTGTGTTGTTGTTGTGTAGTTCTGAAATTTCGTATGGACCTAAGTATGTGGGTTTTAGTCCTTTATCATTTCGAGATTCACGATTTTTATCGAGTAGCCATACTTTGTCTTGTTCCCTATAGTTTATTGTTTTAGTTTTTCTATCATAATATTGTTTTGTTTTTTCTTTACTTTTAGTCAAATTTACTTTCGCTACTTCGCATATTAGTTTAAATCTATTTACGATGTTTTCAGTTAAATTATTATTTGTTGGGTTGTCATGAGGCTTAGTGATCGTATCTGGGATGTTTGGATCGCGCCCGAATACTAATTTGTACGGTGTTTGCCCAGTGGATCGACTTTCGTGCGTGTTATATGAATGAGCCGCTAGATAAACATATTCATCCCAATTAGTTTGATCTTTATTTATGTAGCTTCGAATAAATGTTTTTATCGAACTATGGGTTCGTTCTAGTACTCCATTAGGTTGGGGATGATATGGTGTAGTCTGTTTATGTTTAATTTTTAATAGTTTGTTTAATTCTTTTATCAAATTAGAGGTGAAGTTACTGCCTAAATCTGCCAGGATTGTTTTGGGAAAGCCGAAAATAGAAAAGTATTTAAGCATGCAAACGGCAGTAGTTACAGAATTTGCTTCCGCGATTGGATATGCTTGTACATATCGCGTTAATTTTCATTCCTTTCCAAAAATAAACCTTTTAATATTCTGCCATGTTCGTTTACTACCGGGATGACCAGCAAGAACATTGTCATGATATTCTTTTAGTATGGTTGGGATATCGTCTTTTTTTGGGTGAATCAAATCGCCTATTAATATATTAAATTTATTATTTTCTAAATTTAAATATTGAATCATATTTTCAAATGTTTCTGTTTTAATATTATTACTAATATGAGATATATTAAATATATAAACATTGTCATCATTATTATGTTGTATTAGTAAGTGTAAGGTTTTTAATGTGTTGAATAATTGATCGCATTGAACTCTATCCATTGCCTTTTCTTTTACGTAATATAAATATAAAATTTGTGTTTTTGAATGATTCTCTAACCTATTTATTTCTCCTATTTTAACATTATGTTGGTAAGATAGATCACAGTGTTGTTTTATGTAATGACTAAATTTATTATTTTTACTTAAGTCACACGAGTATGGTAGATATAAAATTTTTATTTGTTCGAGAGGTAAATTTGCTCTATTTATCTTAGGGTCTTCAGTATTTATGTAATGCCATTGTATGAAATTATCGTATGTGAGGTTAAAACCTACCTGGTCTAACTCATAATTATATAATACAGATCGCGATAGTCCGTCTGCGTTTGAATTAAGGGTTCCCTTTTTATATTTAATTTCGTAGTCGTATTCCGATAATTTTAGACGCCACCGTACTAGTCGTGACGAAGGATCTTTTATGTTCATTAACCATTGTAATAGTTTATGATCCGTTACGATTACAAAGTTTTGCCCGTATAAGTATGGACGAAAATGTTTTACGGCCTTAACAATAGCAAGCGTTTCTTTCTCCGTTGTGCTGTAGTTCCTCTCGGCTAAGTTGAGAGTCAGGGAGTAATAGGATATGGGTTTATCTTCCCCTATTATCCCTTGGGATAAAACGGCACCGATTGCATCATTGCTAGCGTCAGTTGCAAGTAGTTATGGGAATAATCACTCGTTTTAGTGAGTTGAATCTTTTGAATCCGCTCACTGTGGTGAATCGATTCAATGAATTGAATCACTCACTCACTTGATATTATATTACAACTCTAAGAAAAAAGTAAAGGTAATAAAATTTTGAAAGAAATATGATTGGTTAAAAAAGATGACAAGGATAAAAAAGCAGCTTGTACACTGACAGTTTAATTTACTTATCTCTCTCACACAAAAATGTGACAAACTAAGTCGGATTTACATAGCTAAAAAAAAACTTCATAATTCATAAAGTTAAATGAATGTATATAATTTTTAAAACTATTGATTTAGATTATAATTTAACATTTCTAAATCGTATTTTGTATTGTCATATTCTATTTCGAATTGAAAAGTAATATTTTTATAAATGTTGCTTCAGGAGGGCAGTTTCGTATTGAAAATAATTTATTTCATTTTTTGCTATAGTGTAAATCCAACTTGTAAAATTTTATTACGTTTACTTTTTTCTTAGAGTTGTAATATAATACTATTGGCTCAGTTGCCTTGGTTGCCTTTATGAATTGAATCACTCACTCATTCACTTTACACAACTGATTGGCACAACTTCAAATATGAATCAACAAACCAATACACTCATGTGGTGCACTCACTCAAGTGTTTGGGTAAAATTATTATAAGGGAATAAAATTAAAGTTTTTGAAAATTTTAGAAAAAATTACCTGTAGTTGGAATAAAATTTGTACATTAATATATGTACGACGTACGTAAAATAATAGTAAAATAACTTAACTAATAATAATAATAATTTTATTGTTAAAATTAATGCACGTAACCAACACAAAAAAATTTAAAAAAAAATGCAACATTAAAAATACACAGTTAAAATATAAAAATAGATTAGAATGAAAAATACGGATTGTTAAAAACTACAGTAATATTATGTAGGGAGATATCCACTCAATGTTGTTTTGAAGAAAAACTAATTTTTGGAGACCTGATAATCTGATAATGAACGGGCAAATTTTATTTTAAAAACCTGAAAATATTGTAAGATAAAATATATATATAAATTTTTTTAGAATCACATATTTTAATATCTGTACTTATAGTGTGATTATATAAAATGGGGTATGTTTTTTTTGTTTAGATTAAATTACTTTATTACTTTATTAGGCATTTGGCCTAAATTTCATTTAAAGTTTGTTTTATGCCTTTTAAAAAAAAGGGATAATAAAATCTGAAATATTTAGATCTAAAAAAATATCAAGTTTAGTACATATTCGGATATACCTACCATACCCCATACCTATAGTAAGTATCATTAGTATCATATACGATATACATATACACGTTACATACATTTAAACAGATGTTTGAGAAATTTTTGAATAAATCTCTGTCTATTGTATAATAATAAGTACGAGGGCGAATCAAAAAGTTCTTGGAATCACTATAAAAATATATGAAAATTCAATCAAAAATATTCTATTTTTTTACCTAATTTCCTTCCAATTCTATATATTTTGAATTCTATATATTTAGAATATCTTCCTTCTTTAAAAAAAAATCTTTCTTTTACTCTCAAAAAACTCTTCTACGGCAACCATAACCACAAAACCATCATCGTCAACTTTCTTCCCCCGGATATGTTCCTTTAATTTCGGGAATAAGTAAGTAAGTAAGTCCAGAGAATATAGTAGGTGGTCCAATATTTCGAATCCAGCGCTGCGAATTGCTTGAAGCACAACTTTTGACCGATGAGCAGGAGCGTTTTTGATAACTACGTATTTACACAAAATAATTCATAACTTTAAAATAATACGATTAAATCGATTGAAACTTTGCACAAATATTATGGCAAGGACACTCTTCAAAATTAATATCAAATTAACTCCAAAAATATTATATGAATATGCGATTCTAAGAACTTTTTGATTCACCCTCGTAAACTGAAGCAGAGATTGAAAATTGAATAGAATCTTATATGTATATCATACACTCTTAAGTGAGTGAGTGAGTGAGTGAGTGAGTGAGTGAGTTAGTGAGTGAGTGTATCAGTGAGTGTGAACATAATTACATTCTTTCAACTCACGAGTTGAAAGAGTCGATTCAATTCTTTTTGACTGATTCAATTCAGTTAGTCACTTGAATGATTCAACTCAGATAATTGAATCACTCACTCACTAGCCATCACTAGTTGCAAGTATGAACTTTTCTTTAAAATTTGGATATTGAAGTAAAGGTTCACTTGTAAGTATTTATTTTAATGTGTTAAAGGATTTCCTACATTTTTCATCGAAATTAAAGACTGTATTTTGTTTTAATAGATTAGTAAGGGGTTTTGCAATATTCGCGTTTTTCTTATAAATTTACGGTAATAGCCCGTTAGTCCTAGAAATGATTTTACTTCTTTTTCGTTTCGTGGTTCTTTTCTATTGACAATAGCTTGTATCTTCGAAGGATTGGGTTTTACGCCCATATCGGAAACTGTATGGCCAAGATATGCGATTTCCTTACGAAGAAATTCACATTTGTCTGGCTGCAATTTTAAATTATGTTTTTGTAGTGATTCGAACACGTTTACTAATTTTTCATTGTGATCTTAAGAGTTGCCATATATTACTATATCGTCCAGATAGACGAAACAGTCATTTCCTAAATTATTTGATAGAACGATATTCATTAGTCTTTGAAATGTTGACGGAGCATTTCGGAGACCAAAATTCATTCTACTGAATTCGAAAATGACCTGTGGGGGTACTGAATGCGGTTTTCTGTTTATCTTCCTCTTTCATTTCAATTTGGTGGAAGC
Source organism: Brachynemurus nebulosus (assembly GCA_035578155.1). Classification (NCBI taxonomy): domain Eukaryota; kingdom Metazoa; phylum Arthropoda; class Insecta; order Neuroptera; family Myrmeleontidae; genus Brachynemurus; species Brachynemurus nebulosus. The sequence goes on from JAPWDM010000002.1 coordinate 21,144,774, forward strand.
CACTCGCTAAATCTAGGGTAGTGAAATAAATGGCTTCACCAAGTTCATCTAATATATCTTCTATATTGGGGAGAGGAAAATTGTCAGCTATTGTAACTTCATTTAGTTTTCTATCATCAGTTACAATTCGCCATTTTTGTATACCCCCTGCATCACGTTTTTTGTTACTACCCAAAGGGGAGCGCTATATGGACTTATACTGGATTTTATTATATTTTGTTCTAACATTTTATTTTTTTGTTGTTTTACTTTTTCCTCGTGAATTTTTGGATACCTATAGTTTTTTACGGCTATAGGTGTTGGGTTAGTAACGTTTATTTCATGTTTTATTGTAGGAGTAAACGTTAATTTATCTCCTTCTAAAAAGAAAATATCTTTAAAATTGTGGCAAATATTTTTTATAGATTCTTTTTCTTCCTTATTCAATGTTCTAATCTAAGATTTTCGTTCAATAATTTTATACGATCAGTATTTGAATTTAATTCATAACTGGTATTTTGTTTGTGGTATTTTGTTTGTTTAATTTAATGTTTAATTCCTGATCTGTTTTGTTGATCACGGGGTAAATTTGTGTATTTTTGTTAATTACTATATTACCAGGTATAATGATTTTGTCGTTTTCAAAATATTCTATTACTTGTTCATGGTCAGTGCTATTAACTAATATGTTTATTGGCACGTAATTGATAGCTTTTGGCGTTAATTTAATTGTTGTACAAAATGTTATTCGATTAGTATTATAACAGACTGTGGCTTTAAAGTGATTAAGGAAATCATGCCCAAGGATACCAGAGTAAGGAATGTTGTAATCTTAGTCAATTACTTGAAATGTGTAATGAAATACATCACGTGGTTTTGTCAAGGTGAGTCTACTCTCCCTTGTGTTATTAAATTAGTATCATTGGTCCCAGATAAACTTAATTTTTTGGTTACGTCTGGTTTAATTGAGCTATGTAGTTCCCCTAATTTCACAATATAGCTGCACCTGTGTCGATAAGGAATTCTAGTTTTTTATCGTTGACTGAAGCTCGTAAGATGGGACCTCGTCTGAATTCGATTGTTGGTTGGCGGTCATTTGATTGTTGAAATCCCGAGACTCGATCGTTAGTTGGGATTGATTGGAGTTTTAAAGAATTGTAGGAATTATCTTGATTAGTAATAGCAATCCTATGATTGGGATTAGCGGTTTGTTGTGCGTATTTCTTTTTCCTACATTCGGATTCAAAATGACCTCTAAAGTTACAATAAGTACACTGTTTGAATGGTCTATTCTGTGAAGTTACTTGGTTATTGTTATTATTATTATTATAATTCTATTTTTTGTTTCTACAATCGCGTGTGTGATGCGTTTTCGTGTTGCAAAATTTACAATATTTATTATTGTTATTAGGTAAATGAGAATTATATTTTAGTTGTCCATGATTTAATACATAGGCTTCTTCTTCACAAGCGAGTGGAAAAGCTTCATTCAAAGTACTGAAAGTTTTATGCCTTAGCATTCTAGATATTTCAAAATTTGAATGGAAAATGAATCTACGTAAAGCTATTCGTTGGATAACCCGCTGTTCAGATTCTAATGTATGAGAAGTTGCTTCTTTTTTTGTAGCTAGAAGGCATTTGTTTGCGATAGTATTCGTAATATTCGCGTATTGTTTCGTTTGATTTTTGTTTCATTGTTTCTAATTGTTCCATTAGAAAATCGTAGCTTTCTATAGGAAGATATACGGCTTTTAATTTATCTTTTAGCTCTTGAAATGATCGAACATTTGAAATATTAATTTTTGTTTTTACTTCAGAGCTTAATTTAGAACAAATTAATAATTCGACTGCATATTTTTGTGATCTATTGTGACCAATATAAAAAATTTGTAACGAAACAACATGTAAATTATAAAATGTAATAATTAAGAATGAAAGTGTTTAGCGCTATAAATCTTAATAAATTTGTATATATATGTTGCAGCTATATTGTCAAAACCGTTTTATTATAATAACGCTAGTCAAATTATAAAAAAACCAAATATTGTCAACTGATGTTGTCTTTTACAATACACCTAATAAATTTCAGTGCTATTATAATTTCGCTAGACTTATTTAGAGAAATTGTGAAGTTTGAAATTAATTGGTATCAAAACTACTAAGCCGATCTCAACAAAATTTAGTAGAAATATTTTATGGCTTAGAATAACTGATAGGATAATTTATAAGTTGAGTGAAGGTTCCTGCGGGATATTAATACGAAACTAATTAGTGTAAAACTACAAAATTGATTTCAATTAAATTTAGTAAGGACACTTTTATACTTTGGAATAACAGAAAGGAAATTTTTATCCCGATTAAAGGCTCCTGAGGGATACAAAATAAATTATTCAGTCAGGTCAAAATTACTGAAGCGATTTCAGTTTGGTTTCGTATACAAACTTATACACTTTGGAATAACTGATAGAAACATTTTTATCCCAGTTAAGAGTTCCAGTGGGACACAGACTAAATTCTTGAGTCACCTCAAAATTATTGAACGAATGTCAATTAAATTTGATTTAGATATGTATTTATATGATATGCTTTTTAATAACTAACGGAATAATCTGTATTCCGTTTGAAAGTTCCTATCGCCTACTATTACGATAGGAAATAATACCAAAACTACTGAAACAATTTTAATCAAATTTAGTATTGGCATATACCTTAAAATAATAAATATATGGTATACTTTTTATACAGATTGAATATTCCCGTAGGAAATGAGCTACTATTTCATAAATTAATTATTAATGTTGATTTTCTTTAGATTGTTTATTGATTGACTAAAGAATTTAGAAATAATATTAAATTGCTGCTCCGTTTTTTTCGAGATATCGTTCGGTAGGAACATGGAATTTAATTATATCAAAGCGTTTGAACTACTTTATTGTGAATTAATATGTACAATAGTTTTATCCCGGTTTTCTAAAGGAAAAACCGGACACATAATAAGATTTCAATTTAGAATATTTTTCAGCTTTTTATTATTAGCTCGAGCTTTTTATTATTAGCTCTAGTAAAATTTTCATTAAGAGGTAGTCTAGGGTTTACAACTTAGATACTAATATAATCTGGTTTATATCGCTGATCAGTCTTCCCATGACATACAAATTAAAATTCTTGTACTGTGAAGGACATCAGGGTTTTCTTTTGAAATTCACATAAAAATATCTGATTTATAGCATACGGATTGGGAAAAAGAAATCAAACAATCGCATTCACTTAAAAAATCATAAAACGATGTATTTAAAAAAAAGTAATCTTCATCCGTTATGTTGAACTGCCCCATACCGTATGTTCAAAATTTATATTTAAAGATCGACTAGACCGGTGAGGGTGTTTGGATCATTACACGAAAAATTTACAAAACCATCAAGTAATAAAATTGTTATTATATTATATACTTGACATAAGAGAAAAACGTGACAAACTGATCAAGTTCTATTTAATTTTAATTGTTCGGAAATTACTATGCAGCTATACCTTATTTCAAATACAATTGATCCTGAGTTATCGTTAAAAAATTAAATAATTCTTATATTCGAAACAAATCAATATTCTATTCTTTTCTAAAAACAAACTGCAACTTTAAAATTTACGTAAATTCAATAATAAAAGAGATAAAACCAAGAAAAAAGAAATTATTTAAATTCAGTGATGAAGCATGGTTAAATGTAAGTAAAATAAACCGTATTTGAATTTGAATATAGGTTAAGTATACAATATAACTTTTGTGTGTAATTATTAGTTTATTTTCCACGGGGACCTTTCGTATTTATATTCCACAGAATCGTTTAGTCGGGATACGTACTATGCCACCACCTATTCCAAAGCATGTGAGCGTCAGTACTGAATAGAATTGAAATCGCTTGCCTAGTTTTGACGTTATTGAACAATTTATTAGGTTTCCCATGGGAACCTATAATCGGGATAAAAATTTCCTGTTTGTTATTCCAAAATATAAAAGTATTCATATCAAATTTGATTTAAATGGAATCAGTAGTTTTAACATTAATTAGTTTCATATTCATATCCCTTAGGAACTTTCAATCGGGATACAAAATATCCCAGCAGTTACTCTAAATCTAAATTAAATTTAATTGAAATCTGTTCAATAGTTCTGACGTGATTGAATAATTTATTTTGTTTCCTGAGGGAATCCTTAATCAGGATGAAAATTATCGTATGTGTTGTTCCATAAGGTATAAGTATCCATGCTAAAACTGAATGAAATCGTTTCAATAATTTTGAGCTGACTGAATAATTTATTTGGTTTCCCATGGGAACCTATAATCGGGATAAACATTTTCTGTTTGTTATTCCAAAGCATAAAGGTATTCATACCAAATTTGATTGAAATCGGTTTTGTAGTTTTGATACCACTTAGTTTCGTATTCATATCCTGTAGGAACTTTCAACCAGGATATAAATTATCCTATTAATTATTCTAAACCATATAAGTATCCCCTCAAAATCTTATTGAAATAGGCTTAGTAGTGAAGACATTATTTATTTTAGTATTCACAACCCACGGAAACTTTTAAACGGAATAAAAATTTCTTATCGGTTATTCCAAAGCATATTTATGTAAATATTTAAACTTACAAAATCGATTCAGTAGTTTTTTGACATCATTAGTTTCGTATTCATATCGTGTTTACTTTTACAATACATATTTTCCTGTAAGCTGATTTGGTTATATTGCCAAAAAGCATTACACTTCACAATTTCTCTAAATGAGTCTAGCGAAATTATAGTAACACTAAAATTTACTAGGTGTATTGTAAGAGACAACATTAGTTGACAATATTTGGTTTTTTTATAATTTGACTAGAGTTATTATAATAAAACGGTTTTGACAATATAGCTGCAACATATATATGTAATTACTTTGCAAAAAAATCAGTGTATCCAATTAATGTTTAATAAAGTTGTTTTGAAGTTGAAGTTGAAGTTGTCATAGTGGCAACGAGTGCACGGGTTCGATTCCGACTGCAAGTAATTTTTTTTTTATTTTGTTAATTAAATATTAAAATTAATAAATTTCAGAAATAAATAATTATTTCTAACAATAAATATCATAAATTAAAACGTAATTGTATTTTTTTTTGAATTCGTAACCATTTACTTAATAATTTTTTAAAAAGTATCTAGCTTTTCTTACATATACGTAAACGGTTTAGCCGTGGTAAGAATTGATAATGGTTGAACGTTTAACTGAACAATACTGGGACAGGAGAATATTCCAAGTAAATAGTAATATAATAAACACTAGGATCATACTATAGGAATAATGCAATAATAAGTAAACACTTATTAAGATATAAATAAAATACAGTCTAAAAGGAATAAAATATTTAAATAAAAAAATGTATTAAGTCTAGCTTTTACTTAAAAATGAACTCAAGACTCTCTAATAATTTTTTAGTGAAATTTTAAGCTTAAACACTTATCCCTCAAAAAATATGTTGACAGAAGTACTTAAAAGATTAATCAATTATGGCTTCTTTTTTTTTTTAAATATGTGCAATATAATTTGTAGAAGCCTGAGACGTTAAATTTGAAAATTACTGAGGAGTAAAGTATTACAGCATCTTAATACAAAGACTATTTGCACCTTAATTGAAAGAAAGAGAAACGTCTGAAGCTTTTGTAAATTATGTTGCATGTTTTGCGAGTTATGATTCAGTCAAGTAAATGTTAAACTTTTAATTATTACTTACAATTAGTTTTATGACAATATTTTCACTAGTCACTATCTTCACAAACTAAATATAAAGGAACAATATTACAGTCAGATTTATAGTTATAATTGCGTATCATTGAGCAGATAATTTCAACTAGAAATTATATGAAAAAATTAGAAAGTTGAACTTTTCTACTTCTACAATTTCTAAAATAATTGTCAATCTTTAAACTTTAGACAAATTGCATTTTACAGTTAAGCCACTGTACTAATTCAATTTATTAAACGTACTGTCAAAGTTATGTTGTAAGTATATTGTACTCGTAAATTGAATCACTTATCTTATCTCATTACGACACTTTATAATTTTAATTGTATCAATGGTTTCGCATTAACGCGTATTTACTCTAAATTAAATTCTTTCTAACACAATACCTTGCGATTTCATTCTATTACAACAGTGTCCTTTCGAAAGTAATATGTTAAATAAGTTTCCCTTTCCTACTAATTGGGACTTATAATTTGGACATTAAAAATTTTTTATTTTAGAAAATAATTAAAAATTTTTATGAATGAAATAATTTGATGGATTTTACCATCAGTTCATTAGACATACTTCAATTTTGATATGATCTTGGGGATACCGAAAAATTCTAATTTGAATTCTTAAAAATTTCAAAATAAATTAAGGTACCAGCATAGTGTGATTTTCCGAAAACTAGTCAATATTTACAATTTTTTTCGGATGGATAGGATGGGGAAATGGGGATGAATTTTTTTACGATTAATACCACTATTTAATAATAAAAAAATATTTCTTTTATTTATTTCTATTTATTATTTATAATTATTATAATTTTTTGAAAAAAGTGTCTTTAAAAAAGGCTGAAATTCGGTTCCCACGATTGCGGCCGCAGTTTCTATCTGAAACAAAAAAAATCAAATGGATTATCAATCTGTAGGTAAGGCGCTATGTTCCTAAGGAAGCTTTTTTTTTTAAATCTTCCTATTTTTTCGCACAGAAAACTGTAAAATATTTTGTATTTTTTATTCAAACCGCCGCCATTTTTTCAAATTTCAAAAAAAGCTCCCATAGGAACATAGCGGCTTACCTACAGACTGATAATCCATTTGATTTTTTTTCAGATAAAAACTGCGGCCGCAATCGTGGGCACCAAATTTCGGCCTTTTTTAAAGACACTTTTTTCAAAAATCATAATAATTATAAAAAATAAATAAAAAAATATTTTTGTATTGTTAAATAGTGGTATTAAATAGTCTTAAAAAAAATTCATAACCATTCCCCGATCCTAACCATCTGAAAAAAATTGTGAAAACACTCTTTTTCGGTAAATCGCACTGTGATGGTTCCTTAACAAAATAAATAAAATTTAATTTTTTTCCTTATCTTGTAAGTAGTTTATTTTGTCTTGTTCCAGTGTGTACTATACACGTTAACAAGTTTTTAATAACATTGTACAATTCACCTACATATTACTACAGTAGCATTTGTTAATGAAGTTGTTTTGAAATGTGATGTAATTGCATAAAAATTACTAATTAAAGCGCACTTTGTTATATTATTGCGGCAGTGCTTTGTAAGTTACGTATTTTAACTTTTCATAATCTTCTGTTTGCTTTTCAACTTACCGTATTAATTGAAGTATTAAAATGAACCGTCACTGCATAGTACATTAGTACATACATAGGTAGTTATGCACAAGTATTGTATTTTGAAATTAAAATATAATTAAGAGGATTATGAAAATTACAATAATACATATGAGTACGCACGTGTTTTAGAATTTTTTTGTATTATTTAAAAATGAACAATAAAATAATGTTAAATCACTACCATTGCATTGAGCCGTAGTGTGGGCTGGATTATACATAGTAATAATAATGGCTAAACTAAATCATAGCTTTAAAAATATCCTCTATCGTAGCATTCTACATGACACTACGAATTTAATGAGACTTATTTTTAAGAACAACCTTCTAATCTATTTAAGTCGGAAAAATAAAATTTCCAAAGCACCACAAGATTTATAATAACTACTAATAATATAAGGTTTTGTATTCATTTTTACGTTTTCTTATCTTCGATATTATCGGCCTACGAGATTTAAAAATATTTCGTCGGCCATCTCACAAATGGTCGTATCTCATTTTTCCTGATTTTTCCATTTATGACGATTTGTGAGACAGTAACCGAAGTCCAAGTTAAAAACGCGTAAACCGTTCATCAATACAGTTTCTAAACGGTAAAATCTAGGGATACAACGGTTCGCGACACTTATTTAAAATTATGAGTAAATATTGCCGGTGTCGCAACTCAAAATTTGAATAGAGATACGATATTGAGATACGACCATTCATGAGATGACCGACGATTTAAATACCATCACCTAACTATTTTTATTAACCATGAGGGTAAGTCCATATCAAATCAACCAATAAAAACCTGATTTTAAACATCAATGTTCTCAAAATACATGATATTTGGTGAATAGTTTCTTCACATCAGTGTGGCCAAAAATACCAAGTTTTATATTTTTTTGAATATTCGTATTTGAGTTATAACAATTTTTAAAATCCAAAATCTGCAATTTTTCGGAGCGCTTTAAGATATTTAAACACATGTAGCTCAAAAGCTGTTTGCCCTAGAAAGTTGAAACTGGCACCATTAATTTCAGAATTAAAAGGGCATTAATTTGACATATAACATGGTAATGCAGTTTAAATTTAACCCTTTCTCCACAATCCAAAAAACTAATTTTTTATAAAAACTCCAAAATCGGAATTTTTAATTTTTTTGAAAAAAATATATGTCATACCCACCCTCTTAAGTGAGTTGTATACAAAGTTTCATGATGGCATTTTAATGGTAACACACTGAAATAAATTTTATCTGAATTAAGACGTGTATAATTCTGGTACATTTAGTACAGTATATCGCGCGTACTCTTTCTCAACCTCGTATATCAAAAATTGCATGTTTTAGGACACACAAAAAACATTAAATATTGTATTTATATATATACTTATCTATATATATTTATATATGTAGGTAGCCAACATCAAAGGGTGTAATTAGCATAAATCTTAAGTTCATAATGATGAAAACACAGATTTAAATACGTTTTATTTGTGTCTCCAAAAATTGGGACTTTTCAGATATGAGGTTGAGAAAGAGTACGCGCGATATGTTACTAATAAGTAAAGATCTCAACGACGGATATATCGATGTTAATGAAACTTGAACAAGTTCTAGAACACTAAAAAATAAGCGACACGTATTTTTTTTATTTTCAGAAAAACGGTTTGAAAGGGTTAATTCTTTCTTCAACATTTGGGGTAAAATTTAATGTTTCAAATATCTCGAAAACGGTAAGAGATAGGTAGAGATAGAGTAAAAGTTTAAATTGACGATATTGGTCTTTTTTAAAGAGCTATCTGTTGATATGGAATTTATTCAAATTACACCAACAGGGGTAGTTGGGGGTTAAAATTAGGGGGTTAATATTGCAAAAGGAGGTTAAAAATTAAAAATATTAAAATTTTGTTTGCAGATTTCAAATATACGTAAAAAAATCTAATCGACCTGTATTTGTTCAATTTTCTAATGTTAACTATAATACGATAAAACTATAGTACGATTATGTCGACACAGGTCGATTAGATTTTTTTACGTACAATTGAAATCTGCAAACAAAATTTTAATATATTTAACTTTTAACCCCCTTTCGCAAAATTAACCCCCTAAATTTAACCCCCAACTATCCCTGTTGGTGTAATTTGAATAAATTGCATATCAATAGATGGCTCTTTAAAAAAAAACCAATATTGTCAATTTAATTTTTACTCTATCTCTTCCTATCTCTTACCGTTTTCGAGATATTTGAAACATTAAATTTTACCCCAAACTTTGAAGAGTGAATTAACCCTTTCAAACCGTTTTTCTGAAAATAAAAAAATACGTGTTGCTTATTTTTTAGTGTTCTAGAACTTATTCAAGTTTCTTCAAAATCGATACGACCGTCCTTGAGATCTTTACTTATTAGTAACATATATTGTACTAAATGTACCAAAATTACACACGTCTTAATTCAGACAAAAATTATTTCAGTGTTACCATTAGAATGCCATCATGAAACTTTGTATACAATTCACTTAAGAGGTTGGGTATAACATATATTTTTTTAAAAAAAAAATTAAAAATTCCGATTTCGGAGTTTTTATAAAAATTTGTTTTTTGGATTAATGGTACCAGTTTCAACTTTCTAGAGCAAATAGTTTTTGAGCTACATGTGTTTAAATATTTCAAAGCACTCCGAAAAATTGCAGTTTTTGGATTTTAAAAATTGTTATAACTATAAAAATAATGGTAATAAAAAGATAAAAATTTATATTCGTTATCTTCAAAGCAAGTACTACCATATAAAAGAAATATTATATAATGATCTGAAGACATAAGGTTTTAAGTATTGGTTGATTTGATGTGGACCAACCAATGAGAAAAATATTTTTATCCACATTTTTCAATGCGCCAAAAATTTCTAAAAGAATCTTCGAACCAATTTTTTTTTTCAATTTTACGGCCAAAATTAAGGAGGCAACCCTTGATATTTTATTACAGAAATATTTCATCTTTACTTTGACTAAATTTCGTCCGTGTATCTCATGACGTAGAATAAGAGCGAAAAATGCAACGAGAGGTAGTCATTTTTTTCCAATTTCCGGCCATATTTCGGGTATATGCACAGATAAATTTCGTTTCGTAATAACGTAAACTATTCAATAAACGTAAATTTATTTGTGTAGTCGATGACGTGGACAAAACTACGATCAGCTCTTCGCCTAATTAATTACACATGTTGTTATTATACATTAATCAAACGAAAATGAAGTTTCCAGTAGGCATTAAGGGGTATTTTGAGAGTTTATGTCATTAAATTTAATAGTAACTCACTTCATTCAAAACTATGGTTAAAGATTAATATTACCTAATCAAAATAAGGTAATAAAGTTATGCAAAGCTTGGCAACAGCGAAATATGGCATTCAGGTCACGGGAATATGGTCAGTCCATGATTCAATGTTATATTATTGATTGGTACAATACGTGCGTGTACCTATCTAGCAATGGAAACTAATAAATGTAAATTCGAAACAGCTTATTATGATGTGTTCTATGCTAATCTTTATATGAATATTGTTGGGTACAATGAAAGCTACTATAGAATAATACGTGTACCTACATACACATTCATTCTGTAAATTATTATTGAAAATTGTAGGCAACGCGACGTGACTGCTCTACAGAAATAGTGTTTTATAAATTATCCATACAAATAATCCAAACTGCTCAACTGAAATTTTTCATTAGAATATGTAAGACAATTTATTACATAATAATAACCTAACTCATAATCAGTCCACGAGAATATGTTTAACAATTTTATACTTACACACTGGTTCATTTGGTTAAAAATTACTTTAAGAATTGCGGGCATCACGCATATTAATAATAAGGAAAAAAACGACGAAATTCTAAAAGGGTTTGCACATGTATTCCATAGCTGCAATATTAGGTCAAGATAGCTTTGCGTTTTCGAGTTGTACCAAAATGTTCAATTTTGGGCTTTTCCCGATTTTCCACTCTCCTTCCCCCCAAGTGCATAAGTATTATATATATATATATATATATATATATATATATATATATATATATATATATATATATATATATATATATATATATATATATATATGCATGTAGGGTCCTAAGAACTCCATAAGACAGTGCACGCAGCTCTCCAAAACACGGTGTCTAGAGAAAGATATTTGCAAAAATTTCTAAATGAGTTATAACAACATACAGAACGTATATAATTATGGTGCGTGTGCTTGACTCCGTATTTATCGATATTTAGTAAGAGAAATAATAATCCGATTGTCAGTCCAAAATCATGTATTTTTCTCCCTGTTATCTGTTACCAAGATTATTTTTCCAGCATACTAATATTTTTAATTTATAATTAATTTTATGCACGGCAAACTATGTATGTAATTATGTGCCGGTATAAACGCGACCTTGGACCACAATGAGACATAGATTTTTGAAATATACGCCTTTGAATTAGTAAATATGTGTGTAAAGATATTTCCCAAATTGGGCCAAGTAAGGCTAATTTAAGGATTTAAATACAAGGGGCTCTAGTGACACTAGGTGCTGCAGCCCCCTTAGTGGGGTTGTTTAGCCATAAAATATGGCGACGCCTTCCTGGCACCCTTAAAAGAAGCAAGCGTGTACGACTAAGGCTCATTATCACTGTTTTCATTAGTATGGAAAAGGTCTCTCAAAATATCATAAGTCAAAAAACATGACCGCCGTCACAAAAAGGTTAACTGAAAAGTTTTTAGTTGAACTGTTACTGACGTAGTCGTTTACAACAAGTTAAGCAAGCAAAATCGACCCCTTGTTAAGTGATAGATGACAGCAACTACATGTGAGCCGACTTAAATGTCTATTCTATCATTAGAATCCTTAGGTTACTCTGAATAATATAGATCAGGTGACGCCTTGGAATAACCAGTGGATTAGAAAGACAAGCACTGCCACTAAAAAGCATGGAAAAGCGTCTGAAACAATTTAGATGGGGGTGATATTGTTAAAATTCTTACTTTACTTTGACTAACATAGGCTAGGTGACACATAATATAGCTTCGAATTAGTAAAAAAATATCAAAAAATATCCGGCAATGTTGGGGCCAACTAGTTGTACCAGGGCAAGTGCTCTGTAAATGCAAGGAGCTCTAGACATGCTGCTTTATAGTCGTTTTAATGGGTCTATCCAGCCACAGGAAATCACAAAGCTTTCCTGTCATTTCAAATAAAAGCACGTGTGCTGTGCGTGATAAAATCTCATAACCAGTGTTTCCTGCTGCAAAGGTCTTGCAAAACATCAAAAATTTAAAAAAAACACGCTCACTAGGTCCTCGCCTTACCTCCTGGACAGTGACATGGCTCGGTAAATGTGGATAAAGATAAGTGGGGGGTAAGGAACCTTCAGAAACATGTGTCCTTAAGGAAACTGTTCCCGAGCTGCGATAAAAATTCAAGGATAACTTGTTTTTAACTTTTCAGTTTACCGTTTTGTGACGGCGGTTATGTTTTTTGATTTATGATAATTTGAGAAACCTTTTCCATACTAATGAAAACACTGGTAATGAGTCTTAGTCGCACACGCTTGCTTCTTTTAAGAGTGCCAGCAAGGCGTCACCATATTTTATGGCTAAACAAGCCCACTAGGCGGCTGCAGCACCGAGTGTTACTAGAGTTCCTTGTATTTAAATCCTTAAATTAGCCTTACTTGGCCCAATTTTGCGAAATATTTTTACACATATATTTACTAACTCAAAGGCGTATATTTCAAAAATCTATGTCTCATTGTGGTCTAAGGTCGCGTTCTGTGTGTTTTTATAGGTCAGTTAGAAATTTTTGCAAATATCTTCTTTTAGACACCGTGTTTTGGGGAGCTGCATGCACTGTCTTATGGAGCTCTTAGGACCCTACATGCATATATATATATATATATAATACTTATGCACTTGGGGGGAAGGAAAATGGAAAATCGGAAAAACTCCAAAATTGAACATTTTGGTACAACTCGAAAACGCAAAGCTACTTTGACCTAATATTATAGCTATGGAATACATGTGCAAGGGCGAACGGTACCATTGGCACTCCCGACCCAGGTTGGGCCTTAGGCAGATTCACATATTTTATCCGGAAAGGTCCTTTCGTTGCGTTGTTTCTTTCCAATTTTTTTTTATATATTCTTATTTTCACACTTGTAATAGCAAATGCTTATCTTTGGTTGTCTCGAACAACACGGTTTCAAAGAACTCGGAACCAATTAATCGTGTTCTTCAGGGGATTGCTGTAAAGCATTAATTTACACGTAGAAACATTTTATTTCAATTTTATAATACATATTATGAAAATTTTGAAAAATACATCTGTAACAATTAAATGATGCAATAACTTGTCGCACAAATAAGGACCGCATAAAAAAGTGTTCAGCTGTACATTATTTCTTACTTAAATAACTTTATAAAAAAATTTGAAGAGACAGGTCTACCCACACTGTCAACTTCCCATTGGATGCCCTTAAAGACTATTGCACGTGAATAACTTTTTTTTAAATTCAGGGGACTCCTCTCCTGGGCCCTCAATAGAGGCTTTGCCCCTTGCACCACACCGGGGGCGTCGCCTTCTGTACCCAAGGGTGGGGGGCTACATCCTTATCAAGCAATGATAACATCATTTGTTCTCAAGATACGCGAGACAAAATATATTTCACAAAAAGTTTTTTATTTCGTTTTTCCGTTTAGTTTTTTGTTTTTTGTTTTTTTTTACATTTTATAATAATTTACTGGCGTTTTTAACATCACGGAAGGTTCTTAGGCCATTATATAATAAAGACATGGTAAAAAATCCATATAATCTATGTTAATGTTAATAAAGTTAATTTCGTATTTTTATCACAAAAAACAAATCGCTAATCTGAATTTGCTAAAAACTTTATCCGGTCTTCATTTTTTAATTACGCATCTAATCAAGTTAATCCGGAGTAGATATCATCATTTGTTCTTGAGATATGCGAGACGAAAAAAAATTCACGAACGAACGAACAAACTAACGAACGCACACACAAACAGCACGCTAAAAACGATAGATTCAGATTCTGGTGACGTTGAAACGTGGATATATGTCCAAATTAGCAAATCGGACCCATTACAATAACTTCCAATAGAAAGTTAATAAGGTTCTCTAGCAATTTCAATAATAAAAGATGAAATTTTTATCAGCTTAGTTTTTCGTGTCAGGGAAATAATAGTAAAATAGTTTTACTTGTAAAGAACTTGTAACAGATACTTAAATGTTACGATATATAATCATTGCGAAAATCAGGAATTTTTAAATTTTTTTGTATCTCCATGCACGATTTTAGCATACATTATACGAAATTTATATTAAAAGTATACTTAAAGAAAAGGTGGGTCAATTTCAATTAAATTCACCGAAATTCACTCTGTAAGCCATACTACATACATAAGAAACAATAATAATAATAAATATATAGGTGACGTAAACATAACAAATTTTACAGATTAAATAACAAAATAGACTTAAAATAAAGAAGGAAAACAAAATAATTAAACAGAAAGTTACAAAGTATATTTTAAGAATTGTATCAACAGATATAAAAAATGATCAAATTAATCTTTATTAAAATGACGCCAATGTTTCCACAATTGAGTTATTATACGTGAAACTGAAATAAGACGAGGAAATGTGAAGAGTGAAGATAGGAACGGTATACTCCTATTTTAACTTAACAATAACAGTAGCAATAAGCCCGTATAATGTATTCGAAAGCATGACAATACTATCACCAGAACCAGTGTCAGTTAAGGTGCCTCAAAACGGAGAGATGGTGGTATTATTACTATTATTATTATACGGTATTTTAATGATAAAAAAAACTACGGTCAGACGAAGAAAAGAACGATAAATTTTTATATAGAGTGTAAGGTTTTAATTTACTTTCTCTTTCTTCTTAAAAGAGGGATTATTTCTTTTTCTGTTATATTCAAGAACTTGCTTTTTAATAAATGTGCACTTACATCGTCAAATGATGGTACATTATTACCTTAAACAAGTTATCCGTATTCGATGTATTGAAAAGTATCTCTAGCTATATTCATTGTGTTATATGTTCGTGATATTATTTTTATAATTAACAAAATGTTATTAACACAGTACCTGTGGTCACGTGACAACTGTCAAAGCACTTTAAACATCATAATTAAGTGTCAATAGTTCAGGTGAACATTTTTTTGGCGATTGATATGTATATATATTCCTGTCCCACTTTCCATGTTCTAGTGAGAAGGGTGAGAAGTATATAGCCAACTATGACCTTGACTATAAACTATGTATGCTGCTCACCCTTTTCACTAGAACGTGGAAAGTGAGACAGAAAAGTACATACATATCAATAGCAAGCCAAATGTGTTTGCTTTCAGGCACATATTGCTTACACTTGAGCGCAAGCCGCGTCTGCTTACGCCGATACGAACTGACCCTATAAGTCGAGAAAAACTGTGTGCATGTCTATAACTTCAAATATCTAAGTCGAATGACAACTGTATATGGTTATTATACTTAAATATAATAAGTTTCTGTGAGCAAAACATGTAGAATATGAACCGCTGATAAAGTTAACCTGTCTTTCGTGCTGTGCAGGAATATAATAGGAATAATCTGGAACTGCAACACAAGTACCCTGCAGTGGATGTGCACTAGGGTTGCCAACTTTTTTTGAGAAAAATAAAGTATCTAATCTTTTGAATAAGAAAATACCCCTGCATAACATAGCGAATTTCCGTTTATAAAAATCCGTTTTTCTGTGATTTTTCACCCTTTTAAGTGATTTTTTCTCCTCTTTCTAATGGTGTAAATAAATGTCGATAAAAATTTAACTTGAGACAATTTTGACAAAAATTTTTTAACTTAAGGAGGGAGTTCACGCCAGAAACTGCTAATAAACTAATTTTTTTCGAATCTCGTTTTTGGTTTTATTTTGTTCTGTGGTTCTTTACAAACACGGTGATATATAAAACATGGCTAAAATTTTTTTTTCAAGTAGAAAAATATTTATTTGTGAGCCGCTGCACAGTCAAGTTGCTGCTCCTTTGCAGAAAACGCTCGCCCCCCCCCCCTTCGCGATTTGATCAGTAATATTTAGTTTTGGTATGTACATGAGTTATAGTATGCACTGAGATAATATTCTCTTACTTGTATGCCTTTGGTGACGTTTTAATAAACAGTGAGTAAATCGCTTCTTTTGTTATTATTTTTGTTTTTTACCGTTTCCCGAAAGTTGTGTTTTTCCCGACAAGGAAAATCATATCTCAAGTTCTAGAAAAGATAGAGACTTAATTTTTTTTAAATTTTGTTCATAAACATATTGCGCATAAAGTGGAGTATGCTTTTTCCATTTGAACAATTGTAACTATTTTTAAACATTTTTTTTTTTTAAACTAAAAATTGGGTTTTATAATTTTTAGAAGTTTGGGATTACAATTTTATAGTTAATTTTTAAAATTACCCGAAACCCATACTCAGCTTTATCGACGGGTCCTTTAGGAATAAAATAATGAAAAAATATTTAAAAAATATTTATTACTTTTTGAGATATGGCGTTCCTTGTAAATGTTTAAAATCTTGTGGAAAAGGGCCCCCTCCCCCCACAGGGAAGAGTAATGAATGTTTCAAAAACAAAATTTTCTATTTGAAACCCTTCCTAATTTGAAAAAAAATTTCAAAAAGCAAAATAATCTTAATTAAAAAGTTTCTTTTTTATTTGAACTCCCTCCTTAAGACAATTTTGCCAAAAAACTAATTTTTTTCACGAAAAATGACCAAAAAACCATGTTCCAGGCATCCGACATGGCTGGGTAACGAATTTGGCCAACGGTGTGGGACTAAATACAAATATATACGTAATATATTTTTAGTGAACATTATTTTCGGTTTCTAGGGACCTCAAAACAAATTTCTGCCATAGTCTCGGCCTCAAGTCGCGTCATGACAGTGGCTGTAGTAGCTAAATTCCATTCTGGAAATTCGCTAAAACCACCCATAAAACCTATAAGTCTAGCAAATACTTAGCACATTAATATTTTTTGTGTATATGAACATCTAAAAACATTTCAGTCCCTTTTTGACAATCCTGCCAGAACTAAAAACACTTTTTTAAAATTTTTTTTTATTGTTAAAATCGAAACTTAAAATCGAAAGACGATTAAAATTACTATATTTTACATTAAAATGTCGACAAAATCACCCCCTAGTTAATTACCCCTAGACTTGATGCTAGAAAATTGAGAAAAAGCAGGTCATATAGATTTTTTTAATTTAGATTTTATTTGTAATGATTGAGTTACGAAATTCAAAAGGACATTTTAAAAATGTGTGTATTCGCTATGAGCCTTTGCCTGGAGGGAATCCAGCTCCTTAAAGTCGGCTCCAGCGCTCAAGATGGACAGAACATATCAGTTTATCAGGACGGCATTTGTACATAATTTTAATATTTTCTTTAAGAAATAGTACATTTCTTCAATTACTCTGATGATGGTCGCGAGATTGAAAACGCGTTTAGTAAATTCTACTCAATTCTAGTGAAATTGACAAAGTAATTGAAACTTTAAATATTTTTAATATTTAAAATGAAATTTCACAAAGTAAACCTCTCAACAGTAAATTATTTAATAGTACTTTGTTCTAAATACTTGTTTGATTTTTTCAAGGCGAGTATTTATTACGATTTCTATTTACCAGCTTCTACAAAATAAAAAAAAAATCAGTTGTAACACTACTATCAAACGTCATTTTATTTAGAAATTTAAAAAAAAAATATAAAAGTTACCTCTTGTATGCTTTTTCTGGGTTAATTATTGAAAAATATTATATTTTCAGATATTTTTGGGGTAAAATGAGCAGATGTATGGCTTTTATTAAACAAATTTCAGCTTTTTAATATATTTTCGCTTTAAAATATTTAATATTATCAAAAATGTATGATATAATATGTCAAAATTAAAAATTATTTGTTTTTTGTCAAAAAAAAAAATTAAATGTGCAAATTTATTTGCGAGTAAAATGCTGTGTTTATGCAATTCTAATCATAAAAGTATTCTCAGTCGGATAGAAAATTACGTAAAAATATTATTGTTTAAATTTGGTTTAACGTAATTTTTATGAGGCTGTAGCAAATTCTTATTAATTTTAGTAATGTGTAAACATAATCTAAATTCTGACCATATCACATAAAACAAATTTTCTTGGTAATTTTCCTATAAAAAAATGGAATAGATAGATTATAAAAACTTATTCAACTAAGAGAAATAGAATATATCTGAATCGTTAAATTGGATTAAAAAAATCATGACACACGTAAATTTTTTGGGGATTTGTTAAAATTTGAATAATTTAAGTATGTACTTTTGTAACGTAGGTAATAATTTAAAATATTGCTCTTCAAGAAAATTTATTTAAATAGTCGGAAGTTATTGTTATTTATGAATAATTTTAGAGCTTCTTAAAATCGTTTAAGTAATTTCGAAAGTTTGAACGTCATTGTGACTAAAACGCTATCATGTTGAGTTACCATATATATACAAGGTGGTCCAGAATTATATACCGTAATTGGTAGAGCTCGTAGTACGTTCAAAAATAATGGTACCTTTTCAGGTACACTTTTTTTCAAAACTCAATAATAAGGGACATACAACTCTGTAAAGGGGTGAAACGAAAACCATTATTTCTTAAATATTTTCCAAACGCTTTTTAATAACAGATTGATATTTTCTTGGGGGTACTTATTTTCCGTTAGAAGGATTAAATTTATGTCAACACTTATTCCACTACCCATGACTAAGGGGTGGTTCTGGGTGGTAGGTGTGAGTTATCATGTCTTTCCTTTTTTAATTTGCAATAATTTACACAAAATCCCTGGTAATATAATTCCTTAGACAATTTCATGCAAAAAAGGTATATTTGTGACATTTCGATAAATATTACCGTTTTCGAGTAATTTAAAGTAGAAGGACCTATTTCCAAATTATCTCCTAATCATAAGTGATCGCATAAATGATACCATAAATTTAATTATCTTAATGTTCATACGCGCCCCTAGAATATGAATCCAGTAATCAAAAGCACCGAAAAAATTTAAAAAAAGGTCGGTTTCGTCCCACCCCTCTATATTTTACCCCTTTGCTTTATCACCCTTATTACTGAGTTTTGAAAAAAAATTTTAGATGAAAAGGTACCATTAGTTTTGAACATATCAGCTCCAGCAATTACGGCACATAATTCTGGATCATCCTGTATGTCTATATATATATATATATATATATATATATATATATATATATATATATATATATATTTATATATATATATTGTTACCAAAAGGTAGTTGAAAATTTAATTTAATTTAAACTTGACCAAAAAAAAATCATAAGATTGCTGAAATAAAAAAAATACGATTTGGCACAGGTAAATATTAAAACTGAAAATTCCAGATATAAATTACAATTTATTTAAAATTAGATTCAGGAACATTTCTGTATTTTAATATTAAAATTTGATTTTTGATTTTTTGAATTTATACCAGTTGTTAGTGTATTAGATAGTATCTTTGCATCCGGCGTAGCTCATATTTTAAATTAATATGTTAAATTATTGCGTGGATTATGTATGATTTGAACTGTGAATTAGATAAATACAATCATTTTACAGATTACAAAAGAAAATAGTTTATAAGAAGATATAGATACACATAGGCAATTTAAATAACAAGAGAGTATCAATAATAAAATTAATTGACAGAAATTTGCTAAAAGCTGTTTAAAGATAAGAAAAATGTAGAAAAAAAATGATGAAAGGTAATTGACGTAATAATAAAAAAAAAACACAGCTAATAGCATTTTTCTGCAATAAGTAATAAGAAAATAATAGATATAAGCAAATAGATAAATTAGTAAACTTGTTAAATATAGTAAAATTATTAAATTTAGTAAACCTCAAAATTAATTAAAATTAAGTAAGATAAGTTAATTATGAAATGTTAGTAAGAGATGTCCCCGATGTCAGTTATTTTTGAACTATATATTTATACCGCTGGATGGGCGTATTGCTACATTTGTGTAACCATCGAGTTCACAGTATTATTATTATTATTATTATTATTAATTTTTCCCCCACTATGATCACACATCGAAACCAATATGTCATCCTTCGGTGACGTAAAAACTATGCTGTAAGCGAAAGTAATATAGGTACATTAGCTAACACAAAATTGGAAAAAAAATGCCTACATTATTTTCCATTTAATTTTCATACAATACAAAATAATAAAGTATCTATCAAGTATTAGTGTTATCTCGTATGGCTTTGTAATTAACAATATTGGATGCACGGGTCTCTCTATACGAATATATTACTAAATCTAATTTTCGATACACAAAAACTCAATTTCAATTTTAAAAAGCACAATTTTTTTCCAGGTAACTGCTTTTTCATCTGAATAATTTTTTTAATTAAATTTTTTTAATTATCCCGTATATATGCATGCATACATGAATGTGATATATTATATACTGTTGAAATATGAAGCTAACTTTGATTGTTCCCTAAAATAATGTTACATACCTTGTCATACCAAATATACAGTGACGTACTAATTCTTTTATACCGGATTGCTTTCGGGGAAACAAAAAATTAAACATAAAAGTATTTTACAAAAGATTAAAATGTTATCTGTGTGACTTTTTACATACCAGATAATAATTTACAAGACTATGAACTAATTTTCAATTTTTATCACATCCTTAAGAAGAATACAACCGAAAATTTTATTTTGGGCAACAGTTATTGAAAATGGCTATTATATAATGGCCAGGAATGGCTAATTTACAAAGAGTGTCTTGTCGAGCGAATGAGCGCAATCACTTCATTCATGCGCTTAACTTCACTCTTGTAGTCAATCAACAACTTACCGCACTTGTTACCGCCACAATATACTACACTCTACTCCGACTATAATTAAAAGTAACATTTTGCGTACGTCTAACTAAATGAAAAATTGACAACAGCCGACAGTGTGCGAAAATATATCAATTTTCATAATAATTTACTGCTTCCAAATAAAAACGGACACTTCCAAATTGCTACTATTTTTCGGAATCAACGTTTGCCATCTAGTTATGAATAAAATAAACTACTGCCAGTAGGCTAAATATTAAACCACACGTCCATTTAATTTCCCAATAATTAACTGTTTAAAAGCAAAGGAATTGTAATTTGGATTATGTTAATAAAAGTAAATAATATTTCCTTGTGTGATAATTCAACCGTTATGGTAATGGTAAATTTGATAGATCAATGTTACAAATAACGTACCTATATTTTATTATTCAGATTCTGTTTTAGTTACTAAATTCTAATTATATGTATTATATGTACATAATATTATTTATCTGTGTTAGTTTAAATTTAACTTACATTAAACAAAATTGATTTAACATTTTTTCCCAATCAACATAAGTTAACGTGGCCAGTTGTGTAAAAACGAAATATATGTATTTCAGTAACCGAGGAATATAGGTCGAAAGCGACTCACGTGTGCACTATTCCCTTCTGGGAAAATTTCAAGTGGATTTGTTTGCCAGAATCAAATTAAAAGATTCTGCAATATTATGGGAGATTGAACTTACATAAGTATGTAAATATTAAGTACAGGTATCACAATTTAATTGTACACACCGTATATAACACAACCATAACGACAATGTATACCATATAGGCGTTAATTAAACCTTGCTAAATTTCACGTCACGTTTCATGACTCAAAAAGCAACAATAAAACCTTTGTCTGTAAAAATATTCTTATTACATAAGAAGTTCGTTGTATTGTTCTTTCAAGTATTGTGTTTCAAAAGTATTATGTCTACGTTGGTAGGTGTACACATAAAAGATAAATAAAAAGACAGCGAAATATTGAATTCCTATTTGAGAAATCACATGAAAAGCTCCTGTTATTATAGACTTTTATTACCAATTACACTTTTAATTACTTTAATTAGCAAACGAACCATTAATAGTATTGTATACGAATTCTGTTTGAATAACAGGTTTAAATGTAAGTATCTAATTATTATAAAACTGATTTCTGAGAAGGGTAAAGTGTTGTGTCACTTATGAGGAGCAGAGAAATTCGGTACTCCTAGATAGAAAATCTATGTCACCCTACACAAAATTGTAGCATTAATAAAATTAAAAGGATATCAATTCAAATGAAAAATTTATATAAAATATGGCAGTTATGTTTAAATATGAAATTAAGTATATTTATACAAATCAATTCATAAGCGTTCTTTAGCCGAATTTTCAGCGAAAAGTTAGACTATTACACTGTATCCGACAACAACGGATCGAGGCGGGAGTAGGGGTGCTATCCGTTTTAGAACCCCTAGAAAACAATTCTGAAGAAAAACTGACTGATATATATCTATATATATATATATATATATATATATATATATATATATATATATATATATATATATATATATATATATATATATATATATATATATATATATATTACCTGGTTCCTGCTACTTTTTGGCAAATAACAGAATGAGCTGAAATTTGGTAAGTGGAGCTAATTCCGATGCACAATAATCCTATAAAAGTGGGGAGAGGGGAAAATATTGCACAAAATTTGGATCCGTCCCAAATTTCAAAAGAGTCAGGGGAGCATCAAATTTATAAAACTTCTCCAAACCAATTGGATATAATGCTTTGGTCAATTAATTACAACATATTTCGAACAAGTTCGTTGTTATAGTTCGTTGTTATTGTATTTCGAACAAGTTCGTTGTTATTGTTCGAAATAGTTCGAACAAGTTCGTTGTTTATCAACATGTCACCGCCATTGCTTCGTAGTGAAATGAATAAAATTAATATCGATTATGATTTAATTTATTCGGAAGTGATGAACAAGTGCATTAATAACCAGGAATTTTCTAATATTTTAAAAAATATTGTGTTAAGTGTGGTAAAAGAAGCTGTAGAACCAATATTAAATGAATTAGATGAGGTTAAAAATCAGCTGGTTAAATTGACAGAAATGTCAAACAATTCTAAACAAGAAAGTTTTAAAACTATTGAAACAGTTGATGATAGGGGTGATTCGAAAGTTGGTGAACCTGAAGGAAAAGATAAGAAATACTCTACTGTTGTTAAAAACGGTCAATCCAAATCAAAAAAGAGTGAAACTAAGAAAAAAGATTCGAAGGTTATAGAAAATGAAAATAACGAAAATAACCAGGTTAATACGACTAAACGCGGAGTAGTAGACATAGATGACAAGGAAGCTACTGTAGTGCCTAGTAAGGGCACTCAAGATGCCTCTACATCTAATCAAAAACGGCGACGCCAAATTATCATTGGCAATAGAGATGATAATGACGGAGGTGATTTCCAAGCATCTGCAAAGAAAATATGGTTATATATTGGACGAGTGCGCAAAGGCACTGATGTGACAAAATTAGAAGAATACTTAGCGAAGACATTTCCTTCGCGTTCATTTGAATGCGAGGTTTTAAATAATAAACCGGAAAGTCGAACATGGAGCTTTAAAGTAGGTGCCCCAGAAGACTTGGAAAAAGAACTGTACAATCCAGACAATTGGCCAATGTATATGGTAGTAAAGCGTTTCTTTTTTCGTCGACAAGCCGCCGTATTGTAAAAATATGGAGAGCACAGTATCATACCATCCGCTTAAAATTTTACATTTAAATATTCAAGGGCTTAGAGACAATAAGTTGGAACATCTTTCCATTTTGTTAAATAATGAAAAACCTGATGTGGCATGTATCTCTGAACACTGGCTTCCAGTTGACGAAAGTATTATTTTAAAAATACCAGGATACAAAGTAGGTAGCGTATTTTGTAGAAATAACTTATAAAAGGGGTGGTGTATGCATGTTTCTCAAGGAAGAAATTGTATGTGAGGAAATTAGTTTTTTAAAGAATTATAATGAAGAAAAGCTATTTGAGTGTTGTGGAGTAAAGTTAATTTATAATCACACTATTAATTTTATTCTATGTATGTATCGATCACCAGCTGCTGACGCAAAATTGTTTTTAAATAAATTTCAGGAAATTTTAAACAAATTAAGTAAAAACATTAAAAATATTGTTATTGCCGGTGACTTTAATATTAATATTTTAAAAAAAGATAATATTTATTTTTTATTCAAAGATATTTTAAACGTTTTTAATTTAAAATTTAAGATTTTAGAACCGACGCGTGTCAGTGAAGTAAGTTCAACGATTATAGATAATATAATTACGAATATAAACTGTGATAACGGTCAAGTTTTAAAAACTATTTTTTCTGATCATTATGCCCAAGTTCTGAATATTAACAGCGGCGAAACTAGCGCATGTGTAGAAAAACCTTCCTATGCAAATTTTAGAAATTTTAATGGTTATAATATAGAAAAATTTAATGAATCGTTGAGCTTACTGCATTGGCATAATATATTTAATTGTGATAATTTTACTGACGATTTTAAGAAATTTTATGATATTTTAATAAATAATTTTGACAAACATTATCCGATCGTAAAACGACCTAAAATGTTTAAAAAAAGATATACAAATTGGGTGGATGATCATTTAAAATCAGAAAAGGCTAAGGTGTTTACTGGTACATTCTTAGTATGAATTATCCAGAATTAAAACATCATTATATACAAGTAAAAGCCCAGTATAAGCAACTAGTTAAAACGAAAAAAACAATGCATATTCAACAAGTACTAAAAAATAGCTCCAATAAGTCCAAAGCAATCTGGGATATTTTAAAAAATGAAGTCAATTTTGATAAGGAGGAAAGTGGAGGAATAGAAATAGAGCACGATAACAAACGAATTGATGATCCGACTGAAGTATCCAATACTTTAAATGACTATTTTATCAGTTCTGTTGCTAGTATCGCAAAATGTTTCACATTAGAACCTTTAGTTTTAAAGGAACCTGTAAACCACTCATTTTTCTTATGTCCAGTGTCTGAAAATGATGTAATTAATATTTTAAAAAGAGTAAAAAACACGTATGCATCCGGTGTAGATTCTATACCAAGCTGCGTAATACATAATGCTTTTTCGCTGATTAAACCACTTACCTATTTAATTAATTCATCATTTCTCGAAGGAAAGTTTCCTGAAGATTTAAAAATTGCGAAAATTATTCCGATTCCTAAATCAACCAGTGCAACATATTGTTCAGATTATCGGCCTATTTCTCTACTTCCCGTTATATCAAAAATTTTTGAATATGCATTTTTGGATCGTTTGCTATCATATTTAGCAAAATTTAATATAGTGAGTGAAACTCAGCACGGTTTCTGTAAGGGTAAATCTACTCAGAGTGCACTGTATAGATTTATTCACCTGATTATCACGGAAATTGATAAAGGACGACATACATGTGCTCTGTTCTGTGATTTAAGTAAAGCATTTGATACTATCCGTCATGATACACTGTTGTTGAAATTGGAAAATTTGGGTATTCGAGGTATCCCTTTAAAATGGATTGAAAGTTTTTTAAGCAACAGGAGACAATACGTATCTATCGGTAACGGTGCATCAAATATACATAAAACTGACCCTATATCGATACCACAAGGTTCCGTTCTTGGACCGGTCTTGTTTATTTTATATATTAATGATTTACCTCAAACTTCCATCAATGATAGCTTTATATCGTATGCTGACGATACGAGCATAATAACATCAGCCGACTTGTTGTCACAATTAATGGTTAATGTAAACAATAGTCTATCAGCT
Source organism: Brachynemurus nebulosus (assembly GCA_035578155.1). Classification (NCBI taxonomy): domain Eukaryota; kingdom Metazoa; phylum Arthropoda; class Insecta; order Neuroptera; family Myrmeleontidae; genus Brachynemurus; species Brachynemurus nebulosus. The sequence goes on from JAPWDM010000002.1 coordinate 21,170,982, forward strand.
CTTGACGGATATTGTCAACGGAATAGTCTGAAACTGAACATGAATAAAACAAAAATTATGAACTTTTCCTTAAGAAAACCTGTTAACACCCAATTTAATAGTGATCAGATATGTACTGTAGATCAGTTTAAGCTTTTGGGCATAACCATAACCAGCAATTTGAACTGGGATATTCATATAACAAATGTTTGTAGTACTATTAGTAAATACGCCTATGCACTGCGACGATTGCGAACTATAGTTCCTGATGAAGCTATGCTGATTACTTTTTATTATGCTTTTGTCTATCCACACCTTAAATATGGAATTTTATGCTGAGGTCATTCACCCTTATTTAGGAAATTATTTTTAAAGTAAAAAATGATTATTCGATACATGTTTAATTTGAAAAGAGCAGAATCATGTGCCCCCCTTTTTAGGAGATTTAATATTTTAACTTTGCCCTCGCTGTATATTTATGAGGCTGCATTATACGCTAAACAAAATGAGACAATTTTTAGTACAGTGGGTGAGAGCCACCAATATTCCACTAGAAAAGGAAACCAACTTGTTGTTCCAAAGCATAATTTAACCACTTTTAGGAAAAGCCCTGTAATATTTAGTGGTGATGTTTTTAACAAATTACCAAACAATATAAGAAACTTGTCGAATATACATAACTTTAAAAAATCGTTAAAAGATTACTTAATTAAAGAAACATTTTACGACATAAATGAAATGTAATTAATTGTATATGTGACGATGACACGCATCTTGTATGATCATTTGTCGAATAAAGATATTATTATTATTATTATTATTATTCAAAAATTAGCTTGCTAGGGCGATTTGACGGGAGTAGGAAAAGTGCTTTAGGAGGGGAGTGTCTGGCACGCCCGTAATCACCTAGAATTAATCTACGGGGATAAAATTTTGTATGTTGATAAAGTTTGTATCTAGATTGTACCTTTGTGAGTTTTAATGTTTAACCCCCATCCCAGCATTGTAATTATTTAATGAACTCAATTAACAAAAAGAAGAACTGAAGTACAAAATTAAGTGAACGGAAAAATAATTAATTGAATTAGTACTAAAATTACTTAAGATAAGTTTCCTTGAAATTGTATTATTCGAGCGGCACATCCTCCTCACATGACTCGTACAGGAGACAACGCAGTGGTTGGAGAGAAGTGAGACTGTTAACTAGACCTCATTTTGATATGATGTATGTTAATATGTTAACTAGACCTCATTTTGATATGATACCAAAATTTCATGACGAAGTTATCAGTATTTTTCAAATTATTACCATTTTTCATAATTCCCAACCTTCAAATGTTCGGTTTCCCGTCAAATTGCAAGGAGGTAAGATGTCTTTAGCTACCTTCTCATTCCAACTGATGCACCAATTAGCCCCATTAAAATATTTTTCAAAAAATCAATAGTAAAAAAGTTTCCCATATGGTGCGAACTTTATGAAAGACACTGTATATATTATTACAAAAAAATAAAAAATAAATTTAAATAGAATTTGAGTATAAAAACCTTAAGTAAAAAGATCTAAATTAAAGAAAAAGCTAAGCTGAGGTAAAATAAAATTCTTTGAGCTGTTTAAAACATGAGCATGAAATTTTATTTAGATCCTTGCACTCTCAGGGGATTCTGGGTTCGAGGAAGATGAGGTTCAGACTTAGCATGTTACATAAAAATTCATATATTCAAAAATTATCAGTCAGTTTAATAGCCACAATACAAAAATTGTTTTGAACCTTTAAAATACTTAACAATAATTTTGATTTTCCTAAAAAAAATTTTAAGGAAAGATTCTGAAAGTAGAAATTGTAAGCTTTCATTCTGTATTAAAATCCACGCTCCCTCATCGTTTTTGCCAAATTTGCAGGAACTTAAACATAAAACACTATTTTTATTAAGACATGTAAAATCGCCAAAAAGTTTAGGACCATATCTAATAGTACTACATATATTTTTTGGTCCTAAACTTTTTAACGATTTTACATGTCTTTATAAAAATAACGTTTTATGTTTCAGTTCCTACAAATTTGGCAAAAACGATGAGGGAGCGTTGCTTTTAATACAGAATGAAAGCTTACAATTTCTACTTTCAGAATCTTTGCTTAAAATTGGAGATGCAATACTATAGACGTTTGGGCAAATACATATATTTAGGTAAACATATTAAATTTAATTAAATTTCTCTTTTAATATTATTATATTTAAACATATGAAATCCATTAATATTCCTTATGTAAATATGTACCTTCTTGGTACATATCGTGCTTTTATCACTATTACCAAAAGAGGGAGGTACTTTAATTTAAAATTCTTTTATAACGATAATTTTGGTACTATATTCTAAATCTAAAAATTTGTATTTTAACTCGGGAATTCCCAGTGTCACCTCTAGGTGACAGTGATTTGTGATTTTCTTTAACAGACAATATAACAAATTTTTGAAAATAAATGTGTTACGACTAAAATGTTAATACTTAGCAGTATTCATGGTTTTAATTTGGCAACACTGAAGTTATGTTAACGGTCAAATTAATTCTGTTGTTTTAAACGATTTGCTATTTTATTGCGTGTGAGTGTATCTTGTGGTATTTTCGCTGTTATAAAAATGTCTGAAAAGTAGGTGCGGTTATTATTGTTATAACAAATTATTATTTAAGAATGAAGCTTATAATGAAAGTGATTTTTTGCCGGTAATTTCATACCGTTTTATCAGTTCATATTACAAATAACGGCCCGTATCACCTATAATTGACACGCCATTTAAAAAAAAACTAAAGGGTATTTTTTTTCAATTATTTATTTTTTATATGTTGAGTACCTAAAGATAAAAACTAGCACAAAATAAGAATATTTTGTCGTTAAATCGCGGCATGGGAATTGCCGAGTTAAATAGAGATATTAAAATATATAGCTAACATGTTTAGTATAATTGCAAGTGTTACATAAAGTCCGCCATTTTGTTGTATGCCATTGTCAATTTTATTTTAAGCAAATTGTTGCGTCATATTACTTTCATTAAATACTTAAAACAATTTTACAATATTTCACATATTTAAATTAATATATTGTTATGTTTATTTTTATCTGACTTGCTACAACTGTGGGCAAAATTTTGTTAACATTTAATAATTTAAAATTTAATAAAAATTATCTTTTATTTCTTAATAATTGTTTTATTTTTTTTATAAAATACCCTTTCATACAAGCATAGCTACATTAAAATCTTATTAGCTTTAAAATTAAAATTAAATAATTTTCATAACTCGGATAATACTAATATTCCGCTAGTTATTCCGCATCCTTATAGACCCGGGTGCTATTATTCCCTCGCGATTTCTGCTATCTCGAATTTGTAATTAAAATATATAGTAGATTTGTTTAACTATAATAGGTCATTGACTTTAGTACAAGGGCCGACCGACGTTACAGTCGAAGAGCCCTACCTCAAAGTAAATTTTTTATAAATTCTTGTAATTTTTTTTTATTTTCAATGTCACGATCAAATAATTAATTAGTTTACCAATTTGTCATAATGCCATTAAAATATTTTTTTACTATTTAGTATAATTTTTTAAATTTTTATTTGTTTTTTTCGTGACAAAGTTAATGCCTAGAAATATTACGGGTTCTCATAAGTAATCAATTATTTTTACTTGCGGAGTTTTGCTTCAGTTTAATTCAGAGTGCTGAATTGTTAATACGTGTTCTCGTACGTAATACTGCAAAACGCGACCTTGACTTTGCGTTCATAATAAAAATTTAAGTTTTTATTACATTAATGCAAAATGAAGGACAGTCAGCCGACAGTAGAACATTTACCTCATTGCATGCTTTTTCAGCTTCAATCTGGTTTTAATGGAACGTTTGCTACAGCAAAAATTTATGATGTGTATGGGAACGTGTCAGTAAATGTCAGCGTTGGTTTAGAAAATTTTGCAGAGGTTATTTTAACTTGTCCGGTAGTGATCGAATAATTCGATAGTGATAGGAATAATTCAATTTGAGTTACTAAAACCGGGGGAAAAAGTTACAGCTGAATTGTATTTCCAACAATTAGATAGACTACATAACGAATTGCTGATAAAATGGCCAGCTCTCGTCATTTTTGAAAAAGTGTCATGGCTTCAAAGGCCTCATCCAGCAAAATAAAATCAAGAAAAATAAGGCAGCTGAATTGGGAAGTGTTACCACATCCCCCTATTCTGCGGACGTATCGCTATCTGACTTCCATTTATAAGTCAGATACCTGAAACATTCTGCAAGAAATAAAAATTTTAAAAACATCGTTGATGTGCGAGCTCACCTAGATTAATTTTTTTTTGTTAAAACCAATTGAATTTTATAAACAAGGGATTGAAACTGTCAACAAGATGGCAAAAGGTCCCCGATAGCGATGGAAATTACATAATTGACTAATTGTATAATTAAATAAAAAATAAAATTATTTGTTTGGTTATTAATGAAATAATTGATTACTTATGGGTACCCCTAATACAATACCGTAATTGCGGGTTACTTGAGCCCTGTGGTGTAACTTGAGCCCAAAACGGAAAAAGTATTATTTTCTGTTTTGTGATTATATTAGTCAGTAGTAGAAGTAAGTTAGATGTTTAGCTAATAGATAACAGCAGTACGTTTACGGTGTTGAAGTTTAGGTAGTTCTGAAAATTGACACTAGAGGTGAGGCAAGTGTTGTTTACTCTCTGTTTGAAATTGATGTTATGTTACGTTGCTAACTTTTGACTGTAAAAATAATTGTGGTAGTCTACAAAGGAAGGTAAGTGTATAATTTTAATACTTTGTTCATTACTAAACTAAATTCAGATATGTTCATATGCTAACCATTTCGTTAATTTTTTAAATTAACGTTTTGATAAATCAGTAAAATAGACTAAAAATTAGGGTAACTTGAGCCCATTATAACTTTGGTATAAAATGGTGCAAGACTATAGCAGAAATTCCTAATAGTCCTAAACCGTTGGACAAGTTCGTTAACCAGACACGTCCGATGCCCAAAACATGTTATTTTTGGAAATTTTTATGAAAAAAATTAACTTTTTTCCAAAATTTCTCCTTATTCAAAAATTTTTACACTATTGAAACGAGGAGAAAAAATCACCACAAAAATGTCTTTAAACTATTATTCTATGTCAACTAGTTTCCGAGACAAACTAATTTTTGTAAACGGGAATTCGCTACGTTATGCAGGATGCTGCGACAAGAGTATTGAATAAGTAAAGTTCCTTATATGTTTGCACAATGTTTTAATTTAACACTCCAAATACTTTTAAAAATGATTAATGATAAAAGAGTAGAGGAAACTAGAAAGAAGAAGAAAAAAATTACAAAATATTGCAAGCTTTCTAAACGAAGCAAACCGCTACTAACGTAGGTATCAAGTTAATAACCAAAATATTTAATTTTTCAAAACGTTTCCAAATTTCAAAGAACAATACTTAGTCCCACATCATTAAAATATTATAAATACATATCTAATATACTATAATGTAAAAATTTCAAAAACTGTTGTTCTCAAGTCTAAACCATATATTGTCTATACCTGACTGAATCTGAATCAGATAAAAAAATGCATGGATATACACAAAGAAGCAATATTTTTAGATCTTATCCAAGTTATCTGATATGATAAGCACTTGTCGACAACCGTAAAGTACATATGTACATATATTTAGGTTTGTATCATCACGACTATGACGGTGCATCTCAAGTATACTTGACATCTTCACCTGGTTTGTCTATTTGAAAGTATCGTAAACATTATAACATTGCAAACACGTACATATTAACCGAAATTGTTTATTTTAGAAAACACGTCATCAATTAATTCACACTTTCCAAAGTGACGTCATATGAACTTTAAGTCAGTAACTGAGTATTAAATATTCAATATCCATTAAAATATTCCTTCTCGATTCCACAATATGTGTTTGAAAAGGATAATATACATAATAAGGATAATAAATACTAGGGTTTTATGTCTGTTTTTCACAAAAATAGGCTAAAACAGACGCCACCCACATTATTATTTTCTTAACTTTATTTACACATTACTACTGCCTGTTATTATAAAATACACCGAATTACGGAAAACAGATAAAAGACGATGATCTTACTTTTTTTATTCAAAAAAGTCCGAATGTTTATTGTACAATATGATTTTTATTATTAGTAACATAAACATGATATAAGATGTTATTAATTTTTTATTTTATTATGTTTATTTAATATTAACACTTTACTGTCCACGTCTTCAGCACCCGAAAATAAAATCACAACAACCGCAGAGCCCGATCACGATCAATGATTACACATAATGTGTGCGATGTTACCACAAACAAGTATTATCAAAAACAAACACACTCTGCTTCTATAAACATGTCTCTGGATGTTGACTTCTATAAACATTTTTAGAATAAACAAAACACTTTAATTTTTAACAGTAATTTTTTAAAATATATACCGAATGTTCATAAAGTTGCGGAACAGCTGAAAATCTCAGTTAATATTGACTTTATCGAAGAATGATCTGGACAAAAGTTTCATAGGAAGAAATGAGGAACTAGAAAATGACCTCGAATTTGACCTTGAGCATGACCTTGACCAGAATTTGGAGGTCAACTTTGTTTTTTTTAAATAGAAACCCCTATTTTTGACCTCGGATTCGGAAAGAGCGGGAAATTTTATGTTGAAAACCATATTCATACTCCATATCTCAAAGTCGTGTGAACGTCATACGAAAAAACGAAAAAAATATGATTCAAGGTCAAATTCGAGATCATTTTCTAGTTCCTCATTTCTTCCCATGAAACTTTTGTCCGAGTTATTTTTCGATAAAGTCAATATTAACTAAGATTATGTGGAAGATTTTTTGTTCAAACCGTTCATAAAGTTCCGGCGGGTCACGCGTGAATTCACGATTTTGGCACATCTCTAGGTCGGACTATATAAAGATACAATTATGTATGTAAGGTGCGATTACCGATGATATAATTTATGACATGATGTGTTGAATTGTGAAAATGTACAATTACAGTAACATAAATGCATAATACGTAATGGGTACGATAACTTATTTTCTTATTGTTACGCACCCTTATTTTCTTATTGTTAGAATATTTTTTCTATTCTGATTTTATTTCATTTTATTTACCTAATTATTATTATTATTTTTTTTTTTGGGAAAGTTTTGTATTTGGTATGTAGAAATTAATTTATTTTTTAATATTATTTTTGAAAATCTTATATTCCATTGGTCACATTCTGTATACTACCGCTTGATATAAAATACAGAGACAGAGAGAGAGCCACGTTTGTTTATGTACCTTATATCAAACGAGATATTATATTATCTTTTTCTAGCAAATGATGTGGAATTGAGAATTAAGGAATATCTTAAAAAGTATTAAATATTTAATATTCAACTATTGACGTGGAACCCACATGACATCACTTTGAAGGGTATTAGCCAATTCATGACGTGTTTTATAAAAGAAACGATCCAAGTATGTATGTACATTGTACATGTACACATATATGTAAGTTACCTATGTATATTTCTATTTGTGTGAATACAATGCAGTAGTTACTTTTGTAATGTTAGCAATGTATCAGGTTGCATTTACAGGTGTTTGTAACGGCAATAATAGCTGTTTTATCTAACAAACATCTTACTTCGCATGAGTAGTATATGTATTTCTAAGTACTTTTATAACTACTAATTCTAAAATATTTAACTATAGTAGTCTTCGAACGAGAATCTCCGAGAAGCTCCGTTTCCTGTATTACTGTTAAGTATACCTGATAAAAAATTGTAGCTTATAAAAAAATAGTTATTTGTGTATAAGAGCGCAAAATGTTAGATTGGCGCTCGATTGAGAATGTTGACGCGCGACGCCGCTAGGCGGAGCATGTTATTTTCATGAGAGTGGCAATGTCATTTTGTGCTCGGATTACACACAAATTTTTTTTTTTACAATCTTATAAAATGTATTTTTTATTTAAAAGATACTTAAAAAAATAATAATGAACGTTTATATACTTTAATTTTGTAATTTTTGCAGCTTCAGAAATATCTGGAGGTGTACTTGAGAAATCACTGTCACTATTGCATATTTCCATAATCTATGTAGAAATTTTTTTAAATTTTTTATTCTTAATATTTATTACCATCATTTGGGGTGAAATTGATAATCGGGGGTTAGGTTGTTCATTAAATCATCTTTTTTTAAATTGAATATAGCGCCAGAACTATAGTTTAGAATGCGATTTTACCGACCGATAATGGAAGAAATAAGATGGCTAAAAATACCCTTTGCACATCAAGTTCAGCTGTTCCATATATTTAAAAGAAATATAGTGTATTAAAAGAAGTCGTATTTTTGGGTGAAAGTGAACTTTTAAAACTTTATCTGATAAGTCAAAATCTAAACACAGTTTTTATATTTTAATAAAATAAAATACACATAATTGTTGATGCTTTGTAACCATCACGTGCTTGGCTATACATAATCAGTTCAGTATTTTTTGTCATATAGGACATATTATTGCGTGGGGTGAGATTAATCATATACATGGGATGAGACTGTTCACTTATTGTATTGAAAGATTAATTACGTATAGCCGTATACGACCAGGGCCGTAGCGAGAAATGCTGGGCCCCGGGAATAGAGTACATCTCTCAAAAATATCCCCCCAAAAAATAAGCGACGAGCCAAAAGAAAGGTTCTTACTTTTTCCCAGGCCCATTTTTCTGCCCGGGCTCCGGGGCTACAACCCCGGCTATCCCACTCTCTCGTCGGGCCTGTATACGATGTATCTGACCATGTTTTATACTCTTTAAAACTGTTAAAATTTATTATAAGCATCAAACAAACTTTTTTACAATAAGAATTTTTTTGAAAATTGAAAAAATATGGTGGTCAAACAGTTTTTATTCTCTTAATTAGGGCCGTGGAAAAAATGGGGGGTCCTGGGACTAAAACCGTATTTTCTAAAAATTTTCCTCCCCAAAAAATAGGCGATGAACAAAACAAAGTCCTTAACTTTTTTCTGGCCTTCTACGGACAGCTACGGACTCCCTCCTTAAGCCCGGGCCGCGAGGCTGTAACCCCGGCTACACCACCCTCTCGTCGGGCCAACTCTTACTGAAAAAAATGCGTTTTCAGGGTTGCGAATTCGTGTGAACAATGTCACCCCATAACGAGTATGAGATTGTTCATGGCTTCCTTGCTTCCTGTAGACTATACTTTGACATGTAAGGAAACGACATTTTGCAATAAGGTCCGTATTACCATCGTCTATACATATAAACCCATTTTGCTCCGATTGTGTTTTAATTCTATAAAATTAAGACCAAAATATGTTGTTTTTTTTTTTTTTTTTTTATCAATTCCACCCCAAATAACGGTAATTATAGTTATTTATTATTTTTAATTAATATTTTGTAGTCATCTTGAAATTTAATAAAACTGATATTTCACTTGATTACTATAGAAATAATAATAAATTTAGAATCTGTTTATTTGTTGCCACAGAAAATATAAACAACGCCTACCCGATTTGTAATTAAATACACGTTGAGCACATGAAAAAGTATTACTTTTCAGCTTTAAAACGAAAAGTAGTACTTTACCGCTCGGCAACTAGAGTCCTCGGCAAGTACACGTTTTGCGCGCTCTTCATAGAACGCAAAAGCCTACTTTCCATTAAGATTGTAAAAAAATAAATTAAACAATTGATGTCATCTTTCAATGTATCGTATTATCATTAACGTAATAATCACTGGCTCTTGTCTACACTATTTTATTTACCTATGCCATATTTTTAAAATTTTAAGGTTTCATAATAATATATCATATATTACCTAATGGAGATTGTGAACTAGTTATTAAACACGAGCAAAAAAATTACGCAAGAGATGCGCCGTGGCGAGTGTGTAATTTCGTGAGTGTATAATATATCTTACAATCGAGTTACGATCTATACTTTGTTTACGCCTAGTACGAAATGCACAAAAAATTATATAAATTTGGTATGAATACAATACATTAAAATTATGTCACACTTGAAATGTATTAAGAAGTCAATACTAAAATATAAAAAAAAACAAAAAGTTTTCCATGGAAGAAAAGTCTTATTGAAGGTTTTTAATCGACTTTTTGTCGCTTTTTACTAGGATTATCAATTTTTATTAAAATTTGTTCAAAGAACTCTGTCTATTTCCTTCTCGTACAATTGAATCGAATTAAGTTGTATATCGAACCAAAGTCGTATGTCGAAAAGTCACTTTGAATATTTTCTTCAAAAAATTAGATTCAAAATTTAAAACAGTCTACAGTAATGAGAAAATTAATACCGATAACCAGGGTCAGCTTAATCCTAGGTGCTCCCCTAGCCACCGTAAAAAATTCCGTCCCCACCTTTTGCTGAAAAACAAGAAAATCTTAACTTTTTCTACTTTTTGTTCGACTTTCCCCTAAAACAAAAATAACTGACGAGTAAAAAAAAAACTCAATTTACAACTTTTGCCGCCCTGTTCGGAAAATCTGCCACCCCGAGGCCATGGACTAGGTAGACCTAGTGAGTAAGCCGGCCCTGTCGAGAATGGCAAAATTTTGAGGTTCTTGGTCAAAAATTTGGTTATACAGCTCTCTAGATAAGAGCAGAGAAGTAACATGGCCAAGTAATATTTATATATTTTCGCTCAGGGATTGATATAATCGGCAACACGCTAGCCAGTAGTTGCAATATATTGTCGGACCGTAATAACATATTGCCGGGAATATTTCTGAACCTCCAGCAATACTGTCCAGCCATTGTTGCCTGTAAGTTACACACTGTCGTAAAATGATATTCGTTTACAAGTGTCTTTCTTCACAATATTATACACCTTTCCTTGTTCCATGAATATCAGAGACTACTAACTAGCTCATTTTTAAGTTTTATTTTTCAGTAGAAAATAGAAATACATATAAAATTTTAACACATTATTAATATACTCCGCTATTACTAACTTTTATTTTTTTATGTTATAAATATCGATCCGTTCATCATTATTGATTATTTTCATAGTTAGGTATCGATCAAATACGTAATTAAGGACTTGAAACAGGCATATCGACACCGAAGTTAACGACTTTATAGTAGCTTCTGAACGCGCGTGTGGCGTAAAAACTGACATGCGCACGCGCGACGGTCGTCGCCGTTTAACACTTCCGAGCGTAATCCATTTGAATTCTTTTAATTGTGAGCTCGCCTTACTGTTTAAATTTATTAAACTGTCTTGTTGTTTGTTTATTAGTTGCTCACTGTCTTTTATTGTCTAATATTCAAAATTCTGTGTTCATTGTAATTATTGAAAATGGATAAGTTTCTGGAAACATATGCACAACTGTCAACTTCAAGTTCCAATGCAATAAAACAAAACCAAAGAAAAAGTGTCAGTATGACGACAATAAATTATTTAAAATTCGGATATACTCTTATGAAAATAAGCCCCAATTTTGAAACTTTATCGCGCGAAACTATCACATTAGTGTAACCATCAATTAACAAATATTATGTATTAAACTAGAGTGGTTTTATTTTTAAAGTAACTGCGACCCTCTTAAAAAGGGCTTCGCGACTCCGCAGGGGGTAGCGACTCGCAGGTAGAAAAACACTGACTAAAAGCATATTATTAAAAAACGCCGTGAGCAGCGGGAACCCATCACGGAAGTCGAATTTTTCCCTTCATCTTCGGTATCTTCAAGATATCTAAATGCGATTGAAAGTCTACAAGCGATTTGTCATTTTGGTGGTTTCAAAACTGATGATAAGTGTCCGGCTGATCGAGGCGTTAAAAAAGGGTTTAAGTTTTTAAGGGCTGAATCTCATTAAATTTCATGCCGATTTTATGCCGATAGCAGTTACAAGAAAAAGAATTTCAATTTTATGTCGACAGCAGCTAGCAACAAAAAAAATTAACACAATTCAAATTCAATAGAAACACATACGTACAAGGGCATTCCTATTCATGTTTATCTGCCAATACCCTTTGTGTGGTTTTTTTTAAATATTAAAAAAAGGACTTGCAGAAATTTTGTCGTTTCAAGAAATCCAAAATTCCTACTTTATAAATGTGCCCCCCACAAAAAGTGACATTAATAACATTTTTAAATTACTTAATATTTATGTATTGCATTTGTTACAAAAGTTCATTTTTTTTTAATTTTTAAATTATAGTATAAAAATAAAGCATTTTAAACACATTTAACAATACCATTGAATTCCGACATAAAAATGGGAGAAGTGGGTAGGGGAAGTAATGTGGAATCCTTAAAAGGCACAAACTGGATACTAAGTCAATACATGTACAAAATTTCAGCCCTCTACGTTCACTCAGAGAGTCTCTAGGCGTATTAGAAAAAAAACAAAAAAATTAAGGAAATATTGTCGTAAAAATCGTGGGGGTAAGGGTTAAAAGTTCAAACCTCCAAAAAGGCACCCCCTTGATATCGACTCAATCTGAATACAAAATTTCAGCCTTCGAGGTTTATTTAGGTGACTTGTGCAAGTAGTACAAACTTCGAAATCGTCAAAAAAGCATGCAATTGTAGCTTAAAAATGGTGGGGTGGGGGTAAAATATTGAAACCTCCAAAAACCACAACCTAGGTACGAACTTTCTCAATATACCAAATTTCAACCTTCAACCTTAATTCTGGGGGGCTGTGGGCGTGTTAGATCCAGACAAAATACTTTTTTCCCCCTCTACTCCCTCCAAATCATCCTAGGAAGCTGAATTTTGGATATGTTGTAGATAATTGACCGAAACATTATTTCCAACCGGTTTGGAAAAGTTTTAATGTTTTGTTGCCCCCCACCTCCGGCGTGAAGGTTGGGTCGGATCCGAAATTTGACCCCACTTTGATGTGGTGCATCGGAAATGAGCCCCACTTACCTAATTTCAGCTGTTCCTTTCCATAGAGGGGCCCTACACATGTCAAAAGGTAGCGGGAAAATCTATATATATATATATATATATATATATATATATATATATATATATATATATATATAAATCTCATGTCACAATGTACGGCTAGGATAAACTGCGAAACTACTGAATCGATTTTGGTCAAATTTGGTAATTATCTATAATTTGGTCCAACTTAAAAGATCTGATAGTTTTTATCGCAAAATTTTTAGTCTACCTGTAGAAATTTACGAAAAACCGCAAAATATCATTTTTTTATTACTGTATACAGATACCTTTGGAAAAATTTATAAAAAAATCATGCAAATTAATTTGTTGCTAAGCATTTGGAGAAAAATAATTTTGGAATTTTTGTAAGTATTAATAAGTATTTCTATAGATACCACCAATAATATTTTTACCTACGACTACTATGAAATTACTTATCTACTGTGGAAAATACTATTTGTATCCTATAAAGAAATAAACAACTGGATAGTATAACACATACCAAACGATGCATATCACCTTAGCTGTGGCGCATCTAAACAAAAAAAAAAAAAAAACAACTGGACTGTCCAATTATCATCAATTGGCACTTCTGCTGTTTCCAGCAAATTCCATCCATATGAAAATTAGATATGGTATAAAAAAATGAATAAGTCTTGAAAATATGAAAATATGAATAATATTTGTCGAGCGAGCGAAGCGTAGCACATAAGGAACTGATTTCGTACAAAATTTCAGAATATCAAATTTAAATGAACGTATGATCACATTGTCCGTCAGTTACACCAAATAGGGCTCAAATTAAAAAGCTGAAGAAATTTGACAATTTTTACTTAAGTGACGTTAAAATGGTTTCCCATGGCCTTGGTGACTTGAAGGGTCTAAAATAGAAGCAATTCTAAAACTGCTGGTATAGGTACCCATACTAAGTTCTTACGGTGCAGAAATTAGCCAGGATAGTAAAATATTAAGATAGTTATTTTAGAGTCATTAGGCGAGCAGGGTCAAGTGCTGTAAATAATTGATTTTGCATAGAATTTTGGAATTAATGATTAAATTGCCCTATAAATTTTAGCTATAATTTAATCTAACATCGTTTGACATCTAAGTTGTGTAGACACATAGTAGATTTCGTTTTGTATGTGTATGTATGTATTCTGCTGTATTTAGATTTCTAGATTATACATTCTATTCCACGTCATATTTACTCGTATGTTCACGATGTCAACGATTTTTATAACTATACTGTGTATTGTGTTATAATTGTGCAATGTATTCTTTGAAATGATAAGAAAAAATTAATTCAATCAATTATAACTACTGAGTCACAGCAACGCGTGGCCGGGTCAGCTAGTATATATATATATATATATATATATATATATATATATATATATATATATATATATATATATATATATAGAGAGAGAGAGAGAGAGAGAGAGCGTTCATAAAGTTCCGGAACAGCTGAAAATCTCAGTTAATATTGACTTTATCGAAAAATAACCCGAACAAAAGTTTCATGGGAAGAAATGAGGAATTAGAAAATGACTTCGAATTTGACCTTGAACATGACCTTGAGCAAAATTTGGAGGTCAACTTTGTTTTTTTAAATGAAAACTCCTATTTCTGACCTCGGATTCGGAAAGAGCGGGAAATTCTACGTTCAAAACCATATTCATACTTCATATCCCAAAGTCGTGTGAAGGTCATAAAAACCAAAAAGATACTGGTTGGTCAAGGTCATGTTCCAGGTCAAATTCAAGGTCATTTTCTAGTTCCTCATTTCTTCCCATGAAACTCCGGGTTATTTTTCGATAAAACAATATTAACTGAGATTTCGCGGAACTTTTGCGGAGCTGTTCCGGAATTTTATGAACGCTCTGTATATATATATACGAGGTGTGACAATTAAGTTTCGGGAATTTGTCAATAAAAAACAAGAAAATGAAGTCTTAGGAAAAATTTTACTATCGACCTTCACAATAATCTCCCTTTAACTCTACACAACGATTCCAACGTTTCTCCCATGACTGGAAGCACCCTTAGTAGTCCTCCGAAGTTAGCCCGTTTAGCACCACGGTTAGAGCTTCTTGTACCTCCTGTACGCCGCCATGATGAGTTCCCTTGAGGTGCGACTTCATCTTGGGGAATAGAAAAAAGTCGCAGGGAGCAATATCGGGGCTATAGGGTGGGTGAGGCTACGTTGGGATGCCTTTTTTTTCCAAAAACTCTTGCACAACGAACCCGGAATGGGCCGGTGCATTATCGTGATGCAAGATCCAGCCATCCTTCTCGTGTAACATCTTACGAACCGCTTCTTTGTTGACGTTTAACTCGTAAGACAATGTACGAATGCTTAGGCGACGGTCAGACGTGATCAACATGCGCAAACGATCAACATTAGCGTCGATACGAGAGGTAACGTGAGCTCCATCACGTGGATCGTCTTCCACCGATTCACGCCCTTCCTTGAACCGCTTCGCCCATTCAAACACACGCGTTTTTGACATGCTATCGTCTCCATAGACAACCTGCAATTTTCGGAGGATTTCCGAGGGTTTTTCGCCAGATTTCACTAAAAATTGAATCACAACACGTTGCTTGTAATGTACGTCACACATTTTCACTACGACACTAAAAAAGTTACTTGCAAAAAATACGCATAAAACAAAAACCAATCGTGCTATATACTTCAACTTTGAACTCTAACTAAAAGGAAGATCCCCCTTCTTAGACAGATGATAACAAATGAAAAAGTGTTGCCAGTTTTTAAATTATAACTAAATTCCCGGAACTTAATTGTCACACCTTGTATATATATATATATATATATATATATATATATATATATATATATATATTTATCAGACATTTTTTTCTTCAGAATCGTGTTCCATGGGCCCGAAAACGGATAGCGCCCCTACTCTCGCCTCGTCCCGCTCTTATCGTATAGGCTGTATAAGTCTAAATTTTTCAAGGAAAAATTCGACTTAAAAATATTAATTTGCTATATCAAATACGTATACAACATACAACATAGATTATAATTAAAAAAATTCCAACTATTCCTGTATCTTTTGTTTTGTTATACAAAATATTCGATTAAAATACAAAAATGAAACGTTAGTAATTCATAAGACAACAAAAAGTTACACATACCATTGTCTCTTTTACTGACAGGATCATTTATCAACTTTGTAGGTGGCTGAATTTATTATGTATGTATCTATAATTGACAAGCGCTTTATACAACACCTTCACAGTTTTCATCGTATTTGTGTACTACTTTGTTTCAATGACATGCTATGTATGATATAATAATAAATAAAAGAACATGGCTGTAATAGTAAAATTAATATTATTTTATTAAAACTGATAACAAGACAAGTACAGTACCATCTGAAAAATGTTCTATTGTCTGCTTATGTATTATAAGTACATGCAAACTACGTTTTTCATTCTCTGACAGTTGATAATTAATAAAAATTTGAATTGCTATGTATATACCGTATACCGTAATGGTAATTATTTACATGGTAATTGATAACATTGGATTCCCATAAGGAAAAAGTTATGTCACAAGAGTGCTTTGAACAAAATAATACAGTGGCCATCCAATGGTACGTACTCCGATTTTACGTAGTGACGTCAGCGATTTAGTGGGGTTCTCCTCTCACAGATATGTTGTTGTTTGTCTGTGTTGGTGAAAATTTATGTACCAAGTCAGAGTCAGGGCCGTAGGTAATATTGTCTGAGGGTCTCGTAGCCTTTAAAAATTTTAAAATTTTAATGCAGATATATATGCACATATTCTGTATACGTAATACGCAAAATGCAAATCCAAAATGAGTAACGTAAAATTCTAGAATATTCTAATCGTCAGCTAGCAGAGATATCAAAAAACAGACTTCACCATTAAATTGGTCATTAAAAATGAGATTAAACAGTGTAGTTTGACAAAAATTCTAGAATGTTCTATTTGCCAACTAGCAAAGATATTGAAAAGTCAATTGTACCACTTAATTGTCCATTAAAAAAGAGGTCAAATTACACATTTTGACAAATGTTCTGGAATATTCTATTCGTCAACTAGTAAAGATATTCAAAAACAAACGTCGCCATTAAATTGGCTACCAAAAAAGAGACCAAATAACACATTTTGGGAAATGTTCTAGAATATTCTATTTGTCAGGTAACAAAGATATTGGAAAATCTACTGCACCACTTAATTGTTCAACCGAAATTAAACTAATGTAAATCAAATGTCCGATTTTGACAAACAATTTTTGCTATTTGACGAATAGAATATTCTAGAACATTTATCAAAATGTGCTATTCCGTCTTTTATTCGATGACCAATTAAATGGTGCAATCGATTTTTCGATATGTTTGTTAGTTGACGAATAGAACATTCTAGAATTTTTGTCAAAATGCCCTGCTTAATCTAATTTTTAGTGTCAAATTCAATAGTGAAGTTTGTTTTTTGGTATCTTTGCTAGTTCACGAGTAGAATATTCTAGAATTTTTGGGGCTTCCGCTATTTGACGTCTTTTACGCTGATGAATGCGATAGTGAAGTTGATTTTTCGACAGTTTTCTAAAAGTCGTCACTCATATTCATTAGTATAACATTAGATTTCCTTTGTCTACACAACCGAATTTTAGGTGCAAATTGTCTCTTAAGATAATTTTGTTTTAAATAAATTTAGATAAATAATATTTACCAACCCCCGAAACAAAAGTTTACCGACGCCCCTGATCTTCCGATTTTACGTACTTCCCCTTAAATTTGCACCAACCACTACGTAAAATTGGATTTGTGGTGTAATACCAATTTAATATTGTAACTACTGTTACTATCGCTTTAACAACACTAATACAGTAAAATAAAGAAATGAATGTCGCAATTTTCAAGCAATTCATATTTTCACATAAATATTTGTGTCACTTTTTGTAAATTCAAAAGGCATCTTTTTATTTTTATTTATTTATTTATTTATTTTTTTTTTTTTTTGGAAATAAATATTAAAATAATAAAAATACCGAAAGAATACTCTGTTGGAGAAATAGTGCAGAAAATTTGGTGGAAAAAATTTATATTATAAAAGAAAATTTCCAAAAATATAAATACGTTTATCCACAGCACTATTGTGACATAACTTTTGCCTTATGGGAATTCAGTGTTATCAATTAACATGTAAATCGTATGTATACATCCGAACGAGACACCCCGTATATTCAAACACTGTAAGTATACAATAGCTATTATCACAAACTAAAAAAAATATTAATCTATTTATGTACAGTAATGGTTCGATTTGTTTTACATCGTACTAATACTAAGTACTACATCGTACTAATTTTACCATGTAACAGAGTTTTGATTATGTTAGGTAAAAGTACTATAATTTTTAGTGATTAGCATTCCACAGAATATACCCAAAATAAGTACATTTTCGGTCGCTTGGAACTGTATTTTTTTTATAAAATAGTCAGTTGGCCGTTTTTTTTTTTTTTTTTGCTGGCTAGTGAAAAACTGCATGCCAGTGAAATTTTTGGTTTTTTGTTTATCCGACTGTATTTTTGCACTGTAATATAATTTTTCAAGAAATATTAGGAAATACTATAATTTTGCAAGCCTGATCACATAATTTGTCAAAAAAAAAAAAAATGCCAACACTGCCACCCACTTTTCCTCATAAAGTAAATGCATGTCGGCTAATTCACAGAGTAACTGACCATTTCTCTTATTAACCAAAATTTAAAATCACAAACAAGTAATAAAATTATTTTCTAAAGAGTTTATAATCCACTAAACACTAACCTTAACTAATTAGTAAGCACTACTTAAAAAACAATAAAAGTTAAAACACAAAAAATAATCAAAATAGTTCAAGATGAAATTAAAAACATTTACAACTGAAAAACTTCAAACACTTTACAAAAATCAACAATTAAACAAAAAACGGACTTCAAACACGTGTTAACATTATTTTGACTATACAAATACATTATGACAGACAAACACGGTCTGGTATCTTGTAACACCACAGGCATTATGGGTCTATAGGAGCTGTCGTCAGATGATAATGATAGCATGCATGCAACACAGAATAGGTTCATTTCGACCAATTTGAAGGTCAAATTTATGTATTGATATGAAAGCTAAACAACTGTATTAGAAATGAAGAAACACAGTCACCTGCATTCACCACTATTATGTGGTCACCACACATACTGATAACCAGTGAGTGTGTATGTATACGTACTAAAACTACTATGCTAGCTACCCTAAAACGATGGCCTCGAATTTTGAAAATGATTTTTTTCGAAAACTAAGAACCATAAAAAAAATGGTATAAGGATTTTTTGTTCAACTTTTCGTGGCCTATCATCAGTTTCAATTTGGGGCCGTCGTCACGGTTTACCCTATATATATATATATATATATATATATATATATATATATATATATATATATATATATATATATATATAGTTAGGTTTCGCAACAATTAAAGCTAGTTTTTAACAAAAAATTATTGAAGTATAAAAATTACAATTTTGTTACAAGATATCACTGGAGATCTCCAGTATTATTACTTCTAGCTAGATCGAAAAAAATCAGGCGTTTCTCAGAGTTACATTATTTATACATAAATTAGACAAAGGAATTGATAAATAGGCAAAAAAAATGAGATAGCTTCAAAAAGATGTAACGTTAAAACGTTATCATCATAGTCCTAGTGTTTTAATACATTGTACAGTGGACTATCTCAACAAGAACCATCTCTCTCTCTCTATGTATATATATATATATATAATATGTGTATATATAATATATATATATATATATATATATATATATATATATATATATATATATATATATATATATATATATATATATATAAATATATGTATAGAGAGAGAAAGAGATGTTTCGTGTAGAGGTAGTCCACGTATTTAGTTATTAAGCTGTTTTGATGATTAAGCTTTTAAACAGATGCAAATGTTAATTTAGATACACTGTATTTAGTTAGATGAAATATTAAATAATGAATTTCCTATGAACTTCTGTTGATGCAATTTGAATATAAACTGAATTATTACTTCTTATCTATATACACTGTACATTCTTAATATTACAAAAGTATATAAAAAATATAATATGTATTAAATGTTAGGACGATATATATATATATATATATATATATATATATATATATATATATATATATATATATATATATATATATATATATATATATATATATATATATATATATAGGATACAGTTGCCCATTATGAGATACCTTTTTTAAAGCCGTGTTTTTCTATAAGAATTTGACTTTAGCTACTAAAATTAGCTCTAATACGGAAAATATATTCTAGTTTTACTGCCGGAAGTAAAAATCTGGTACTAGTTCAACTTTATTGTTGGCAAACGATTTTATCAAAAGTGTCATCTTTGGTCATCGAAAAAAATTAACTGTTGAAAACTCCTCTTTTTCATAATGGATTATTAAAATTTATATTTATAAATGCTAATACTTTAACAGAAACCACTGAAAAACTTTTGAGAATTAGTTTCACCGCACTGAACATGAGCTCATCTAAAACAAGCCCTACATTTCTCCCACTTCTTATCACGCGTATCTTCTGAAAACAATCTGGCGCAATAAGGACCCTCTGCATCATCATTCTCTTCAATAGATGATCCACTAGACCGATATTTAATATCATCTTCATCTTCCCTTGACGATTCTATCAGGTTTCTTTTAATCGATTTTTTAGTTAATTTTTTATCGACGCCCTTATCCTGAAACACTGGAAACTAACAAAAAATTTGATATTTCGATTATATTCATGTGTGTGGGAAATTTAAATATAAATATGTCTGCATAATTGAAGTAACGTGCTGTCTCATATTCTCCCTCTTCTAAAGTTAATAATTTCTTAATAGGAAACACCTAGTTCTTAAAATGAGGTACTTCATATTCGGATTTGTTGGGTGTCTCATATTACGAAATATTTAACATTAAAAATTTTTAGGTCAGGTTTTTTTTTCTTAGGCAAAGGATTTACAGAAATACGTGATAAATCATTAATAAAATATGTGCACTTGTGAAAAAAATTTGCGATAATTGTATGATAAACGAAGGAAATACATAACATAAAAAAACAACATGTTAGTTTTTTATGGCATTAAAAAACAGCTTTTTGTTGGCACAGATTGTCCCTTCGGTGAAAATTTCGGGAAACTAACAAAAAGTTTGATGTTTCGATTCTGTTCTGTTCATCTGTGCGAGGGGCATAATCATAAATATCTGGTCATATAATCGAAATAACTATATATATATATACATATATATATATATATATATATATATATATATATATATATATATATATATATATATATTTATATATATATATATATATATATATATATTTATATATATATATATATATATATATATATATATATATATATATATATATAGTAGACTCTCCTTAATTCATACCTGCAATAATTCGAAATTCTCTATAATTCAAAAGTATCACGTGTTCCCTACACAATCTCTTTATTTTTAAGGATATTTTGGAGTGATGGTCATCAAGGAAAACAGAAATGTGATTTTTTCCCCTAAAGGCTACCGGTTTCGACTTATAGTCTTCTTCAGGCCTCTGAGGAAAATTTATTGATATAAAAGTACATACATAGATAAAATATAAAAAATATATAAAATATATTACATGAGGTACTTACATAATTGTATTTATGTCAGACTGACATTTGAAAATAAAAATAACAACACTGATTAAAAACAGTTTAAAGCAACATTTCGAGTTTAATGGGTCGATTCTGTAACTACATTATTACAGACTGTTATTTTGCCGTACAGAGCTCTGTAAAATTGTTTTTAACAGAATGTTCAAAATTTGGTATTCTGTAAGACACTATGTTAAGATGCCAATTACATTTTATATATTCTACTGTTGTTGAACTATTTATGTTAAATTACCATGGATTTTTGTATAAAAATGTAAAAAATTAATTCTCTTATAGCGATTTATGTTAAATGGAGAAGTAAATTATGTGCACTGCCCATGTATATTAAACTCACGTAAAATTATCATGATTATGGGTTAAGCTATTTCTAAATTAGATATTCGGGAATTCTCTAGACAACCAGTTCCTTATAATGGTATAATATTTCACGCCACTCGTCAAATGGTAAAATAGGCATATGTACCTATAATGCTATAATTTCGATATCTAATTTACACACATCGGAGCTTTCCATAGATATCGATACCGATAGTTTTAGAAATACTTTAAGCCCACCAAGTCTCTGGGGAAAATTTTTCATAAATTATTGACACTTTTATGGGTAATAAATTTTTTTAAAAATTTGTGAAAACTGGTGAAGTAAGGAGCGCTTATTCACTATCAAAAACAATGCATTGTGTATTAAATACGTAGACAACAAAATAAGAATTGACAATACTATGAATAAGAATACTTTATGAAATACATTAAATAACTGAACACTGTTTATAAAAAAAAATATAAGTAATTCATAATAAATTTATTTTATTTGAAATTACATCCTGTCCGATTTAAGAACACTGCACTATTTTCTCAACAGTCTTCTTACTACAAAAAATACTTCATGATTACATACTTACGGATATCAAATAATTCAAAAAATGTCAAATTAAAACGTCAAAATATTGAATTTATAAAAAACGCAAAAATAAAAATTACCAATATTTTATAATATCCATAGTGATTAGTCTATTTAACAGCTCTGTAAAGTTTATGGCGAGTGTTTTGAGTACTGTAAAGTTTACAGAGAAATAACAGAATGCTAACATTTCTGTTAAAAATTGGTTACAGAATACCATTTTTTAACATTCTGTAATTTAACAGTCTAACAGAGGTTTTACAGACTGTTAATAGTTACAGAACCGACCAATAAAATGATTAAAAATATGAAGAAAATTATTTAGAAATATAGATAATTTAAAGAAATATATAATTAAACTGTGCATCACGAAAAAATTGTGCATTACGAAAAAACAAATAAGGATAATATGAATGTATTTGTGAATTAATGTTAAAATATTTTAAATGAAAAGTAAGTATTGCTATGATGAATTCCGAAAACAAAGTGCCTTCTAATAAAATTAAGGTGAATGATCATAATTATTTAATTTTTTAAAAATTTTTAGTGAGTGTACGCAACTTTGGTGTTTTTAACAATGGCAGGCATAATCTTGTCAAAGTTACGGGTATATGTATTGTCTACGGAGATGGCGTCCTGGTAGAGATTGCAGTTTGGCTGTACGGTATTGATCCAGCAGCTTTCGATGAAGAATCTCTTCTTATAATTGGATTCACGTTGGAGCACCATGGGGTTGTCGAAGTTGAAGTTGTGCCCATTATCCCAAGAATGCCGTACCAGTCCTGACACCATATTGGCTTGCCTAACATTGTTTTTGTGTTGCTTCATCCGCTCACTAAGATGTTGTTTCGTGTTTCCAATGTAAACATTGTCACACCCGGTGAAAGAAACCATATATACCACATTTTGTTGGAAGGAGTTGGGAATCTGTGGTTTCATATTGGTATAAAGCTTACTAAGTGCATGAGGATAACTGTAAACAGGATTCAATTTGTATTTTTGAAGGGACTTGGAGATGGATGTGGAGGGGGTACCCAGATACGGAAAAGAAAAATAAGAAAGCGGGGGGTAAAATACAGATTTATTGCTTAAAAATAATTCAAAATACAGATTTATTGCTTAATGATGACAACATTTACAAAACTATACAGAGAGACCCTACCAACATCTTACATAGAAAAACCACAAATTATATAAATTCTCTTATAAAAAATAAATTCATAACAGCCAACATTAGCAGATCACTTAAACCCGGAGAAATAAAAATTCCTTACATGTATTTCCTTCCAAAAATCCATAAACCTTTCACATCTGATAATGTTCTTTTCCGCCCAATCTGTTCCACCAAAAATTCCAAGTATTGGAAACACGAAACAACATCTTAGTGAACGGATGAAGCAACACAAAAACAACGTTAGGCAAGCCAATATGGTGTCAGGACTGGTACGGCATTCTTGGGATAATGGGCACAACTTCAACTTCGACAACCCCATGGTGCTCCAACGTGAATCCAATTATAAGAAGAGATTCTTCATCGAAAGCTGCTGGATCAATACCGTACAGCCAAATTGCAATCTCTACCAGGACGCCATCTCCGTAGACAATACATATACCCGTAACTTTGACAAGATTATGCCTGCCATTGTTAAAAACACCAAAGTTGCGCACACTCACTAAAAATTTTTAAAAAATTAAATAATTATGATCATTCACCTTAATTTTATTAGAAGGCACTTTGTTTTCGGAATTCATCATAGCAATACTTACTTTTCATTTAAAATATTTTAACATTAATTCACAAATACATTCATATTATCCTTATTTGTTTTTTCGTAATGCACAATTTTTTCGTGATGCACAGTTTAAATATATATTTCTTTAAATTATCTATATTTCTAAATAATTTTCTTCATATTTTTAATCATTTTAAACTCTAAATGTTGCTTTAAACTGTTTTTAAACTTTTTTAATCAGTGTTGTTATTTTTATTTTCAAATGTCAGTCTGACATAAATACAATTATGTAAGTACCTCATGTAATATATTTTATATATTTTTTATATTTTATCTATGTATTTTTATATCAATAAATTTTCCTCAAAGGCCTGAAGAAGACGATAAGTCGAAACCGGTAGCCTTTAGGGGAAAAAATCATATTTCTGTTTTCCTTGATGACCATCACTCCAAAATATCCTTAAAAATTATACTTCTAGTGTCATCAAACCCCAATTTAAAAAATCACTTTATATTTCGAAATAAAACAATAAATTTTTATACATTTGGTAATCCGAAAACGACATCTTAATTCGAACTTATCGGAGTCAAACACTCGACAATTTAAAGTTGCAGAGAGAAAAAGACAGGAAGATTGTAAGTACATTTTGAGACAAATTCAAATTCATTCATGGCAAATGCTTAAAAAATTGAAATTGTTACCTGCAATTCCTAATATCTTAAGAGTCCCTCGAATTTCGAATTATCGAATTATATATATATATATATATATATATATATATATATATATATATATATATATATATATATATATATATATATATATAGTTTATATCAGTTTTCGCGAAACTCTTTTCTATATCATACAGCTAACAAATATTAAAAAATACTTCTATCGTACGTATAGTCATCTTAACCTTTTTTAGAAGGAAGCTAAAAAAAAAGTTCTAACAGAGATAAAGGATAAAAGCTAATGTACATGTCAGGTGTGACAATAACCTTGATGTTTGTAAGGATACATAACGACGTATAAGTTCATAATAAAAAGAGTACGGAAATATATGGTTTGAAATGATTACAGATGATTTTCTCTCTTTCATTTGACTACATACAGTATAATATAGGAGTATGAGAAAAGGTTTGAAAATAAAGTCGAAGGCGACGTCTCGAATCCCATATATTAAAATAAGAAAATTAATGGACGTCATCTATTCTGTTGTTAAGTTTATAGATAAATAATAACGATAAAGTATCTTACTTTTTAACTTTTGTTTTTTTTTTCTTTTTTCTATTCTAAATGTTATTTATGGTTTTAAATATAACAAACAAGAAAACAAAAAATTAATTTTACTGTCACCATCGTTTATTACATTAATTTATAAATACTTTTAAAAATATAAATATTCATATTGGTGTAAATTCAACACCTAAGTCGTTCGCTTATAATATACTCACCGTAACATTTTTCACAAACGTAGAAAAAGCGAATGACTGTTGTTCTAGTGTTCATAATCAGAGTCAAAAACGACCACACGTCATATTCACTAGCACACTTAGAATTCGCCTTATCTACGTCGGTCAAAACATTTTACAGCAGTTTAAAATTATGTTACTCTCAGAAAGGGCATAGCCGGGTAAGATAGGGAAAACGGCAGTTGACGCAAAATTGATTGTTTTTATAGGAAATAATACTTCTTAGCCCCAGATGCATTCCTGCCAAATTTCAACCCTCTGAGGCTAATAGTTTATGAATACACAAAGAGACAGACATTTTTGAAAAAAATTTTTTTGACGAAATTACTGAGCCGATTTATTCGACTTATATATATATTGTGTACCCACCTTAGGCAAAGTAATAAAAAAAAATTAACGTTATATCCCTTTATTGTACTAATTTTTTTAAATTTTTAAATTTAAGTAAATTTTTTTTTGGCACTTACGCGTTAACGACACTCACCATTTTTTGTTCAATAATATGTCTCTTAGTACTCTATAACATATATTTTTATGGAAAAATTTTAGTTGGTAGAACATAGTAATATTTTAATACAAATGTATGCCGTGTTCGGTACTACATATATTACTTATGTATAAAAAGGGCCATAAAGTAAAGCATCTGCCTTATTTCTAAAACACAGTAGCACTCTACGGAGTGCAATAAAATGTTCTCTTTCTATTACTTTGCCTAAGGTGGGTACACAATATATATTAAACTCAAATAAATCGGCTCAGTAATTTCGTGAAAAAAAAAATTTTTAAAAAATTTTTTGTCTCTTTGTGTATTCATAAACTATTAGTCTCAGAGGGTTGAAATTTGCAAGGAATGCTTTTGGGGCTAAGAAGTATTATTTCCTATAAAAACAATCAATTTTGCGTCAAGGGCCGTTTTCCGTATCTTACTCGGCTATGTCCTTTTATTGGTGTACACAAGTCATTATAAGTTTATTACTTTATCAGTATTTATTTACTAGATTTTCATTTATCTAATTTAATCAATTCATATGACAGTAGGCTGCTATAACAATAGAATCGTTAGGTGGCGATGTGAAGAATAGTGCTTTGTAAAGAATACTTCAATGGGAATTATAACGAACGACACTGCTGAAGTTCCAAAAGACCTCCAGTGGCAGAAATATACAAACAGTGGACAAAAATAATAACAAGAAAATTTCTGGGTTAATTTATTTCGTGAATGTGCTGATTTGTTGTACGATATCGGAGTCCCGTTTGTCCGCCTGTAGTTACCACCGTTTGGAAATCGCGAAAAATTGATTTAGACTATTGGAGTTCGAATATACTAACAAAAATTAGTACGCTTATAGATTTAGACCATAAAAAAAGATTTCGGGTGTCAAAATCTACGTATTTTTTAAACTTTCTGAGTTATTCAGCTCTAAATGTTGGAGACTACAGATTATGATTTGAACTAGTGGATATTGCCTCCTTTGTTCCAAACGGAATTGGATTTTGCTTATTTCGATCTAAATAGTCATACAATTTTAGTTTTATTTCACACATTAATTTCTTACCACATTGAAAATACATACTGCAATTTAGATTACTTTTAATTTAGCATACAGGAAGGTTAGCATACAGGAGGGCTAGGTCTGAATTCCGACTGAATAGAGATTTTCTACTCTGTACTTTGGATGTCCGGGGTGCACTCATACTTTGTGAGGACTAATGAGTAGTTATACTTGTATGAGTGACGGCATTACTAGAGTAAAAAGAAAATAATGTTAAGGATTTAGAAAAATCATGCCGCTCTCTGTGATACCCACAAAAATTGTGAAGAAGCTTTTCGGGATAGAGGAGAAACTAAAATATAAGTTTTTATTGACATCTTGAGTCTGTGGCTACCAACTATAAAGTTTGTCGGCCTTTACGGGGGCGACGAGGTAGTTGAATTACAAAATTTATAACAAAAAAGATTAATATACATTTATTAATATATATCTTGTTATAAATCCCAATCATTTATAACAAAATATCCTGGTTTCGGATTTTCGTGAAAGCCTTACTCGGTAGAGGCGCTGAAAGTCGTATACTACGATTTTACATTAGTTCTTATGGACTGTTTCCCCTCTATCCCATACTCTTCACCACAAGGAATTCATAGTTTACTTACATACTTTTAATCAAAAGTGACGGAATTAAAACAAAATGAGTACCGTAATAATGCTCAGTTTTCTGAAAAAATTAGTATTTTCTGCACTTTACAGATGGATTTATTTTGTTATAAAAATTACAAGTTAACAATATAGTGTGTAAATTTAACACAACTAAACAACAAAATGAGTCAATTCAAGACATGGTTCGCACAAGATCTTATCAACATTATTTTCTTCTTGATTCTGATTGGTTGATATTGGATATTGTGGAGTTTGTTATGACATGGGGCTTGTAGTATTGTAAAAATACATTCATACTGATTCATACACATATCCCAAAGATCTATTTTTCTTACAATTAATTGTAAACAAAATAGTAAAGTGGCCCTCAATAACGTACACACTCAATAGCATTACACAAATTCTGATCTTATACAATATTACGGATCAATTTATTATAGATTATACTAGACGGTTGTACGACATGCAACTTTATTTATTTAGAAGTATAATTTGTTTATTTTGTCATCTATTGTGCCTATAATTTGAACCAGTTTAAAATATTATTTTGTAAAAAGTAATTGAAGCGTGGAAGTAGCAAAGGCACTAAGTACCAATTCATATATTTTGAGCCATTACACAAATAAGGAATAAAAACTCCTTAGATATAATACATTATGCAATTTTTTATTTACTTATTGTTACACGAGAGGTTTGTATTTTTTCGAATAAATTTGGGTTTGTCTAACGAAAATTTGTTGTCTGTAGCAATTTAACGAGAAGAACTGTCAACTAACAAAAACGCGACAGCGGAGCTGAAGCGTTTTTGGGTTGACAGTTCTTCGAGTTAAATTGCTTTAGGCAAGAAATTTGAGTTATAGAAACACAAATTTATTCAGAAAAAATATAAATCTAAAGTGTAATACGGTAAGACAATTTAACGAATAAAATAAATTAGTATAATTCATATTATTAATTAAATTATTTAATACATTGTTGCCATGATTCTGAAATCATTTAAATTTACCAATAAGAATTTCTGTTTCGTTTTTATCGTGTTTACCTACAACGAAATGACCAATGAAATATTTTTACCATTTTTTCGCTGTAAAAATTTGTTTTTTACAAAACTTTTTTCCAAGGTAAAAGTGAAAAAATTTCAATATTCTTATGGCACTTGATACACATGGGTTAAATTGTCAAGTGAAAAATTAAAAATATGATAAATATTACTTCTAACTTTTGTTTGGGTTTTGGCGATGTCATATAGCACGTTTTGAAGACTAATTTAAAAAAAAAAAGCTATTTTTTAGCACTTAGTGCCTTTGGTACTTCCACGCTTCAATTATTTACTGCATCGTAGCATTTTTATCAGTTAATCACTTAACATTTTGAATCAAAAAACAATTCTATTATCATCTAAAGAAAACTTTAATAAACTGCACAAGCTGATTACATAATACTATTGAGCCTGTAGGGATTGCTTATACTTAAAGGTGTTGTAAAGAAAGACCTTTTTACATATATACATACACATATATACGCATATTGTGCTGTATATGTATACATTATTGGTAACAGTTTTAAAACTACATATGTATGTGTGTATCTGTCCTTTCGTTCACACTGAGGCTGTGCTCGGATTGTCGAATCTATACATATAATAAAATTGTAACGAGACCATTTCTGTACATGGAATATTTTTTGAAAATTGTACTGGTACTGTAAATAGTTATCGACGTAGATACCAAAAAAGCTTTTTTTCGAATTTTTGTCTGTCAGTCTGTCTGTCTGTCTGTCTGTCTGTTCACGCATCACGCAAAAACTATTGGACGGATTTTAATGAAATTTGGTGTGATGATAACTTATTACCTGGGTCGACATCTAAAATACTTTTTACTCCGGGAAAATT
Source organism: Brachynemurus nebulosus (assembly GCA_035578155.1). NCBI lineage: Eukaryota > Metazoa > Arthropoda > Insecta > Neuroptera > Myrmeleontidae > Brachynemurus > Brachynemurus nebulosus. The sequence goes on from JAPWDM010000002.1 coordinate 21,200,930, forward strand.
TCTCATTCCCACGGTAAAATGGAAAAACCATTTTGAGCATGTGCACGAATTAGGCAAAAAGTATTGAACGTATTTTAATAAAATTTGGTGTGGTGATAACTTATTACCTAGGGCAACATTTAAAATACCTTTTACTCTGGAAAAAGGCCTTATTCCCACGGAAAAATAGAAAAACCATTTTGTGCATGTGCACGTATTACGCAAAAACTATTCGACGAATTTTGATGAAATTTGGTGTGGTGATAACCTATTACTTGGGTCAACATTTAAGATACTTTTTACTCCGGAAAAATTCCTCATTCCCACGGGATAATAGAAAAACCATTTTAAGTATGTGCCTGCATTACACAAAAATTATTATTCTTTACAAGTTCTGTATAATTATTACACTTACATACTTCTCATCCAGTTTATAACAATGCTTTGAGCGAACGGCGTCGCGGGTACGGCTAGTAAATAAAAAAATTTAAAAATTAGAACTCTCTTTTTTATTTTAAAAATTATCGTCTATCCTTCATTTACGGATAATAGAGGGTCTTAAGTTTCTGAAAAAAGCAGCTCGAGACCTAGGTTAATAATGTGTTCAAATTTCCCAGACAAAATATCGTTTTTTATTTATAGTACATAATTAATAGTACATAATTTTTATAGTACATAATTAAATAAAATGTGATCTAAACATTTCAAAGAGACAGACCCCGGAATATTAGAATGACTAGAATAATGTAATTAAGTATTAACAATCGCCATTAGACTCGTATTTGATGTCAGCAATGCCGAAACAAACAATTTTTACATTAAAATAGTTAAGTAATAAGTTCGATGATTATACAAGAGTAAAAATCGTCAAATGTATGGTAAAACATTTTCATCTATAACTACCAAATTCGAAATACTATTGGCACCACTATACTTGAGTATAAAAACAGACTAATAATGTTGACAATCCGTGCACTTTTCCTTACACAACTTTAAATTTTAAAAATGAATATGTAAATTTGAAAGATAAACAAGAATGACAGATAGGTTTCATACTCAAAATCTATGTTTCCACTCTGTTTAGAAAAGGCCTACCTAAAAATATGTAGTGTGTGAAGAAATCCTCATAATTTTGTACATAAAAACAGAAACTTTTACTAGTGTCAGATACCGATATTTAAGAACAGAGATAGTAAAAAATATGAATAACTGATCGGACATTTTCTCTCCAGTTAAGATTTTAACACACAAAAGCCATTTTAAACATATTATGGGCGGCGCTTAAAATTTAGATAAACTAATTTCTTTAAAGACATATTATTTAAAGTCTATTCTCCAACCAACTGTACGGGACGTATGGGGGACGATGGTACAAATCAAGATTTAATTGGGATATAGAAAGAAGTTTTTTTCTGTTCGTTTAGACTGTTTTCGCTAACTTTAACGCTAATTTTTAATATTCTTGGCGCGCAAAAAAGTACCTTTTTTCTTGATGTAAATTTTACATCCCCTATTTAGGGGATGAATTTTGAAATTTGATGTAGCCTATAGCAATCCCCAGATTAAGACGAATCCAGCGACACCTTCTTTACCAAAATCCGTCAAGCCGTTTAAGCTGCAGGCTGCGCCAAAGAAACATACATAATTAGAGGATACATACAAACTTTCGAAAAACATTACCCTCTTTCTGATGTAGTCGGGTAAAAACAGGAAAGTACCCATTTTTACCAGGAAAGTACCAACTTTGAGACCACTTCTTCATATTGTTTTATTACTGGTATTTTAGATTAAGAATTTTTTAATTAAAATATTATGAATAGCAGAAGCTTTTCATATATTAAAACAAATATTTAGTCAACTGTGAAACCAGATTGTAGCTCTAAAGAAAATTGAAAAAACCAACTTAAGAAAACTCGAATACACAAACAAAACGAAAAAAAATAACGATCGACAAATTAATTTGAATATATTTGTTACAACTGATTGGTATTGTGGAACAAAAACAACTTTCAGGTTTCCTTTTTTTTTTGACGACTTAATAGCTCACTGATGTATACAAAATCGGTTTATTTGACCAAATGAAGTTCAAATTAAACTTTTACTTGTGTCTATAGTCGTTTTATTTATTCTATTTAACTCATGTTCGCTGCGTGCTCCACCATGCAGTTAATGAATGTAACAGCTATCAACCGATCTTTAATTATTAGTTTACCTTCTTTCAGTCAAGCGTCATTTTCAATTATCGTTGATGATTATTGTAGGTACCTTTAATTAAATACAATACTTACACATGTGTTTGTTAATGTAATGAAATTACAATTACCAAAGGACAGTAGCTAGACAATAAAATTATTTAGATAGGTGAATCATGTAATCTTGTTTCAATTTGCATACGTAACCAATAAATAAACCCCGAATATATTTTAGGAATTTATTTAATTCTTCTGAAAATTTTTATACAGCTGAACTCTTTTTTATGCGGTCCTTATTTGTACGATTTTTTATGCGGTTTTTTATGGTGTTAGTAAAAAATGGCCATTAAAATGCCTAATGTGAATTAAAATCACGAGACAGTAAGAAACTTAAACAATTACTATAATAAACTTCTTTGATAAAAATACTTAACGGCTTTTAAGCATTTAATCGATACACTGCATAAGAACATAAGGACTGTCCCGAAAAGTTTTGCACAGTTTTGTTTCCTGTCGGAAATAAAAACAATGTAATCATATTTTTTTCTTTAAATTTTTTTTTATTAAGACGTTTTATCTCAAACTTAAAATTTTGTACTTAATCTATTTTAATTAACTTTTTTCTACTGAATAACCGTACTTTACTTTTCACGGGTCTGATTAAATTTTGCACTGTTTCATCCGTAAATTTATTGCTTGATACAGTCCACAATTCAGTCCAGTGGTTAGATTCTGAATTCTTTTAATGTTTCTGCTGTTTGTCCACCTTGTCGTAATCTGCGTTTCACTATAATCCAGTATTCTTCTAAAGGTTGCAGTTCTGGGACATTTGATCGGTTCATGTTTTTTGCTGGAACTGTACATTATTAGCTTTATACCACTTTAAGGTCGCTTTTGCGTAATAATGCGATCTTATAAATGGCAATAAGCGGTTTTTCAAACATTCTTTGATATACTTAGCCACTTCTCATTACGCAAAAGCGACTTTGAAGTGGTATAAAGCCAATAATGTACAGTTCATGTAAAAAAACATGAACCGATCAAATGTCCTAGAACTGCAATCTATAGAAAGTTTCTGGGCTATAGTGAAACACATATTACGACAAAGTGGACAAATAGCAGAAACATTAAAAGAATTCAGAATCTAACCATTTTTTTTCAGTCACTATATGAATTTTAATTAACACCCTTTATAATTATAACGTATATTTGTGTAAATTTTACATAAACAAATTTCTATCACAGACTCCGACTTCAATTTTAAACTCTGTCTGCAAATACTGAAGACAGTGTTTGAATTATTTTTCTGATGACACTGTATTTGGTAAAAGTCTAAAAAAGGGAGTAAAACTCCATTTAATTTTATTATTCAAAATCTTGTAGTATTCTAAAAATTTTATTTCTGAAATTGAAATATGTACCTGCTTTATGCGAAAGGAGGATATTCTCTTAAAAGTAATTTAATTCACTAGACAAGGGCTTCTTAAACTATGGGTCGTGACCTCATTTGGGGTCGCGATGTAATTTATATTAAATTGCAAATGCTTTACTTAAATATTCTTTTTTTTGTAATAATGTTTTGTCACTAAGTGTTTTTTTATAATGAATTATTAAAGTTATAATGGCTGTTTAAACTTATTTCATATTTGGTTCGATACCACCTTTGGTGCGTTCTTTGTTTAAAATCTATTTTATTGTATTTTTTTTTGGTGTGTCCATTTATTACGTAACGTTTTTATGTTTTTTTTTTTTTTTTTTTTGAAGAACACAATTTAGTGCTATTTTTCATTTGTCACAAATCTGTAAAATTGGCTTGGTTTTCATACATTGAAAGTATTGAATTATTATTTTATGGAAGTATTTAATTTTAATTAGTTGTATTACGTTGTTTGAAATTTTTTTTGTAATTTTAATGCATTAGTTCAAATGTTAATGTAGTATACCGCGTGTTTCATGTGAAAACCATTCCAATTATTTTATAGGATATTATCAGTATTTATTTATTACATTTTTTATGTAAAAGTATGAGCGACTTGCTTGGATAATTTTCGCTTTGCTAACGGCTTTCTTATTATTTAGGTTTCTTTCCTTCGTTCTTTCTTTCGTTCTTTCTTACGCAATGTTTTACTTTTGGATTATCTTTATTCGTTTAAATTGTCACATAGCTAGTTCAGCAATATGTTACTAATGGAATTATTCGCGTAATGATGGATTTCGCCAATATAGTATGGATTTTCTTTTTTGCTGCGGGTGTAGCACAATAGACGCGCCAACCGGCGTTCCTGCCTGCACAAACCTGTCACAGCTAATATGGTTCTTGAAATGGCGAATTAGTAGCGTACCATCGTGTTTGTCAGGAGTTTTGATTTTATTTAAGTTGAATAAACATTGTAGTAATTTAATTCATTTTATTTTTGTTTCGTGTCGCTTGCACTAAACTTAAGGACAGGGCGTATCCCCTGAACTCTACCATCGAGTCTCATGCATATTTAAATTGACTTATCTGAGCTAGTCGATTCACAAGGGCTATCAATATAACAACAATGTAAACTGTGTAAATTGTATAAAGAAAATGTAACTTTGTAACAGCAAATTTCTACATGCCAATAAACTGCAAATCTTAAAATAACACCTAATAAAAATATTTTTTTTATAACCATCCTTATAATATATATATATATATATATATATATATATATATATATATATATATATATATATATATATATATATATATATATATATATATTAGCGAATTTCCAGAATGGAAGCTCGCTATTACAGCCACTGTCATGACGCGACTTGAACCCGGGACCATGGCAGAAATTTGTTTTGAGTTCCCTAGAAACCGAAAATAATATTCACCAAAATTTATATATATATATATATATATGTATATATGTATATATATATATATACATATATATATAAATATATATATATATATATATATATATATATATATATATATATACAAGGTGGTCCAGAATTATGTACCGTAATTGGAAGAGCCCGTAGTACGTTCAAAAATAATGGTACCTTTTCATGTACACTTTTTTTCAAAACTCTATAATAAGGGAGATTCAACTCTGTAAAGGGGTGAAACGAAAACCATTATTTCTTAAATATTTTCCAAACGCTTTTGAATAATGGATTGATATTTTAGGGGTATTGATTTTGCGTTAGAAGGATTAAATTTATGTCATCACTTATACCACCACTCATGACTACGGGGTGGTTTTCGGTGGTAGGTGTGAGTTATCACATCTTTTCTTTTTTAATTTTCAACTATTTAAACAAAATCCCTGATAATATAATTCCTCAGACAATTTCACGCAAAAAAGGTATACTTGTTACGTTTCGATAAATATTACCGTTTTCGAGTAATTTAAAGTAGAAGTATCTATTTCCCAATTATCCCCTAGTCATAAGTGATCGAATAATCGATACCATAAATTTAATTATCTTAATGTTCATACGCGCCCCTAGAATATGAATCCAGTAATCAAAAGCGCCTAACAAATCGTTAAAAAAAAGAAGTCAGTTTCGTTCCACCCCTCTACATTTTACCTCTCTGCTTTATCTCCCTTATTATTGAGTTTTGGAAAAAAGTGTAGATGAAAAGGTACCATTATTTTTGAACATACTATCAGCTCCAGCAATTATGGTACATAATTCTGGACCACCCTGTATATATATATATATATATATATATATATATATATATATATATATATATATATATATATATATATATATATATATATATATATATATGTGTCCGCACGATAACTCTCGAACGAAATGTCCTAGGTTTTCGAAATTTGGTGAAAATGTTGAAAATCCCAAACCGTTGGGCAAGTTCGTTTGCCAGACACGTCGGATGCCAGGAACATGGTGTTTGTTCTTGCAAAAAATTAGTTTTTTGCCAAAATTTCCACTTATTCAAAAATTTTTGTGAAATTTTTTTACACCATTTAAAAGAGGAGAAAAAATTACATAAAAAAGGTCCTTAAATTATTTTTCTATGTCAACTAGTTTCCGAGAAAAACTATGTTGTTTAGACTGTGATACTTTTATCGTAAAAAGTGTGAAGCTATTCACAATCTAAGCACATATTCGATACAATATGTGTCGTACACATAATATACGAGGTCGCCCATTTGGATGTATACATACGATTTACATGTTAATTTTAGCGAGTTTCCAGAATGGATACACGCTATTACAGCCGCTGTCATAACGCGACCTGAGCCCGGGACTATGGCAGAAATTTGTTTTGAGGTCCCTAGAACCCGAAAATAACCTTCACTAAAATTTATATATATATATATATATATATATATATATATATATATATATATATATATATATATATATATATATATATGTGTCCGCACGATAACTCTCGAACGAAATGTCCTAGGATTACGAAATTTGGTGAGAACGTTGGAAGTCCAAAAATCTTGGATGAGTTCTTCGGCCAGACGTGTCTGACGTCAGGAACATGGTTTTTCAATAAGGAGATATTTGATATGGATTATCCATATACTATATTTCGTTACTGAAGTCAAATAACGACTTATAGAGTTAGTATGTACATACCAATATGTATGTAGTAAGATACTATATGCATATTCCTCAAAGACCTATGCATGTACCATTGATATATGAATACTATTCATATATCTATGGCATGTACATAATTACGAAACACCCCTGTCGCAGCATCCTGCATAACATAGCGAATTTCCATTTACAAAAGTACGTTTTTCTCGGAAACTAGTTGATATAGAGTAATTGTAAATAAAAAAAACCTTCTTTATGTGATTTTTCCGCCTCATTCCGCCAAATTTTTTTCACGAAAAATGTCCAAAACCCCGTAAACGTTTTCACGAAATTTCTTAAAAATAAGATGTTTCGTTCTTGAGTTATCGCGCGGGCACATTTATATATATGTTTACTAAGTGTCCGCACGATAACTCAAGAACGAAACATGTTATTTTTAAGAAATTTCGTGAAAACGTTTACGGGGTTTTGGACATTTTTTCGTGAAAAAAATTTGGCGGAATGAGGCGGAAAAATCACATAAAGAAGGTTTTTTTTTATTTACAATTACTCTATATCAACTAGTTTCCGAGAAAAACGTGGTACTTTTGTAAATGGAAATTCGCTATGTTATGCAGGATGCTGCGACAGGGGTATATATATATATATATATATATATATATATATATATATATATATATATATATATATATATATATATATGTCGTGTTCCGAAGAAGCGGTTCGACGAGAAAAAATACTTGACTCACGGTCGTCTTACGATCTCTATACCCAGTCTCCTTCTTCTACGACGATTTATTGGGATCCGCAGTTAAAGGTGATCGCTACTCAAGTTTTTAGGATAAATAGGAGAAACCGAGTTCTGGAGTAGATTGATGCTTTCGAACTTATTTGGGTTACTTAAACTTCTACTTGATGATCTTCTTTTAAATACTTCTTATTTTATATTAAATAATTAATAATTTCGTTGTTTTAATTTAATCATTTTTGATTTTGTTTTGACTTTTTTTTTTATTTAATTATTTCGTTATTTGTTTTACTTTATTTTTAGATTTTAATTATTATTTTAAGTTTTTAATTTTAATTTTATTTTAGTTTCTTTTGATTTGCTTTATTTTAATTTTAAGAAGTTTGCTTCAGTTGAAATTTGTTTTAAGGTTTTTTATAACAAATAAATCCTAATTTGAAATTAACAAAATTTATTTAAAATTAAAATTCAATTTACAAAGGTTTAGAATTAATTTTGAGAAAAGTTTATAAGTTTACAAAAACACTACAATTACAATAATGATCAGAATTACGTACAACAATCGAAACATTATTACTTTTACAAATTTTCTTTGAAAATTTCAAAATACCGACGGACAGAGTAACGAGTTAAAATTGATAAAAAATTTTCCAGAACTAAATTCTTTTTTTTTTTTTGAATTTACAAATTTATAGAGATATTATTGCTTAACTAGCAAAAATGCGTTACACGCGTTTTTTGGAACGAAATTTCTAGAACATTGATTTATTATTACTTAAATGTGAATTGCGAATTTTGCATTTTTGCTAGTTTCAACTAGATTTTATAAAAAGGAAATACATGAAATATAATCAAAGGAAATGTTAAATTTGAAATAAATAATTTTTAATTAATTTTAAATAATAATTCTATAGATTGAAAATATTAAAGGAAATTCATCAGCAATTCTGTCGGCATATATATATATATATATATATATATATATATATATATATATATATATATATATATATATATATATATATATATATATATATATATATCCTAATCTTACCTAATCAATAAATCCTTACAAAATACTGATATATCTTTATTTGGGGTCGCGAATGAAAAAAGTTTAAGAAGCCCTGCACTAAACTATACAAAATGCTGTGTCAGGGGTATTTCCGTATTCTTTCTATGTATTATCGAAATGCATAATAAAATTAAAACAAATATTTACAATACAAATCCTTTTTGATTTAAAAAAGAGTGAATCGAACTTTTCAAGTCTAAACAAAGAACGATTTTTCCCAGTAGCTTTAATTATGCACATAACCATTAATTTTTTGAGGACAGGACTTACAAATGGTAGAGAAATTTAACAGTAAAGGAGTCTCCACATTCTCGCCGAGATTGAACGAGGTTCCTCGTCGAGTTCCTCGCTGAGGTTGGCTCAGCCATATGAATAGCATTAAAACACCAACCGCGAGACACAACGAAATGACCCTCTACATTCTCGTTTCGTCCAACCTCGGCGAGAATGTGGAGACTCCTTAATGATTCAATAACTACACATCAATAATCAATTTCATTAATACAATTTACCTAATATTATTGCATCTAACATTTTTAAATTTTTAATTTAAAACAAAGCTTTGAAAGAAAATATGTGCATAGACCAACAGACTTAACTTACATTTAACTACATAGGTTTAGTAACATAATACATATATATTTCTCATCGATTCAAAAGGACAACTCGTAGCACAAACTTGTTAGCAAATCACCGATAAAAAATTGTTACTTAATTAAAACTGATGGAAGATATGATACTGTAACATGAAGTGGCACTTCATCTGATCTTATTTCGAGTTGGATGGTATCATTCAACATTTAACAGCTCTTTTATAAAGTTGCTATAATATATCCTATCAATATTGTCTGTTGTTATAAAATCTTCAACTATCCTGATCAATGAAATAGTTTTACGATCAAATATTTCAAGTACATAGTTGAAGTTGAAACCCATGACAACTGGATGACCAACCGCATTAGTTTCGTAAAAGATATTTGAAACTGAGTTACCACACCAACCAGGAACATGTCTTGTCGCTTCACATAATATCACAGTCACTCATTATAGCACAACACTATGTACCTATAGTAGTAAGTAAATGTAGGCTTACTACTTACATAACCCCACTTCGCCCGTAACACCCCATGACAATGGTAATCGCACTGAACATAGTTTAGTGGTTTATCTTTAATGATTATCAACAACTAGAACAACTAACTACTTGAACTGATGTAATGGTGTCGGTGTCGGTTACCGTCACTACTGCCGCCATCATATTGAATAAACATTGATCTGGTTTATACAGGCAGCTGTGACGTCAATTGTACCTATAGTTATCAAGATTTAAGGTCATATAACAATAATAAAACTGTATTATAAATAACAAACTGTATTATAATAAATATTGAGTACCGTACGTCAAACATCAAATGTATGTACATTTTTATCAATTTTTAAAATCGCTACATGCTAGCGAAGTTGCGAAATGAATTAACATTATGAACCTAGTGTTAAAAATTTTCTTTCTACTAATCCGATGCAAGACTTGACGCAAAATTAACGGTTAGGTAACTACCGATGTGCAGTGGCAAAATAGATATGTTTTCATGTACTGACCACGCCAAGCTTCTGCTGTGCGACAAGAAGTCAACTCTAAAGCCTAGTTTTCATTGGTAGAGTTAGCGGTAGAGTAATTTGTGCAAGTACCAACTATCCTACTAACTCTACTAGTGTAAACATTATCGGTAGAGTAGAGTACTTAATTATGGTAAAGTAGAGTAAGATTGCACGGTGGGATAGTAACTCTACCACTTACATTCCCCCACTACTGATTTCTACTCTACTCTACCATCACTATTCTAATGAAAACAGGTTGGCTATAGTCAAGTGCACTATGTATGAGGTAGGGATGAGATAAACTGCTATTCTGCGATCGCAGTTGCGACTGCGACTGCGACTAAAGAATATCTGCGATTTTAAACTGCGACTGCGATTTTTAGTTGCGACTGTTATTTTTAACTGCTACTGCGATTTTTCAAAAAAAAATGCTATTGGACGTAACGTACTAGGTAGATGATGTTAACATAGCAGAGACACAGTGATGATCGTATAATTATGAGTAATATAGATTGGATAAATGATAATTTATTAAATCAAGTGCTTACCTTAATAACTGTTGGTTTTTGTAGGTATTATTTTAATTATGGATCATAACGAAATAATGTTCAAATCAATTAACTATTTAGTAACTTATTTAATATTAACATGAATAAAATAATAATTATAATAATAATAATACATAAGTAAATGTTTTAATGGGTAACTTTCTTTAAAATTTCAAAATTTGCATTTAAAAACAAGACACTTTGCACTTTTTTAGCTGTTAACCGTGTACGTCTATCGTTATACAACATACCGGCCTTTGAAAATAGTCTTTCACATGGTACGGATGTGGCAGTCGCGCAAAATTTATCCTGCATTACAGAACTTAAATGAGGATAATTGTAATTATTTTCGGCCCACCACTTTAATGGATCTTTTTTACGGTCAAGAATATCTTCGTCGAGGTATCGTTGAATTTCGACCAAAGCTCGAGAATTTGCACTGCTTTTGCCTCGCGAATTTGATTTAACTTGATCGTCAATAAAATTCCATACTGAGCAATTATTAGAATTTGAAGACGTAGTGGCAATTTCTTCTGTAACATGTTTTTTATGTTGCTCCATAAAAATTATTTTTTTTGAAACAGCCTTAATTAAAATATTTTTAGCCGTTTCTGCAGCTTCTCGGTTTTGAAAGCCAACATCTTTAAATCGTGGGTCTAAAAATGTACAGATTGCTAATACCTCGTGAAATTCAATTTGTCCTAATCTGTCACTTAATCCAGTTTGTAATTTGTTTAATACAACTAGAATAACAGGATCGAATATTTTGTTTTTCAGTTGAGTACAAATTTTCAGTAAGCCGTTTGTCATTATAATGACGAAGGAACCTACGGGATATTTTTCACCGCTTATTGTTTTGGTGACGTCTTCAAACGGTTTTAATATTTCATAAAGTTGTCGTATCATCTCCCATTCATTTGTTGTTATTACTGGTAAGTCTTTATTAACAATTGCAATCGTACTGCGAATTGCTTCTTGTAGTTCTAAAAATCGCTCCAGCATGTAAAATGTGGAGTTCCATCGAGTAGGTACATCTTGAATAATTTTTTTAGGTTGATCAATACCTTGCCGTTTTTGATAATTAAGTAACTTTTCATACTCTAATGAACTACGTTTAAAGAAGGATACAATGTTTCTAATTTTAATCACTAACTGGTCAACATATTTCAATGCGTCTTTCACAATTAAATTTAAAGTATGCGCAAAACAACCGAATTGTTGCCACTGAAGTTCATTTTTAATTGCATTTTTTATATTGGCTGCATTATCAGACACTGCAAGTAAAATTTTATTTTCTAGTTCATAAATTTGCACTATACGTTTCAGTTCTAAACCAAGATTTCTACTTGTATGCGATCCCGTCATACCACTACACTCTAAAAGCACAGAAACCAATTCAAAATCTTTTAAAAAATGTACCGTAACACCAAGAAAACTTTCATTGTTAATAGAGGTCCAACAGTCTGTTGTTAAGCAAACACTATTAACAGATTTTAAATATTCCCGCACATCATTTTTACACTGCTCGTACAACGCCGGAATCAATGTTTTCGAAATGTGGTGTCTGCTTGGAAGTTGATAAGCTGGATTCAAAGCTTGTACGAATTCTTTAAATCCTTTATCTTCTACTATGCTAAATGGTTGTAAATCGATAATAAAAAGCTTTAAAAGTGCATCGTCTAATTTCCTTTTGGCTGTTCCAGATTTTTTTTTCGTTAGAAACGCAGACATTTGCTCCTGTCGATTTTTTATTTTAACATTCGATGCAGCTTCTGCAACAGTCTCCCGTTCAATTGCTAATACCGGAGTTACTACCACAGGTTCTTGTGATGACCTCATTTGTACAGAATTTTCAGCCGTGTCGGCCTGCTGTTCTGGGTTTGATTTAATAAAATCTAAAGATATAGTCGGATGTTTCCTCTTGAAATGGTATTTCAAATTTGTTGTCGATGTTCGATAAGACAATTTTGTTTTACATATGTTACATTTGGCATATTCTTTATCAATTATAGAATAAAAATTCCAAACTGGACTAGTTTTTCCTTTGACATAGTTTCCAAGATCCATTTTTTAAAAAAAGTTACCGATTGTTGCTTTGAATTTCACAATAATATGCGAACACTTGAAGTTTAGAAACGATACTGATATTTTTTTAGAAAATTTTAAATAAAAAAAAGGAATAATACAATTGGTAGGTAATTTAAAACTAATAAAATGGCATATATTTTAAATATTTGGGAAATTTACAAATATATCTGCGATCAATATGTTTTATATTGCTCAGTTTTTGCTTTTCTCCAATACTGTAATAACATTATAAATAAGTAATTCCATGAATTACATGAAATAAATTTTTAACAATAATCCTTAAAAATTTCATGTTTTGGTAATAAAAAAATATTGGTGCTTAAGAAGACATACGAAGCATCTTATATTTTATATTATGTATAATTTACGTATACACAACGAAGACGAAGGGTAGTTTTCAGTTTAATATGTATGTACCTATAGTCTTGTATTAGGTACAAAGTACAAACTACAAACATGATACAAAATATAGATAGCAGTCGCAAGTCGCAACATAAGCAAACATCATAGTGATGTAGCTGTTGTACGATGTAGAGAACAGAAGTAGCAAGAGCAGTTTTAAAAGTCGCAATCGCAACATTGCTTGAGTCGCAGTCGCAACCTGCGATATGCGATTTTTTAATATCTGCGACAAAATCGCAGTCTGCGATTTTACATACCATCCCTAGTATGAGGATACTCCACATATTTGTCTTGTTTTTAGCCAATTTCCAGATTGGAAATTCAGATATTTTGTTTTGTTGTGATAAAAATGAATGAACACAATTTATACTCCTGTATATCTTCCGAGCTGGCGTGAGGGAGGTCAGGTGGGGCAGTTGCTCGGGGGCCCAGATCAAAAAAGGAGTCCCAGATACTCTGTTAGGGACCCTGACGAAATGAAAAAACATTTTTTTTTTTGTTCTTCAACCGTATTTTTGTAGAAAAAAATCTTAATTTTTTGCTGTGCTCGGCTGTGCTTGCTGTGCTGTTTTACTGTGCTTCGTGTATATCCTTTTCAGCAAGTTCCTTACTTTCATTGCTTTATTCCCTTCTTCAATAGCTACTCACTTCTGCAGTGAAATACCAGCAATATTTTTCAATCATCTCCTCAGAGCCAGTGACGGTTCATTGTTGTCAGTTCAATTGTCATATAATCTGACTACTCTACTGTAATGCTTTAAATCTCTGTGTGGGTAGCTACTCTACCAGAATTGATAGAGTAACACAATTTGGCTAAAAAGTATGCTAGTATACTTTCCTACTAACTCTACTAATGAAAACTAGGCTTAATAGAGGAACACAGGCGAAGCTTGTTAAAGTGCGTATAAACTTACAGTTTACATTTATATTAGTGCCTGTTTGTGAGCCTTTATCGACCTGAACGTAGAGCAAATCAAAGGGTAGCAGCAAAACTTTGATGACACAGAAGAACTTACTTAGTTACGGCCAACAACCAATCTAATACATAGATATTCAAAAATGGATGTTTTTATCAGGAAGAGCTGAGAGTCACTTTCACCAAAAACTAAAGCAACCATCCTGCTTTGATTTTTTATAAGCTCTAATTTATCGATTACACAACTTTCTTTCTTGAAAAAACTTGAAAATTTCAATTTTTTTAAAAAGTATAAACAAATGACTTTTCCCTTCTATTTCTTTTTTTTTTTTTTGGTCGTCTAACTCGGCTATCGATTTTTGGAATAAAGCATTACTTTTGATGATAAAGCATTACAGGCTGTGGACCATTTAAACATGGCTGCACAAAACCGCTAATATGACAACATCAATACATGCGGTCACCGCTACTACTACTGAATGTTATGTAAGGATACAATGTCGATTAACAATGTCTATAGACATGTGCTGACCATACGGTATAGTGTTATTCAATAATAGGAAACGAAGAAATTGAGTCATATACACTACTAACAAAAAACTATTTCATTTTTTGTGCAATGTAGTACCTACTGATTGTCTGAGCGATGAAGAGCCCTAATAACAGGACTAAGGGAAAAGGGGAAGGAATTGACGCTAAAGATGGGCATTTACAAATTTAAATCTATTATAAATAAGTACTCTCGATTAATACATATTGTATCAACACAGTTTATCTTTTATTAATAACAGAAACACTAAAAACGTGCTTTATATAATAAAAGTCACATGAATTTCTAAAAAAAAAGTATGAAAATTTTAAAATTCAAGAAAAAATATGCTGTTTCTTATACTATAAATTAATATTGATTTTAATTATCCATGTCGTTTAAAATTAATATATCTGTCAAATTTTTAGTGTTATCTATTGGAATTAATATTCAATTTTAAAAAAGCCATTATTTTGTAAATTAATGCTATTAATTTTATTAATATTTTATTAAAGTACGTATAAATTTCAATATTTTTACTAACAAATTGTATTATAAAATACTATTTGTTGCTTTTATAGAAAAAGATATTGCACCGATATACCGTTAAGCGTATACGATAATAAACAAATATCGTCCGCTTAGAGAAATCATATACAGGATGTTTCTCTAGACAATTTATTTTTATATAAAAATTAAAATATTTTTGTCAAAATACATTTTTAAGTAATATTTTCCAGCTACATAATATTTATTTCGTATTGTAAGCTTGGAATTATACTCGTATATGTATATTAATAATTTTGACTATTACTATTATCATATATTTATGTTAACTTTGACAATAATCGCCTGTAAATGTTTAAAATTGAAGGTTTGTTTACATAAAAATCTTTGTTTACATTAAAAATTTTCTCATGTAAACTGTGTATGTATATAAAAATACACACAAACCGTACGCTTAATGAATGTACGGTTACCGGAATGGGGGAGTATGTCAAAAAAAGACAGATCACGATTACTTCTATTCCCATTTCTAACAAGGCAAGCATAAGGAATAAAGTTAATCACTGACCTAGAAAAAATGGTAGCATATAAAAAAAATGATATCAATATTCTTTTTGAACGTAAAACTCTTTAAGAAGTGCTTTTTTAACAAATTTTTTTATGTTTTAACTGTCAGAAAACTACGCATATGATCTATTTCAAATTATTGCTGGTTATTACTAATAATAGCATCAACAAAACGCCATGCTAGCAGAAAATACACGGCTGGCCGTTTTTCCGAAATTTTACATCGAATCATGTTGTTCATATAGGTATATAGCTGTTTATTTTAACAAAAAAAAAAAAAATTTAACGAAATTTACAGAAAACTACGAATTGTATCTGATTAAAATTTTCCCTGATTCTTACTAACAACAGAAGCAACAACTGTTAAACCAGCAAAAAATACATGGCTGGCCATTTTCCCGAAATTTTGGTTCTAATTTATGATTACAGATACTTATATGCGCGAAACAAAATCTAACAATTTTTATATTTCATCATTTATTTTCCATTATTTAAGGTGTGAAAAATTTTTGAATTTTTCTTGTATATTAGTTTATTAGTTGAATGAAGTACCGTAAACACGAGTTACTTTAGTCTTAAGGTGTAACTTGAGCCCAAAATGGAAAAAAGTATTATTTTTGGTTTTGTGCTTAGTGTAGCCAGAAGTAAAAGTAAGTTACAGGTTTATTTGATAGGTAACAGCACTAGGTCCACTGTGTTTATGTTTAGGTAGTTCTGAAAAATGACACTAGGTATCAGGCGAGTGTTGAAATTGCTGCTTTTGTTATGTTGCTAACTCTCAACTGTAAAAAATATTTCAATAGCTCACAAAGTAAGGTAAGTGAATAATTTTCATATTTGCTTCGTTACTAAAGCAAATTCAGACATATTCATATGCCAGCTATTTCCTTAGTTTCTTAATTTAAGGTTTTGATAAACCAGTTAATATAACCTTCAGATTAGGGTAACTTGAGCACATTATAACTTTGGTATAAACCATGGTGTATTTAGCAGAAAAAAACTAGCAGAAAAAAATCACAGCGTCAAAACCATGCGTATAAAATAGTATTTGAGTATAATAAAACGATATTTGAATAGGAGAACAATTAGCACATATCGACTGACTGGACAACCAACAGCACGTTTCCTATGTATGTACTCATAAGACGCTGAATGACCTTCAAAGTAAAATCATATAAAAACAATTTTATTTAAAATAAAATCCAAAAAATTTAAAAATGACTAGTCTTAACATTTTAGAATCCACATCAAAACTTGATCCAATTAATAAACTAAAATAGAAACCAAAATTCAGAAAATTTTTCGCACATTAAACACCAGAAAAGGAGTGATAAAATACAGAAATTGTCAAATCTTGTATAACACATATATCAGTTAGAGAAAATTAGAACCACAATTTCCGGAAAACGACTGACCGTCCATTTTATGCTGCTATGGCGTTTACTAGCTACTACAAGTGGTAACTACCAGCGTAAATTTGAACGGGATCCTATGCTCAGTTTTTCGGCAATTAACGGACAAAAAATTTTTTTGAAGGTAAAAGCCATTATAAAAAAAATAAAACAATTTTCGAAGTAAAATTTCGGGAAAACGACTGACCGTCCGTTTTCTGCTGCTATGGCGTTTAGTAGCTACTACAAGTGGCAACAACCAGCGAAAATTTGAACGGGATCCTATGCTTAGTTTTTCGGCAATTAACGGGCAAAAAATTTTTTTGAAGGTAAATGCCATTATAAACAAAATAAAACATTTTTCGAAGTAAATTCCCGGAAAACGACTAACCGTCCATTTTCTGCAGCTATGGCGTTTAGCAGCTACTACAAGTGGTAACTACCAGCGAAAATTTGAACGGGATCCTATGCTCAGTTTTTCGGCAATTAACGGACAAAAAATTTTTTTGAAGGTAAATGCCATTATAAACAAAATAAAACATTTTTCGAAGTAAAATTTCTCAGTTTTTGGAATTTTACGGGAAAGTTAATTGTGTTGAAGATAAATGCCATTATGAATAAAATAAAACATTTTTCGAAGTAAAATTTCGGGAAAACGACTGACCGTCCATTTCCTGTTACTACAGCGTTTAGTAGCTACTAGAAGTCGTAACAACCAGTGGAAATTTAAACGGGATCCTATGCTCAGTTTTTCGGCAATTAACGGGCAAAAAAATTTTTTGAAGGAACACCGTAGAATTTGAAACTAACAATTCTTTAAATTTTCTGGATCTTACAATTACTAAAGACATATATTCTAACCGTTTTATCTTCAAAATTTTTAGAAAAGCCACACACACTGCAAGCTGTATACATGAAAATTCCAATCATTACATAGCTCATAAAAGAGTGTTTTTCAACCATTCAATGAATCGCCTCTTTACAGTTCCACTAAATAAAACTGCATTCATTTCTGAATTATCCAACATTATACATATTGGAGTTTTAAATGGTTACAATTTAGAATTGATATTTAACATTTATAAAAAATTCCTATTCAAAACTTTAGATTCCACCTTATTGCCCAACCTAGAACTTCATGTCGATTCCTATAGTTTCAAATTTGCTTCAATACCATATCACAACAATAAGTTAAATGCATTCAGAAACTTCTTTAAAAGTAAAAACTACAAATTAACTTTTTCCACAACTAATACGGTCTCTAATTTATTAGTCAAGAACAAAAGTAAAATCGATATCTCAACGAAATCTGGAGTATATATTTTTTCTTGTACCGATTGCCATGCGATTTATGTAGGTCAAACTGGCCGCAGTTTTTCCGAAAATTGGAACGAACATAGAAGATCTATTATTAAAGGAAACATTAATCAATATTCCTCAATTGCCGATCACATAATCACTACTGGGCATAATTTTAATATAGACAACAATTTCAAATGTTTACACACATGTAAAAAAGGAAAATTCCTAAAGTCCCTAGAATATTTAGAAATTGCATCAGCCCTTATAACCTCAAAAAATAATTTAAATGATACAAACACAATTCCACATTTAGATAATTTAATTGAAGCGGCAAAAGCTATCAACTCAAATTTCCAATAGAGGTCTCCACATTACAGCTGTCAGATATAGTAATAGCTGCATCTTTTTCTACACTTCCCTGTCTTACTTATAACAAAACTGTATTAACTCAAAATTGTGCATAACAATTTAATATTCGTTTTTCTCTCTTCTAACAAACTCAAAAATGTTAAAGATAATTAGCACACAAAATGTACTGTTATGGCGTATAAATTTATTCTGTTAATGGTTCTTCTAAATTCAGCAAAAACCTAATAAATAAAATAATGAATTTTTAATAAAATATCAATTAAAACTAAAAACTAAAAACTAAAATTTAAAACATAATTGACAATTTTACAATTCAGCTAGTGTGAATTTAAAAAAAAAAAAAAAAACATTTAAAAATTTTAAAATTCTAAAAATTAACCATTTAATTGTAAAATAAAGTGCATTTGTGTTGGTATATTTGTGATATAAAATTGTTTTCTTCAGTTTAATTTCGGAATTTTTCATAAATTCCTTCCTTTTGTTCAAAATTGTCCATATTTTCCATAACGATGATACTTCCTTTGTTTTAAATATATTCAAAATTCAAACAATTAAAATCAAAATTCAATATGATACATTTCAACATAGTGAAAAAATCCATTTTGTGATCTGATTTATTCTTCATTTAAACAAAAATATGAAAAATTCCTAAAAAATTTTTCCTCACATTTTCCTCAATAATGAATTTTCTGTTGTTTAAATAATCATAGATACTAAAAACTGCATCAAATTTGTTTTTCAATATGGATTCATCAGTTATGCCGTAACAAAAATGTTTTTTGATTTATTTTGTCTGCATAAAAATCATCTTCTTCAAATGTAAACAGACTCTTCTTTATAATTTTGAGTGTATAAACTCTCGGAAATTGGATATTTTGATGAGTTTGATTGATGTTTTCGGTCTGTTAGACCATGCGATACGTCTTTCCTAATGATGACGCTAACTAGGCGTTGAAACCGGTCGAATAATTTTTACAAGAAAATAAAATTTTCTAACTTATCGCCTCTTTTAGTCAAAATTATTACTTGAATATAAATTTTCCAAAAAAAAAAAAAAAATAGAAGAATTTAGCTATGTATATTACTGAATTTGGGCTTTGTTAAGTTTTCCTTTGATACCTTATTTTTGGAGAAACACTTATTTCTTACTTTCCGAGTTACCTCTCAAATTAACTCCCAAAAATGAATTTCAACTTTACATCTACAGCTTGACCACCACACTTTACCTTAGTGTCAAATTTTAAATATTCACGCCGAATAATTTTAGAGAAAATCGCCCTGTGACAAACGGACGGACATTAAAGTGGTTAATAATAATTAATTTAGCATATATGTGAAATATTACAATATTTAATAAAGTTTCAAATAAGCGTAACTAACTTTTTAACGATAGTGTAAATAATACGCAAGGATTAAATATGAAATAAGTCATAAGTGAAACAATAGGATAAAAAGTACATTCTCAGATACAATACAAGTGCTCTATCTATCAGTGTTCTATTATGTTGACAAGAAAATATGAAAAAAAAAATTACTGACAGACTGACTAACTTAATAATAATAATCTGATTGAATGTTGGACGGACAAGCCATTCAAACGTACACAATAAATTAATTCCGTATTTGAACGAAGGCTCTGTTCAAACGGGGCATGACTGTCTTTTTATTCAATGAAAAATTAGTTTAATTGTATAAGAAAATTGAATAGTGCCTTTTTATTTCAATTTGAATTCGTTTTCATTATTTTTTTTTAAAGTTTTCACAAAACAAGTATGCAGCCAGAAATATATCCCGGAATTAAACAAATTTCGTTTAATTTAAGAAGACGGTTGACCTAATTAGATATTCGCGTTGTAATAATGGTGAACCATTACTTGCAAACTAGTAATTATTAAATATATACAAATGAATGGATGGAACCAAAGAGAAAATGGAAGAGTCTCACTGAATAATAAGAAAAAGAATATTTAGGGTAAAGTTTTCAAAGCTAAAGTTATACAAAAAATAAAGAATTTCTACTCACTTAAATATTATGATTTATGCATATATTTACATGCATTTTAACAGTAAAATCATCAGAATAAGAAGTCAAAAGAAATAGCAGTTACAAAAAATTAAGGGACGCATATAAACATAATTGTTTTGCCACCTCATTAGGCCGAGTATACACGTTGCAGTATACCGGAGAGGTATACTCGTATAGGTAAACTGCACAGGTTCACCGGCATTGACAACGAGCTCACACACGTTACGGTAAACCGTACGGTAAATTGTTAGGTAACTGGTTTATTTTTAGTTACTAGTAGTAAAAACGAAGGAAAAAACTTAAAAAATTGGTGAAAAATTTGTATAACTATATTCTTAACAACATCAGCTTTAATTTTACACAACTGCTTTAATTTTGTTACGGTGTAATTTTGCAATAAGCAGCATCTCTTTCTGCACGATCATGATACTCCTTGTTTTCACAAGCCGGAGATAGGGTTTACAATTGTATAATGCTTAAATTCTTCCATAACTTGACAGCGCTTGCAGTTTAAAATTTTGTACAAAAATTTAAAATCAATCAGCGCGACAAAAAAGAAACTTCTTGCCTGTGAAAACCTATTAACAACAGAAATCAAACCTGTGCAGGTGTTGTTTGACTCACATACACGTTCCGATATACATACATGCGCAGGTAGAAAATACTGATTTTCAATTCTTTTTGCAGGTCTGGTCACGTGTACAGTTTCACAGAAAGCAGTTAGTATACACTCTTACGTGGTCTACAATTATTTTGTTCCAATTAAAATAGAAAGCCTTAATCTTGAAATAAAAAGTTACTAAAATTTAGAATTGTAAAACTTTTTAAACACTGCGTGGTTTCATATCTTTCAAACACCCGGTACTATTGCATAGTACGTACTGAACAGAATACAGAATGAAGTTGTACGCGTTCCAACATCTTTCCGTTCGCGCTTGTTCCTAAAGTGACCGAGTATAGATAGCTATGACATGTTTGGCAGGACGAAAAAAAATTATAAATACTGCAATTGTCACTTTATTGAACCTTTTTAATTTAAAACTTTGTACTGACAACTTCCGGATTTTTTTGGCAAAAGGTAAGAATTTAAAATTAATTAAACAATTAAACACTAATATTTCTATTGTTAAAATAATTACTTTTTTTGTAAAATTTTTTTGTTTAAAATTTATTTTTTTGTTGCTTACTACAAAAATATGGTTAAGGTAGTTAGTTACCTCGACATTCAACTTTTCGACAGAATAGTTTCAAATTTTAATAGTATAAAGAAGAATGCTATACCTAATTGTCCTTGTAACTTGGGAAAGATTGATCGCTTCTGAGTTAAGATAATTAGGGTTAAAGTTTGTATCTACTCCATGTATTAGATCTAAAAATTCTGACTACGTACCCTTATTTTGTATTTAACAACATAATGACTCGACAGAATTCAATACAAAACCAGTGAAAGAAAGATTAATAAGTCCTGAATGTAAAGAAAAAATTGAATTATTTGTCGATCGTTTGGAATTGAAGATATCATCAGATAAATTATAGCATTTCAATAAATACACCAATTTCAAGCAACTGAACCGAAGCAGTCTGGCAACGTTGTATATTAAATAACTGGTTTATTCGTATTTACCTGTATACACTACATATCTATGTCACACAGAATACTATCATATATTGAAAATTATATACGGTGTATTAATAGTCCAGTAGCACTAACTTTAAGACCTATCTCGCTAAACATTAATTTTAGAATAGATACAGGATGGTCCAGAATTATGTACCGTAATTGCTGGAGCTGATAATATGTTCAAAAATAATGGTACCTATTCATCTACACTTTTTTCCAAAACTCAATAATAAGGGGGATAAAGCAGAGGGACAAAATGAAGAGGGGTAGTACGAAACTGACTTCCTTTTTTTTAAATTTTTTAGGCGCTTTTGATTACTGGATTCATATTCTAGGCGCGCGTATGAACATTAATATAATTAAATTTATGGTATCAATTATTCGATCACTTATGATTAAGGGATAATTTGGAAATAGATACTTTAAATTACTCGAAAACGGTAATATTTATCCTTTATAAGTAAGTATACCTTTTTTGCGTGAAATTGTCCGAGGAATTATATTATCAGGGATTTTGTTTAAATAATTGCAAATTAAAAAAGAAAAGACGTGATAACTCACACCTACCACTCAAAACCACCCCTTAGTCATGAGTGGTGGAATAAGTGTTGTCATAAATTTAATCCTTCTAACGCAAAATAAGTACCCCTAAAATATCAATCCGTTATTCAAAAGCGTTTGGAAAATATTTAAGAAATAATGGTTTTCGTTTCACCCCTTTCCAGAGTTGTATCTCCCTTATTATTGAGTTTTGAAAAAAAGTGTACATGAAAAGGAACCATTATTTTTGAACGTACTACAAGTTCTACCAATTACGGTACATAATTCTGGACCACCTTGTATAAAAATTTTTTAAAAAAAGATTCTTGTAGGGATTGCCGAGGAGAACATTTGTGCAAAATGTTAACTTTCGGAAATGTTTTTTAATATTTTTTAAACAACATTGAAAATTCATGAATAGCGTTTTTTGACCTTTCACCGCTTACGTAGCGAAAACGGTGATAGATACATTAAAAAGTGTTAAGACCTTTTTTGTAGAGAATTCAATTCTCTACAAAAAAGTCCGGGAGAGCACCTGCCTATCTTATACAGGTGAAAAAATACAGCGCTCCAAACGCATATGCATACCACTTAATATGTTTGTTGGGTAAATAACAATGATGCCAAAACATTTATCATAAAAAACTTTGATAGTATAAGTTTGTATACACAGGCTGTTTGAAAGTATGCATATACATATTCGTATGAAAAGTAGTACTTTGGTAGTACGTATCAACATCTATCCACTAACACAGACAATAATGGCATAAAGTAATTTTAGTTTTCAATTTTTTCTACTAGCATGTCGCAAGGTAACTACCTTAAGGCTATAGATTTGAATGGTTCAAAAGAGAAAAATTTTTAATTTTTTTTGTTACATTTTGGTTGTCTGTGTTGTGTGTTATCTAATTGAACTTTTTTTTATTATTTTTTTTTTTTTTGGCACAAGAAATTTTCCAAGAATGCTTTTCGACAAGTTACATATTGTAAATTAGACTCAGTAATTGGAAGTTTTTTTGGAAGAATATTGTAAATTGGACTCAGTAACTGGAACTTTTTTGGAAAAATGCTTATGATCCAGAACGTATTGATGGCGATTCGTATGGCTGGTTGGAGTCAAGTTTTGATCGGAAGCTGACCGAATAAACGTCAAAATTTCATGGATTTGGTTCAGATGTTTCAGCATTAGGCATCAAATCTCATCAATTGATTCAGATAAGTGAATTCTGATTTCGTCATTTTTTTGCATGTGATAACTTTCACATGAGTTAAATTTGGACTACTTGTGAATACTTGTTCTCTATGGTTCTATTCATGCTGAAATCTTAGTGAATCATTATGTAAATTGCTTAATGGACAATTTTTCATCAAAGACCTTATTTTTCTATCTAAAACTAACTTTTTATTGTAAAATTAATTTAACATTGGTTTTCTGGCTTTATTTCATTTTTTATATAATGCCATTAATTTTTTATACTGCCTTTTTATTCAGCTAATATCCGCTGCGAAATATTTGTTACATTTTCTCAGAAATTTTGCCACATTCTGTATTTTTTTACCTGGTTTATTCTTTTGTAATGATTTATTTTGTACGTGCATAAAATTGGTTAACCCCGCGTCGTTTATTTTTTTCTAATTTCTTATCTTACAGCCATTCTTTTGTTACGGACATAACATTTTCTCAAACTTTACACGCCTTCTCATAAGAAAAAAAAATAGATTTTTTTCTTATAAATTTTTAATATTAAGCAGATAGACAAATGTGTACACAATATTTTTACTGAATATAAAATACATAACATTATTAGTTTTAATGCTAGAGATGTCACCCAAATAAACCTAGAGGGCTGAAATTTTGTATTCGGATTTAGTTAGTATCAAGGGGTGGCTTTTGGGGGTCTCAACTTTTAACTCTTACCCCCATCATTTTTATAACAAAAAGAGCAAGATTTTTGTTGTGTTTTAACAGTTTTGTTCGGGTCAAAATCTCCCCATATAAACCTAGAGGGCTGAAATTTTGTGTATAGGTTAAGTTAGTAGCCAGCCATTACCCTTTAGGGATTCCACATTACCTTGCCCCCTCTCATTTTTACATCAGAATTCAATAGCATTGTTATATGTGATTAAATATGATTTATATCGATAACAATACAGTAGGCAGACTAAATTTAAAGAAACAAATGAAATAAATATAGTATATTTTTTTAGTTTAGAAATGACATCATCATCACCTCTTTTCAATTTATGACGCTAGCTGCCCTTTAAAAAAATTATACGATACTGATTCTTAAAATAGTACATAAATTAAGTTTATTTTAATTTTTTGGTTATCTTGCTTATTTCAGTTGACAAATTATATAAGATTTCACTTACGGATTTGTGTATATTGAATGAAAGTTAGAAAGAGATAACATACCATTAAATTGGGTATTATTAAATAATTTTTACCAACAATTTTTTATTTGACCCACCCATTTCAATTCATACTTTTATGGTACCTAGGTAGGAAGGTACCACACAATAAGGTATCATAAAAGTATGAATTGAAATGGGTTGGTCAAGTAAAAAATTGTTGGTAAAAATTATTTAATAATACCCAATTTAATGGTATGTTATCTCTTTCTAACTTTCATTCAATATATACAAATCCGTAAGTGAAATCTTATATAATTTGTCAACTGAAATAAGCAAGATAACCAAGAAATTAAAATAAACTTAATTTATGTACTATTTTAAGGATCAGTATCGTATAATTTTTTTAAAGGACAGCTAGCGTCATAAATTGAAAAGAGATGATGATGACGTCATTTCTAAACTAAAAAAATATACTATACCATTTCTATATCATTTATCACAAATGCAATACATACAGTCTGTTTCAGCGAAGTAAGAACATAAAAAATTTAAAATGAAGAAAAATTGTTAAGATCAGAGTATACTTGTTTTTTATGGGTGTCATTTTTATATGTAAAGGGATCCATAGTTATTAAAACTTTCTTTAATTGTAAAAAAGTAAATTCGAAAACAAAACAATATGTGTCCAATTTTCTACTAAGCAGTATTATTTGTTAATAAATATTTCAACATTAGATTAAGATTTATTTATAGTTACCTCAATAAATTCACTGCCATTGTCTTTTGATTACTTTTAAATATTATTTTGATGCGATATTATTTATAGTTTTGCTAAATTTTTAATAATAATAATAAAATAAAGCATCCCTTGACCATAACAAATCTTTTCCGTGTTAAAATTTATATGTTCTTAGTTGCTTGAAACACCCTGTATATGTAAGTAATTTAAAAAATGTTATTGATGTCATTTTTTTTTTAAATTTTATTTACAAAATAGAAATTTTGGATTTTTTTGGAAAGAATATCTTCATAAAGGCCTTCCAGTTCACTATTTAAGGTCTTTTTTATGTCATCGAAGATGACATATTAATATCGTTTTGTGACTGAATAATTATTGAGTTGTACATCCATACTGAATAAACGCAAGAGGGCTGTAGAGCTCTGAACAACTATAGAGTTAACAAAATATCATAAATTAACATTTCACTGAGATGATATTACTTAGTGCGTGTCAAAAACACGCATTTGACGAATTTTATTTAATATTTAGAAATAAAACACAAAGACAATTGGCGGATAGGCATGGGTAGAAATGCCCTCGTACGAATTGTGTTGGCTTTTTCCTGCCAACTGCTATCGGCATAAAATTGAAATTTACTGAGATTCAGCCTTTAAAAACCTAAAACCTTTTTTTAAAGCCCCGATCGGCCGGACACTCACCATCAGTTTTGAAACCTCCAAAATGACAAATCGCTTGTAGACTTTCAATCACATTTCGCTTGTAGACATTCAATACCGAAGATGAAGGGAAAAATTCGACTTACGTGATGGGACCTTGCTGTCCACGGCGTTTTTTTAAGTAGGAGCTACACACTTATTCTCAGAAGAATAATTCAAACATCAGAAAGCTGACTGTATAAATATTTTATAACTATCTGTTTCTGTTTTAAATAGGGAATCTGATGGGCACCCAATAAGTGACTTATAGGCTTAACTTTAATATACCTAGAAAACCATCATTTTCTAGCATTACACTTCCTAACGACTCATTGTCAGTAAGTAAGTCCATACCAACATAAAATTGTAGCCTATAATACTGTCTACTGTCTACCAACCTTTTAAAATAATATATAATACCTTATCAGAAGAAAATTTTGAGAAAGAAATATATAATATTAAAATAATAGCAAATATTAACGAGTATAATTCGAAACTAATTGATAAATTAATAGTTAAAAAATTTAAATATTATCTTAAAAGTAACTTATCTCTCCATTAAACCAGACCTAAAAACTAATTACAAAACTATTATATATTCTGGTAAACGTTGGGATTAAAATACATACAATTTTTACAGTCCTGCCCGGAGTCCTGAAACGGAGAAAAGAATTGCTATCTTTAAGCAGGGTACAGCTAAGCTGGTTAGCAAGTATACTGACGAGAAATAATATTCTGAAGAAGCACCTGTACCTCATGGGACTAGAAGAAAGTCCTCTCTTCCGAAGGTGCGGCCTGGAGGACGAATCTTCGTCTCATGTTTTATGCTTTTGTAAAGCATTGTTCTCTTTGGGATGTAAGGATCTGCGATCTCCAATACTAAATTCCGAGGACATTAGGATTGCAGACTTTAGTGCAATCCTGTGTTTCTATGAGGGACCGAGTATTAGCTAGTCCCATTTGGATGTCGTGGGATACAATAGGTCCGTATTTAGTGGGTTACGTGCAACAGGAGCTTTGAATCTCGACTCACTTACAGCATTCATTCATTGTATTAGACAGCACCTACATACTTTTAAAAAATTTATTCACAACCATGCCTAAATATATTTCTAATAGATGGCATCTATTTAATATATACCCGTACATCTTCGTAAAATGTACGTATTTTAATAAAGGTAATTTATTATATGAGTTTTGAATATAAAAAATAAATTGGAGCATAAAATCCTTAAATTATGTATTATAAAATCCTGTTACCACCGCCACCACTCCATTGAAGCACTGTTAAATATTTACCAACCTAAAAGCGTCTATAGCTCACAGTGGCTACGGTGTATTCAACTCACAGTAGCTGAGACGCGCGAGCCTGTAAAACAATGTATACGTTAACCTAACCACCTTCTTTCCTCACACCACTGACATAATTGTAATAGGTTGATAATCGATTCCAATGTAATAGTAGAATTGTCGTTCGAAGCACGAACAAATTCTGAAATGTTTGGTCACTGTCTGTCTATCTGTACGTACACTGAACGTTACGTGAGCTACGTTTCTTCGATGCATATTAAATAGTTAGCATTTGTTCTCTCTGGTGTAGTTATCCTCCCAGTCAGATCACGGTTAGTGGCTTTTTGTGATAACATCTCAAGCTTTAAGAATAATATAATATTGTTCGTTTGTTAATTACATTTTATATTTGTGTAAATAACTGTAATCAGTAAACAGGTACATATTCGTAATCAAAACTAATGTATTCGGTAGTTTATACGTTGATGTTATATAGGTAAGATCATAAAAACTTAGCCTGATAATATCATCTCGGCTTAAAATTAAAATATTGTACGAAGAAGTTAGAATTTTTTTAAATATTAAGGACGTACTATTCAGACGTGCTGAATAATGATGACTTACTTTAGAAATTTTTTTCTTCACTAATAATAAGACAATCAAAGTAGAGTTTTCAGGGTTTATTATGTATACTACCGTTCAAAAGTTTGAAAACACTATGAAAATTCAGTAAAATCATCACTGGATAGATATTAGTCACATTTATTTGGTTTAAAATATGAACATGTGAATCATATTTAATTACACAGGTCAACATTTGATCTACGCAGGAACGCCGGAAGCGGTCAGTTGCTCCTAGGGTTTTTGGGGTCGCTGATTACGATGAAGGGGTTGGCTCACCTCCATCACGTCAGGTTCAAGGTCATTTGAAGGTCAAGTGGAGAAAAAACCTTTTAAAAAATTTGAAAAAAATCATACCTATTTTTTTAATGTTAGCGAATCGAAATAAGGGGTTGGTTAACCTACATGAGGTCAGTTTCGAGGTCATTTGAAGGTCAATGGTTTTTAGTTTATCTCAATATCTGTAATAGTTTACGAGATATAAAGGTTTAAAAAATCATGGACTTAATCATATTATCACAAATAACTTCTAAACTACCCAAGATATGAGGCTAAAACTTGCACGCAAGGCTACTTATCAACTGTCCTTATAGTAGCCAAAGTGCCGTTGAAAATCTCGTCTGGGGGCCAACCGGCCATTCTTATCCCGTAATACCCTTTATATTGTAATTGCAATTAAAATTATTTTACTGAATAAATAACTTATTACATCTAGTACATTCTACTACATTCATAAAAGATAATAATTAGGTAAGCATATTTCTTAATATTGTAACAAATATCAAATCAAATGTGGCACTTATAATAACATTTATCTCATAAACTATTACATATTTCTCTAAATCTTTCCTTAACTCGGCAATTCCCAGAGTTATTTGGAGGTGACAGATGTTTTCAATTTTTTTCAACGATAAGATAATTAAATCTTTACGTTCTGTTACCACCATTAGAAGGCTAATAGATGACTTTATATTTCTTTCTTGTGACAACTCTATACTATAAGTTAAACAAACAAATTAATACAATTTACAATTAAAAATGTCTGTCACCTACAGGTGACACTGGGAATTGCCGAGTTAAAACATACACACATCTTATTTTGAATTACTTAAAATAGTTTAGAATAAGTAGGTACTTACTTGCAAGGAAAGGGCAAGATGTCGAAAATTTAAAAAAATCTGAAACTTTGTCAGTATATAGAGGGTGGCTACCTAATAACATAAAAAATATCAGTTGTTGCTAAAAAACGTTTTTAAGGGGTGAAACATCCCCTCAAAGTTGGAACTCAAAAATTTAAAAATCGATGAAATTTTGTTTATAGGTACCTTAAAAAGTTCTAGTAACAAATATAACATTATTTTTTGCATTTACACATTTTTAAGGGTTGAAACCACCCCTCAACTGTATACTTAAAAATTTAAAAATTGGTGATATTTTGTTTATATTTACTACACAGAGCTCTAATAATAAATATAACATTAATTTTTGCATCTACAAATTTTTAAGGGTTGAAACCACCCCTTCAAATGTGTACTTACAAATTTATAAATTGATGATATTTTGTTTATATATACTATATAGCGCTCTAGTAATAAATATAACATCATTTTTCGCATCTATAAATTTTAAGGGGTTGATACTACCCCTTAATATGTATACTTAAAAATTTATAAGTTTATGATATTTTGCTTACATGTACTATACAGAACTCTAATAATAAATATAACATTATTTTTGCATCCACAAATTTTGAAACCACCCCTTCAAGTGCGTACCTAAAAATTTGAAAATTGGCGATATTGTCTTTACATATATTACATAGAGACCTAACGATAAATATATTACAAATATATTCTTTCACACAGTTCTAGGGAGTGAAACACCCCCCGAAGTTGTAAACTAAAAATTTCAAGACTGACACAATATACAACAAACACAGCAATTTTACAACAAATATAATAATAATATCAGACTACAGTGTAGTACATGTAAACAAAATTTCGTCAATTTTTGCTTCTAATTTCCACTTTGGAAAGGATAACCACTATAAATGTATGGAAGCAAAAAAAAAGATTATTAATCCATTTTTATGCGACGATATTATGTGAATAAAATCTCGAAATTTTTAAACTTTCGACAGCTGAAGGGGTGTTTTCACCCCCTTAAAAATGTCTAGGTATAAAAAATAATATTATATTTATTACTAAAATTCTTTATAGTATATATATAAATAAAATTTCGTCAATTTTAAATTTTCTTAGCACACATTTGAAGGGGTGGTTACACTCCTTAAAAATGTGTGGACACAAAAAATAATGTTATATTTATTATTAGAATTTCGTATAATGTGTAAAAACAAAATATCATCAATTTTTAAAGTTTTTAGTACACATATGAAAGGGTGGTTTCAACCCCTAAAAATTTGTAGATGCAAAAAATAATGTTATATTTATTATTAGAGCTCTGTATAGTATCTATAAACGAAGTATCATCAATTTTTAAATTTTTAAGTACACATATAAAGGGGTGGTTTCAACCCCTAAAAATTTGTAGGTGCAAAAACTAATGTTATATTTGTTACTAGAACTTTTTAAGGTACGTATTAACAAAATTTCATCGATTTTTAAATTTTTGAGTTCCAACTTGGAGGGGATGTTTCACCCCTTAAAAACGTTTTTTAGCAGCAACTGATATTTTTTATGTTATTAGATAGCCACTCTCTACATACTGACAATGTTTCAGATTTTTTTTAATTTTCGACTTCTTGCCCTTTCCTTGTTAGTTATAATCATAGGATTAAAAAATTGATTAAACACAAAGAATATAAAGATTCAATTTTTTTAATAAATGAATAACTTGTAACACCTGGTACCTATACGAACAGAATGTGAAGTACCCACGTAAATATTAAACATAGAACAGTCATAAAATACCCTTTTCTCGTTTTTCAAAAAGTTTTCTGCTGTTAAAAGGTACAATTTTCCAAAATTTTATCATAACTATAAAGTACCCCAATATTTTTAAGTTATGCCATATATATATATATATATATATATATATATATATATATATATATATATATATATATATATATATATATATATATATATATATATAATTATATATATATATACATATATATATATATATATATATATATATATATATATATATATATATATATATATATAATAAATTTTAGTGAATAATATTTTCGGTTTCTAGGGACCTCAAAACAAATTTCTGTCATAGACAAATGTCTGTTCTCGGGCTCAAGTCGCGTCATGACAGTGACTGTAATAGCTGAATTCCATTCTGGAAATTCGCTAAAAGCACAGTTATTAAATATAATTAAAATTAGCGAATAATTTGATGTACTTTTATATTCTACAAAATTTAAAAATTACGATGCTCGACCATTTGTACAGTAAGTACTCTAAAATACAGACGATGCTTACCTACATACAATGTTAAATTCTTGAGTACGTTATTTACAGTTAATTAATTCATAATAATTTAAATGTATGAAAATTACAGCTAAATGAGTCTTTAAAGAGCTCAAAGTGCCACTTTATATTTGCAATTACACAGTTTTATTCTGTTAATAACAGAACATCCGATTATCAAGAGAGGTAAATTATAAGTAGTACGCTACTTAACAAGAGCTAACGACCTAGCACTAGCTTTGTATGTAATGTACCAAAGAGAGTTGTATGAAAAACTACTGTAATTAGAAGACACATTATAAAGATTATATGGTGGTGTTCGTTAGGTACTGCAGAACAAACTACATAATAATTATATTATTTAAATTTAAAAAAAATACTCTAATGATTATAAAATGCTGATCATACTTCTTCCTGTTCGATTTTTCTGGCTAAGTATGAAAACCATATAAAAGCAACATTCCGTCTTATAAGCAAAGCTTGGTAAAATTATTTACACAATTTATTCAAAACACAAAATGGGTTTGAAATAATGTTTTGGTCAATTACCTACAATATATCCAAAATTTAGCTTCCTAGGATGACTTGGAGGGAGTAGAGGTGGGAAAATAGATTTTGACTGAATCTAACGCGCCCACAGTTCCCCAGAATTAACTTAGAGGGATGAAATTTGGTATGTTGATATAGTTCGTACCTAGGGTCTGCTTTTTGGAGGTTTTAATATTTTACCCCCGCCCCCGTCATTTTTAAGCTACAATTTTACGCCCTTTTGACGTTTTTGAAGTTTGTACCACTCGCACAGGTCACCCAAATAAACCTAGAGGGCTGAAATTTTGTAATCGGATTGAGTTAGTATCAAGGGGGTGCCTTCTGGGGGTCTCAACTTTTATATCAGACTTTTTTTTCTACAGAATCGTATCCGACTACGGGTCCGAAAACGGATAGCGCCCCTACTCTCGCCTCTCGCCGTTCTTATCGTATAAGCTGTATAAGTCTAATTTTTCAAGGAAAAGTTCGACTGATTAACTTACTTTTATAACATATGCAATACACAAATATTAAGTAATTTAAAAATGTTATTAAAGTCACCGTTTATTTATAAAGTAGGAATTTTGGATTTTTATTATTTATAAAATAGAAATTTTGGATTTTTTTGGAAAGAAAAAATATCTTCATAAAGGCCTTCCAGTTTACTATTTAAGTTCCTTTTTTAATATTTTTTAATAAGCATGGGTAGGAATGCCCTCGTACGAATTGTTTTGGCTTTTTTCCTGCTAACTGCTATCGGCACAAAATTGAAATTTACTGAGATTCAGCCCTTAAAAATGTAAAACCTTTTTTTAAAGCCCCGATCAACCGGACACTCATCATCAGTTTTGAAACCACCAAAACGACAAATCGCTTCTAAATTATATTTCGCTTGTAGACATTCAATACCGAAGATAAAGGGATAAATTCCGTGATGGAGCCCCGCTGCTCACGGCGTTTTTTTTTTTTTATAACTGTTATTTATTGATTTTTTTTTAACTCATACAGACAGTAAAATGTTCAGAAAAACTCGTTACATATTAAAAAATTAAAGAGTAATATTAATATTGCATGCAAAAATGATAAATATTTTATTCCGAGAAATGTGAAAAATTCGAGCTACTAAATCACCCGAAGGCCTGGGTCTAAAAGAGATGTTTGGAGTCTATGTTAGGGACCGGAACAAAGTGAGAAAATGCTTTTTTAGTCATCAAGTGTATTTTTGGAGAAGCGAATATTTAAAATTTTTTGTTGCGGCCAGTGGCCCGTCATTTCTCTCGCTGGCCCTGCGTATATATACTATATTTTCACAAGGGATTCCTTTTTTAATTATTTAATAAACAATTATTTTTTATTACAACAATATTTTTTTTGGGATATATAAATTTCACGAAGAATTTTTTCAACCTTCTCCCAAATTGCGTGGACTAGCTTTATAGAAGGATGGACATAATGAAACCAATATCTTCTATTTCATAGCTTTTCTTTATTAAAATTGCCAAAATATTTTCGATATGTTTAATATCATCTTCAGTGGCAGAAATTATCTAAATTTCAGATTGTCATTCTTGGATAACAACCAACCATACCAACAATCCATTAGAACAATTTAACTAGTTTTTTTGCATTTCACATGGAAATTTGTCAATCGAAAAAATTTTTTATAAAATAATTACTTTAATTTAAAACAATTAAAAAAGTCAAACATATTTAAAATGTAAAATCAAAAAAAAAAATTTTAAGAGAATTTTTTTTAAATTATCACAGTTTGTACAATGTACTCCTCAAGTACATTGTTATTGGTATGGTAGCACAGTGATCAACTGAACTCTTATCAACTTATTTTTTATAGTTAGGCAGATTAATGCAAAATATTGGTTAGATATTGACACGCCGGACAAAAGCACCAATTTTGGTTTACATATTGGTTAAGTTCTAATCTTTAAGTTTTGAGTAGATCCACTCAATGTCATCACCTACAAGGCGGCCATCTTGAGTAATATCCTCCAAGAACCTGTAATGTTATTGACAAGTAAATATACTTGCTATATGTGCTCGCGACGTTGTTCGCTTGGTAAAAAATTTCTGTTTTGGTACATTTATATCGGTCACTATCTACACCAGTGTTTCTCAACCGCTGTCTGGTTCGCGAACGTATTTCATCAGTCCGCAGAAAGCTGTGTGAAATTACTCATTACAATTTTTATTTTAAATCAACTAATCAAAAAATATATTTTAATGTTATTTGCTATTTCAATACGTCGTCATTTTTAAAATTTAATTATTAATTATTTCACAAGGCCGGACCTATCGATTCTAATGAAATTTGAATATGTTATAGAACAAGCCTAATTTCAATATGTACTACGTTATTCTAATTGTCTTAGACTACGTTTCATGAAGAAGTTCTTGAATTGCTCGAAAAGTACGATTATGTCGACACAGTTACCCTCTAATTAACTACCCCTGGACTTATTATTACGTAGTTAGCTAACAACAGGTCAGTTAGATATTTTTTCGTAGGTTTGAAATCTGTAAACTAAATTTTAATATATGTTATTTTTTACTCTCTTTTTGAAAAATTAACCCCCAAATTTTAATCCCCAACCACTTGTGTTGATGTAATTTCAACAAATTTCATATCAATAAATAGGTCTTTAAATACAGTAATATGTTTAATTCAAACTTTTTATCTGTCATACCGTTTTCAAGATACGAGTATTATAATGAAAAAAAAATTAAATTTTGACACCAATTTTTGAAGTCATGCCAGTTTATTGAGCTTAATTTGACTTCTGAGTTATTATGTTTACAAAGGGAGCTTATTTATATTAAATTTCATTTTAAATAAATCAAAGTACTTAAGTAAATAAATCAAAGTATCAAAGTACAAAGAAAATCGATTTTTTTTCCACAATTTTAATAGAAAACGTAAAAATAAAGTTGAAAGAAAATTCCTAACGGTTCCGGAGATATTTACATAGGGTGAAAGCCCTCATTACGGAACACTATTTTTAGGTGTGTCTTTAAAGTAGCTTATAAAAATTAATAAATAAATTAAACACCCATTTTTTTTAAATAAGCATGAAACCAAGTTTTTATCAATCCAATGGATATGTTTTTAAGAAAATCTAACCAAAAAATTTTGATTTATTAATGTTTTTGTTTTATAATTTGTTGACATCTATAAAAAAATGGACAGAATATATTAACACAGAACACATGGACAGAATATATATATATATATATATATATATATATATATATATATATATATATATAAATCATATTTAAACGAAATAAAAAGGTGATTTAGCTCTTATAATCTCTTAACTGGACTAATAAAAATTATTTGTATAGTTTTATTGCACTAACTTCGAAAATTAACTGGAAAATGTTGAAATTTATAAGGCATGTGTTTCTATAAATAAGCATTGATCAAACGCAAAAGAGACACATTCAACAAAAACTGTTTAATATATTTATGTATTTCTTTAATTAAGTAAGGAAACATTAAATGCGAGGTGAATTTAAATTGGAAAACAATCATTCCATTAATAATAATTTTTGTTATCAGACGTTTCTTTCAGAAATAACTTCATTAATATGTAAATGTCAAAACTGTTCGAGTATTGGATCGCGTTCCATAATGGGGGCTTTTACGTTAATTATAATTTGTAAATGAAGTAAAAAAAGGAAATGTTTCTTTTGGACACGCGGAGTTTCCGCGAAATAACTTTCTTTTAATGCGGTAATACTGACATCTTAAAAAGTAATTAATTTATAAAACTAAATCTTGGTTTTTTGTATTCATGCCCATTATCATTTAATGTATTGCCCAGTATGCAAACTAAACTTGTGGGCTTAATATGCACTTGTTCAATATTTATTGCCTCCCGTAGGTGCATTTTTATGCCCTAAAACGTGATTTTTTTGTAATAGTGCGCCATAATTACAATTTTTAAAATTTTGAATTTATTCTAATTTGCACACTGGAGAACACAATTTGTAATAAAGTGCCGTTTGCAATATTTGTTTCAAATGTTTTGGACTGAACTTATCGGTTTTACTGTTTCCCTCTCTTTTTGCGACCTCCGCTTCAACGCTCTTTATAATAAAAATGAGGGAAAAAAATTTTTTTGTAATTTTAAATGTTTGTTTAATAATGTAAGGAAAAAAATGTACCTAGCTAGTTATAAAATCACTGAGAAAAAAATGATTGGAAATTGCGATTTTTTTGATCGAAAAATAAGGACATTTCCTTAATGAAGGTACTCAAACATGGGTTGCATTTTTAAATAGATTACCTGTTGCATCGAAAGCCTTGCAAGCTTTGATTTGGCAAGCTTTGATTCTTCTTCTGTTCGTTAGCTTGCCTTTTTAAATGGCAATGGGAATTAAAAAAATTATTGATTTTCGAGGTTTTACTTAAAACAAAGTTCTCTTTAGCTTCCTTTTCTTTTCTTAATTTCTTGTATTGTATGCCACTTTAACGTTTTCTCCCATTTACCATTTTCTTGATGTATAGTAGAAAATATGACACTTGATAAATACAAAACGCATTAATAAATAAATGCTATATCATTATATACAGGTATAAACATAAACAACCAGATTTCCAGGAAATTGATCCAAATTAATTGTTGCAAAAACTGTACATTTGAATGTTACAGTTTTTCTGTGAATGTTACATTTTGTCAATGTGAATGTTACATTTTTTCTGACAATTTTGGATTTTTAATTAATAATTATAATAGGGGATAGTAAGAGTAATCAGTTAAATAAACCAGAATACCGATAATACACGGAGAGAAAAATCATATTTTTTTTGTAGATAAAATTTCAGAAAAATTACCATGCTTTCTTATAATGCGTGCGCGATCGACAACCAAAGTAAAAAATATTTTACGATCATGTAAATATTATTAAATTAAAACGTAAAAAGTATTAGTCATGGCTTCATAAAAATTGTTGTGCTAGCATGGTAAAATTTAATGTGCTAACACAACTTCTATCGCACTCTTATGCATATATGTTATAGTTTAATTCTATTTGTCGTACTCTTTCATTTGCGCATCTGACCCGCAACCTTATGTTGGTTGGGCTGTACGCACTGAGGAACAATATACGTATTCAAACCTGCTTCGAAAAACTTCGAAGACGCCCGATCTTTTCCGACCTTCGATTCTTTATGATGCATACAAAAATGATTGGCAACAATATATTCTAATACTGAAGATAGTGAAGTAACAAAATGATGAATTAAACGGGGACAGTCCGTCCTGTAAGAGAGTGTAATGAATACTGCTTGCTGCTTGTAAGACAGTCTAATGAACCAAGGTGCTTGGTCCGACCAAGTTGGTCGTCACACCACTCACCAGCCTGGTTATATGACTTGCATGTATGAGTGGGTACATTTCAACAGCGTTGATACCTTCTTTCTCTTTCTTTTTCTCTACTATTAGCAAATAGCATTTGAATAATTATAAGACGGCATGGTAATTTTTGTAAGAAAAACAATTAAAAAATATTTTTCTGTCGGGAATGAAACTTTTTACTGCGCTGTTTTACAAATTTTACGGAGCTAATATTACGGAAAGAATATTCTATCCTTTAAATTTTCTATGATTAATTATAATTTTTATATTTTTACCGTACAAAATTGAATATGTTCGCCTTTTACACGTCGATTGTAGTGCTGAGCACAGTAATTTTTCTATGAATTTTCTCTTCGTGTACATTTAAATACATAAATTAGTAAATAAATATCCTAGCACAAGATGTCAAGACAAACAAAAATTTTTTACGATAACTCACGTGTTTCGTAGAAGTACAGTAGACTTTTGGGTGAAAACGATAATTCCTTTATAGTTAAAAACATAGTGGAAATAATTTTTATATTTGCTTGCACTTAACAGAACTAGTTTTTATATTATAAATTTGTCTGAATCTAAAATGATCATTTCTTAACACAAATTTTGTCCCCTCCCCTAAATTTGCCACCCAGGCAAGTGCCTGGTCTGCCTGTGCGTAAATCCGCCCCTGGCTAATGGTTATCGACTGGTTATTTTTAAATTTATTTTAGTAATTTTAGTAAATGAAGTGTTTTTTGTCAGACTGATATAAGTGTCAATAAAATATTATAGCGGTTGTAAAAAGCCGTATTGAATTTTCAAGAAATACGGTGAGGTATCAAAATAATGCAAAAATAAGAAACAATAAAGAAAATTCATGATATACCACAGACTAAAACATATAACTCGTCATTCAGTTCGTGCAAATTCTGTTGTGTTCTGTATGAATTATTTTTGTTGTATTCACTGGCATCTTTTCTTACTTTTTAAACTGCATATAATAAGAATTCATACCTGAAACAAAAGAAAAAATCATTAGAACATACTAATTGTTAAATCCCGTTTAACATTTTCTAATTTTAATATTTTATTTTAAACTAGCTGTACCCGTGACGTCGTTCGCGCAACGCATTGTTATAAACTCAATGAAGTATATAAGTGTAATACAATAATTGTACAGAACTTGCATAGAACAATAATTTTTGCGTGATGCGTGCACATTGCATATGCTCAAAATGGTTTTTATATTTTCCCGTGGAAATGAGACACTTTCCCGGAGTAAAAAGTATATTAGATGTTGACCCAGGTAATAATTTGTCATTACACCAATTTTTATCAAAATCCGTCCAATAGTTTTTGCATAATGCATGCACATACTCAAAATGGCTTTTGTATTTTCCCGAGGAAAGGAAACATTTTCCCGTAATAAACAGTATCCTAAGTGTTGACGCAGGCAATAAGCTATTACCCCATCAAATTTCATCAAAATCCGTTCAATAGTTTTTGCGTAATGTGTGCACATGCTCAAAATAGTTTTTCTATTTTCCCGTGGGAATGAGACATTTTGCCGGAATAAAGAGTATCTTGGATGTTGACCAAGGCAATAACTGATCACCATACAAAGTTTCATCAAAATCCGTCCAATAATTTTTGCGTGATGCGTGAACCGACAGACAGATAAAAGATTTAAAAATCGCTGTTCTGATATCTATATCGATAACTATATTTACAGTACCAGTATAATTTTCAAAAAATATTCCAGGTATAGAAATGGTCTTGTTACAGTTTTATTATATGTATAAAATAGTATAGATATTGTCGCCGTATGTTAGCGCTATCTGATTGGTAGAGTGTTAACTATTCATTTAAACATGCGAGAATTGTCGAATTGACACAAGTCGCGCACAAAGTGCGCGTGTGTTCTACGTAAACACAAATTAATTATTTCCTTTTTTGCAACAGTTTTTATTAATTATTGTTTGTTCAATCGACTGGCTTAAAAATAGAACCTTTACTTAATAACCAACCAAGTAACTTAAAAAATCAGTGTTCTTATTACTGGTCCTTCGCTTGCTACATTTGCTATCGAAGAGAGCACAAAATCTAACGACTTAAAAACAAGATAAATCTGTTATCACCAACGGGAAACCGTCCACTAATATATTACAAAAAAAGTAGGCAATCATGTTCCGCATATTTGAAATTAGGCTGCTATTTACATACCCATGTCAAAGACATCTATATTTTATCAAAAGAATATGACGGTGTAATTGATCAACTTTGTTAATATTTCTATGACTAGTCAGATATTCTTGTTTATTTTTATTTGATCATAGATTTGATCCAAAATCTTTAATACATATCTAACAAGTAAAGGGCCCGAGGCCGGACCTATCGATTTTGATGAAACTTAGATATGTTGTAGAACACTAAAAAATAAGCAACACGTATTTTTTTTATCGGCGGAAAAACGGTTTGAAGGGGTGAAATCGCCCTCTAAAAATTGGGGTAAAAATTTAATATTTTAAATACCTCGAAAACGGTAAGAGATAAAGTAAAAGTGTAAATTGGCAGTATTGCTCTTTTTTAAAGAGCTATCTATTGATATGCAATTCGTTCAAATTGTGTCAACAGGGGTGGCTGGGGGTTAAAATTTAGGGGTTAATTTTGCAAAAAGGGGATGAAAATTGAACAATATAAAAATTCTGTTTACACATTTGAAATCTACGTCCGAAAATCTAATTGACCTGTTTCTGCTCAATGTCCTAATATTAAGTCTAGGGGTAGTTAAACAGGGATTGACTGTGTCGAATAGTCGTACTAGTTGGGTAGTTCAAGAAGTTTTTCTTCATGGAAAATAGTTTAAAACATTTAGAATAACGTAGAAATGAAATTCTCGATTTCAAAATTGAATTTGAGCAACACTGGAGAAGGGGTGAGTCACCCTCTTAAATTACAGACTAGTTAACATACACTCAATTTTAATATTAACACACTGACAGTGGGTAATAATGTCACAATAAGTGGTTCTGAAGTTGGACTATCGTATATAAGGTTTTTATTAGATTTCCATTCATTTTGAAAATATCGTTATTTTCGGTATCGATAATTTTCGATAACAAAAACTATAACATCCATTAAAAAACAAACCTTATAAAAACCTTACATACGACAGTCCAACTTCAGAAGCACTTATTGTGAGATTATTACCCACTGTCAGTGTGTTAATATTAAAAATGAGTGTATATTAACTATAGTATGTAATTTAAGAGGGTGACTCACCCCCTCCCCAATGTTGCTCAAACTGAATTTTGAAATCGACAATTTCATTTCTACGTTATTCTAAATGTCTTAAACTATTTTCCATGAAGAAAAACTTCTTGA
The DNA here is from genome assembly GCA_035578155.1 of Brachynemurus nebulosus. Taxonomy (NCBI): domain Eukaryota; kingdom Metazoa; phylum Arthropoda; class Insecta; order Neuroptera; family Myrmeleontidae; genus Brachynemurus; species Brachynemurus nebulosus. The sequence goes on from JAPWDM010000002.1 coordinate 21,242,313, forward strand.
ACTACCCAAGTAGTACGACTATTCGACACAGTCACCCCCTAGTTAACTACCAAGTTAACTAGACTTAATATTAGGACATTGAGCAAAACAGGTCAATTAGATTATTTGACGTAGATTTCAAGTCTGTAAATAAAATTTTTATATTGTTTAATTTTCAACCCCTTTTTTGCAAAATTACCCCCTAAATTTTAATCCCCAACCACCCCTGTTGATGTAATTTGAACAAATTTAATATCAATAGATAGCTTTTTAAAAAAGAGCAACATCGCCAATTTAAACTTTTGCTCTATCTCTTACCGTTTTCGAGATATTTGAAAAATTAAATTTTAACCCCAATTTTTGGAGGGCGATTTCACCCCTTCAAACCGTTTTTCCGCCGATAAAAAAAATAGGTATCGCTTTTTTTTTAGTGTTCTGCAACATATCTAAGTTTCATCATAATCGATAAGTCCGGCCTCGGGCCCTTTACTTGTAAGACCTCATTAACAAATGGGATAAAATTAAAAGTAGGTATATACTATTAAGTTATAATAGTCACTTTAAAACAAAAATAACAAAAACACAAAGACTAAAAACTACTTAGGTTCGTTTAATTTTGCTTTATTTGTTACTTTTTGATGACATCATCGCACTTCTAATTAATTTCAAATATAGGGTAAAGGCAGCTTAGAGTACGCAGAATTTAAATAGGTTTTTATCTTGTCTATGAATACCGTGAATATCGAATTTAACAGTTTAATAGTTTATAGCACGATACCTATTTATAGTGGACCAAATACTATTCAATTCGCGCCAATTTTTATTTAGTTATTTCGTAAAAGCAATTAAGGTACCTCAAATCAAACAAATGTTATAAAAATTGCCATTTTTTTAATAGAGTGTATTTTGTCTTTAGTTCATTCAAAAGGTAAGATAGTTGCCTTTATAAATTCTAAAAACATTTTATTTTAAACTCAAAGATACAATTAATTTTTAACTGTTAACTTTTAACTGACAAAAACAGATTCTTATAAGAGTATGCACCCTAGAAGTTCATAAGAGTACGCACGTTTCTATTAAATTTCTATTTATTTTTAAACGGGTTTTTGAAAGATGAGTTATCAACGAAAATTCAATAGGAAACTGATATTTACAGAAAGTATTTTGAAAAATATCCAAGAAAAAATAAAAAATGAAGAAACAAGAGAACTATATCAAGAAAAATGGATATAGCGGAATGCACTCTTAGAAAACGACTTAAACTTAGAAACGTTCCATGCTCCCTTGGGAGATCCAAAAGAACATTTTGAGAAATTATGGGGCAACAATTGGTTGAACATATTCGCGAATTAGATATTATGATTTATAGAATAACGTTATAGCAAGGTTAAAATAGACTGCATCTGGATATGCCGTATCAAATAATATATCACATCAGTTTAATGACAAGAAGAAAAATAGCAGGAAAAACATGGGTAGCAGATTTTTGTAAAAGGCAGAATTTAATTTTTTGTCGACCAGAAAAATATTCATTAGCGAGGATGGTGAGCTTCAGTCAGACACAAGTAAATAGGTTTTTTCAGTTTAGAAACACTTTATTCGAAGTATCACTCCGATGTTTCTCAAATATATAATATGGATATGATAAGTTGTACTCCCAACAAAATTCCTAAAATGTATAGAATTAAGGGAAAGCATTCATTTTAAAAATTTATTTGTGAAAATTGTTAATGCGTACTCTTAAAATAACCTACGGCGTACTCTTAAAAGCAAGTGCTTGTAACAGTACCTTTTTGCAAGTTAGAGAAAAAATATTTTTTTCCCTATTAAAATTTTAAAATTATGGTTTTTTATCATTAGTAATAAGTTTAATAGAATATTCTTTTTGTAACACAACTTTTTTATTTTTACTTAAATTAAAAATAAAGGCGCTCTTACTCAAGATCTACATAGATTCTCCGTTTAATCACTCAGTTGCTTATTTTAAACCAGCAATAAGAAATTATTACAAGAAAATAAATGATTTTTCTTAAATTCTACAGTTATTATATAAACTACCAAAGTGCGAATCCGATTCGCACATCAAAGGCTCCACACAATACTGGAAATAAACACAATTAGTGTCAAGTTGGTTTAATATTCATTAGTCTACCAATTTTTAGCGAGAAATATAATTACAGTTATCATTATTTACAGGAAGAAAAACCAGATAAGTACATCTAATTTTGTGTCATTTGTTGATAAGGTTAGAGAAATTTTTATAAAATTCGCCTATGTATTTCCAATATAATGTAAATAGGAAATATTTCCAATTACTTTTATAATTATAATTAGAGTCACTCAACATCGTTATCTATATATACATATAAAAAAAAACTGACTGATCGATCAACGCACAGCCTAAACCGCTGGGCCTAGAAACGTGAAATTTTGAATAGGGATTTCTTATATAACGTAAGTGAGCACTAAGAAGGGATTTTTGGAAATTCACCCTCTAAGCGGGTAAAATAGGGGATGAAAATTTTCATGGAAATCTGTAATGTTTTGAGTTAGAAATATGAAAATTGGTGTTAGGTTACTGGTTTGAAAATAAAAGATTCAGTGCTTTTAAAAATTCATCCCTTACGGGGGTGAAACAGAAGAAGAAACTTTAAATGGAAGTCTGCCACTTTTATAATTAGAAATGTGGAAACTGATATGGTATGATATGCTGGTGATTTTAAAATTGTTAAAAATTCATTTTTTTAACGCGTAAATTCTAATCCTAATTCCTAACTAATATTATAAATGCGAAATTTATTTGTTAGTTTGTTTGTTTATTTGACTGGTTTTCACGCCTCAACGGCGTAACCAGTCAACTCGAATTTTTGCACAGACATAGCTTGGGAGACAGAGGCGGTTATAGTTCATCTTTTAACTCGGGAAAATATTTTATTCCCGAGGGAAAATCTATTCATTTACGACAGTTGACTATTAAAAAGCGAATATTTGGTTTCAAACTTTGTATATTGTTGACAAAGGAGATGGAAAAGAACACAGGTGACTTTTTATCCTGGGAAAACGATCTCAATCCTGTGGGAAAATGTATTTTAAATGAAACAAAAAATATATTGTTTACTGCCACGCGAGCGAAGCCGCGTGTAAATGCTAGTTCATATATATTTAATTAATTATTTTACTTTTGTATCAAATGAATAGACACGTATTTATACACTCTCAAATATGTAGATATCCTATATTTTCAACACTACAAATTTACAAATTATCAATACATTTAAGTTCCCATACAAAAGAGGTAAAGTATTTTGATAAAGGTTTCCTAAAGTATCCATGCTTGTATTAATTTTCATTTGAAACTGAAATATAACCCCAAATACTTGTACGCAAATAACATAACTCTTTTAATACTCGATATTCAAGATAAAGTGAGTTAAGGACGTTACCTTGGCACATGCAAGTATAAAAAATTGTGAGCCTATAACTACAACATCAGTATCATCAATGTTGACAGATACATGCTGGTGGTTAATACTCTTCATAGCATTATGTACTGCATACTTTTAAACACAGCCTATACCGGAAAGAAGTTGGCGCCGAAAATTGGAAAATCTTTCTGTTTTTTATATGGCTAAATTGCTCCAAAATTGCTCCTTTGGAATCAGTAATTGCCCCACCTGGAACTTAATTACTTAATTAGTTATTTACAAACAAAAAAACTTTTTTGTTCGACTATTTCTATTATCAAAATCTTGTCAAATAATGCATTTTTATACAATTACTTTATATCAAAAAATTGCTCCCAATTTGCTCCATCTAATTTAAAAGTTAGTTATTAATTTCTCTGAATAATAATTAAAATATATTAAAATAAAAAATATTATGAATTAGGTTATGTATTATTAAAGCGTATAGGCAATCCATTATACCTTTAAGTCGTTTGCATATATTTAAGGATAACTGAATTTTGACAAGTTAAATAACATTATAAAAAAACAAAATATTTTAATAATTATTCAAAAAAATTAAGATTTAGCTTTTAAATTAAATAGAGCAAACTGGGAACAATTTATTGACGTAAAGAAATTATATAAAAAAGTATTATTTTGGAAGATTTTGATAACTTAAATAACGGAAAAAAATTTTTTTTTTATAAAAAACTAATTAAATAATTAAGTTTCAGGTGGATCAATTACTCATTTCAAAGGAGCAATTTGGGAGCAATTTAACCATATAAAAAACAAAAAGATTTTTCAACTTTCGGCTCTAACTTCTTTCCGGTACAGTCTATGTGTATACACCAACACAATCAAAACTTTTTACCATTAAAAATGTGACAACATAGCAACGCTATATTATATACATACATGGGGGTTGGTTTGACCAGTTTGACTGGTTTTAGATCATTTATGAATTCGCTTGCATTTAACCAATGTTGTCAAATTTTAAAATTAAAAAATCTTCATGATTTATAAAAACAGAAAAAGCAACATTTTTGACATATGTATTTTTTGATTTTGTGCTTAAATTACGTGATGAAAAGTTTCAGTTTTTTAAAGAGATATTTAAAAATGTGTGCACTCTACATAGAGAAGTTTTTTTTTAGTATGTAGTTTTTTCTTTCTAACCATAAAATTCTAAAAACCTACTGGGATCTGTCGAATGACGATATGACATTTGGTGTTGAAAAATTAGACTATTCTTAAAGAGCATTTGCTGAAATGTCATTTATGAGCTGAATTTTTTAGATCTGAAAATACATACCCTTGATTTAATTTTTTCATTCATTTACAGTTCTCCAGTTATTTTATGACTTTGCTATTTAAATTTGACGTTTGTGTACTCTAAATTGTAATATTCACTAATAGTCTAAGATCCCGCAGCTGATTTCTGCAGGTATCTGTTTTTTTAATGAAACTTAATTTAAATGAATTATTAAGGAGGGAGTTCAAATAAAAAAGCCACTTTTTTATTTATGATTATTTTGCTTTTTGAAATTTTTTTTTAAATTAGGGAGGGTTTCAAATAGAAAATTTTGTTTTTGAAACATTCATTACTCTTCCCTGTGAGGGGACGGGGCCCTTTTTCATAAGTTTTTAAGTATGTACAAGGAACGCCATATCTCAAAAAGTAATGAATATTTTTTAAATATTTTTTCATTATTTTATTCCTAAAGGACCTGTACATAAAGCTGAGTATGGGTTACAGGTAATTTTAAAAATTAACTATAAAATTGTAATCCCAAACTTCTAAAAAATATAAAACCCAATTTTTATTTAAAAAAAAATGTTTAAAAATAGTTACAATTGTTCAAATGGAAAAACCATACTCCACTTTATGCGCAATATGTTTATGAACAAGATTTAATAAAAATTAAGTCTCTATCGTTTCTAGAACTTGAGATATGATTTTCCTTGTCGAGAAAAACACAACTTTTGGGAAACGGTAAAAAACAAAAATAATAACAAAAGAAGCGGTTTACTCACTGTTTATTAAAACGTCTACAAATCTTAGTACATACTATAACTCATGTACACACCAAAATTAAATATTACTAAACAAATCGCGAGGGGGGGCGACCGTTATCTGCAAAGGAGCAGCAACTTGGCTGTGCGGCGGCTCACAAATAAATATTTTTCTACTTGAAAAAAAAAATTTTTGGCCATGTTTTATATATCACCGTGTTTGTAAAGAACCACAGAACAAAATAAAAACAAAAAACGAGATTTGAAAAAATTGTAGTTTATTAGCCGTTTCTGGCGTGACTCCCTCCTTAATGGTAATGTAATACATTGCTCCCAGGGTGCCAGCTCTCAATCGGCCGCAACCTCTAGGTTGTCAGGTGTTAACAGGTATGTTGTTGTTAATAATTTACTATTGAAAAAAAATTATACATATTGATCAATCAAGGCAATGAAATATGTATTACATTGTATATATGTAATAATATGTCATTACCTTGATTGATCAATATATATATAAAAAAATTTTTTTAATAGTTGCAGCTGAGATGTGATAAGAAAGTAATTAACTAAAAGTAATGGCAACCATAACTTGTGGCAACCATAATTTTTTCACAGGCAACCATGTATTATCGGGTTCAGAAAAAATAAAACTCTAGTGTCTAATTTTCTCAAAAAACACGTGACCGTAAATTATTAACAACAATACACCTGTTAACACCAGGTAACCTAGAGATTGCGGCCGATTGAGAGCTGGCAACCCGGGAGCTATGTATTACATTACCATTAAGGATTCATTTAAATTAAGTTTCATTAAAAAAACAGATACCTGCAGACATCAGCTGCGGGATCTTGTACTATAACTCATTCACGCATTTTTTTCATATTTTAACCACATTTTAACTGTTTACAGGTGTCAAATTTTCTCTTCTTTAACAAAATTCCTTTACTACGAACTTGTGTCAACCCAAATACAAACAGTTCTAACATTTATCATTTTTTCTTAATATAGCACTGGTTACTATATATAAAACTACTGTTAATGCACTTTTTTGTCAGCCATTTTTCTGAAGCTCCTCCTTTTGGACAGACGCAATACTTTCCAACCTCTTTTCTATACTTACCATGTTAAAAATCGAATTTTAATCATAATTTTCTCGGGTTCTGTGTGATAAATGTAATTTTGGAATTACAACTAAATTAAGATATTATTGTAGACAATTAGTCGCGTCAATAAAGGTTTTTCCACGGAAGTCCTCAGAAACAGCTACGATTTTGATGATTTTTTTTTAAATTTTTGTTTTTTTATATTATTTAAAATCAGAAACCTTTCAGAGGGGGGAAATAATTATTTATATTGTTTAAGGCGGACCGCTAGTGTATGACCGCCTGAAAAAAGGCGGTTAAAGGAAACTACTGTATGGAATGTTTTAATATTTTAAGGATATAGTCGCTGATTGATATATAATAAATTCATGATAAAATTTTTGGACCAAAAAATTGAAAATTCAGTGAGTTATTCGCGATCTCAGTTACGACAGTGCTATCAGTTACGACACATTCTCTAAATAACAACCGGTGGTTTACCACTACGAAAAAAAAACTATTTATTTTTCTTACAACTATAGAGTAAGATGACCGATCGAAGTATAAGAGAATCTGACGTCACAACCCACTTCCCATTACGTCATTGACAGTTTTAAAAAAACTATTTTAATTAATTTTTTCATGATAATTTTTCATCATCATATCGAAGATCGCAAGCTTCTGACCACAGCAATCGTCTGTTCCCGCCGGTAGTTGTAACTTTGCCTAAACAATGTTTTAAGTAAGTCAATATTTTGATCGTGATAAAAGAATGGCAACATTCAAATTATTCACCTGTATAATAAGTTACGAATTCACAGGTTGACACTTAGGTATTTTGTACAAAATATTTTAAACGAATAAGTATTTTGAAAGATCAATTTCTGTGCAATATACCTATTTAAGAATTTATTTATTATGTAAGTCTTATTGCCCTAGCCCACTTTACTTGTAATATTATTGTAAAAATCCTGTACCTTCCATACTACATTATTTCATGTATACATGTATGTACGTTAATTAATTACCAATAATTTGTATATACATGCGAGTACCTATGTACGTAAACACTTAGTAGATGTGTATAATATACTTGTCAGTGTTTTACAAATTTCCAATAAAGCTAACAATCATTATCCGAATGTAACTAATTTATTATATTTTCCATTATGTACAACTTTACAGAATGGAAATTTAGATAGATATTTTGAAAATTGTTTTCATACAATGAAAAATCAAAGAAGGGATACCAACTCCATAAATTAAAATATCAATCAAAATCAAACATAATTCATTTTGAATCAATGATCTTTTGAATATCGAAAATGTGTTCAGTAGATAGAGTCGATCAGTGTATGTATGTATGTTCTCATTTTTAAAATAAAAGGAATTAAATAATGAAATTAAGATACTCATTCTTAACATCTTACAATTTTTTATATCCGTATGAGTATCACTTACGCAATTGGATTTCTTTATTTCGGCGCATTGATGTAATTGGTCCACATAAACCGAGTCATCCGAGTTCTTTTCTGGCATCTGTTACCCATCAATAATACCGCCAGTACCATAGATTACTGATTAATAATAGGTATTATCACTGATCTGAGCATCACTTTATGGCATTTCATACTTGTAAATAATAAAACAAATATTTTTCTTTTAACAGCCCATTTTCAAGCCTAAGGAAATGGCCCCCATAGCCGATGTCTGTAATAATATATGCAGTAATATTGGTATCCCAAGTGATTACCAAATAGAGGATCATTGACCCTGAACCTTGATTTGTCATTGAGATATTAATCAAAATGTGTGTGAGTGCTGTAATTTTTCAAACTCAATTTTCTCAAAAACTGTAACACCTAGGAAAATAACAGCGACGCCAAGGTAAGCAAGATTCTGTATTTTTATGAAAGGTATAAATATACTAGAACCATACTACAAAATAAAATATATTTTTAATACAATTATTTTAAATTTTCAAAATTTAGGGAAACATGTTAAAAAAATATATTATAAAGTCCCAAGTATTACTTAAATTTTGACGTCGGTTTTATTTTTCTAGGTGTTATAGTTTTTGAAAAAACTGAGTATGAAAAATTACAGTACTCACACATATTTTGGTTAATATCTCAAGGATAAATCAAGGTTAAGGGACAATGATCCTATATTTGGTAATCACTTGGGGTACTAATGTTACTATATATATATTATTACAGACATCGGCTATGGGGGCCATTTTCCTATGCTTATCTTGTTGCTCTATCCTTTATAGAATCGTTATTACTTTTTCTACAATACGAATATGGAAATCACATTATCCAGTTAAATAAAATCAGAACAAAAATAAACAACTCAATTTCTGTTACAATTATAAAATTAAAAATAAAAAATCAATAAAATCATATGAAATAAACCAATTGAAAAAAAAGTAATTACAAATCAAAAATGAAATATACACAAAACAATATCAAATTGTTCGTGGGAAGATTTATTTTATAAAATTATAAATTACGAAAACGTTATGTAAACAAAAATACATTAAATGAAATGTAATTATTCAAAAATGTAAATTAAAGTCATTATTTAAAAATTATTATTTCGCTCGTATGAATAAACCCAGCTTTTAAATAACAATTTGTGCAAAATATAACCAAACCTCTAAATTAAAAATATAGTTTAAAATTCCAATATATATATATATATATATATATATATATATATATATATATATATATATATATATATATATATATATATATATATATATATATATATATATTATAAGTGTTGTAAAATTATGATTTTTTAATTGAATAAATTGAATAAAAATTATAGTGGTCAACATTAATAATTAAAATGAGCAATTGATATTCCTTAAGTACTATTAAAGTAAAAATTTTACTACTAGTTACTTTTCCGATTTCAGTCCCCAAAAGAGAGAGAGTGTCCATTTTTTCACTTTTCAGTTTGATAAGACCAAAAGTGTTTCAGCAGGTATACACAGTAGCCCAATTATGTAGTATATTAAGGTTAGCAATAGGTTATTTCACCGTACCTGCTGAAGTACTAAATACTGTGGCATTTCAGGATTTTTAAAATATTACACAATATTAACACGTTAACAGAAAATAAGATATTTAAACGAGTTAACTATAAAGTATTTTAAGTATCACAGTATTTTACAATATAAGTTCGATAAGTTGCTTTTACTGATTGAGAAAATGTTGCGAGAACGAGACCCACAGAGTCGAGTTTTTGTAATTTTCAAGATCAGTAAAGGCACTTAACGCATCGTGTATTGTATAGTTTTTGCACGATCGATTTAAAATTATTAAAGAATAAAACTATAGTAAATAAAAAATAAAATTCCGATAATATACTTAGGGGTAAAATTTACATTTCTATGTTATCACATAGAATGCCATGAATAAATAATATTATAAATTTTTAAATACGAATATTTGTATTGACAATTGACAAGTATATCTGTAAATAAAAAATTAAATGTCAATATTTAATTGGCCTGATATATTTTTTTGAATTTTCTATTAAAAAAATTGAGGAAAATAGTTGGTTAAACTATAATATTAGTGGGAATAATGAAATTGATGAATTTTAATTTTGGCTGCAAATTTATTCTCGTAAAATGAAAGGAAGATTATGAAAACCACAGAAAATTTTAATGACTGAGCAATCTTTTGAAATGTCAATAAAATATGAAGACTAATGGCAACAATAATAATATAATAATGTGCAAACTAGTGAAAATGTTCATATTAATCGATTAATTTTCCTAATTGTTCGAGTTGTACTTCTAATTTCAATATAAATAAATAATTACAATCATTTTTGAGCTAATTTCACTTACCGCACTCCTATTCACTTACCAAGCACCTATTTTACTTACCGCATTGTTCATTTTTGGTTTCCATGAATATAAACAAACGTTCGGGAAATACACGATCGCGCAAAAAATATTTTTGCACGATCGTGTATTTTCATGCATTTACCGAGGCTGTTGACAATGCTGGTAAGTTACATTTCCCGAACGTTTGTTTATATCCATGGAAACCAAAAAATAACAGTGCGGTAAGTGAAATAGATGCGTGGTAAGTAAATAGGAGTGTGGTAAGTTAAATTAGCTCAAAAATGATTGTATTTATTTATTTATATTGAAATTAAAAGTACAATTTGAACAATTAGGAAAATAAATCCATTAATAATATGAAAATTTTCACTAGTTTGCACATTATTATTATTATTGTTGGCATCAGTCTTCTTATTTTATTGACATTTCAAAAGGATGTTCAATCATTAAGATTTTCTGGGGCTTTCATAATCTTCCTTTCATTTTACGAGAATAAATTTGCAGTCAAAAATAAGATGCTTCATCAATTTCATTATTCTCACTAATAATATAGTTTAACAAACTATTTTCCTCAATTTTTTTTTAATAGAAAATTCAAAAAAAATATTCACGCCAGTGAAATATTGACACTTAATTTTTTATTTACAAATATAGTTGTCAATTGTCACTACAAAGATTCATATTAGTTGTTATGAATATTTATAAATTTATTCATGGCATTCTATGTCATAACATAGAATTATAAATTTCATCTATATTATCTGAATTTTATTTTTTATTTAACACATTTTTAATTTTTAATTATTTTAAATCGATCGTGCAAAAAATATTATACAATACACGATGCGTTAAGTGCATTTACTGATCTCGAAAATTGCAAAAACTCGACCCTACGGGTCTCGTTTTCGCAACATTTTCTCGATCAGTAAAAGCAACTTACCGAACTTATATTGTAAAATACTATTGTCACTACTGAAGTTTAAAAAAATTAATATTCTCTATGTAAAATTCTCTAGTAACAATAACTTTTTTTTTTTTTGAAAATCATAACCTACCTAAATCCTGAAACTATACAGTATCTCACAAAAGTGTTTAGACAAAAGTTTCTTTAAAGAAATTTAAAAATTTTATTTAATTTTTTACGAGATCTTTTGTTTCAAAGAAAATAGAAATAAGGGAAATAAATTTTTCAAAATCTGTATTATAAAATTATTAGTTTTTGGAAAGCTTTCGGATAAATCTAATTTTCTGGTGTTTGTACGCTAGTTCTTTTTAAAATATTCCGATAAACATATTTATCTTTAATTTGATCCAAAAAATGTAAATTTCTAACAACTATACATCCCTACCCCATGATAGACGTATGATCATGTTTGACACTATGCAACAGATTTTGTTTTCGAATGGTTTTAGGGACTCGAATGCAGTTGGAGTATCTGAGGATGAAAGCCGAGGATTCTTAAGCATCCCAGCACTTCAGTATTTCAGCATTTCAGATAATCAAACTTCAGAGAGTTATAATATTTGCTGTTAGCTTTAAAGAAACTATTGTCTAAACACTTTTGTGAGATACTGTATGTAAATTCATAATACTATATATGCTATTAATTAGCTGTTTATTTCTGATATAACCTTTTTTTAAAACACCGAATTCAGAAAAAAATAAAATACCCCTGTCGCAGCATCCTGCATAACATAGCGAATTTCCGTTTATAAAAATTAGTTTTTCTCGGAAACTTGTTGACATAGAACAACATTTTAAAGACCTTTTTATGTATTTTTTCCTCCTCTTTTAAATGGTGTAAAAAAATTTCGCAAAAATTGTTGATTAAGTGGAATTTTTGGCAAAAAACTAATTTTTTGCAAGAATAAAAACCATGTTCCTGGCATCCGACGTGTCTGGCTAACGAACTTGTCCAACGGTTTAGCATTTCCAACATTTTCACCAAATCTCTTAAACCTAGGACATTTCGTTCGAGAGTTATCGTGTGGACAGATATATACATATACATACATATTATACATATACATATATATATATATATATATATATATATATATATATATATATGTATATATGTATATATGTATATATGTATATATATATATATATATATATATATATATATATATATATATATATATATATATATGTATATATGTATATATGTATATATGTATATATTTATGAGTATATATATATATATATATATATATATATATATATATATATATATATATATATATATATATAGTAGATATAGTAGTAGAAATTGGAGAGTTCTCAGCCCTCCTCCCTTCCTCCCGATTTTTTGGCCGACCTCGGGAGGAGGTAAAATACCAGGGCGGTTCTAGAAGCCTCCGGTGGTGGGTGCAGTAATGTGAACCAAAATTTTGTCCAACCTAAGTGAACCCAATGAAACTTGATCCAACCTAACGGAACCTAAGGAAATTTGATCTAACCTAACCTAACATAACCTAACCTGACCTAACAAAATTTTTTCTAACCTAACCGAACCTAAGAATTAAAAAATTCCCTAACAGATGGTTCGAGCCCTGTAAATTCGCTACTAGATGTCGTTGCTCGTCCGGATAATAGTGATCCCTGTGTGTAAATTTGAAAAATTGTCAATAGATGGCATCGAAAACATTTTTCGATAGTTAAAAGATGGCGTTGCTAGTCTGAACCATCGCGAACTCTGTACCTAGATTTAAAATTCCATGAAAAGATGGTGTTGCTAGTCTGAACCACCGCGAAACTCTATACCTTGATTCAAAAATTCCATGAAAAGATGACGTTGCTTTCATAATTTTATAATATTTTTATCTGAAAACAGGTTTATACAGGTCTTCCTCTAAATAAAAACACATTTTTTTTATTTTAATAAATTTATTTAAAAGAAATATTTTACAATAAAAATGTTTAAATGTTATTACAATAATATTTGTAGATGGATATGACATTTTCCATGGCGCAAGTTGCTCCGCAATGATGGCCACATCGAGGACTTATGCTGATGTTATGATTCCCAACTTGGGACAAATTGTTATTTTTTCAAAGTTCATGATGGACGCTGATGGTAGTAGTCGTTTCAAATACCGCACTTTTTCTTCACCTTTCGTATAGATGATTCGAATTCCATGCAGATTGTTTATTAAAATGTATTTTAGTTCCTCGTATTCAATATGTCCATCCATCCAGGAGAACCCATGGTGATTTTTCCGCAACCAGCGAGCTGTGCGCTGATCTTTTTCGCTTAATCCGCAAAACGGTATTGGTGATTTGAATACATAGTGTTGTAGTATATAATCTTCACCATAATTTTCTTCGGAAGAATCGAATTTCAACACAGCCAATTCCTTTATATGGAATTCCCCCTTTGTTGTGCTTACAAAGCCTTGGAAATCAACAATCGCAGCGTCGGTCGCCATTACGCGATGTCTAGAGTCAAACTGTTGGGCTTAGAAATCAGTAACTAATGTTCTCTTTAAAATAAAACTGGTTTTATAGGTGCGAGCTTGCCTAAATAAGTCGTATGTATGTTTACTGACGTCATTAAAAGATTTAAATTAATTTTTAATATCATACCCTAAAACTTGATTCGAATATAAAAATTCCCCATAAATTTATGTATAACTATCTGATATTATTAGCATTGTGTAATTTAAATATATGACTATGAGTAAAAATGTTAGTTTTTATTCATATGCCGATTTTTGCTAGCAAAAAGTAATATGTTTGAAAACTATTATCAAATGTTATAAAAAATTCCATTTACAATTACGGTACACCATATATATATATATATATATATATATATATATATATATATATATATATATATATATATTGTATATATATATATATATATATATATATATATATATATATATATATATATATATATATATATATATATATATGGCATGTGTAAAACTACACATATGAGTGAGTAATAATTACACCATGATGGTGTATTTTTCACCTTCGTACACTACGGTTTGTAATGTTACTGTCATTATAGAAGGCATTTAATTGCCTCCTATAATAAGAGTGAAATAGGTCCTTTTTTTGTTAGAGTATATATACAGGCTGTTAGTGAATAAGTGCGAAATATTTTAACGGGTGATTGCTGAGGTGTTTTGATGTAAAAAAGTTCATATTATCCCATGTCCGAAAACGCTTAGTTTCCAACATACAGTGTTCAGTTTCTGGTCTTTTTTAAATATTTTTTTAAATATTTCAAAAACGTTTTGAGATATTCACATTAAATTTGGGATACGCTACGACAGGATAAATACCCATATTCTGAAGTTGACAAAATATTTCCCTTCAAACCAGTGGCCTCCGTACGGCCATATGATGATATATTTTTGAAGAAAAAAAGGGACACCAATGATTTTGTCCAATTTGAAAATGTTTTTTTAAATGTTCTATACATTGTTGACAAAAATGACCTCTTAGTATTTTGTCGTTCATGTGTCCGTTTTCAAGATAAAAAACAAATTTCAATTACTGTTCTTACTACAAAACCGGCTTCGGTTCTCGTATTAACTGCTGAGGTCATTTTATGAAAAAGTCTTACCAACAAAAAGGTGAAGACGCTTCATTTCTACAGTATGACCACACAATTTGTTTTTAATTTAATGTAGAAAAATATTTTTAAAAGGCAAGAAACGGGACACTCTGTATCTTGGAAAATAAGAGTTTTCGGACCTTGGATTATATAAACTATTTTACATAAAAAAAACCTCAACAAATAAAATTTTTCGCATTTATTCACTAACACCTTATATATATATATATATATATATATATATATATATATATATATATATATATATATATATATACATATATATATGCATATATATGCATATATATACACATATATATATATATATATATATATATATATATATATATATATATATATATACATATATATATATATATACATATATATATATATATATATATATATATATATATATATATATATATATATATATATATATATATATATATGTGTATATATATGTGATAATGAACCATAATCATTAGCGGCTTTCAAAAATTAAAAGAAAATTCTTTTTGCAAGGTAAGATTTGCATGTTAATATTTTAAAGGCATGTCAAGCATAATCCAGAAGTAACAAAGTTCGTAAAATTTTGTTCACATTAATTTGGATAATGATGATTTTGCTCTACATACTTCGCAGAAATTAAATATGAGATCTAGCAAAGATATCGGAAAACCAACTTCACCATCGAATTGGTCTTCGAATAAAAACATAAATAACAACACTTTAGCAATGTTCTAGAATGTTCGATACGACAACTAGCAAAGGTACCGGGAAACTAACTTCACCAACGAATTGGTCTCTAAATAAAAGCATAAATAACAAAAAATTAGCAATGTTGTAGAATGTTTTATACGAGAACTAGCAAAGGTATCGGGAAACTAACATCACCATCGAATTGGTCTTCAAGTAAAAGCATAAATAACAAAAAATTTCCAATGTTCTAGAATGTTCTATACGAGAACTAACAAACGTATCGGGAAACTAACTTCACACATCGAATTGGTCTTCAAAAAGCATACACATAAATAACAAAAAATTAGCAATGTTCTAGAATGTTCTATTCGAGAACTAGCAAAGATATCGAGAAATTAACTTCACCATCGGATTGATTTTCGAATAAAAGCTTAAATAACAAAAATTGGATAATGTTCTAGAATGTTCTATTCGAGAATTAGCAAAAATATCAGAAAACTGATTTCGCTACCGGATTTGTCATCGAATGAAAGCCTAAATAACAAAAATTGGACAATCTTCTAGAATGTTCTATTTGAGAATTAGTAAAAAATATCAAAAAACCGATTTCATCACTCATCTAATTATTAAATAAAAGGTCAAATAGCGGAACTGAACAAGAGTTTTAGGATACTTTATTTAAGAAAAATGCAAATATTATACTTTTTTTGCAATTGTATACGTCGTCGTAAATTTTGTACCTAAAGCTTTTATATAGTGCCACTATTTGGCCTTTTTCTCCAAGGAGCAATCTACTGATGAAGTCGCTTTCTCAATATTTTTGTTAGTTTCCGAATAGAATATTCGAGAACATTGCTCAAATATCGTTATTTAGTATTTTCTTTGATGACCTATCTGATGGTAAAGTTGATTTTCTGATATCTATTTTAAGCTTCAAATTGAATGATCTAAAACTTTAGTCAAAATTCCATTATTCGACCATTTCTTTAATGACAAATCCCACAGCAAAGTTAGTTTTTCGATATCTTTCCTAGTTTCCGAATTGAATATTCTAAAACTTTTGTTAAATTCCACTGTTTGATCTATTTTTCAATTGCTAACCAATAGTGAAGTCGGTTTTTTAATATTTTGACTGGTTTCTAAAAAGAGTATACTAAAATTGTTGTCAAATTTTGCAGCTTATCCATTTTTTTAACCCTAGAATCATACGTACACGTCAAAACGACGTACGAACTTGTCTACCTGCTCCAATACTACGACTTGTTGTTACTTGTTTGCTGTGAGATTTCTGTTATCTAATTTATTTGTTATTATAACACACCACATATATTTATTTTGTTTATAGTCATTGTCGTTTTGTTTGTATTGAAATAGTGTCCGTCAAAAGGACGTCGATGTATGATTAACGTATGTTTTTTTTTTAAGATTTTGTACACTACATATAAAAGTTTTCCTAATTTTTTTTAAAACTTATTAAAGATATGGATGTTATAATTAATTAATTTAATGATTATGATAATGTGACAGATGATTATAACTGTCTGACTTTTAGAGACGACATAATACTGAAGTTTTAATATATTGAATCGAAAACTAAAGAATGCATTTCGAATGACTTAATAAAAGATTAACAATTTATTCTGTGGAAAATATTTTAATTTTTATTGTTTTTGGGATCTTATTCGAAAAATTACTAACAAATTTTAGAAAATTTACAAATGTGCCTAATGGGGAAATAACTACATATCTATAGGAATATTTATGACTGAGAAATTTCACATTCTGTAAAGTCACACATGTCCACTGACTCATAATAGTTTATAAATTAATTATTACAATTGATGTATTTATCTATTTTTTAATTTTTATAATAAAAATATGCTTTGATAAAAAGATTAAAAAAAATTAATAAATATTTACATTAAGAAATTTTTCCAAATCCATTTTTTTTAAATATTTTGTTAGCTTTTGTAGTATTGTTATGTAAAAAAAATGTTTTTTGCAAATAAACTCTAAAACTCTCCGTAAAAGTCCATCCGTCAAAACGACGTCGATGTATGATTAACGTTTCTCGTAGACCAACGTATGATTCTAGGGTTAATATACTTACAACAACAATATACAAGTTGTATATACATAGTATATGAGTATGTATTTAGATGAAGACGTGTATTCTTGTAAACATGCATTTAAGTAAGTACGTACACGTGTGTATATCAGTAATGGAATGCATACGTGTTTGCATATTACGGCCCTGGTGATTCGATATAACGTACTTCCCCTTATTTTGTACCGGCCACTACGTTATATTGGAGCTCCTATGTAGTCGGTAAAGCATATTAGGAATTGCATTTTTAGTACGAATCAATTTTTTTTTTTTTGCAATTAATTTGTGTACCTCTAGGCAGTGTAAAACCACTATCCAATTCCATGTATATATGTTGCAAGTGAACTACCACTGGATAGATTCTGGGCCTCCCCACTCTGATAAGAACATTTGTGTGAAACAATCGAGTGAGATCTCTCTCTCTCTCTCTCTCTCTCTCTGTATATATATATATATATATATATATATATATATATATATATATATATATATATATATATATAAATTTTAGTGAAAACTATTTTCGGTTTCTAAGGACCTCAAAACAAATTTCTGCCATAGTCCCGGGCTGAAGTCGCGTCATGACAGTGGCTGTAAGAGCTGAATTCCATTCTGGAAATTCGCTAAAATAAAAAAAAAAAAAACTTGTAATAACACGTGTTTAGAAGTCGCGTGCTTCACCTGTAAATGCAAAAGTTCTACCAAAATGCGAATGCATCGTCTACACGCATGTTACAACTGTATTGGTGTGTTCTGAATAAAATAATGAATGATGGCGAATTTCGACACACATTTTTGCATCGATTTCTTCTATTCCCATACGGTAAAAAAGTTTTCATGAGAACAAATTTTAATCAGCACATTATAAATAATAAGTAGGTATACAAAAGAAAATTTTCCTAAGAAAACTATTTCCTCGATAGAACTTCGTTAAGGAAGAAAAACTGCCCTGGAATAAATATTAATACGGTGACGGTCACTGACGTCATAAGATATCAAGTGAAACCTTACTAACTCATACACCATGTCCTACGAAGTCAACGAGCTAATTAAAAAAAAAAAAAAAAAATTTAAAAAACGTTAATGAAATTTTTATAAGACCACCTGGAGAGCTTTATTTACCAAACTAAAAGAGAATGTCGCAAATCGCCCCAGAAGTGTCGGAGAAATCGTTGTAGAAACATAAAAAAAATATATACGAGTATATTACACGTTGAATTGATAAACTCTTTTTTCTGAAGTCGGTTAAAAGTAGCATTTATTAATCAAATTTGTTACTTAAAATTTATAGCTACCTACTTTTGATGAGACAAAATTAGAACTGAATTGTAACTTTGTTTCTATGAAATTTTTTTTTTTAATCATGATTTTTCTAGTATTTACCGAAATCTTTGTTTTTATTTAATAAAAGGATTGTTTCAGAGAAACGGCAGCACTACAATTTGTTTCGTAACATCCAAACATCCATCCATTAGTCCATTACAAAGTGAAATGTAATGATATCTCATTCTCAATAAACCACTGACAATGAGACGGTTCGAAAAACTGAAAGCAGGGAGTTCAATAAATTTGATTACACTAAATTGGATGAAAAATAAAATAGCCATAAAATGTTTTATATGGTGATTGATTTATCAATGTAACGCTTGCCATACATATACATACACATACGTAGAAACAGTAGACCTAAACAGAATGTTCCAGAGAAAAGACATAAACGTTTATGCAACGTTTAATATAAACAATGGTAGACGTCCTTCTTACAAAATGGCTACTAGTATGAGTAATTCAGGCACAATTATGTAAGCTACAGCATTTTGCAGAAAACTAAAATAAAAATAAATAAATAAAATGAAAAAAATCACATTTTAAACTTTGTGTCTATCAGATATGCCGGCCCAAATAAATGTAAGCTATATGCAACTACAGTGTTATACAAAACAAAAAAAAAAAAATACGCTGCCAATAGGGTGGGCACACAGCTTCCTCGTAGTCGTAAAAGGCTTTAAAACAGTATTCTACCAAATATACATATTATATACCGTGAAATTATATTTTCGCCTTGAAGTTTATAAAAAACTGTTGTAACTCAAAAGACTTAAAGGCTAAATTATAAAATAATACCAAAAATATTTTAGAAACTAACCCCCAATATACCCTAAAAATTTGAGCGAGATAGGACTAGCAGTAAATAAGATATTGACATTTAATGGGATTTCATGGTAGTGGCGTAGCTACCGTTACTCCGATTTCGATTAAATTTATAGGGGAACATATAGGAACCAAACTACATAATTTCTGAAAATTTCATAAAAAAGAATTGAGTAGTTCAGAAGTTATGCCACTTGGTGCAATTTTGGAATGACATGGTAGCGGCGTTGCTACCGTTACTCCGATTTTGATTAAATTCATAGGGGACCATCGCGGAGCCAAACTGCATAATTTCTGAAAATTTCATTAAAAACAATCGAATAGTTCGGAAGTTATGCCACTTGGTGCAAAATTGGAGACACACAGACGGACAGACAGACGGACGGCCCAAACCAAAATTGTTCAGGAAGCTCTAAAACGTAAAATGTGCGTAAAAATTTGATTTTGAAGAGAAAAAATTTTTTATTTTTCAAAAGTGATCACAATGCTTCCGCTACTTTAGTAGTCTCGGAAGTAAAATAGGTTATTGGAAATTTCAGAGGTACTGATTAAAGTTATTCAAAGAATTTTAATTGAAAATTTTTATAACTTAATACTAACTCTAATTTTCCTGTTTTTTCCAGATCTGTTAACTTTAGTTGACTTGCTGTAACTTTAAAAGTTATTGGTAAAAGTTATCTCTTATTTTTTCGGAAAATTTGGATCAAAAGTGTAACAATTATGAGGGGGCGGAGTATGTAACAAACCTGCTATGAAATTCAAGATTCTGCAAACCGGGGTTAGGAAATAAAAAATGGTCAAAAGCTCAAAAGATCCGCAACTTTATTTTACGGAGCTTTTCTAACGATACCCCACACAGTGGAGTATATGGGGAAAAAATTTACATCCCCACTTAACAATACGGAAAAATAATATTTCAAGAGAATTAGAAATTTTTTTTCCTGCGGATTAACTGAGACTTGGAATATGTGCATACTAAATGTCATGTCAGTAGGTTAAGAGATGTAGAGTTTCTGAAAATGTCGAATAGACAAACATGAAGAAACTAATTTTTTCTTCGGAATTCTGAAAATGAAAAAGCACATTTTGATACTATACTCTTCCGTATCAAATTCTTGCCGAAAATATAATCAATTACCATGTTTCGAAACATTTACCGTATTTTTTGAAACACCTTGTTATACGTGCTTATACACATAAGCCAAGCCAAGGAAGAATATATACACAAATGTAAAGCTATACAAGCGTACTTTCTGTCTGTGGTTGGTACCTATAGAATATGCATGTATCACACTAAACATATCCAGAGTTAGAACTGACTGGCAACGTTATAAAGTATTGTGTTTTGTTCCAAGTGCTTGTACATACACTACCGTTCAAAAGTTTGGAAACACCACGCAAATTCAGTAAAATCATCACTGGATAGATATTAATCACATTTATCTGGTTTAAAATATGAATCATACTTAATTATACTAATATTGCTACAAAAAATAAATATACGGCTTAAATATTAGATTCTAATTTCATCAAAGTAACCACCTTTTTTTCTCGATGACAAGTTCGCAAATTCTGGGTCGCCGCTTAGAAGTTTATCAAAATATTCTTTGTCCAATTTTTCCACTTATCTTTTAAGAATGTCCAGAATTGTGCTGCACTAGATCGAGAAGGATTTTTCACCAGCTACGCAATTACTTTAAGAGAACAGTTGTCTGTTGTGTCATTAGAGAGGCTAATCAAACACGCCGTGCATTTATCAAAAACAATACGGGAGACTACCCACAGAAGATGTAGAAGCATTTATAATACTGTTAGTTATTATTGTGGTACGAACTAATTTAAAAATGTCTGATAAAGAAATTTAGTAATCTGCAAAAATATGTTTGTTTCCAAACTTTTGAACGGTAATGTATGTATGTAGCACTGAGAATCGACGTACATTTCTTACCTAAGAGTTGCAAGTAATTTCTTTATTACTTTCTTCCAACATCCGTGTTTTTTACTTAATGAGAATCTTGATGAACACCAGTAGCTATATACATATTATGTATACTATATACAGTTGATCCTTTTTTTGTGCGGTGGAGGGGACCGCAAAAAAAAAATCGCACAAAGAAATATATTAAAAAAATATCATAAATAGCTATAAAAAGTATAGTTCGATCCAGATTGTACAAAAAACTTTTTTTATGCGGTTGGTCGAACAAGATAAAGCATTGATTTACACGTAGAAACATTTTATTTCAATTTTATAATATTATGAAAATTTTGAAAAATACATCTATAACAAAATTAAATGATGCAATAACTTATGTTCTTATGCAATGTATTGATTAAATGCTTAAAAGCCGTTAAAAAGTATTTTTATCAAAGAAAGTTATTATAGTAATTGTTTAAGTTTCTTACTGTCTCGTGATTTTGATTCACATTATGCATTTTAAGGGCAATTTTTTACAAACCGCATAAAAAAAATTGCACAAAAAAAACCGTACAAAAAAACCGCATAAAAAAGAGTTTAGCTGTACCTACATACATGTCCTCTGTATTCATCACACTGATGAAAATAAATTTACTTTTGCAGAAAACTTCAGGTAGTACAGCAATAGGGGAGACAAGAATATGGCTCTTTTTAAAAATAGATAGTGATAGCGATACTAGGTGAAATGCTATTTGTTATAATGAAAGATTTTGGCGCATCAATATAGCTATAAAGAAACTACAAAGAAATTGCAAACAAGCATTCTGATTGACTGACTTCGTAAATTCTGGTGGACGCGACGCTAAAAAAGATATAAGCGTGGACCAGAGGGACAAATTCTAACGGAAAATAATTAGTTAAGTTGACGGGGGAACGTATCCTATTATTTGGCATATGTAGTAATATTGAACAGAATATTTATGTAATGTTTATACAAAGGTCTCAAATCATATTTGGTTTCATTAGTAAAATAAGTATCGGACAAAAACAGATATCTGACGATATCTGCAAAAATGGCGCCAAGTATTTTGCGTTGATTGATATTTTAATTTTTTAAAAACAAAAATAATTGAAATCTATTGTTACGCCCAATACAAATATAATTATAATAACTACGTTTAATACAGGTGTTATTTTAGTAATATAATCTTAAAAAAAATACTAAAACAAATTTTCAAAATAAAAATTTTTGTTTTACTTGGCACAAATTTTCTCTTGCTATTAGTGAAAAATTAGAAAGGTTTCGTTTAATATTAATCAAAAGCTAAAAATTTGCAGCAAGTAAAAAAAAAATTTTTATTCTGAAAATTTGTTTTACTATTTTTTCAAGATTATATTACTAAAATAACACCTGTATTAAACGTAGTTATGATAATTATATTTTTACTTGGCGTAACAATAGATTTCAATTATTTTTGTTTTTAAAAAATTAAAATATCAATCAAGGCAAAAATACTTGACGCCATTTTTGCAAATATCGCCAGATATCTGTTTTTGTCGGATTTCATTTATTTTTGTTTTCTGTTAGACAAAAAAGTATATCTAATTCTACTATTATACAACTGACTGAATTCCGGAAAATGCATTTAAGAAATATGTTGTAGGTATTTATTTATGGAAAATTAGCGAAGTGACTCTGAAATCGGTCTATCATGCAGGCACCGCGGAAGTATTCCATGACAGGGGACAAACATTTTTGGTTACGCCTTTCCTTCAATCTTCGGCACGACTTCCTCCGGTCAATTTACTGCAGTTATAAGACGAAACGGAGATGACTAGGTCAATCAAATTATCAGTGAAATTATAAACATATCATACAAACTTAATTATTTATCTTTTTTATTGTAATTTATTTTTACGTACGTTTTTTTTTTCGGAAAATAAAACTATTTGTGAAATTTTACGTCAGGAACTTTCTTCAATTGCTGATAACCAGGTGATGTGATTCGTTTATTGCCTTTATTCACACTTATTAACCTTTCCTTCAGTTTCCTACAACTTAAACCAGTGGGGTTATAAATTCGAGGTGTAATTGGAACAATAAACTCAATATAAGTTGATTTTAATAATTAAAACACTTTAATTATTTACCACTAAAAATCTCGAATTTATAATCACCTGAACCACGAACATCTTAAATAAATATCACTCACAGAAACAAAAGTTTATTTTTGGTTATTTAAATTCAAAAAATTTGTTTGTTGACAATCTGTCAGTTTATGTATGAATTGGCGGGCAGTCGGTAAAAATCACTTTAAATTTATCAACGTAAATATCGTTGAGGTCGCTCTGGTACACAATACAGCGACTAAAACGATTACCGCTAAATTCAATTTTTCAATTAAATTTCAATAAAGTAGAAAGGATATTTTGATATTAGGAAATTGTGGCAACGGTTTAGAAATAAATAAACGGTACCCTTAAATAAATAAAAATAAATAAAGGGTGCGCATACGTCACTCGATCGACAGGCTGCAACTGGCAGTCGCGTAATGAGTTCCCTTCTCTTGCCCACTTCTATCCGCCATTTATTGTATTAGCGTGTGATGTATAGCTTCTGAGATATTTCGATTGCCCAACTTACACCTTTGCTCAACTAGCCCCGCTCTACCCTATATAAAATAATGAATGAGTTGTATGCATGTATGCATTTGTAACCAACTACACTTTTAAAAGCTCATAATCTAGTTTGAATTTTGAAATTTCCAACAAGTTCTAGTAGTCAAAGTAAGCAATTTAGTAAATATTTCAAGGATCTATGATTTTTTTGCTGTTATTATAATTAAATAATATTGAATCCCACAGGAACATTTAATCGGGATAAGATTACGCCATGTGCTAGATAAATAGTGTCTTTGTGTGTACTAAATTTCATCGACTACGATTTAGTTAGCTGTATGTGATTTAGCAGTTGATTTTGTTTCCACCGGGAACCTTCAATGGGGGTAAAACTATCCTATGTATTATTATTGATATTGCATTCACTATAAATTTCCATAACCACTTCAACACATTTTTATAATATAACTAAGTCCGACCCGCGGCTTCACCCGCATTGTATTTACCCCCCCCCCCCCCTTTGTGTCTCCCCTTCTTCCCTCGGAAACCCTCAATCGAGATTAAACTATCCCAACTAAAACTATTTCAAAATTATTACTATATTATGTGTTCATAGTAAATGCTTGTATATTAAATTTTATCACATTCGATTCAGTCATCCTACAGGAACTTTTCGGTTTGATTATTTGGACATGATTTTGGAATTTCTTTTACATCCCCCGGGAACATTCAATCGGGATAAAACTATTCTATGTGTTATTAAAATTCTTGCTACATGTGCTTATAGTAAATAGTGTCTCTATATTATATTTCGTCGAATTCGGTTCAGTCATCCCACAGGAACCTTTAGTCAGGATAAGATTATCCTATTTGTTAACTCAGGATAAATAATGCCAGTGTACCCAATTTCATCGAATTGAGTTTTGTTTTTTGAGGTGTGTTTGAATAATTGTTTTTGTATCCCGCAATCGGGATAAAATTTAGCCCATGTGTTAATTTAGAGTATAAGGAGTGTGTATATAAAATTTTATCAAAATCGGTCCAACCGTTTCAGTGTGATTGAGAACAAACATCCAAACATCTAAAAATCCAAACTTTCACATTTATAATATTATTAAGATATTAATTTTTAGTTAAGTTTATAAACCCATATAGAACTTTTTTCTTTTAATACAATTTAAAAATACTGAAAAATTTTAAAGGATAAAATATTTTTACCAAAATAAGTCATAAAATTTATTACGGGCTCGAAAAAGGTGAATTTTTTTTTATTACACTTTTAAAATGTGAAGCCACCAGAGACACACAAAAAAGTATTTTTATCAAAAAAAGTTACTATAGTTAATGCTTAAGTTTCCTATTTTCTCTTCATTTTCATTCACATTATGCCTTTTAACCCTTTTGAGCCGGAGACTAAGATTAATATCCAAAAAAAAACTTCTGCACACAATTTTACAAAGACCTACATAACCGCTGCACTTAAAAGAATATATAATACATGATAGTAATAATATATAAGCGTAAACATTCGGCGGACGGTGGATATATCGTCCGCCCGTACAATTCGCATATTATTTCGCGGACGATTCATCGTCCGCTCGGGTTTAAAGGGTTAATGTTACTATTAGTGAAGACACTTACCATTTTAAATAATCTTCAATCTAATGAATTGTGAATATTAATCTGGTATTTTTATTATTATATAAAAAAAAGTATTCGATTTTTCAAATAATTAAAAAAAAAAAATCGAATTTCTCGCAAAATACGATTATTTTTTCTAAAATCGATTTTTTACAAATCGATTTATATTAAAAAGAGAAAAATCGATTAATAATCGATTTTTTTTACTCCATGTCACAGCCCTTTTTATTACATAGCGTAAAC
Source organism: Brachynemurus nebulosus (assembly GCA_035578155.1). Classification (NCBI taxonomy): domain Eukaryota; kingdom Metazoa; phylum Arthropoda; class Insecta; order Neuroptera; family Myrmeleontidae; genus Brachynemurus; species Brachynemurus nebulosus. The sequence goes on from JAPWDM010000002.1 coordinate 21,268,666, forward strand.
AGTTTGTAAAGATTTAAGGAAGGTACATACAAAAATACGCATACGTTTATATCGCATAATGTACAGTATATATGTATATACAATGTATGTAATGTTTTACGGTGTGTACAATCTCCATTTTCTTGTATTAAGCGGGTTCTACACGATGCTACGAACGTTCCTTCCAACGTTCGATCGAACGTTTGAGGCAATTAAGTTCGATAGTTAGTGCGAAGAATGTGTCTGCTACACGGTGAATCGAATGTTTGATCCAATACGAATGATGATGTGTTGGTACTCAGTGGCGAGGTTGTTATCTGTCTGATGTTATCTCTAATGTTATACACTGATGTTGTCTCTCTTCACAGGAACGAGTCGTGCAGCTGCTGAGTCGAACCAACCAACGCAAACAACATTGACCTTCAAACGTTCGAAGCACCCCTTTGACTCGGTGCAAAAATACCGACATCGAACGGGACACGACCAAATGCGAACGTTTGACGCTCGACATTGGACACTCGTAGGTTCGAACAACGGCTACACGATGCTATGAACCATCCAACGTCGAATGTTGGAAGGTGTTCGTAGCATCGTGTAGCAGTAGTGATGAGCAAAATTAGTCTTGGTCTTGCAGTCTTGTCTTGGTCTTGCATTTTTTTGCAAGACCAAGACCAAGACCAAGACCAAGACTACAAGTATGGCTGCAAGACCAATACCAAGACTCAAGTGAGCAAGACCAAGACTACAGCAAGAAAAAAGCAAGACTCTTGCTAAATTATTTAAATAGTTTAGAAGTATAATTAATACTGTAAAGAGAGAAAATTCTGATTTTAGAACGAAAAAATTCGCTAATAAAAAAATGCAAGAAAGTGCAAGATTTTTAGCAATACCAAGACCAAGACCAATACCAAGACTGCATTTTGCAAGACCAAGACCAAGACCAAGACTCAAACTGCTCTAGCAAGACCAAGACCAAGATTCTTAATGCAAGAACAAGACCAAGACCAAGACTGCCAAGTCTTGGTCTTGGTCTTGCATTTGCTCATCACTATGTAGCAGCGGCTTTAGTTGAAGCACTTGCCTTTTTGGGTTTTCAAACAATAAATTTTTAAATAACATTCAGAATTTCAGCAAATTTATGGTTTTGAGCTATTTCACATCAGAAGATCCTTTTTAAACTTTACACATTTCACGCAGTTTTCACAGTTTTGCAGAGCTTTTTTTCATGGTTTTTGAGAAACACAGATTTAATTTATATTTTTCAGCTTTATAACAATAAACCAGATAAACAATAACATTTCAAATTTATCAAAAAGTTAGTTTTATCCAGAATTCACAGTTTCTCTAATTCAAAACACTTTAATTAACATTGATAAAAATTAAAACTCGCAATCCAATTTATCTACGCTCACTTTATATTCGCTAATTCAATCAACTTACACTTTACACAAAACAAATACCTAATAAATTACCTGTACAACGAATACAATTTACATATGAATCAGTATCAATAATTAAATAAAATGAAAATATTGTTTTTTTAAAATTAGCCCCATTTTTTCAACTTTATCATCAATTCACAACCTTATTTTTCTTGCACTGGAAGCTAAAGATACATACTCTAACTAACTAACCCTAACAACAAACAAATATGTACATAAAAATTACACTTAATATTTCGTTGTTATTATATTATTAATGAATACTTGATTACTTAAACAAAAAGAAATTAAATTAAAACTGAAAATATTTTTGTACCGATATAAGAACATAAAATAACCTCAATAAAATTCGATCAGCTGGTTGAAAGCGTCAACCATATTTATAAAAAACACGTGCGTATGAAGGCGGGAATTAACTTTAAATACGTCAAGTGTTTATTACATCTCTGTTTTTCTTATGGTAATTATTGGAATTAAAGTGGCATAACTATTCTTTTCTCCCTTTTTGTCTCATTATTTACATACGAAATAAAAGGGAGATAATGAGTAATGACCGTTTATTGGTAAAATGGACATATTCTTTATAAATTTATTTTGATAAATAGTGTTACAAATTTATAATAATTGGTAGGTAGGCAAATTAAAATGTCGTCGAAGTATGTATACCAAAGTAAAATTGACAAAATTTTCGTTTGCTCCAAATTACACTAACTGAAATTTTCTTCAATTGATGAGATACGAAATATATGTTTCTCGATAGATTAGGCCACACAAATAACGGAAATCGAAACGCAAGGGGTGGAGCTTAGGAAAATTGTAAAATTATCTTCTTAATTATAGAATTAAAAAACTTGTGAAAAGCACTAGAAGGATAATTAAGGTGTTATATATTTAATTGATTTAAAACTTGGTACACAATAAATGTGAACATTGTTCTTTAAAATTATTAATAAATAATTTTAAATTTTGAGTCATAAAGGATTCATAATTAACATTTTTGTAGAGCCTGCAAAGTGGCGTCTCTCTCACACCAATGGGAGAGATGCCGCATCAAAGAAGGAGAGTCGCCGCATAGTTCATATTAAAAATTTTGCATTTTGCACACATCTCCATACATGATGCATGCCATATGTAACCATTTTTGGTACTTTATACATCTTAACCAGTCAACTTTTTTCTTGTTTCTGAGTACCTTTCAAAACATTCAATACACAGGCTATCATCATTATTTTCGTTATCTTCACTAATGTGAGAGGTCTTTCCGATCCATTAATGGTTCTTTTATATTTACGTGGCATAATTTACAGTCCAAAAAAAATTGCATAATTAAGGTATAAGTGTATGTTTTTAACATGTAATATGATGCGGCATCTATACCAACTTTAAATGTGGCATCTCTCCTTTTTGTTGGGATAGATACCGCATGTTGCTATAGCAAGCATAGTGCGGAATTCTAACCTAAAATTTTATACAGTACTTTTAAAATATACCTAAATTAATAAAAAAACTCACTTTCATTAAAACAATGAAATATACATTCTTAAATTGGAATGAATTAAATGCTTGATAAAGTATTATGTTAAAAGACTTAGTTTTCAATAATAAAAGGTTGGATAATTACTAAACTGATGGACTAATCATAAATGTTACCATATACCGCTTAAATAAGTTACTTATTTTACACATATAATACATTAATAGCGCTATCTATCAATAAATGGACGAACTATGGCTACTGCGGCATCTCTCCCTCATCACTAGCTCTGTTTACAAAGCACTGAGCTTTAAAATGGTGACTGGTGAGTAATGCTCTTCCCTGTAACACTTCAAACATGGACTTAAAAAATTCCAATATAGAAAGCCACATTGTCGTGTAATGGACTTTTGAAGTCTATTCTTGAAATCTACTGTTTCTGATAATTAGCGTCAATATGAGAACCGATGGCCAGTTTTCATTATATTAAAAATATAAAATTAAAGCAAAGGGAGCTAAATACTTCAACTGCAATACTTCACTCAACAACGTAAAATTTTTGTAATTTTTCTCAAGTTTTGAATTTAAAATAATAAATGAATGAAAAATAAAATTAAAAGTTGTAACAAATTTCCGAAATGTTAAAGCAAAAGTTATCATCAAGCTTTCTTTTCATGTATCAAAGAAATTATGTAAGGGAATTAGTGCTGATCTACATCTCATTCTCAATGTTCTCAGTGTTATTTTTCAGATTTTTCTGAGTAAATTTTTCGCTAATAAGAGTAGAAGACAGTAATTTAGCGGTCTTTAAAAAAAATGAACAAAAAAATATATTACATATTATACTGTTGAATTCGTGATTTAATTGCTGAGTTTAATACCCTACAGTTCATACAATCCTCTTGAAAAAAAAGTTCTACTTTTCCAAAATTAACCGCCAGAATTAATATTCAAATTCACAGTTAGCAAAATTTCAAATTTTTACGTTGAATGGTTTCAGAAAAAATAGCCCCCGACAAGTGGGTGGATACCAAAGTGATGTCTTTTGGCAATTTTATAATGGTAATAAGGAACACTAAAAATGAAAGAGAAGCAATGATCCCTCCAAAAACGTATTTATTAAGTTGTCAATCATCGAAAGATATGTCTTAAAGATTGTTATACCACTTATATCGATCATTTACATTTGTAAAATTATTTTTCATACTAAAATTTCTGCGCAAATGAAGGATTTCTTTAGTGAAAACTCTTTTTATAGTTTATAAAAACTCTAAAACAGATGAATAGACAAAACAACAGGTAAAGTGGCTGTCATTATTTTTAAATTAATTTTTCACCACGAAAATTCTTCATCACGAAAATTAGCCTACAAAATTAACATTCGAGATATCGTAACCCTCAATTTTCAGAAGATGGCTTTGGAAAAAACGCGTCTATTTACCTTGATTTGTCATGAATCATTTCCCAAATACTGTAGGCCTACAATATTTCTTTACGAATATACGTTCCTCAATAGAACAAAAAATTGTTTTTCTTATTTCAGTACAAAATTTTTAAAAAAATATTTCTAGAAATTGCTACTGTTAATAACAATAACAAGTAGAAAACTGGTTTGGAAAAAAAAGTAATAATAGGAATAATTAATAATGAATGAAGTTGACTTTGAACGTTGACTAAAAACGTTCTTCAACAGTCAGAATATTTTTTTTAAATTTCGCATTAAATTAATACATGACTGTAGTGAGTGTAAATTAATATATAATTATAAGCAACCAGCTGGAGATTGAAACAAAAAAACTACGGTACTGATATTATATACATATCGCCAGCTTAAGAAGAAAAGTGCCTAACTCCATTTAAAATAAAAAATGAAATTAGCCTCTAAATATATAGTCTAATTTAAAAATAGTAGTATATATAGTCTAAAATAATATATAGTCTAAAAATATATGTGTATATATAGTCTAATATATATAATATATAGTCTAAAAATATATGTATAATAGTATATATAGTCTAAAAATATAGTCTAAAACTATAGGCTAATTTCATTTATTTTTTAAAATGGAGTTAGGCACTTTTCTTCTTAAGCCGACGATATGTATCGTTTCGGTAGTACTTTTGAGTTTGATAATGGTACTATAACTACATAGCAATTAAAATCCAACGTATGGTATGGTTGGTGTTGCCGTTTCTACAGCCTTCTCCCACAGCCCGCCTCGAACTCTCGATTTACCAGAGCTGCACTACACCTTCTCGGGATTGATAAATAAATTAAATTATAACTTTTTATCAAAGATCTTCTTTCTATACAATTGTCATAGATGAAAGTGGTATAGAAATACCAGTACCAGCACTGCAGAAGTGTTTCTCCTTTAAATATTCAGAATCACTTCATTGCAAAAGTGAAAAAAACAAAACAAAATGTACTTGTTTAATTAACGTAATTACTGTTATTGCCTCTATTAATGTTTAAATAGTGATACCAATGTACTAATGGTAGTATGTAGTCAGAGCGTACCTACATAATATAGCGAAATTATAAAATGCACTCTATATAAGTGAATATGAACTTAAAGTAAATAACTTAATTTTCCTTCCTCACATCATTCGTTCGTTATAAATATTTAGGTGCACCGTGGGCGTTGGTTGACTGAATTTAAAACTATTCAATATAATAGGGCACAGTTAGCTCTGAATGCAGACAAACATTAAATGACGCTTGTTGCAAGTACACTTGTGACTTGTGTTTACTCCACTTTTAAGTTACATCAATCAACTCAGCAACTTAGTCATGGCCGGATCTACAGTTATTACGAGGAGGGGGGGGGGCAAACTTTGCATTTAGGTCCCTGCCCGAGAAAAACGCCAAATTAACATTTTGGCGCACCGATATTTTTTAAGTTTTCTCCTGCAAAAAATAAGCGGCGAGCAAAAAAAAACTCACATTCACCGTTTCGACGCCTCTCAACTTTCATTTTTGGCGCCCCTAAAACTTACAGCGGGCACATGCCCCCGCTGCCCCCCTCCTCAGATTCGGCCCTGAACTTAGTATACATAGATACACATAGTTGTACGCCTTTTACCAATCAATTATACATCATAATATACCTACTACTGAACAGTAGGGGCCGGATACTATAATCACGAATAAAGTTATCAATCAGTGGGTGGCAAATCACATCATATAAAATTACTTAAACGTAATTCGCCTATTATAATCAAACATTGGCTATTGTTATTATTAATTTTGATAATTATACCTGCTAGAAGAGGCGTATGTATGACATGTACTAAAGGTCGGTGCAAACCGCCAATGAATCGGCTATTTATGTAGGTATATAGTTGAAACATACTTTTAATTATAATATATTTCAAGAACAAACAGAGAGGTTATGCGGTACTGACTTGGAAATTACTTATTTAATATACAAGATATTGTTTGGATCCTGTAATTAAATAAACAACCAGTTGACACATCTGCTCTCCTCAACAAATTCCATACAAAAGAAATTTCTATCGAATTAGGCCCGGTCAACCTGACAGGATATGCACTTAAGACCCCCCGGGGTCCGGGCTTGAAGAGGGAGCCCGTTGCTATCGGTACCAAGTCCGAAAAAAATTAAAAGGAGCTTTTTTTGTTCGTAATAGTTTTAAGAAGGAATAATTTTATAAAAAATTTTTTCCCGAGCCCGCCATTTTTTTCCACGGCCGGGCCTTGGAAATAACATATCTATAGGTATGTTCCAACAAACACTCGAATTAATTCTAGTTTTAATGAGCATGCGCATAGTTGACTTTACTGTTTCAAATAGGCAGAATTGTAATTCCAGTTTACACACAATATGAAATTCTGTATTCCAACAAGTGTTTAAATCTAATTCTGAACTCACCCGATTTGGTTTTTAAAATTCTTGCTTCAGCGTAAGTATTTCAAATCCTAGACATGCGCATTAACCAGCACTGAATAAGTAACGAAAATTTAATTTTTAACTTTATAATTTAAAAATTTAAATAATAAACAGAAAATTTTAAGTTTGAATTGTTCTGTCAAAAGATAAATTTCAAATTTTTGACTTTATTTAACTGCTATAACTAATAGGTATATTTTCTTTTTTTAAATTAGAAAACAGGTATATTTATTTATTTTATAAATATTTATATTATTTTAGTAAGTAATAAAGTAAAATACGGAGTAATTAAAGTAAACAAAATAGTTCGTACTTTTTATTTAAAAATTAAATTACTAACGTATTTTCAAGTATATAATAATTTTTTAGTCGATATATTATTTGTAAATATTTTTTATAGTATGGAAGGTATAGAATATATAACTCAAGTCCTTAGTAGAAACATATTTTGAAATCCCTAAGAATTAATATAAACGTTTCTACTACAGATACCAAACTGAAGTTCTGAAATGAATTTGATTTGGCCTTCAAATGACATTATCGAATTTAAAATATTAGATTCACTCGAATTAGAAATTCTAGTGTTTGTTGGAACATACCTTATATGTATATGTTGTATACAGGCATATAGCGTACTTACGTTATAAAATGTACTATTTTAAATAAATAATATGTAGATACTATTTGTATCAAATAAACAGTTTGCCATAGTATTATACCTACTTAATATCGATATAAAAAGAATTAACTGTAAAAGTCATCGTTATCCTGCAATGCTGTTCTTTCTATAATATTTTATCTGTTTGTATGTATGTACCTCTCTCTATGTCCTTATTTTTATTTCGTTTTTATGAAATCATTCTAAAATTTTCTGTATCTATATGAAATATGAACAATGATCAAATTGATTTAAAATTTTTTAAAAAGAAAATAATATTATTTTGATTTAATTTTGTATTTATTTTTCCTTTTCTTTTTTGCTAAATTTCTTTAGTTTGTACTTCATGTAAATACTATTGTGAACTTTCCCAAGTGGGTTTGATAAAGTTTAATTAATCAAAATATTAGAGTTAAATACAACTGCAGCGAAACGAATAATATGATATGATTTTTATTAGTGACGCACGGATTCTCACTTGCGCCTCTGATGGTGAAGTTAGAAGTTGGTATGGTTGTATCAATTAAAGCATGCACGTATACTTCTAATTGCCGATATAAATATTACAATACCTATTTCTATCGTCAGTTAAAAGTATAAATGTTACTTGATACAACTTCCAGTTTTACCACCAGAAGTCTCCATGTTGTTTTTGAATCGTCAACATGCTGGAATCAGATTTTTCTTAACGTTAGTAAGTAGGGCCGGGAGAAAGATCCACTAGTCATGCTAATAGGCATTGATAAAAATCCAAAAAGAGAATCTGTGAATTTAAAGTTTCAATAAAGGAAACCCAGAAACTCCTTAGTAAAATAACAAAATTCCGAGAACTTAATATTAAGTGAATAATCTCCTGTAGATAGAACAAGCACGCATATACTTCAATTCAAAATATTAAAAGATTTATTATAATGATGTTAGCTGTTTCTCGCGACTCCGCTGACATGAATTTCCTAATCTGACATAGACAGCCCTTTCAGACTTTGTTCAAATTTCACATATTGTTAGCAAAAAGAACGAAAAAGAATACAGTTTCCTTTTTACTTCGGAAAATATCTCATTCCCGAGGGAAAATGTATTCAAAAGAAATCATAAAATTATGGCAGTCTATTATTAAAATACTCCTGTCGCAACATCTGCATAATATAGCGAATTTCTAAATACTGGACATTGGCAGATCTCATCTAAGACCTGTACTCATTTAAAATAGTTTAGTTTTCTAAGAGTAAAATAATTTTTAAAATTGACTGGGTAATTAGTTTTGGTAATTTTGAGACCCAAGAACTCGAACGGACTTTGTGCAGCATAGTTGTATCCATCAAAAATAATTTCGATAGTTTATTTCTGGCGTTTTCGGATCTGCAAGAACCCGGTGGACCTCATTAAAAAATCAGCTCGACCGTATATTCTAGGCAGACTTTATGTAATATATATATATATATATATATATATATATATATATATATATATATATATATATATATATATATATATATATATATATATATATATATATATATATATATATATATATATATATAGGATATTTTTTCCTTTCTAACAGTAAAAGTATTTTTAAAACCCGTTGTGTAGCATTCTACGCCGCATTTGCATTCGCAGGACAGTTGTGGATTTCAGATAACACAACCTGTACCTATCTAAAATAGTTTACCTCTGTAATAGTGATAAAATTTTCAAAATCGGTCAGTTATTTTATTTTTGTCACGTTTGGGTCCCACTGACGCTGTCGGACTTTACATAACGTAATCTATATCTATCTAAAATAGTTTAGCTTTCTAACAGTGAAAAAATCTTCAAAATCGGTCGGTTAGTTTATTTTTGGCGCTTTTGAGATCCCAGGACCCTGGCCGACCTCATACAACATATAAGCTATATTCATCTAAAATAGTTTACCTCTGTAGCAGTGACAAAATTTTCAAAATCGGTCACTTATTTCATTTTTGACACATTTTGGTCCCATGGACCCTGGTGGATATTACATAACTTAATTTATATCTATCTAAAATAATTAAGCTCTCTAACAGTGAAAAAATTTTTAAAATCGATTGGTTAGTTTATTTTAACCACTTTTGAGTCCCATGCACCGTGGCGGACCCTACATAACGTAATCTATATCTATTTAAAATAACTTAGCTCCCTAAGAGTGAAAAAATATTCAAAATCAATCCGTTAGTTTATTTTTGACACATTTGGGTCCTATGGACCCTGGCGGACCTTACTTAGCGTAATCTATACCGATCTAAAATAGTTTAGCTCTGTAACAGTGAAAAAATTTTCAAAATTGGTCGGTTAGTTTATGTTTTACAATTATGGGTTCAGTAAACCCTGACGGAGCTGACACAACTTAATCTTTATTCATTTAAAATAATTTTAGTACTCTAACAGTAAGAAAAGGGTCCTAGGGATCTCATACAACTTATGGCAGCCCGTAAGGTTCTTGCGCACATCATTTAATTAATTAATTCAAATACTTTAACTTACTAACGGTGAAAAAATTTTCAAAATCGATTGGGTAATTAAAATTTGGCGTTTTTAGGTCCCCAAAATCTTGACGGATCTCACATAAGATACCTTAAATCCATTCAAAATTGTTTAACTTTCAACATTATAATAATTATTAGTGAAAAAATTTTCAAAATCGATCCACTTAAAATTCTTTTCGTGCGTACAAATTTTTTTATATTTAATAATATTAAATGATGAGTATGACATAAATTTCAATTTCGAATTTATTTAAAATTCAATAAAAAAAAAATATTTCTTCATTACATAAGCTTAAAAAATCTGCTTAATTTTAATTTTTCAACACTAGACAGAGCTACGTTAATTATAATGCAATTAACAGAGAGGGAGTTCTTTGTTTATTATAATAAATTTTAATATATCTATGTTGAATAGCAATCATTTGTTTCATAAAATATCGTAAAAAAAGCGAGTTGTATATATATTTTACTGAATTGAGACAGAAATATAAATTACTTATTAAACTGACAAAGAGAGCAAAGTGGTACAAATGTGAAAAATTACAATTTTCTCGAAAAATACTTAACATAGAAAGAAAATTATAAGAACAATTTCTTCATAATTTCTTTTCGTCATTTCAACGATGTAAAAATCGAATGTTTTATGATAGGATCGAATGATAAAAAATGATAAAAAAAAATGGCCAGAAAATCTACTTCTGGGCATTCGACATGTCTGGCTGACGGACTTAGCCCAGCCAATCCTGATTTTAGTTCGCACACAAAGTTTCGTAAGAATTAAACGTTTCGTTCGACAGTTACCGTGGCGACATATATATATATATATATATATATATATATATATATATATATATATATATATATATATATATATATATATATATATATATATATATATACAGGCTGGTCCAGAATTATGTACCGTAATTGCTGGAGCTGATAGTATGTTCAAAAATAATGGCACCTTTTCATTTACACTTTTTTCCAAAAGTCAATAATAAGGGAGATAAAGCAGAGGGGTAAAATGTAGAGGGGTGGAACGAAAATGACTTCTTTAATTTTTTTGGGCGCTTTTGATTACTGGATTCATATTCTAGGGGCGCGTATGAACATTAAGATAATTAAATTTATGGTATCGATTATTCGATCACTTATGATTAAGGGATAATTTGGAAATAGATAATTCTACTTTAAGTTACTCGAAAACGGTAATATTTATCGAAATGTAACAAGTATACCTTTTTTGCGTGAAATTGTCTCAGGAATTATATGATCAGGGATTTTATTTAAATAATTGCAAATTAAAAAAGAAAAGATGTGATAACTCACAGCTACCACCCAAAACCATCCCTTAGTCATCAGTGACGGAATAAGTGTTGACATAAATTTAATCCTTCTAAGGCAAAGTAAGTACCCCTAAAATATAAATCCGTTATTCAAAAGCGTTTGGAAAATATTTAAGAAATAATGGTTTTCGTTTCATCCTTTTACAGAGTTCTACAGAGTTCTATCTCCCTTATTATTGAGTTTTTAAAAAAACTGTACATGAAAAGGTACCATTATTTTTGTACGTGCTACAAGCTCTACCAATTACGGTACATAATTCTGGACCACCTTGTATATATATATATATATATATATATATATATATATATATATATATATATATATAAATATTAGTGAATATCATTTTCGTATTCTAGGGACCTCAAAACATATTTCTATTATGGTCGCGGGCTTAGGTCGCGTCATGACACCGGCTGTAATGGCTGAATTTCGAGTTTTCGAAATTCGCTAATAAAGGACAATTATTATTATTATTATTTATTATTAATGTTAGTACATAAAAATGTTTACATAAGTCAGGAAATAAAATAACAATATTAAAAATCACACAGAATAAAAATTTAAATTGAAATAATCATCAATATTGTAGATACAACTTCTGACCAAAAAGCGTTTTTATTCTAGATTTAAAAGAAGAAATGGGCAAATTTCTACAGACAAGAGGCAGTTTATTAAAAAATTTTGGGGCATAGTATTTAATCCCAGTTTTGAGTTTATTAGTACGATAAAAGTCAATGTAAATAAATATTATTTTTATTGCGTGTATTGTGAGAATGTGTATCAGTAAAATCAGAATATTTATCTATGTGTTCTAAATAATTAACTTTGCACACCTACTGTTACCAGAGGAGGGAAAAAAGAGCACAGGCTGCTTTTTCCTCTTAGGGGAAACATTTTATTTTTGTGGGAAAATTTCTAAAAAAAAAAAATAACAGCTGGTAATACTGGCACGATATATTTTATAAGTATGGACTTGATGTTATAATTAAAATACCATACCAAGCCAGACATATATATATATATATATATATATATATATATATATATATATATATATATATATATATATATATATATATATATATATCAAATTTCTATCACAGGCTTAGATTTATAACACGACAATGGTTGTAATAGCTGAATTTTTCCTCTGGAACTTTGCTAAAGGGAACGAAAGAAAATTAAACCGATTTTTTCAAACTTGTCTATACATTTTCAAGTTTTTATTAAGTCAGAAGAAACTAAAAAAATATGGATGCTCGAAACCACATTAATAAGAAGATTATATCATCATGGGAATTATGAATAAGAGGATTATTATAAGTAATATTATTTATCAATTTTAAATTTCTTAAATAACCATGTACATATAATATTTACCTTGGACCACATGTATCCTGTCAGTTGGCGGAAGACAAATTTAACACACAACCTACATAAGAGCACGTAATAAAAAATGGAATATAATTATACGAACAATACGTCTTTTGTAAAGAAAGGTGTCTCTTATTAGAATGATTCTAATTTAGATTTAGTCCTGCACTTGTCCTTTATTTTCAAATACATAATATACTTTATTCTTGCGCAAGTGGTGTTTAGAGTTTTCTTTAGAAAACTATACACTACAGCGTTGCAATTTATTCCTGACCATACACGAACTAATTCCCGTATCGTCAATTTGATATATTGTACAGGAGGTACTGGCGCATGAGTACCGAAAACTATTCCACCTCAATTTTTTTATGCGATCCTGTTGACATTGCCCTACTGATGATATAAATGCATGTTGCCAGAGGGCAACCCGGAGCTATATTGTTTCAACCGAAATTTTTTATACAATTGCAAGGAATTGTTATTTTTCAAACGGACAAATTTTTTTATTTTATCTTTATTGAAATACAAATAAAAAAGGTCCTTTGACTCTTTACGATAAAGTTAATAGTTTTCGAGATATGAATTTTTAAAAGTTCGAAAAATCTCAAATTTGAGTACTTTTGACCCCTGAAAAATATATTTAAAAAAAATTGATATATAAATAGTATTTTTTTTAAATTCTTTATACAATAGTTAATAATATCCTTAATAGAGATTTAAGAAAAATTTATTGTTTATACCTGTTTTTTAATTTTTAATTTCGTGCGCTCACAAGTATGCGTCCCCTACTTTTAAAATACCTTTAAGAATTTTTTCAACCGGTCAATTTTTTTTTCTATTCTTTATTGAAATACAAATAAAAAAGGTCCTATGACTTTTCACGATAAAGTTAATATTTTTAGAGATATAAATTTTTAAAGGCTCGAGATTTTTCGAACCTTTAAAAGTTCATATCGACAAGGTAATCGACGTAGGTAATACTTGTGAGCGCGCGAAATTAACAATTAAAAAACAGGTATAAACAACAAATTTTTTTTTAAATCTCTATTAATGATATTATTAACTATTGTATAAAGAATTTAAAAAAAATATATTATTTATATTTCTTACTTTTTTTAAATATATTTTTCATGGGTCAAAAGTACCCAAATTTGAGATTTTTCGAACCTTTAAAAATTCATATCTCGAAAACAATTAACTTTATCGTGAAAAGTCATAGGACCTTTTTTATTTGTATTTCAATAAAGAATATAAAAAAAATTTGTCCGGTTGAAAAATAACAATTCTTTGCAATTGTATAAAAAATTTCGGTTTAAACAATATGGCCCCGGGTTGCCTCCTGGCAACATGCATTTATATCATCAGTAGGGCAATGTCAACAGGATCGCATAAAAAAATTGAGGTGGAATAGTTTTCGGTACTCATGCGCCGATACCTCCTGTACTAATAAGGTTAAGAACAAATATCGGTATGACCGTCCCACATGACAGAGCAGGGTTGCCAGATTGAGCGATTTATCACAAATTGGGTGATTTTCTTCATGCGTACGCGTCTAAATTTTAACTTGGGCGACAAATCGCAAATTAGTCTCTTTTTACTCTTGACCGTTGGCAACAATAATTCTGAACAATAACAATACGACCGTTTTTAATTACTACCATTTTTTTCTTTCTTTTGCCTCGTAGTTTCGTTGCAATTATTTTGGTGAATTATTAATCATCATAATAACTTATAAAAAAAACAAATACAGTTTTTAATCGCAAATTTTTTAAATCGTTAAAATTAATAACTATAAATTTAATAACTATATTAAATAATAACTATAAATTTAATAACTATTAATAACTAATGTTTAAGAGTTAAATTCATATTCATGCAACAAACTCATATTCGTGAGAAATAAGTCGCTTTTTACACTTACAGTACAATAAACTGTAGTCCCTTAGGATTAAAAGTGGTATTTTACTTCCTATTATGAGGGACTAAATCAAGAATTATGAGCGACTAAAGAAAAAAATGAAATTAAAAACCTTTGTGAAATATTTACTGTCTCGCATATCTTGAGAATAAATGATGATATATTTTATTTAATGAGGGGTGGAGCACCCCACGAGATACAGGGCGTAAATCCCCCCCTGTGAAGGGCAAGGGTTAAAGTTCCTGTCGTGGGTTCCGAGGGAGGAGCCCCCAGAAATGAAAAAAGAATTATTGATGTACAGTAGTCTCTCGTCTTTAAGGACACCCAGTGGGAAGTTGATAGTGTGGGTACACCTGTCCCCCTCAAATTTTTCAACAAAATCATTGGCTTCAAAGAAACGTAAATGTTTTATGTTTTATAACTAGATTATTCACTTTTGTTAAATTGATGTGTATACATTATAACAATGAGCTTTTATTCTGTATTATTCTAGTAAATTACTCACTAAATCTACTCAGATCATAATATGTAATTACTTTCTTTATAAACAATAAATCAACAAATAGACTTCTCTAAAGAACCATTTTTGTAAATAAAGAGATAAAGAGAGTTCATTATTCGACAATGAATGTATACTTTTAAAATGACAATAATAAGTATATTCTAAAGCATAATAAAACTTGGAGCGGTGCTGTCCTCCTCACAATTTCTTGTACTAGTTGTTCTATATATATATATATATATATATATATATATATATATATATATATATATATATATATATATATATATATATATATATATATACATATATATATATATATATATATATATATATATATATATATATATATATATATATATTTGTATTAAACATACACAATAGACGTATAATGAAAGTAGGTACGTATGGGATAATTACAGTATACCTAAACTCTTTTGTAGGATAACAACTTTACATGGAAGGAATATTTCAAGCATTGGACGGGCTGCGTTTGGTTGAAGAGCTCATTCAGGGGTTTTGGGACTTTGGAACATCCAATTTCATAAAATTTCGTAAAAACATTTTAGTAAATGGCAGTGGCGACGCGCAAAATTATTACCTGGGGAAACAGTCTTTTTTTACCATATTTTTAAATAGACTTATTTTGTATCTATTTTTATTTAGAAATCTGTGGTCTTTCCCAGCCTTATTAAAGTGTTTTTCTATAACAGACCCTCTGATTCAACACTTTGATTGTAAAATAAAAATGTCGAAATTTTTGACCAGTCATTTGTGCCCACTGCGCTAAGAGTAAAAGATATTAAAATTTTTGTTTTGTTTTGAGGTTAATCTGAATTAAAGGTCTTAAAAAAATTTAAAATTTTAAAATAACTATAGTTCTGAAATTAGTCCTTTAGATAGGGTGAGAGTGCTAAAAGTCGGCCACTTAAACAATTAATGATATGCAGAATTCTGAATTTTGAATTTACGCGTATTTTTGTCATCTCTTTAAGTACTTTTAAGTATCGCCTTTCTAACTAAATAGAGATTAAATTTCTAAATTAATAAACAATTACAATATTTTAATTTTTATCTTTAAAAATGTATTTCCCTTAAGTCGGCCACCTGTGCCCTAAAGTCGGCCAAAAATGTTCCTAAGGTCGGCCACCCGGATTTTTCATAATAGAAATGAATTACCTGATTGTAGTTGATTACAAGAGTAAGGAAAACGTTTAAAGAAAACTCTTTAGCATTAAAATATTTTATTAATTTAAATTTAAACTAAAATAGAATTATAAAAGAACATTTTTAAATATTTTTTAATCAATAACAACATTACATATTAATATTAAATAAACTGATAATTTTTGGCAAAAATAATATTAACGTTCAATAATTATCGTAATTTGTAGTTTCAAAATTACAAAAAATGTAATTTAATTACATTATTACGATTACTTTTGCTTAAGACATAAATATGCATAAAACTGCTATTATCTAAATTAAAGCAATTTCGATTGTTAAAAGAGGAAATTAAGGTGAAGTTGACAAATATATTTTTTGTTATGTCAATATTGGGACTAACAGAGCCTGATTTAATCAGTTATAATCACTTTATGATAAGTAATTCGATATCGATAATTTTCGATAACGAAAAGTAGGTTTTAATATTTGCAATACGTTTGGAATACCCATAACTTGCTTCGCTTAAGCCTTCAAAAATTTCGTTATTTTGTCACTACGACGCACCGTTTATGAAATATTTACGATTAAAATTTACGATTACGAAAAGTATCGTTTAAATACAAATAATAAAAAACATTTCGATTTTAGAATAGCGTAACTTCAGAAGCACTTATTATGACCACTACCTACAACTAGTGTGTTAATAATAATAATATGTACATGAAAAATAGTTTGTTGACGGCCTGGCCGACCTTAGGATTTCTTCACAAATTTTATCCCTAATGTCGGCCACCCGTTTATTTTTTAAATTTCAAACGATAAACGTTTTAAACAATTTCTAACTTCTTTGGAGGTGTATAATGTCATCAGTTTCATAAATTTAATCGTTACTGTTAAAAACTTTAAGAATAATTGCTTATTTCCCGCACTGACTAAACTTACAAATTATAGAACGGCCGATTCATTTTCAACACAAATTGCCATTTATCAATCGATTAAGTGTAATAAAACACTAACTACTTGACAAAAAATATTCATTTTAGAAATCGTACATCTAGAATAGGTGAACCTTTTGTTTCCATGTGATTTCCAAGCATTTTTTATTTCTTAAGGCCTTATTTTTAAAAAAAAGCAACAAGTGGCCGACCTTAGGGCACCGGCCGACATTAGGCAATCCCACCCTATATTGTAGTTTTTTAATTAGATTCATATTTTATTATTTCTAAAAAAAAGGAAAAAGTTAAAATTTTTAATGTAATGCCGCTGCTACACGATGCTACGAACACCTTCCAACATTCGACGTTGGATGGTTCATAGCATCGTGTAGCCGTTGTTCGAACCTACGAGTGTCCAATGTCGAGCGTCAAACGTTCGCATTTGGTCGTGTCCCGTTCGATGTCGGTATTCTTGCACCGAGTCAAAGGGATGCTTCGAACGTTTGAAGGTCAATGTTGGTTGCGTTCGTTGGTTGCGCACGACTCGTTCATGTGAAGAGAGACAACATCAGTGTATAACATTAGAGATAACATCAGACAGATAACAGCGTTGTCGACTGAGTACCAACACATCATCATTCGTATTGGATCAAACATTCGATTCACCGTGTAGCAGATACATTCGTCGCATCAACTATCGAACTTAATTGCCTCAAACGTTCGATCGAACGTTGGAAGGAACGTTCGTAGCATCGTGTAGAACCCGCTTAACAAACTTAAACAGACAGTAATGAAAAACAAATTGAAAATAAATACAAATGTTATTCAAAGGTTCCAGTATTTAAATAATAAACAACAAAATCTAAAATTAATTAAGAAAAAGAAATATTAAAAAAACTGAACTGAACTAACTAGCAATTAACTTACAACAAAAAAATTTGAATTTTACCTAGGTACTACTGATGGAGAACTGTCGATAGTCCCGACTATCGATAGTTCTGACTATCGATAGTCCCGACTATCGATAGTTACGATAGTCGTGAAACTATCGATAGTTATCGATAGTTTATCGATAGTTTTTGATACCCAAGTTGGGCGGCATTTAGATAGCCGGCGAGCAAAAAAAAAAAGAAAAATAAAAAAGGTCGCCGGTTTTACGCTGGGGCGGAATTATTCCTTTTTGCCCGAAAATTCCGTTAAAATGGTTGTTTTCATATCTCTGGCTATAATTTCTACGAAATTTTTATTATCTTTAGTATTTATAAATAAACGAAATGACTGAAAAAGAGTATCGAAAACTATCGATAGTAAAAAAAATATCGATAGTTTTCGATAGTCAAAACTATCGATAGTTATCGATAGTGCTATCGATAGTTCTCCACCACTACTAGGTACCTAACAATGGCATGTGTACGCAGTGTGTACGTATTATACCAGTAACCAAAGCCATACGTACTGTACTGGAGACTGGGGACAACCATCGTTGTGTCTACCTTAGTACTTAGTACTTACCTTGGCACTGCATAGAAATAGATTTTGCATTATTGTTTCAGTTTTTTTTTTTTTTTTTTTTTTTTTTTTTATTATTTAAAAAGTACTGAATATATTTTGATAATTTTTGTACTATTAAGAAGAATACTACATTTTACACATAGATGAGAAAAAATTATTCCAAAATCTTTCTTAGTTTCTGAGTAATAATGCAATGTAAAAAAAATGTTGGAGAATACTCTACATACATGCAGAGAGAGTGTGTGTGAATGGGTACTTGTCACACACACATGCAGAGCCAGGATAAACAAATTTAAAAATGTCTTTTTTGCGTTTCAATTTTATTGTTTCAGGTTTTTTATTATTATTCAAAAAGTACTGAATATATTTTGATAATTTTTGTACTATTAAGAATATTACTACATTTTACATATAGATAAAAAAAACTTATTCCAAAATCTTTCTTAGTTTTTGAGTAATAATGATATAAAAAAATATTGGAGAATACTTTACATACATGCAGACTGTGTGTGTGTGAATATGTAAATAGGCAGTTGTCCACACATTAGGCAGAGCCAGGATAAACAAATTTTAAAATGTCTTTTGCGTTTAAATAGACTTGTAACGTGCTTGTAACTTATCTTGTGGCCACAGAGGCTCATATTTTTCAGGTTATATGTATATACTATTGACATTATTGTATATGGGTGTAAAGTGTAAACGTATATATATTATATATTCGTTTTATTTGAAAATGTGAATGTATTGAGAATGGTCAATATTATAAGGCTTACATAATTATTTTAAATTTTCTAAAAGATTTTAAATTTTATGAAATTTAATTTTTTTGTGGAGACACTGTCTCCCTTGTCTACTCCCACGCGTCACCACTGGTAAATGGTTATCTTCGGGTGTTATAAATCGCAAAATTAATTTCTATTACAGTTCCGTGTTCAACACCTGCTGTAGCAACTCAGTTTCCATTCGGAAATTCGCTAAAATTCAGTTATTCAAGAATGTTACATTAAAAAAAATGTACAGTCACTGTTACTAACAAAATTTCAGTTAACTTGAAATAGTTGCTCTAACAAATTTTTATGGAGTTACAGAGTTTTTTATTAAGAAGAAAAAAACATTGATAGAGAAATACTTTTATTTAATACTTGCTTCGCCATTTTTATTAAGAAATTACACGAAAAATTACTTTCATCTCATGCGTTTACCTACTTCAAAGTTTTTAATTTCATTCTCAATTATTTATTTATAAGTATGTATATTACGTTAACAAAGTTTGTTAAGTTTACAATATTTGTTAAGAATATATCTACATGTAATAAATACTAGACGTAGCTACATACATCACAACCAGGCATATTTTGTTCATTGAAGGCATTATTATTACCATTACATAATATTTTCTGTTTATTTTGCAATAATTAACTTTTACTCATTTCTTTGAAATTAATTACGAAATTAATAATTTGTTTTCTCATTATGTTAACATGAACGTCGCGTCGTAAATCCTTCAAAATATCTTGGAACGAAATAATAACCAACCTAAGTAGGTACTATGGCATACACCACATACACGATATATCCACGTGTTGGTTTATGTAAGCATTGACTGCAAGTACACTTGATATATTAAGAACAGTTTATTAAAATATGAATTACAAATTATTTATTTTTCTTAAGAGTTCTTGAAGGTAAGTATAGATAATCACAAATATTAATAAAACCTATTTTATATCGGGGGAAATTCATCTTTCGTTTTACATTTTTAATTAAGAAGGCAAAGCTGTTTGATGTATTTTCACGTATAATTATTCAAGGTGCTAATGGATGAACGTATTACAGGTAGCCCCCCGAAGTACACGGTACTTGAAGAACACCAGTACACGAGTATATATATATAGTTATATAACAGTTAAATTGGGATTTATTAATAAAATAATTATTACCTTTTATTTCAGCTTATTAAGCAATCTCGTTATAATATGATTTTTTTTTAACTCACAAACAGGAAATGCAAATACAATACTTTTCGATTTTATAAAATAAATTTGTAAAGATCAATGTTCAAATTCCACAAGAAAAGTCAGCATACTGGAAATTATAAAAAGAACGAAATAACGTTGCTCGAAATAAATTGTCTTGCGGATTTCGATTGTTGTAAATTTAAAATAAAAAAAGTTTTTTTAACAATCCTTCAACACTCGAAACCAAAAGTGGCGCAGTCGGTAGGATCGTCTGGAAGTGATTAAATCTGGATCAGTAGTTAAAACTGTGGACAATATTCAGCGGTTTACTGGATACCCCAACCTCGACGGATCATCGAGAATAGTGGTTTTCCCGATCGAAGTTGCTGCTTGGTTTCAATCCTTCATCCGGACAACGAACCAATCTACTACGAGTCAACTACAAATGGATTTTGGGCAACTGTGACTACGCAATTTTATATTTGGGGCTTGTTTCATTATTTAAATGCCAAATCCATTCATCCCGAAAAAAGACAAATCTAGTCCCCATCCTAAAAACAAAGAATCCCGTAGGAAAATTCCCACTCGTGTCGACACTGAACACGTAACGAATGTAAATCCAATTTCTTCTCCGCGGCTTACGGAACAAGAAATTCAATTTAGGCTAGTTAGTAATAGTGTTATCGAACCAAGTGTTCAATCTATTGAAAATTCTGAAAATAATTTTGATTTAAATATCATTGAAAATAATTCTAATTTAAATAATATCGAAAATTTTGAAAATAATTTTACTTCAAATAATTTTGAAAATAATTTTAGTGTAAATAATAACGAAAATAATTTTAATTTAAATTGTAGTAATAGTAATTATTTTGATACAATGACGGAAGTAAATATTAACGCTATTTTTGATGCATTACGCATTCCCGACCCAGTTAAACATCTTTCCGAATATAACGGAAATCCCAGATTGTTGTTTGATTTTATTTCTAACGTAGAGGAAATTCTTTCAATAGCACCCAGTATCGATAGTACAGCACAAGGCAAATTATGGCTTCGTGCTATTAGAAATAAAATCGTAGGTGAGGCCAGCGAAGTGCTCAACATGTATGGCACACCTATTGACTGGTCTTCTATTAAACAAAATTTAATATCACAGTACTCTGATAAGAGAAGTGAAACAAGTTTAATAAAAGATCTTCATAGTATGAAACAACAAAATTTAACTATCGAACAATTTTACGGAAATGTTATTGAAATTTTTTCAACATTAACAAATCACGTACAGATTCAGGAAACCGATGCATCTGTTATTAGAGCAAAAAATAAATTATATAGCGAAATGTGTCTTAATGTGCTCTTAACAGATTTAAAAGAACCGCTTGGATCAGTTGTCTGTACTAGGGTACCAATATCACTAAAAATGTGTTTGATTATTGCATAACAGAGCAAAACATTTATTATACACGAAACGTAGGTCAACCAATTTATAAAAACATATTACCGCGTAAACCAATCGCACAACCATTTCAAACACCATTTAAACCTAGACTAACCACATTTCAACCCCAAACATTTCCACAATACACATCACACCAACCCCCACAACTAAGAAATGATCAACCACAATTCCGAACACCTCCTCAACAGTACAATCAATTTAGACCACCGCAAAATTCTTTTAATAAACCCCAATCATCTACATTTAATTGTAAACCTACACCAATGGACATAGGTAGCAACCAAATTAGTATTCGCGCACACAGACCACAACAACCTAGAATAGGAAATAATTTCTTTCAATCGAATAGTTAACCCACATTCACTAGTCGCGAATTACATAATGTAGAACAACCCCAAATCGACTTAGATCAATTTGTTGAATACGAAACTGAACAAACTTTAGACAATACTGTAGACGATACTGATAACGGACATTTTGACATTGCATATGAAATTGACAATACGGATTTTCATTGCGACTACCAGAATCAACAGGATACATAGATTTAAACACAGACGGTGCAACCCTTCCTTATATCCATATATCAACTCCAGAAAACAAACCCTTAAAATTCCTTATCGATACTGGAAGTTCTAATTCCTTTATAAATCCCGAATATGTCTACCCTAACGATATTAAACCTATCCCAACATTAGAAATTAAAACTGTATTAGGTTCACATAAAATTAATAAAAAAGCAACATTACCTATTTTTATCAAATTTAACCAAACTGGTCAATTTGACTTTTTAGTTTTCAAATTTCATAATTATTTCGACGGACTATTAGAACTTGACGCTTTAAACACATTACACGCAAAAATTGACATATATAACAAAACATTAAACACACTAAATTCGACAAATAGACTTTTATTCAAACCTAATTTTACATCAGGCAAATACACAGTTCAACCGAAAACACAACAACTCACAACTCATACGATTACCAGTAGATGTTCAACAAGGAGATGTTTTGTCAGAAAACATTTATATTGGAGAAAAATTCCTGATACCTGAAGGAATTTATTCTGCTGATAATTGGTACATAACAGCCCCTGTTATAAATTTATCAGACCTCACACAAACTTTTTACGTAGAACAACCATTACGAGTCGAACTACTTACATACGAGACAATTGACTTTAATTCACACCAAATTACTTCACCGGATCCTAACCTACCACCTATTGAAAACTTAATTCGTGTTGATTCTTTGAATAGTGAAGAAAAACATACAATCATAAAAGTTTGCAAACAATTTGAAGATGTCTTCTTTAAAGAAGGCCAAGATCTATCTTTCACTAATCAGATAAAACATGAAATGAAGACAAAAGACGACGTTCCAATTTACACAAAATCCTATCGTTATCCCCATATCCATAAAGAAGAGGTACAAGCTCAAATTAACAAACTACTTGAGCAAGGTATTATACGACCAAGTTACTCTCCCTGGTCCTCTCCTATATGGATAGTTCCCAAAAAATTAGACGCTCGTGGACGA
Source organism: Brachynemurus nebulosus (assembly GCA_035578155.1). NCBI lineage: Eukaryota > Metazoa > Arthropoda > Insecta > Neuroptera > Myrmeleontidae > Brachynemurus > Brachynemurus nebulosus. The sequence goes on from JAPWDM010000002.1 coordinate 21,292,353, forward strand.
CAAAAATGGAGACTTGTTGTTTTGACTAAGGAAAACTAAACGAAAAGACGATTGATGAAAAATACCCTTTACCTAACATTTCGGACATTTTAGATAAACTAGGCAAATGAATTTATTTTTCTACACTAGATTTAGCTACTGAATTTCATCAGATAGAAGTACATCCAAAAGACGTTGAGAAAACAGCTTTCACGGTCGAGCATGGCCACTGGGAATTCGTAAGAATGCCCTTTGGATTAAAAAATTCCCCTGCGACCTTTCAAAGGGTCATGGATAATGTACTTAGGGAATTACAAGGAACGTTTTGTTTAGTGGACGACATAATAATATTTTCGACTTCATTACAAGAACATATTGAAAATCTCTCTAAAATATTTGACAGACTTAGACAAGCGAACTTAAAAGTGCAATTAGACAAAAGTGAATTCCTGCACAAGGAAATTTCCTTCCTAGGACACATAATTTCGGACCAAGGAATTAAACCGAACCCTTCTAAAATCCATGCAATCACCAACTATCCACAACCTAAAACACAAAAACAGATCAAATCATTTTTAGGACTACTGGACTACTATCGAAAGTTCATCAAGGACTTTGCGAAGCTCACAAAACCCATGACGAACTGTCTTAAAAAAGGAGCTGATCTAAAAATCACTCCTGAATACATAAAATGTTTTGAAATCTGTAAAACACTTTTATCAGAAGACCGCATACTTTCCCATCCCGATTTTTCCAAAGAATTCCTGCTAACAACTGACACAAGTAACTTTGCTATTGGCGCAGTTTTATCCCAAGGACCAATCGGAAGCGACAAACCAATATGTTACGCCTCACGGACATTAACGACAAATGAACAAAACTATTGGACAATTGAAAAGGAGCTTTTAGCTATTGTCTGGGCCGTCCGTTACTTTCGATCATATTTGTTTGGACGAAAATTTAATATCATAATCGCATAAACCATTAACATGGCTTATGTCGCTAAAAGAACCTAACAGTAAACTCATACGGTGGAGACTTAAATTTGAAGAATACGATACAATATTACACAAAAGTGGAAAATACAACACTAACGCAGACGCCTTATCCCGTATAAAAATTGAATCCCATAATATTGAATCCTTATCTTCAATCAGTTCCCGACAAAATGACAGTAACGCTAGTATAATGACCGCTCATAATGCAGACGAATATCTGAACATTTTGAAAATAATCACAGACACATCACTCATACGAATATCTGAAAACCCTTTAAATGACTTTAAAGAACAGTTAGTAATTTATCAAAAAAAAGGACCAGCTAAACGTAAACTAGAAATTTTATTCAAAACAAAAAGACGAAAAACACTTCACTACCCCAATATTTCCAATCAAATATTAGTTAACATTTTTAAAGAATACCTTCATCCTAAACAACTTACTGCAGTTTATTGTCCTGACGATCAAACTTTTAACGGTTTTCAAGAAATTTACAGTCAATATTTTTCACAATCGAAACAATTTAGTCATTAGAACCACAAAAATTCTTACAAACGTGACTGACGAAGATGAACAAGACGAAATTTTTAAAAAACACCATAGTCAATCACATCGAGGAATAAACGAAACATTTGACCACATACGACGTGAATATTATTTCCCGAACTTAAAATCTAAAATAACATGCTACATCAATAACTGCAAATACTGTAATGAAAACAAATATGATAGGAGACCGCCTAAACAAAAATTTCAGTTAACAGCAACTCCAGAAAGACCTTTAGAAATATGCCATTAGACATTTTTTACGTAGATCGTTTAATTTATTTAACCATCATAGATAAATTTTCGCGATTTGCACAGGCATACGTTGTTGAAACGCGAAATTATTTGCATTTAGTAGACGCTTTTACACAATTCATTGCAGCATACGGTAGACCAAAATTAATAGTAACTGACGCAGAAAAAGGCGTCGGATTCGATAAGATTCAAACAATTTTGTGAACAGTATAATATCAAAATGCATATAACATCTATCCGAAGTTCAAATTCCAGTTCCCCTGTAGAAAGACTTTATTTCACACTCCTTGAAATTTACCGAATAGTACATAACAAAGACAAACAAGTTCATCCTGAAATTAAAATGTCCCAAACCATTTTCACCTATAGCAATACCATCCATTCCGCTACCGAACACACACCATTCGAACTATTTTGCGGACGCACCTATGACATTAAATTACAACCAAATTTAGAGGATATTCAGAATAAACGGGAAATTTTATACAACAAAGTTAATGAAAAAGTAAAGAAATCTAAATAAAAACACATTGCAAAAATTAATCAAAACCGTGAAGAACCTAAAGAATACCAACCAAATCAAATAGCGTATTTCACTGAGAATAAACATAACAACAAACTTCATCCCAAATTTAAACATTAAAGTTAAAGAAAATAATAATGTTACTATTACTGATACTAAAAATCGTAAAATCCCGAAGCAAAAATTAAGAAAACCATACTTGTTACAAGATCATAACGTTGACAATAATAACCATGACAATGACGCAACGAGTCGAAATACAAGACTTGACGAACAACCCGGGACTTCTCGCGATCAAGATAGGCAACAGTAAAATTATTGAAAAATATTACAAATACTTGCATTACATAGATTTAGACGACTACAAAGTTAACTTAAACAAAATCTCTCAATCTCTAAGTCGCATTAGTGATAAAACAAAATTAGGTAGTATTAGAGAAGTATTGAATCTAAAATTCAAAGCATTAGAAAATAATCTGAAAATAATTTATCCCCGCAAAACTCAAAAGAGGAGCCATTTTGACGGTCTTGGTACCGCCATCAAGTTAATAACAGGCAACATGGACAGCAACGATGCTCAACAAATTAATAAAGAATTAACTGGCTTAAAATTAAATCAAAATAACTTAATATTTCAATCAAATAAACAAGTAAAATTAAACGAACAAATGATTCAAAGGTTTAAAAATATTACAGATCATATTAATTCACAAAAACACGTTATAAATGAATACTTAAACATGCTAGGATCCGACATTCAAAATAAGGTACGAGAAGACGAAAATGATTTTAAGTAGGGTTGACCGGGGTAATTGTGAATGGATTTTCATGAGTTGAAATAAAAGCATTGTTTTAAGTATTTTTTATTTTATATATCAGATATCACATTATGGTTGATTTACTTTTAATTCTACATTATTTAGGATGCATCACACACATTTTGAGCAAATTCGTACGAAAAACAACAATTTTATAAGACGTTCACATTTCCCCGGTGCAGTTTTACAAATCTTATGAATTTCGGGGTAAATGTGAATGCCATCAGAAAAATTATTTAGAATGGATTACAAGAGGAGTGAGGTACATCAGAGTAAGGACCAACTCAAATTCTTCATATCTACCACACTTTCAAATTTTTCATCATACTTTAGCAGTCACAATTTCTCTTTGTTTAATGCAAGTTACACATACCTCAAATTTGTACAAAAAATCAAGGTTAAATAAAAATAACAAAAATTGTAAGAACAAATTTGTTACAAGTTAAAAATGATATTTTGTCATTTTATCAAATAAAAAATCAAAAAATTACATGATTTTCACACAAAAACAAGGAAAATAAGACTTTTTCAAGGAAATACATTCAGTTTACATGAACAAAAAACAACAATTTATTTTTTTTTGTGTTGTTTGTACAATGGAAACTTGTACAATAATATCATTGTATATCATCATCAACATTTTCAACTCCGAAAAGGACACTACTGAAATTTTTGACCGGATGGGAGCATTTGTGAATGACGTTCACAATTACCCCGGAAATTTAAAATCATGGGGTAATTGTGAATTGGTAATAAATTGTCCAATTTCTTTAGCAGTTAATAAGGAACCTCCTCAGGCTTTAGACCACTTCTTTAGAAGTACCTTTATCCATTTCTTACCTTTTAAAAAAAAGAAAATGTATTAAAAAAAAATTTTTTTTGAGGATTGGTCGAAGTAAGATACACAAAATTTTGCAAGGCGTTTTTCAAAATAAAAAAAAGATAGTAATACTTGGAGAATTGTTATGAAATTTTAATAGCATATTAAGAAAGGACAGAAAAACATACTAAGATTTGATTTTGAACAAAATTAATGTTATTTTAGAAATTATAGACACCGTTCACAATTGTCTCAATTCACATTTACCCCGGTCAACCCTACATGCAATACTTATATAAACTTTCTTATAATATTGATTTACTTAATAACCATATTGAAGATATTATCGAATCAATTAATCTATCTAAATTAAACGTAATTCCGAAAAACATTCTTATACCGGAAGAGCTTGAACATGCGTATCAACTCCTTAAAATTAAAAATATTTCAATAACATCAACAAAACAAATTTACGAACTTTTAACCCTTCAAGCTTACTATAATCATACAGCTGTAATATTCAATATCCAAATTCCTCATTTCCAACCAGATACCTTTGAATACAATTTAGTAGAACCTATAGCCACACGAAACAAATATATTAAAAATCCATTATCCTTTTATTCTTCCCAACGAGCATCAAATGTATTTTGCTAAACAAAGTTTTCCCAGAATTGAAAATCTACACATTTGCAAATTGGAAAACCTAATCAAGATTCAAAATGATCAGTGCTTTAAGAAAATTCTCCGCAGCTATCCAGGCAACTGTACCTACGAAGAGTTCGGAAATCAAACAGAAATTAAGAAGATCTTGGATTCCTATGTCGTTATAAAACATGTCATCAATTTGACTTTAGCATCAACATGTGGTGTAAAAAGAAAACAGCACACTGGTACTATGCTAATCAACTTCAGAAACTGCTCGTTAACGATCAACGAACTTACATACCAAAATATCGAATACGAATACGACCAACTGCAGATCCTTCCGTTACATAATCTTCCAATCGTCGAAAGTCATTTTGAACCTAAGATCAACTTACAAAAACTAAATGACTTTCATTTGCAAAATAGGAATGAAATCGACATAATCAAAACTCATGGTTTCATACATATTACAACTACCTACAATATCATCGTGGTCTTCACAGCAATAATCAACAAACGTCGCGGACATCGCACCCTCCAGGTGGACTCATCTCCAGCCATCACCGCGCCTTCGGCTCCAGTCATAACCACAAGCTCAGTTCCGGCTCAAGAAACAAAGTTCCTTTGGCCTACACTTCACACTGAGGGCGGAGGAGTTATCTAACAGTCAAATTGGGATTTATTAATAAAATAATTATTACCTTTTATTTCAGCTTATTAAGCAATCTTGTTATAATATGATTTTTTCATTAACTCACAAACAGGAAATGCAAATACAATACTTTTTCGATTTTATAAAATAAATTTGTAAAGATCAATGTTCAAATTTCACAAGCAAAGTCAGCACATTGGAAATTATAAAAAGAACGAAATAACGTTGCTCGTGGAATTTACCTATCGAGATTTTGAATTGGGAACTAGTAATTTTGTAGTGATTCGTTGGGTTATCATAAATAAATTTTCTTGCGGATTTCGATTGTTGTAAATTTAAAATAAATAAAGTTTTTTTTTAACAATCCTTCAACACTCGTAACCAAAAGTATATACTGTGTGAGTTTTTCGAGAGTTGCCATTTTTATTACAGCCAAACCCTTGATTTGATCGAAAAATTGTTCAAATAAGAGTTGTAGATATCGACGGGGGTAACCGATTGCTATAGTCCGGAGCTTTATAGCTCTTATGGTTTTCGAGCTATTATACAAACTTATAGATTTTTAAATGGGACTATATATTAATTTTTCGATAAAACTGATCTAATGCATTAATTAACAACATAAATGAGCAAAAAAATTTTTTTTACTCAAGTTTAATTTTTTAAGTTTTCATTAATTTACCAGTTAGGCGGTAAAAATATGCATATGTACTTGAGGCTACTTCAACCGATAGTGTTTTTCTTGGTTACATTTCCATTACATCCAAGAAAAGAACCTTTTCCAGTACCATTTCTATCATAAAAATTTGGTTGTAATAGAAATGGTAATTCTAAAAAAACTCACATGGTATATATATATATATATATATATATATATATATATATATATATATATATATATATATATACATATACATATATATAAATATATATATAAATATATATATATATATATATATATATATATATATATATATATATACATATACATATATATATATATATATATATATATATATATATATATATATATATATATATATATATATTCGTTGTTATGCACGAATTCGAAAATTCGCTGTTATGCACGATATCTACTCTTTTAACACCCTATGTGTACGATATGACAATAAGAATAATTTATAATCATTTTTTACCATATTTAAAAGTTATGCTGTTCAATACCAACCATTAAGCCGACACAGATTAATAAAGGAATCGGTAGCAAAAAAAACATTTATTGGTATGTGTTTAAAAAACGAAACGAAAACTTTCTTGACGTTTTCACTAAAAATCTTTTAACAATCAATCATTATGATTTCCTTTACCGAATTTATATTATTGTGATGAATTGTCGTATTAACGAATACAATCGAGTTCACCAATACTGAACATTATTATCGAACAACTTGGAAAAATACTTTGTTTTAAAACATCATTTGTAAGTTCTAGTTGACAACAAAACGATTAATTTCCCACCAAGGTCTCTACATGTATGCATAGTTAACTTTTCTTTCGTTGTAAATTTTATGTCAAATACAATAAACAAAGTAAAAGAATTTATTGTCTTGAATAGAGCTAGCACATACCTGTCAATGATGTTTAACTACGAATATTATTGCTGCACTTTACTCTAACTTTTATAAAAAAAAAACTGCCGTTGAACAATTACTATTTTTTTTATTATTAATATTATTATATATGGATCAATCCATATCAAGCGATCCAAAGACAAATACCTTACTATTTTATATTAACCTAAGATTTTGTCCTCTGGTTATACTAGATGAAAGAAGAAAGAAACAAAAGGACTTTGTTTTTATCTCATGTACTTTTTTATTAAACAATTTTTTAAATTGTGAAAAATGTGAAATTTAGGCACACATTGTTTTACGTTTCTCGCTATATCTCGGCATAGGATAAAGATATACTTTGGAGCAAAATACCATATTTTTAGAAATTTACAAACTTTAAAATGATATGCACCAAGCTAATTTCAAAAAAAATTATAACTTTTAATTTTTCAACTTAAATTTTGAAAATTTTATTCCAAAAAAATAATATGATAAATCTTTTTGAAAAATTTTTAGGTAATTACTTAAGTATTGATCTACAAACAAGCAAAATTTTAAGTTGGGATCCTATAGCGATCATATTTAAAAAAATTTCTTTCCAATACAATGTGTCTCCCAAAAAACTCAAAAGTTATTATAATTTCTACTATCCTATTTCAATATATTAGGTAGTAAATCTTGTGAGAGATAGCTATATTACGAGTTTGTCTAAAACATAAATTTATGTGGATGAGTCATTTCCAGTTGTCGTTCTTTTCACTAGAACTCTAGTTCTTTTTTTGAAGCAAGTATTTACGCCGTATACTACTGAAAATTATGACGACCATGACAACAATCCAATATAAGTAATTTATAAGAGTGTAACAACAACACTTTAATGTATTGGGATCATTTTATACCCCCAAAATATACTATAGGAATTCAAACGACTGTTGCTATTGCTTCCGAGACTACTAAAGTAGTGGAAGAATTGTGATCACTTTTGAAAAATAAAAAATTTTCTCCCTCCAAAATAAAATTTTTTACACACATTTTACGTTTTAGAACTTCCTGAATAATTTTGGTTTGATGTTTGTCTGTCCGTCCGTCTGTCTGTCTGTGTGTCACCAGTCTGCACCAAGTGGCATAACTTCTGAACTATTGAATTTTTTTTTATGAAATTGTCAGAAATTATGCGGTCTGGTTCCTAGATGGTCCCCTAGTACAGTAACTGAAAGACCAGCTCATCTGACCCTACACTTCAAAAGTTATATTGTCTTGATGTGTGCTTTTTGCTAATTAGGGGTAAAAACTACCCTTGTATGACAAAAATACGAAAAGTCCAGATTTACGTATTTTAAAGATTCAATTTATGTTCAAATATGTTGGATAAAATTCCTTTCAAGTTTTTTAATATGATTTATGAAATTCAGTTACTTTTCTACCCAAAAAATTCTTAAAAACTATCCCTTTGTTTCCGAAAAAATAGGAAAAAAGTTTTAGCAGCCTAAAGTAACCTTTTGGTGCATTCACAATGTATTATATCTCTTTTATTTTTCATTAGAAAACTTATCACTCATTAAAAAGCTGCAACCGTTAAAAAATAAACCACCCCTTATAATAAAATAAAGAAGAAAACGATGATTAACGGCTTGAGATATTATATACTGGTGTACATATGATGAATTGTAACTTTTTAAAAGTTTTCAAATGTACATATGATTATATTGTAACTTTTTAATCTCCCAAAAACCCTGATAGAAGAACTACCCCTTATAAAAAATCCTACCCTTTATGGAAAAATTGCATAAAAATTATATGTATGGAAAAATAGCATGTGAATTATACATTACATGATGATATAATTACTTTTTTTTTATTCTATTGAATTTATTTTTAAAATTTTTTAACTAAATTACTAAAAAAATACAAAAAATACACAAAGATGATGGTAATTTACCTGCTCCAAAAATTTTACCGAAAAAATGCAATTGGTTTTCTTACTATAACTTTTTTAATTTTTAAGTTATCAATTCGCTTAAAAGACCATTTGGTAGAAAATTTTAAGCACTATAAGTCTTATGATTTACAATTTTTTTGAGTCCTTCAATTTTTAGATTTATAAGTTTAAAGGGCTTAGAAAAGGTAGTCTTCGCGTTCTGTTTTGAGCTTCTAATGATCATAACTCAATCAAATTTGGACGTACAAAAATGAACAAAAAAGCAAATTTTTCAGCAAGAAAAGACCTATAATTTTCATTCTATAATTTTTTTTTCATAAATTTGTTAGCTTTAAATGTTTTGAAAAAAACTATGATTTTTTTAAAAATTAAATTTTTTTTCAAGAGTATATCAGTCATTTTTTCGAATTTAAACTTCGAAATCCGTTCAAACTCCCAGAACACATTGTCTATATATGAATAAAGTAAACTGGCGACGGATTACGCTTAGTTTCAATGTTTGCCGTCAAGTAATTAATTTGGATACCAATTTTTTTTCTCAAAAATCAAGACAACCATTTTGCTTTGAATATAACTCCGTTAATTTTTATACTAATGGCTCATTGACTAATACCACAGCTCAAAATAAAGGTCTATTCAAGTACTTTAAAAGGTGTAATATGAGTTTTTTTCGAAAAACCTCTCATTTTTCCTCCAAATCACATTGAAAGTTTCGATTTTAGCTATCGTCAAAATCGATTTTAATTTCAAGGGGTCATAACTTAGGTTGTGTTCTACCTACAAAAATAAAAAAGAATGCAATCTCTTTGTTACTTGATTTTCTTTATTTTTGCTCATAACCATTTTTTATGTAAAACTTGTAGTTTTTGAAATATTTGCGAAATATCCCTCAAAAACATGCATTTTTTGGGCTAAAAACGACCACATTTAGGCGCCAATATCTCAAAAAGTATTGATTGTACAAAAAATTCTTATAGAATATTTTTTGCTTAGAATTTGTCCCTCTATCGAACGGTGAGGTTATTTTTCATAAAAAAATTTCCAACCCCTTGAAGGGGTGCCTTCCACCCCTAGGGTGAAAGCACACATCGGCATTATATAACTTTTGTTTCTTTGGCTACTCCCTAGCTACAGTTCAAATTTCAAGCCAATCCATCCCATCCGAAAAAATTGGTAGCCAAATGCTTCAGTTACTGTACTACCCTACAAATTTCATTACATTCGGACTAATAGGATCCACAGCGTAAGCATGAAATCCCATTAAATGTCAATATCTTATTTACTGCTAGTCCCACGTCGCTCAAATTTTTAAAGTATTTAAAGTATAAAGGTAGATACCAAGGTCCTGGATGGTAGTCTAAAAGTCACATTAACTTTTTCAGGATCTCAATCACGTTTGACAAAAATCTGGTCAGATTAGTCTATTTTCACAAATCTCAATAGTATTTGTATTTTTTTTTGGTTGCATTTTGGAGCCCGAAAACTCTGGGGGACAAATTAAGGCTTCCTCTCATTTTCTTCTGGAATCCTAATGGCATTTAACTATTTAAATAGAACTTTTTTCTAGGATCTCAATATTATTTGAGTAAAATTTCATCAAGACAATCAAGTGTTCTGACAATCAAGATTTTTGCTACTTTCTGTTTCCCTAGAACATCAGAAGACAATAATTTTGTGTTCGTTCATTCAGATTATCGACAGTATTTGAGCATGGCCAACCTTCATGGCCATCCAACCGTTTATATTGAGTAATTTTTTGGGAGCCTTAGAACCGTGCGAGACAATTTTAGGCTTTAAAATGTAACCTATATTAAAACTTTGGGTATCTGTTGCATCATTCATCCACTAGTGACAGTAATTTTTGAAATCGGTTGAGTAGCTCTCGAAATTAGCCTCATAAACTTTATCTACTTTTTTATTAGCTTAGTACCTATGTTAAATATAATTTAATATTTAAATGGTGCATTATCTAAAAGAGTATACGTGTATAATTATACTATTGTATACTACGTATTATTGTTTACTTTCACGAAAACAAGTAAAGATACTTGTTTTTGCCTTAGTCACGATTAAGTTTAGAAATTTTACTTAAAAAGTTTCCTGTAGCATAAAAAACAGATTAATTTTGTTTCATAAACATCTGTTATATATAATGGCAAACATTAATTTTTTTCTTTGAATTACATTATTTACTCTTTCCACCAAAAAAAAAAAAGACCGATTTGCTTGTTAAAATATTCGACAATATAATTTTACCCACCTCCTTCAACAACGTTTTCTGAAATGTTCATCAACAAAGTTTAAAAAAAAAATTGTAACAATAATTTACATGAGAAACACATTATTAAGAAAGAAAAACACAAATCACGTCATCAGCTTAAAATTTTCTTTTAAGTTTCCTCAATTCCCTAGTGATGATTTTTACCACAAGATACGCACGCATACGAGCAAGCATCACGATAGAAAGAGAAAAAAAGACAAAGAGCGGCATAAATAAATTTGATTATTTGTTCGATAAAAAGGTGTTCTAATTTTTTCACATTTAAAAGTTTCTTTCGTACTTGACTGTTCAGTTTTAACACTTCACTAGTTATGTTGAACTTTGTTAAATTTAGTTACAACACATACGAAGCCGTAAATCTTAACACCTATTGTAAGCATGTGCTTATATACTTCCTACAAAAGATTGTAAAGTTTTCTTAAATTTAATTTTCATCAACTCATGTATGTTCGAAAACTCTCTTCTGTTTTTTTTTCTGTTTACAGATTGATTTTTTAATACCGTTGCCAAACCCAGGAGGCATTACGTTATCACAATTTATATCAAAGTATTCATAATTAATCGAATCAGTAAATTAACGACCGAAATAAAATTGCACCATTAGTTCAAGAGAAAAATGTCATTTATCTCATTTAATTCTTATACCAAATTTGTTCCACAAAATAAATAAATAAGTAAATAAATAAATAAATAATTTACGTAACTGCGAAGAATTTCAAAAAACTCTCCCTTTTATTTATGTCATAGGTGAAAGTAAGGCTAGTATTCAGCCTTTTCTTAACCCATTAGTGGTGACGAGAATATTACACGTAATACCGTGGGAAAATCAACTTCATGGATAGTTTTTTTAATTAAAGGCATATAAATATATAAAATAACAATAAGATACCGTTCTATGAACCTTGCTGCTTCTCGATGTCTAAAAGCTATCATTAAAAAAACTATCGACTGAATTTTTATACGTAAGTATTTAAAAAAAGGGTCTGTCCCTGCAATACGGGTTACCCCAAATTTTTGCATTGATTTCCAAGTATATTAAATTTTAATTTAGAAAATCTCGATGGAATGTTGGTAAAATGTACGTTTAAAGTATTAGATGTGAAATAATAAAATTGATAAAAATAAATATTGAAATAAAAAATTTCAGTAGAGAATTACGCGATGGGCTGTCATACGAATAGTAAATTGTAAAATTAGTTAAACAAAAAAGGAATGAAGTGCGATTTACCATTTACTAGTTTAATAATACACCAATGCCTCGCTTTGCGTCGTTTCGGTTTGCGTTTTTTCAAAGTTGCGTCGCTGCTGAATTAGTACTAATTTTCATTTAATTTTTTTTTTTTCGAAATTTTTCTATAGAAAATCATAATTCACTTTGCGTGGTTTCAATTCGCGTCGTGTTTTTTTGGAACGTAACCACGACGCCAATTGAGGTATTGGTGTATATGAATTCTTTTATAAAATTTTAAATATCAAAAAATATTAAAATCTGTTTAGAGTTAGGTGAGTTATTTTATGAATTAATGTTTTTGTTTTGGAATTTTCTCACCAAAGTATATAAAAAATATATCACACTGTGTTTTTTTGAAATAAATTTACTATATACAGGGTGTAAAGTAAATAAGTTTCATCCTTTTGAGAGATGGTTTATCTCGGTGTAAAATAGCCGAAGACAAAAATTTTTTCGGAATTCGTTATCTGAGAAAATCGCATCTCAGCCAGTTCATCGTTTAACATAAATTTCTCTGAATACGCCTCTGACCAAACTAAAATTATTCGCACCCTGTATAATACAAATTTTTTAAAAATAATTGATTCATTCAAATTGATAAATATTCGTTTTCAGTTCCCAATGTGTCAAAATCGTCAAAACATATTTTTTTAAATAAACAATCACAGACATACTTGGGGACATGTACTCTGCACAGTACATATGAGCCGTTTATTTTGAAAGTGGGGCAAGTCCATTTTTGAAAAAATGAAGATAATGGTAGTTATAGAGAAGACTTAGTATGATCTTTTTATCTGTCAACACTTTATAGTCAAAAAAAATTAAGAAGCCTAATATTTGAAAGATTAAAGTTTTAGTTCTCAACAGTATTGTAAAACTGTTAATTTTGATAGTGGTGCAAGTCCATCTTACAAGTAAAATTTCCAAGACCGGACCTATTGATTTTGATGAAACTTAGATATGTCGTAGAACACTAAAAAATAAGTAATAGCTATTTTTTTATCTGCGAAAAAGCGGTTGGAAGGGGTGAAATCGTCCTGCAAAAATTGGGGTGAAAATTTAATTTTTCAAATATCTTGACAACGGTAAGAAATAGAGCAAAAGCTTAAATTGGCGATATTGCTCTTTTTTAAAAATCTATACACTGATATGTAATTTGTTTAAATTACACCAACAGAAGTAGTTTAGGGCTAAAATTTGGGGGTTAATTTTGCGAAAAGGGGTAAAAAATAAAATATAATAAAGTTTTGTTTACAGATTTTAAATGTGCGTAAAAAAATCTAATCGACCTGTTTTACTCAATTTCCTAATATCAAATCCAGGGGTAGTTAACTACGGGGGTGACTGTGTCGACGTAATCGTACAATTTGACTAATTGAAAACTTCTTCAAGGAAAATAGTTTAAAATAATTAGAATAAATTTTCAAATTCATTTTAAGCAACACTGCATAGGGGGTGAGTCGTCCTTTTAAAGTACATACTTATTTTTATATACTCATTTCTACTACTAGGGCACTGGCAGGGGGTAATAATGTCTTCTGAAGTTGAACTGTCGTATGAAAAGTTTTTATTATGTTTATTTTTAAATGATAAAATTCAAATATTATCCATTTAAATTAACGATTACAATAATTCATTAATTTTGAAAGTGAGGCAAGTCCATTTAGTTTATAATAAAACCACTATTTTTTTTGTCAGCACTATGAACACTATTGGATTATAAACTTACATTATCTAATACGACAAAATACAAAAAATATGTCTATTAACACTTACCAATATTTTTAAATTTATTGAAACGCAAACCCTTAAATATCTCGCAATAACAAAATATGGACTTGCCCCACTTTCAAACTAAACGGCTCATATGTACTCTTACTCACAGACAATTATCATATCATCAACGATCGATAATCAAAGAGTTGGCCAAGTGCGTATTTAACACACATTAAGCCGAGTTCCTCAGTTATTTGCGTTTTTGTATTTTTAGGGATAAAATACATCGCATGACATATTTTTTTACGGTTTACTGTGAAATATTTGTACTTGTGTTACTTAGGGGTCAATTAAGTGGTAATTGGCTTCCTTACAAACCACATGGACTTTGAAATACAATATTTCTGAAACGAGGTATAAAGGTTAAAAGTTGTTAAAAGAATCTTAACTTGATTTTAAAAGATTTTGCTAATGATATGCTGCAAACAGTATACATATAATTATAATATATAATTATAATATTTATATATATATATATATATATATATATATATATATATATATATATATATATAAGTATACATATAATTATTTTTGAAGGAACTTACGAAAAAAATTTTTCAGCATTTCTCATAATAATTTTGATTTGAATTTTTGGAAATGTTATTTAATATCAGAATATACTTTGATGTAAAATTTCACTTACTGAGTGTACTAAAAGTGTTTATGCCCAGCTTCAAATACGGGAGATAGGTACCATAAGAAATTAAGAAAGAAATTGTTTTACTGACGGCTAATTGAGATATCTATCTGTATGATGTATTATATTTGCAAAATTTCGTGTTCATACAAAAGGCGTGGAATTTCTGAAAATGTTACAATCAAAAAATTATAAGAGCTTCCAGAGTTCTTCGGAACCCTAATTTTTGAAAATTATTTTTTAAAAAAACATACACATAATTTTTTTATGACGTGTCAGGCGTGTCAGTATCAACTGGATATATTTATGTGTTCTGGAAAACACCAGTAACCTATTTATTTTATAAGTATATGTATTTGTAGTTGTATGTGTATGATTGGTATTATTATCATGTAATAAAACAGTACATTCTTCGTTTTGAAAAGAAGCATATTTTTAACAATACAGGTACTGGTCTAAGCTCTTAATGTTTTAAGCTGTTGCATGAATTAAATGTGTGAAAAGAAGTTAGCGATTTAAAATTTCTTTAAATCAAAGTATTAAAATTAAAAGTATGCGTATGTGCGTGAATAATAAACCAATTGTATATTTTAGAAATGTTTTAAAATTTAATTGTTGTGAAATAATTCAAAAATACTTCAACTTAACGTACTTGCTCTGAGATAGACAGGTACAAAATTTATCTCAGCAAAAAAGCTTTCTTTTATCAAAAATTAAATAATGTATTGATATTCTTTAGTTATTATATTTGTATACCACTTGTTTTTTTGTATTTGCGCGCGCTTATGTTGTAGCAATTTAAGAGAATTGTTGAAAAAGCGTTGTAAAAACGTAGTAAAATAATGTTTTAAATTATATTTCAAAATCGGCAATCGGTCAATAATTTTTATTTCTTATTAAATATGGTTTGTAACTTTGTATTAAATAACATATTAAATTTTTATCAAATTCCTTTGACACGTTTTCATTTTATTCTAAAAAAATAGAATTTTCCCATAAAAACCCGTGTTAAAATTAAAAAACTTTGAAATCGTTTTTCTCAAAATTGGGGTGGTCAATTTTTTTTTGGTAAGGGCTCGTATCATTGGTATTGGAGAAAATAAATATCTAGAGAAATTTCGTTAAAATCCTTTAAAAAAATCGTTTTATCGATCAATTACCTTAAGATTTTATTAAATTTTTACAAGATTCCAGAATAAAGTTTTTTTTTTAACTTAAACTAATTTTTATAGTGTAAAAAATACTTTCATGTCACCTGTCAAAAACTCAATTAACTATTAAACACCATCTTCATTTTGAGGGGTGTTTAGTTTTAATTTTGTTCTGAACTTCGCCAATGTTACAGGCAGCCATGAATGTGTTAAATGTGTTAAAAAATTGGATTAAAGTTGATGTAAGTCAGTGATGTTTCAATTACTAAAATCGATTGTAGGTGTTTGTTAAATTTCCAAATAATTTAATGAGATTTGACCAAATCGATCTATTTGATATATGACGTAAATTGTCTCATTAAAAATTATGTTCAAATTTTTATGGACACTACTGTATAACTATTTTCAAAAGATTCCGTAAACAAGCAGGTAAAAATATTTTGTTGACAAAAAAATTTACATTCAAAAAAACTAAGAAAAAAATAGATAGGTAATCAGAGCCTGATTAAGGTTTTTTTTCTAGGGGCCATTTTTTAACACGTTTTTGACAATCGAAAATTTCTGAAATGAAACTTGATCGGTAAAATTTAACTAGCAATACTTAATTAGTAGACTGAGACCTTTCTCTCCTGCAAATTATGAAACTTATTTATTTTACACCCTGTATATTTCATCCAATTACGGAATCTTCAGGTACAATATGGATCTATAAATTAAGTTAAATGTTCTTATGTAATAGTGACTGTATAAGATTTAATTTGATATGTACTTACAAAATTCAATTATTGAATTTTATTGTCATTTTTTTAATAATATTATCGTATGGTTAAAATTTATTTAATATTAAAATGTTTAAATTCTTCTATATATTGTTTGTAAAAATTTGTTTTGATTTTTTTATCTATAATTTGCATGGTATCACGTTCTTTGAAGTTTGGATATTTTGTCAATTTTTTTACATCATGAATGTATTGATTTATGTATTATTGTAGTTTTTGGTTTTATTTTAGTCTGTAATCAAAATTATTTGTTAAAATCTAATCTAAGTAAAGATTAGTTTTATTTGTTAATTACTATGTTTGGTTAAGTTATTCATGATGTAAAAATTTTTTTATAACATTTGTTTTCGATTGATTACGTGTTTCATCGCATGTTGAAAAATATTAAATTGTATTATTAAGTCCGTTCTATTAGTGGAAACATCTTAAATTGTTTCAAATTGACTAATTTTAAGTTTGAGTGAACATGTCGTTGTATGGAGTACCTACTGACAAGGAAAGGGCAAGAAGTCAAAAATTCAAAAAAATCTGAAACATTGTCAGTACCTAATAACACAAAAATATCAGTTGCTGCTAAAAAACGTTTTTAAGGGGTGAAACATCCCCTCAAAGTTGGAACTCAAAAATTTAAAAATCGATGAAATTTTGTTTATAGGTACCTTAAAAAGTTCTAGTAACAAATATAACATTATTTTTTGCATTTACACATTTTTAAGGGTTGAAACCACCCTTCAACTGTGTATTTAAAAATTTAAAAATTGGTGATATTTTGTTTATATATACTATACAGAGCTCTAATAATAAATATAACATTAATTTTTGCATCTACCAATTTTTAAGGGTTGAAACCACCCGTTCAAATGTGTACTTAAAAATTTATAAATTGATAATATTTTTTATATATATACTATACAGCGCTCTAGTAATAAATATAACATTATTTTTTGCATCTATAAATTTTAAGGGGTTGAAACTGCCCCTTAATATGTGTACTTAAAAATTTATAAATTTATGATATTTTGCTTACATATACTATAGAGAACTCTAGTAATAAATGTAACATTATCTTTTGCATGCACAAATTTTCAAACCACCCCTTCAAGTGCGTACCTAAAAATTTGAAAATTGGCGATACTGTGTTTACATATATTACATAGAGACCTAACGATAAATATATTATAAATATATTCTTTCACACAGTTCTAGGGAGTGAAACACCCCCTCGAAGTTGTAAACTAAAAATTTCAAGACTGACAAAATTTTGTTTACATATACAACAAACAACAATTTTACAATAAATATAATAATAATGTGTAAAATTAGCAATACAGATAGATTTTAAATAGTGTATATTAGACTACAGTGTAGTACATGTAAACAAAATTTCGTCAATTTTTGCTTCTAATTTCCACTTTGGAAAGGATAATCACTATAAATGTATGGAAGCAAAAAAAAATTATTAATCCATCTTTATGTGACGATATTATTATGTGAACAAAATCTCGGAATTTTTAAACTTTCGACAGCTGAAGGGGTGTTTTCACCCCCTTAAAATGTCTAGGTATAAAAAATAGTATTATAATTATTACTAAAATTTTTTATAGTATATATAAATAAAATTTCGTCAATTTTTAAGTTTGCTTAGCACACATTTGAAGGAGTGGTTTCACTCCTTAAAAATGTGTGGACACAAAAAATAATGTTATATTCATTATTAGAATTTCGTATAATGTGTAAAAACAAAATATCATCAATTTTTAATTTTTTTAGTACACATATGGAAGGGTGGTTTCAACCCCTAAAAATTTGTAGATGCAAAAAATAATGTTATATCTGTTATTAGAGCTCTGTATAGGATCTATAAACGAGATATCATCCATTTTTAAATTTTTAAGTACACACATGAAGGGGTGGTTTCAACCCCTAAAAATTTGTAGATGCAAAAAATAATGTTATATTTGTTACTAAAACTTTTTAAGGTACGTATAAACAAAATTTCATCGATTTTTAAATTTTTGAGTTCCAAATTGGAAGGGATGTTTCACCCCTTAAAAACGTTTTTTAGCAGCAACTGATATTTTTTATGTTATTAGATAGCCACTCTCTACATACTGACAAAGTTTCAGATTCTTTTGAATTTTCGACTTCTTGCCCTTTCCTTATGAGTTTGATTATGAGGCGCGGTCATATTGTGTATGATTGGTTTAGTCCCAACTGCGCTTTACTGTCATTTGATGGCGATAATGTTTGAATTTAATATTTTTGACGATGGAACACGTTTAATATTTTTGACGATGGGACACGATGCGAACTAAACTGCTAGTTTTTGATCTGCCAGATTTGAAAACATTTATAAAATTAGGCAGGTGCGTATACAGCCGAGTTTCTTGGGGGGGGGGGGGGGGGGTCACGCGGAAAATAAACGGAAAAAAATTTTTCTAACAAAATTAAACCTCTATACTTCCGACGACCAAAAAAAAAAGCAAAAACAAAAAAAAAACCTCAACTGGTAAATTTACCGATATGGTGTCTAAAATTAAATATCTGCTGTATATTTTTAATTCTCGGGGTGATCATAACCCCTTGACCCCCCCTGTATACGCGCTTGAAATTAGGTCGAATACATAAAATGTTTCCTAAATAATATTTTCACAAGGTTAATAATACTACGTAAAACAATACAATTTTAACACTATAAATGAAGATTTTTACCAAGGAAACATTTAACTATTCAAAAATACTACCTCTATTTATAATTAATTTTATAATGTTTCGATCCGAATAAATTAGATGAAAGTGGTTATTTTTACAAAATATTTTTCTTTATTATTAACTACTAATAAAGGCCATTTTTTGTTCGAAATGTCACCCAAATCGTCGAAATCTGTAAAAAAAAAAATTCTCTGCATGTCTCAAAATTTAAATTATCGCAAAAATTTTCCCCTTCTCAACATTTAAATGATCATAACATTTTACTTACAAGGAAAGGTTCCCAGCTGCCCGCCTCCGATTTTAATACCGCTGAAATATGTTATTCTACGTCGAAATCTAAGAGACACGTATTTTTTTTTTATCGGCGGAAAAAACGGTTTGAAGGGGTGAAATCGCCTTTCAAAAATTGGGGTAAAAAATTAATTTTCAAAATATCTCGAAAACAGTAAGAGATAGAGCAAAAATTTGAATTGGCGATATTGCTCTTTTTTAAAGAGCTATCTATACGCAATTATAGATAATGAGCTATCGATAATAAATAATAAAGAGCTATCGATATGCAATTTGTTCAATTTACATCAACAGGGGTAGTTGGGGGTTAAAATTTGGAGGTCAATTTTGCAAAAAAGGGGTGAAAATTAAACAGTATAAAAATTTTGTTTACAGATTTGAAATCTACGTCAAAAAATCTAATTGATCTGTTTTTGCTCAATGTCTTAATATTAAGTCTAGGGGTAGTTAACCAGGGGGTGACTGTGTCGAATAGTCGTACTACTTGGGTAGATCAAGAAGTTCTTCTTGATGGAAAATAGTTTAAGACAATTAGAATAACGTAGAAATAAAATTTTCGTTTTCAAAATTCAGTTTGAGCAACACTTGAGAGGGGGTGAGTCACCCTCTTAAATTACATACTACTTTACTAACACTTATTTTTACTATTAACACACTGACAGTGGGTAATAATGTCACAATAAGTGGTTCTGAAGTTGGACTATCGTATGTAAAGTTTTTATAAGGTTTGTTTTTTAACGGATGTTATAGTTTTCGTTATCGAAAATTACCGATACTGAAAATAACGATATTTTCAAAATGAATGGAAACCTAATGAAAACCTTACATACGATAGTTCAACTTCAGAACCACTTATTGTGACATTATTACCCACTGTCAGTGTGTTAATATTAAAAATGAGTGTATGTAAACTAGTATGTAATTTAAGAGGGTGACTCCACCTCCTCTCCAATGTTGCTCAAACTGAATTTTGAAACCGAAAATTTCATTTCTACGTTATTCTAAGTGTCTTAAACTATTTTCCATGAAGAAGAACTTCTTGAACTACCCAAGTAGTACGATTATTTGACACAGTCATCCCTTAGTTAACTACCCCTAGACTTAATATTAAGACATTAGAAAAAGAGAGCAATTAGATTTTTTGACGTAGTTTTCAAATCTGTAAACAAAAATGTTATATTGCTTAATTTTCACCCCCTTTTTGCAAAGTTAACCCCAAAATTTTAACCCCTAACCACCCCTGTTGATGTAAATTGAACAAATTGCATATTAATAGATAGCTCTTTAAAAAAGAGCAATATCACCAATTTAAACTTTTGCTCTATCTCTTACTGTTTTCGAGATATTTTGAAAATTAAATTTTTACCCCAATTTTTGAAGGGCGATTTCACCCCTTCAAACTGTTTTTCCGCCGATAAAAAAAATACGTGTCTCTTAGATTTCGACGTAGAATAACGTATTTCAGCGGCATTGAAATCGGAGGCGGATACCTGGGAACCTTTCCTTGTTAGAAATCAAGATTATTGAAATAATGCTACAAATGAAAATAATATGTTTTCTCTGCCTATGAAGCATTCATCTCATTCATCACCAATTCGCACATTTATGTCTGCTATCTTTGCCATGGAAAGAAAAGTATTTTTATAGAAAGTTTTAGAATGGCATGAGCATGACAGTCGGTGTTGATGTTGACGTTTGTAAAATAAAAAGTACTACTATATTGCTGACTTATGACTGATGACCTCTCATCAAAAGTCAAGAGATAATTTTAACAAAACTTCATACACTGTGAGAAGAAGACTGTATGTACTCGTACATAGAGCTGGTTATAATGAGTTTTTAAAAAGTTCCACTAGTGCTTGTCACTGTATATTTTCCCATCTCTTGTCTTCTCCATTCAATTATTACTTTTTCTTTACATTCTTCTTTGTTATTTTCAATTTTATTATTATTTATACACTGGAAGTTATTATTTTTGCGTTCTCTTTCAAGTATTTTATTTTAAAGTTTACATTATTACATTTTAATTATAAACCTGCTTTTATTGTTTTCAATTCTTATTTTCCTTTAATTTCTGATCGCATTAAAAAGCTTTACATTTATTTATTTTTTTTAATCTCTCTTAGCAATAATTTATTTAAATAGGAAAGTCTTTTGTAATCTGTAACGAATCAAATTGGGAAAATGGATGGAAAGATGTTTATCAGAGCACACGGTGGGCGACCTCCGGTTTATCGGTCAATTACGGCTCACGAAATATTTCTGCTACGCTCACTTAAAAAAATTAAAAATAATTTAAAGAAATTAATCTCATTTTTAATTCACTGTCATCACAATAACTCATTATCAGTCTCTAAAAATCAAAAACGCCGTGAGCAGCGGGGCCCCATCACGGAAGTCGAATTTTTCCTCTCATCTTTGGTATTGAATGTCTACAAGCGAAATGTAACTGAAAGTCTATGATTTGTCATTTTGGTGGTTTCAAAACTGATGATGAGTGTCCGGTTGATCTTGTGCCGATAGCAGTTAGCAGCAAAAAAGCCAACACAATTCGTACGAGGGAATTCCTACCCATGCTTATCCGCCAATTGCCTTTGTGTTTTATTTTTAAATATTAAAAAAGGAACTTAAATAGTAAACTGGAAGGCCATAATGAAGATGTTTTTTCTTTCGAAAAAAATCCAAAATTTCTATTTTATAAACAATAAAAATCCAAAATTCCTACTTTATAAATAAACAGTGACATTAATAACATTTTTTAATTACTTAATATTTATGTATTGCATTTGTTAAAAAAAAATACCCCTGTCGCAGCATCTGCATAACATAGCGAATTTCCAATCATAAAAGTTACTTTTTTTCGAAAACCCGCTTACCTAGAATAATGGTTCAAAATGTATTTTCTGTGATTTTCTTGGTTCTTTACCACAATGTAAAAAAAATTGGAAAAACTTTTAAATTTTGGCAAATTGTTTGCAAAAAAACTCATTTTTTTGAGGTTTTTGGAATTGGACGTGTCTGACTGGAGAACTCATACAAAATTTTTGGACTTCCAACGTTTTATTGTTTTATTATATTTGCATCCCAAACTAGTATCTATCCTATAAATATAACAAGTTTCATCCAAAATGAATTTTTCGGATATATAGGCACTTAAATTTTCGAAATTTCTAAATTAATTTAAAATAGAGTTAGTCTCCAGAAATTTTGTATTATGGTAAATTTAATGTAATAAATGACAAGTATATAAGTATAGTAATTATAAAGCATTCGCATAGAACAATAGTTTTAAGTACACATGCACATAAGCAAAATAATTTTTGAATTTTCCTGAAGGAAGGAAATATTTTCCCGTAATAAAAAGTATCCTAAATGTTGACGCAGGTAATAAGTTATCACTACACCAGATTTCATAAAAATCCGTTCAATAGTTTTCGCGTAATATGTGCACATGCTCAAAAAGTTTTTTTATTTTCCTGTGGGAATGAGCCACTTTCCCGAAATAAAAAGTATCTGAGATGCGGACTCAGGTAATAAGTTATCACCACACCAAATTGCATCAAAATCCGTTCAATAGTTTTTGCGTACTGTATGCACATGCTCAACATGGTTTTTCCATTTTCCCGTGGGAATGAGACATTTTCTCGAAGTAGAAAGTATCTTAGATGTTGATCCGGGTAATAAGTTGTCGGCACACCAAATTTCATTAAAATCCATCCAGTAGTTTTTGTGTGATGCGTGAACAGACGAACAGACAGACAGACAGACAGACAGACAGACAAAAATTTAAAAAATCGCTGTTTTGATATCTACATCGATAACTATTTACAGTATCTGCACAATTTTTAAAAAATATTCCCTATACAGAAACGATCTCGTTACATTTGTATTATATGTATAGATTACCTATTAATGGCTCTTTATTTAAAATATTAATTTTTTTTTAAAATAAATCGCCCCCTGTTCTAGGAAATATATATTTTTTAAATTTTTATAAAATTTCTTATGAAAGTGAGCTTCTTAGACAATTTTATTTTGTATTAATGTATTTTATTTTGTATTAATGTGAAACATGAACATTTAAATGTTGGCAATTTCTGTATTGTGGCGTTATCTATCTAGCGCGTTAGTTAACTACTTTATTTAAAAGTTCGAATAAAATTCCAGTCATTTTAATTTTTAATTGTTCAATAACTACAGTACCTTCAGTATCATAAAAGCAAGCAAAATAATATTACAATTTATTTATGTAGATACATATATGATGGAAAGTTAAGAAAAGAAAATGTTTTTTTGGAAGTTCGTGTTTAAGGTAAAATCGAAAAAACTTGGAAAATTTAATTAGTAATTAATTTTTTTTAAATATTTTTAGGTTTGGTTGTAAATGAATCTACTGTTGATCTTTTAATATGATACTGAACTATTCATGATTTAAAATGAAAAATTGTGTACTTATTAGATGATGAAAATAAAAATGAGTAGTTTGAAAAACCGAAACAAATCGACCGACGTCTTGAAAAAGTCTGTCGGGACACCGGAGCAACGGAGCTAGAACCGTGACAAATCCGGGAAAACCAAGACGTATGGACACTCTACACGGATTGTGAATGTTATAAACTTTAAGTTTTGATTTTTAAGCACATTATGAGTGAAATTGAAAATTAAGAACGTGTGAAATTTGACATTTTAGTTAAAGTGCATATAAAATATAATACCTACATGTTTTTATAAAAATGCAAATATAAATAAATGTTTTCTGTTTTTTTTTTTTTTTATTTTAATTGTTATTAATTTTTAACACTTTTTTAAATATTTTTATTGTTAAAATCGAAACGTTATTTTGAAGCCGGTTAAAATTAATATATTTTACATTAAAATGTGTGGTCAATACAATCACCCGCTAGTTAATTATCGCTAGATTTGATGCTAGAAAATTGAGAAAAAACAGGTTATAGAGATTTTTTTTTATTTAGATTTTATTTGTAATGATTGAATTACAAAATTCAAAAGGATGTTAAAAAATGTGTGTATTCACTATGAGCTTTTGCCTGTAGTAAATCCAGCTGCTCAAAATCGGTTCCAATATATCAGTTGGTCAGGACGGCATTGTACATAATTTTAATATTTTCTTTAAGAAATAGTATTTTTTTTTAAATACTTGTTTGATTTTTTCAAGGCGAGTACTTTTTACGATGTGTGTTTACCAAATTCTACAAAATAATTAAAAAAAAAAACATTGTAACCCTACTATTTTGAAATTTTCAAAAAAATATCATGAAAATTACCTCATATATGCTTTTTCTGAGTTAATTATTGAAAAATATTCTATTTTCCGAGATTTTTAAGGTAAAACGAGCAGATGTATGGTTTTTGTTAAACAAATTTCAGATCTTTAATACATTTTTTCCTTAAAAAAATAAATATTTAATATTTTCAAAAATGTATGATACAACTTGTCAAAATTTAAAATTATTTGTTTTGTTGTCAAAAGAAAAAAAAAAACTGAATGTGCAAATTTATTTACCACTAAAATGATGGGTTTATACATATAATTATAACGTAGTATTGTCATTTGGATAGAAAATTACGTAAAAATATTATTGTTTGAATATGATTTAACGTAATTTTTATGCGATTGTAGCAAGCTCTTATTAATTTTAGGAAGGTGTAAACATCATCTAAATTCTGATCATATCACATAACATACTGCGCCGTAATTTTTTATCTAAAAAAAAATGGAATAGAGATACATTATAAAAACATTTAACTGACAAAGAAAAAGAATATAGCCGAATCGTTAAATTGGATTAAAAAAATCATGACATGCTACTTAAAAAGCGGATTTTTTCGAATTTAGCTCGTAAAAAATGAGACAGAAAAAAAAAGAATGCGAGTGCGAGTGAAATGGAGAACGACATATTTCCTAGTTTTTCTCGAAAAGTAAGCAATTTAGAGCAACGGTATAAAAACATTTTTTATGAATTTTACCTTTTACTAGGGCTTGGTGTAAAAAAAAATTTGAATAATTGCTTAATTCTGGCAAAAAACTCATTTTGTTGACAAAAAACGCCCGGAAAACCTACTTCTGGGCATCCGACGTGTCTGGCTAACGAACTCATCCAACGATTTGGAAAATCGAATTCGCACACAAAATTTCATAAGCATTAAACGTTTCGTTCGAGAGTTATCGCGCGGATACATATATATATATATATATATATATATATATAAATTTTAGTGAATATCATTTTCGTATTCTAGGGACCTCAAAACATATTTCTGATATGGTCTCGGGCTTAGGTCGCACCATGACACCTGGCGTAAAAGCTGAATTTCCAGTTTTGGAAATTCGCTAAAAAGTAAGTTCATTTTTTTTTAAATTTTTAAAATTACTATACGCCTGCTTGTATTAGAATAGAAATAAAGCATTTAAAATACATTTAACAATAGCACTTAATTCCAATGTAAAAATGGGAGAGGGGGGGGGGGAGTAATGTGGAATCTCTAAAGGGCACTAGCTGGATACTAACTCAATACACGTACAAAATTTCAGCCCTCTAGTTTTCCTTAGAGTCTCCAGACGTGTTAGAAAAAAAGCAAAAAAATCTAGAAAATATTGGCGTAAAAATCGTGGGGGTACGGGTTAAAAGTTAAAAGGGGGCACCTCCAAAAAACAGTGGCTGGCTATTAACTTAATCTGTATATAAAATTTCAGCCCTTTAGGTTTATTTGGGGAGATTTTAACCCGAACGAAACTGTTAAAAAACAAGAAAAATCATGTTCATTTTGGTATAAAAATGGTGGGGGTAAGTGTTAAAAGTCGAGACCCCAAAAAGGCACCCCCTTGATACTAACTCAATCCGAATACAAAATTTCAGCCCTCTAGGTTTATTTGGGTGAACTATGCGAGCGGTACAAATTTCGAAAACGTCGAAAAAGCATGAAATAGTAGCTTAAAAATGAGGGGGGTGGGGGTAAAATATTAAAACCTCCAAAAAGCACAATCTAGGTATGAACTCTATCAACACAACAAATTTCAACTCTCTACGTTAATTCTGGGGGACTGGGGGCGTGTTAGATCCAACCAAAATTGTTTTTCCCCCTCTACTCCTTCCAAATCATCCTAGGAAGCTGAATTTTGGATATGTTGTAGATAACTGACCGAAACATTATTTCCAACCGGTTTGGAAAAGTTTTATTGTTTGTGAATTTAAACTGAAAAACAATCATTCTACTAATAATAATTTTTGTTATCAGACGTTTCTTTCAGAAATAAGTTCATTAATATGTAAATGTTCATAATTAGATACCGTTCTACAAAGGGGGCTTTTACCCTATATACTTCTCATTGATTTTATAACAATGCGTCGCGCGAACAACGTCGCGGATACAGCTAGTAAAACATAAAGTATGTAGTAGAATCATACTGTCAAGTGGCGGGAAACAGGGCGCCCAGATGCAAAATAAGGTAGATAAAGGAAAAATACCCCTGTCGCAGCATCTGCATAACATAGTGAATTTCCAAAGACTGGACACTGGCGGATTTCATATAACAACTTGTATCCATCTAAAATAGCTTACCTCTCTAACGGTGAAAAAATTGTCATAATCGGTTGAGTAGTTAATTTTTGGCGCTTTTGGGTTTCCAGGACCCTGGCAGACATCATACAACATAACTTATATCCATTTAAAATAGTTTAGCTCTCTAACAATAACAAATTTTCAACATCGGTGATGACGTGTTCTTGAAAAGTTAATAAATTTTTATTTTGAATAATGAAAGAGACACAAATATTGTTATTGTAATGATAAAAAAACGATGAAGTATTTATTGTAAAGAAATTTAACAAATTTCTTAATTTTTCTCAAAAGCCAGTTCACTTAGAACAATGTTTCAAAAGCTTGTCTTTTGCAATTTTTTACGCTCTTTTCAATAGTGTAAAAAAAATCAAAAAACTTTTTTAAATCTGGCCAAATTTTGCAAAAAACCACTAAAATTGGCGAAAATTGGCAAAAATTGGCCAAAATTTTGGCTTCCAGCAATCGGATGTATCTCACTGACAAACTTATAGGGGAAGGCTCGCTATAGTGGCCCAGGCAGGTAAAGTGGTCACCACTAGTTTGCAAATGAACTATAATAGCTGTCATCTCTTGTTATTTAGTTTGAATTATAGATTGACAGTTTACATAGTGTCACGGTGCATATCAACTCGTTACGTGTTACTTAGAAAATTTTATTTAAAAAAAGTGTTACTTGTGCCCTCTGATCTAAGGTAAGTACTTACAAATATTGTATAAAATATATTGTATTATGAATACTTGGTTTTTGTGAATATTCCCTGTGTCTGTTGTAGTTCTGAAGTACAGTAGTGATTCTTTTTATAATAAACGTGCGAGAAAGAAAGAAACATATTTTGTAATCTTTTTAAGAAAGAAAGAAATATATTTTTTATTACTCATGCGGGAGAAGTACTAACTTGGCGCACACATTTCTGTACGCAAAATAGCTGTTTGCCCACTGTACTCTTCCTGCACACTTTTTTGCGTGTGGAAAGTAACTTTCCACACGCAAATTGACAATAAAACACGCAAAATTTAACCAAAAACACGCAAAGCCACCTCTTAATTTTTCATTTAATAAATATTTCATAATTATTTCTATAGAAACCACCAAAAAAGTAATTTAAACAATAATTAATTCAGAAAAAAAGACGAACACTTAAAAAAATTATTTTAAAAAGTAATAAAAATGTCAAAAATTGTGATAATAATAGAAAAAACTATGTGAAATTCGTAATAAAAAATAGTATGTGCAACTCGTGCGGGATTGTCGATTGCCCTACTCAAGCGAATGAGCGCACTCACTACGTTCGTGCGCTCAACTTCGCTTTCGTGGGCAATCGACAATTTCCCGCACTTATTGCACAATATACTATTTTATTCATTTAAACATGTACTACGAATACATAATTTGTATACAGGATGTTTCATGTATTAAATATGAAATGAATTTTTAATACGAAATACATTTATTTTTTATAAAAGCATAAATTTTTAACTGATTATTAAATATTTCGCACTAAAATGTATTGCAAACAATTGCCATATACATTTGTATTCTATACACATTGAAATCGCAAGTCATAGTTATCATCCTGTATATTATGAATTTGTCTTTAAAAAGAGATAGAAATATAATTGCATTTCAATCTGATCAGGGTGTATTATAAAAAGAATCTTTGCTGTAATTAACTTTATAATAAACAATTATGAATCATACGTTGGGGCGGAACTTATTTCAGTTTTCCTATTTTACTTAGTTTCGGGTAATGTGGCCCACTATGTATAAAGGTAAAGTAGCCCAGTGGATCTAGTGGTGGTACCAGAATTGTGGCCGGAATCAATAGCAGAAGATGGCTGAGTACGATGTACGATATGCAAAAGATGTGTCTATGAAGTCTGCTCTGGTTGCAATGAGGAAGATGGCGATTTTACTTGTGAGTTTTGTTTTAAAAATAAATAGTTACAAAGACTAATTTTTTAATAAGTAAATATTTTTTAATATAGAAGATATTAAACGATAGTGGTTGTCTATCGAAGACTAAAAATTTAGCAATTTTTGTTTCGTTATCAAGGTCAAAGTGACGTAATTTGCTACTTAACTCGGCAATTCCCAGTGTCACCTGTAGGTGACAGACATTTTTAATTGTAAATTGTATTAATTTGTTTGTTTAACTTATAGTATAGAGTTGTCACAAGAAAGAAATATAAAGTCATCTATTAGCCTTCTAATGGTGGTACCAGAACGTAAAGATTTAATTATCTTATCATTGAAAAAAATTGAAAACATCTGTCACCTCCAAATAACTCTGAGAATTGCCGAGTTAACAAGGACTGACTAACTATTGCCTCAGAAAAAAATTAAAGTAATGATTAACTTTAACTAATTAAGTAAAGATAAATCTAAAATAAGAATTTTCTATGTCAAGTTAATTCCCTTATATCATAATCATATTAAAACTCTAATG
Source organism: Brachynemurus nebulosus (assembly GCA_035578155.1). NCBI lineage: Eukaryota > Metazoa > Arthropoda > Insecta > Neuroptera > Myrmeleontidae > Brachynemurus > Brachynemurus nebulosus. Next base: position 21,321,995 of record JAPWDM010000002.1, read on the forward strand.
TTAATACTTGCCCCAACGTTGTTAAAACTTGCCCCGAAAGTGGGGTAAGTATTAACAAACACATTTTTTAAGAAAATGGGTTTTTCCATAGGAAGTACAAGGGATATGTAAGTTTTTTTTTATCAAAAATTATAGACAGATAGTTGATGCTTCATAACGTTTACAAAAAAAATCGCTAACTAGTTTCATTTCCGTTTAATATGTAAAAAAGTAAAATCTGTTAGTACATGCCCCTGTCTCCCCTAAGTTATTGTAATGGGTCCGATTTTACGAATCGCTAATTTTGACATATCTCCACGTTTCAAGGTCACTAGAATCCGAATCCATCGTTTTTAGCGTGATGTCTGTGCGTGCGTTCGTTAGTTCGTTCGTTCTTTCGTGGATTCTTTTTCGTCTCGCATATCTCGGGAACAAGAATGATGATATCAACTCCGGACTAATTTCATTAGATGCGTAATCAAAAAATGAAGACCGGATAAAGTTTTCAGCAAATTGGGATTGGCGGTTTGTTTTTTGTGGTAAAAAAACAGAATTAACTTTATTAAGATAACATAGATTATATGGATTTTTTACCATAACATTATTATATAGTGGCCCAAGAACCTTCCTTGATGTTGAAAACGCCAGTATATTATTATAAAATTAAAAAAAAAAACGAAATAAGAAACTGTTTTTAAAATATATTTTGTCTCGCATATCTTGAGAACAAATGATGTTATCATTTGTTTGATACGGGTGGAGCCGCCACCCTTAGGTACAGAAGGCGAAGCCCGCGGTATGGTTCAAGGGGCAAAGCCTCTATCGGGGGCCAAGGGGAGAAGTTGCCCGAAATGGAAAAATAATTATTTATGTACAGTAGTCTCTAGTCTTTAAGGACACCCAATGGGAAGTTGACAGTGTGGGTAGACGTGTCTCCCAAATTTTTTATTGAATAATTGACATAATGTCAAGTTACAAATATTTAGGTACAATAAAAATTTTGTAGAACTGAGTTAATTCTAATTGGCTATGATTTAAACGGTCAGTAAAAAATTAGTCAGTAAAATTAATAATTGGTCAGTAACTTGTGAGCAATTATTAAATCAAAATTGGTCTGTTAAAAATCTTGAAATAAGTGATAAATATTTATCCTTTCCCCGTAAATACGGTTTCAGTTGTAAACTAACCAAAACTAACCTAAATTAAAAAAAGCTAACCTAAATTAATCTAAAGTGACTTAACCCTTTGCGCTTATAAGACATTTCTAGCATGACAAGGTGGTTTGTAAATTAGCTCAACCATATTTTACATTTAAACATTAAAATCTGAGTCGGTGGATAATAAATAGAGTTTAACCAACTTTTGAAAGTAATAAATCTAACAAAAAGAACACTTAAAACATTCAATTCGAGCTTTAAGAAAAAAGGTTGCAAGTTTTTTTTAAAAAATAGGAATAAAAATCATGCGTCATATCACGTGTCACATGTCTACCAGCTAGTCGAGAAACATGTTTATTTTTTCTTGAGTGCAAAGAGTTAAATTAACCTTAACTAACCTCACCACCTAGTTTTTATACCAAAGTCGAAATATATTGTCAAAACCAGTGTTGGACCCAATCAATTACATGCAGTTCGATTATTTGTAGTCAGATTACATTTAATCGCGACTACAAGTAATCGAATTACATGTAATCGCGATTACATTATATTACGATTACATTTCTTTAATGTACTCGCAACTACATGTAATCCAATTACTTGTGATCGCGATTACATGTAATTTGATTACATGTTATCTGATTACATGTAATCAAATTACAAATTACTTTTACTAGTAACCAATTAGTACATAAATATGCATAAGTATTTTTGCTCTCCTTTCGAAAGAATTATTTTATAAGATCACATACTAGCATTTTCCCGCAGCTTCGCCCGCGTGGCTGTAGCAGGGCTGAGGGGGTTTGCGGGATCCAGCGCACACTACGTCGTCAAAAGTATGGAGATACCTTAACTCAGGGGAGTACACTATTTGCACGGAAGTGTACCACTTCGTTGAATATAGTATCGCGTCAAAAGTGTGGGCACTTTGAGGTCAAAAGTGTTAGCATTCCGGGTTAAGGCGTCCCCATATTTTTGACGATGTAGTGTGTGCTAAAGGCCCTCCCATATATAGCAGTTTTATTCAAATATATCTTACAATTAGGCAAAAGTAATTGTAATTTTGTACCTAATCAAATTATTGAAACGATTACATATTTTTTACAGATTAATCCAGAAACGATTACAAATTACGATTACAAAATGTAAATGTAATCAAAAATCTTACATTACATTTTGTAAATATAATTTGTAATCATGATTACCAATCACAAAATGTAATTTATAATAAATTAGAGTTCACAGTTTACGTTTTGTAATCGTAATTTGTAATATGTAATTTGATTACATTTTGCCCAACACTGCTCACCACCTAATTTTTCTATCAAAGTCGAAGTATATTGTCAAAACTTACCAACTGGGGTTAGTGGTAAGGTAACTAACCTTACCTTTATATCAAAGTCGAAGTACATTGTCAAAACTAAATTAACCTAACCTTATTCTAAATTTGCGCGCTCCGTTATCACGAAATATTATTCATTTTTGGCTCAAATTGCACACTACTTGAAATCAAAAAATAACATTTGACTTTTACTATATGCTGCGAACTAGCAAGTGTTTATTTAACTGCCCGCTTAGATATTTTACTGATCATTTAGTTATTTTACTGACCATTTATTTATTTTGCTGACCATTTAGTTATTTTACTGACCATTTATTTATTTTACTGAGCATTGTAGGATAAAAAACTGACCAAATGCATTTATATTACTGACCACGTTTTACTTACTGCTAAAGTTGATTTAATACTGCTTAAAAAATATAATACTGACCGTCTGAATTTTTAACTGACCGATGTAACTAACCAAATGTTTAAAAAACTGCTCAAATAATTATTTCCCATTCTAATTAAAATTATGATTAATAAGTAGTGCTACTTTAATCAATAGAAATATGAATAGTCAAAAATGATAGATTATAATGTACACTGTTAAAAAAATTTCTTAAAATTACCATTGCTTTACAAAACAAAAGTTGAGTAAAATTACAAATAATTGATTACCAACCTAAAATTATTACATAATTCTAGTAATTGTCTAATACATGTCAGGAAACTACAACAAAAATATAGAAAATTTAATGTGTTTTTTTGCATTTTCAAAATGTCGATTGTAAAAGTACATTTTGTATTATAACTTCATCCAAATTTACAAATATTGTCTTTAATTTGATTTGCTAGAAATTTTTACAAAATTACAAAACAAAATTGCAAGGAAAACTATAACAAAAACGTAGAAATTTTGATAATTTTTTTTGTAATTTCAAAATATCGACCTTAAAGTTACATTAAAAATACTGTAAATTTATCTCAAATCTTCGTTTATCCAACGCATATTATAATTTTATTAAATCGTTTGCAAAAATCTTATCCCAATCTTTTGAAATTTACAAATATTGTGTGTGATTTGGTGCACTTGAATTTTTTGTAAAATTACAAAACGAAATTGTAATAGTTATTACACTGGAAAAGTCGAATATTTATGAATTTTTTTCTTATTTTCCAAATTTTGATTGTAGAGTGTATTGTATATCTCTGCTTAATTACTATCTAAGTTGTAACATTTTAGAGAAGAATAATACCTTTTTAAAGAAAAATTTTGGTTATCGACTTTACTGACAGTAGTGACTCAATCAACTCAAATGATTAGCAAAAATGATTATAATTTGCATAACAAAAAAATATTCAAGTTCAAACAATCGAAGTGCCAATTTCATAAAACTGGCTGCCAGATCATTACGAATTAAATTTACTATTGGGAATAAAATAAAATAAAAAATCGTAACTAATTTTGAATTTAGGAAAAAATGAATCGTTAAAATGAAGTATATAGATATTATATATATTATATATTGTCCTACCGCATCCAAGTTAATACATTTATTATAATTTTTAAATTTTCTAAAAGTGTATACTAAGAATTTAGAACATTCTAGAATATAATTTAATAGCATGGTGCATAAACATGTTTAAATAAAACGTAAAAATTTAAATATGTACATAACGTCTACAAGTTTCCAAATATGGTAGTAGACGTCAAATAATTTGAATTTTGTGTTTGCGTGGTTTAATAGTGCACATGCGCGAGCATTTTTTATACCACAAATCGAACACGGCCCAGTTGGGTGTTTTTTCATTATAGATTATGACCATCATGATGTTCAAAAACAAAAGTTTTTATAGACTTGAATAAACTGCATTTAATATCTAACATCTAATTTCAATATTTAAAATCAGAATAAATTTGGTGCGAAAGCGCGCACCATATGTGTATGCGACATAATATGTAGAAAATTATCTACTGTAGGTATTTTTGTTGAATATATCTTAGGTATGACATTTGTACATTTGGACATGTGTCACATGTGGTACATGTCGTACATCTCGTACATGTTAGCTTGGAGAAAACTCCAGGAAAAAAAAATATTGAAAAAAAAATATCGATATATTGATATATCGTTACTAAAAGTATCGCCTGAAATTATCGATACATTTGAAAAAAATATCGATATTTTGATATATCGATATATTTTATACATCCCCCTACTGCAAGCCACTCCAAATTTAGAAGCAATTTTTATGATGAAAAAGGCAGACGTTTATTATTTTGAAAAGATATAAAAATTATCAAAATAAGTTTAAAATAAATAAATATTAAAATAAATGAAATAAAAAGTGAAACAAAATATTAAAAGAAATGTATGTTAAATAAAAATGTATTTATAAAGTGTATTAAATGAAGAAAATTGTTAAAAAAGTTTTATTCTGTATTTTTGTGAACGACATGTTTGTATTGAAGGAAATCTTAAAGTGAATATTAAAGCAGATATATTATTCAGTATAAGTTGGAATTTTATTTATTTATCCTGTGAAGAAGATATTTATGGAAAATAATGTGGTTGAATATCATATATGTTGTTGCATAAGATTTTTTTAAGAAAATGTGTTTGATGAATTTGATAAATATTAGTTCCGCCATTTTGGATGAGTTATTCCATGAAATAAATGTTCAAGCGTCGTATTAAAATATTATTTCAAGTGAAAAGTTATTTGAAGATAAATATTAAGTTAATTTGGAAACGCAACAAAAACTATTGAATTTAACCTTTCCTTTAAAATTATTCCTTTATTAAAATGATATTATCCTTTTGAATATTTTTATTCCCAACCTCAGTACCTTTACCACCTTCGCCTCATAACTTTATTGAACCCATCGTTAAGCATTCCTACCACTGAACCTATCCCATCCGATGTACTAGGAATTACACTTTCCGACCAGCATAGTGTTGCGTGAACATCATTTACAACAACAAGTGCATTCGCCCGAGGAGATAAATATCGCATTTAAGTATACACAGTGGTGCATAGAGGTGTATATATCCACGGAATCGATGCACCAGGTGACACATTCAAATCCAAGCACTCTATCACAAGTGAGACATTTTTCACACTATTTCAAAGTGACCACTCTAAAAATTAAAAATTAAAGTTTTATGGCCATTATAAAAAAAGATACATCCAGGGAAGTGAAAAAATGAGTAAAAAACTAAAAAAATTAACACAACAAAATTTCTTATATTCATTTTTATTAGTCGAATTTTTCCTTGAAAAAATTAGACTTATACAACCTATACGATAAGAACGGCGACAGGCAAGAGTAGGGGCGCTATCCGTTTTCGGACCCGTAGAACACGATTCTGTAGATAAAAGAATGTCTGATATATATATATATATATATATATATATATATATATATATATATATATATATATACCAGCTACCTTTTAATATGTGTAGGGCCTCCCTACGAAAGTCAAGAGCTGAAATTTGGTAAGTGGGGCTCATTTCCGATGCACCTCATACTATCAAAGTGGGGTCAAATTTTTAACCCGACCCAACTTTCAAGAGATGGTGGGGGCGGTAAAACAATAAAACTTTTCCAAACAGGTTGGAAATAATGTTTCGGTCAATTGTCTAGAACATATCCAAAATTCAGCTTCCTAGGACGATTTGGAGGCAATAGAGGGGGAAAAAAAAATTTTGGATGGATCTAACACGCCCACAGCCCCCCAGACATAACATAGAGGGTTGAAATTTTGTATGTTGATAGAGTTCGTACTTAGGTTGCGCTTTTTGGAGGTTTTAATATTTTACTCCCACCCCCGTCATTTTTAAGCTACTATTTCATGCTTTTTTGACGTTTTCGAAGTTTGTACCACTCGCACAGGTCACCAGAATAAACCTAGAGGGCTGAAATTTTGTATTCGGATTGAGTTAGCATCAAGGGGATGCCTTTTTGGGGGTTCCAGCTTCTAACCTTTACCCCCACCATTTTTATACCAAAAAGAACATGATTTTTCTTGTTCTTTAACAGTTGAATTCGGGTCAAAATCTCCCCAAATAAACCTAGAGAGCTGAAATTTTGTGTACAGGTTAAGCTAATACTCAGCCACTGCCTCTTACCCCACGAGTTTTAGGCAAATATTTCCTTAATTGTTTTGCTTTTTTTCTAACACGTCTAGAGACTATTTAAGGAAACCTGGAGGGCTGAACTTTTGTACGTGTATTGAGTTAGTATCCAGCTAGTGCCTTTTAGGGATTCAACATTACTTTTCTCCCCACTTCTCCCATTTTTACATCGGAATTCAATGATATTGTTAAATGTGTTTTAAATGTATCATTTTTATTCTAAATACAAGTATAATTTTTTAAAATTAAAGAAAAAAATGAGCTTTCATTTATAACAAATGCAATACACAAATATTAAGTAAATTTAAAAATGTTATTAAAGTCACTGTTTATTTATGAAGTAGGAATTTTGGATTTCTATTATTTAAAAAATAGAAATTTCGGATAGAAAAAATATCTTCATAAAGGCCTTCCAGTTTACTATTTGTTCCTTTTTTTATTATTTAAAAATAAAACACAAAGGCAATTGGCGGGTACGTATGGGTAGGAATGCCCTCGTCCGAATTGCGTTGGCCTTTTTCATGCTAACTGCTATCGGTACAAAATAGAAATTCACTGAGATTCAGCAATTAAAAACTTAAAACCTTTTTTTAAAGCCCCGATCAACCGGACAATCATCATTAGTTTTGAAACCACCAAAATGACAAATCGCTTGTAGACTTTCAATTACATTTCGCTCGTAGACATTCAATACCGAAGATGAAAGGACAAATTCGACTTCGGTGATGGGGCCCCGCTGCTCACGGCGTTTTTATTATTAAGCACAATTTATTAAACTATTAAGTAAAGAATTTATTATTTTTATTATAAAACAATTTTTATTATTTTTAATAATAAATTTTTAATTATTAAACAATTTATCTTTTGTTTAATATATATATATTATATATATATATATATATATATATATATATATATATATATATATATATATATATATATATACATATGTTTATTATTTTTATATTAATATATATATATTTTAATATATATTATATATTATCTTTTTGTATATATATATATATATATATATATATATATATATATATATATATATATATATATATATATATATATATATATATATATATATATATATATATATATATATATGTTTACTATTATCTTTCGTTTAATATATATTATATATATTAGTAGTTATATTGTGTATATACGTGTGTATATACGTACATGTATTACAAAAAAAAAATTTAAAAAAAATAACTAAATAAATAAAAAAAAAAAATTGGGAATTTATTATTTATTAAAAAATATTCCAAGTTATTTACGACAGTTTAATATATATTATATATTATATTAGTAGTATATGTATCAGTAGTTATATTAATAATATAGTATATACCTATTATACAAAAGAAAACATGGCAATTTATTTTTTATTAAAAAATATGGGGAGTCATTTATTACATTATTTTAATGATATTTCCCTAGTTCATTTACATTATTTAAGTTTAGTCCCGTTTTTGAAGCTGCCAGGAGACTGAGACCAGGAGACTGAGAACTCCTTAAATATTAGTTAAATATCGGCTAAATAACGTTTAATAAAAAAAAAAAAAAAAACGCCATGAGCAGCGGGGCTCCATCACGGAAGTCGAATTTTTCTCTTCATCTTCGGTATAGAATGTCTGCAAGCGAAATGTGATTGAAAGTCTGCAAACGATTTGTCATTTCGGTGGTTTCAAAACTGATGATGAGTGTCCGGCTGATCGGAGCTTTAAGAAATAGTTTTAAATTTTTAAGGGCTGTATCTCAGTAAATTTCAATTTGGTGCCGATAGCAGTTAGCAGGAAAAAAGGCAACACAATTCGTACGAGGGCATTCCTACCCATGCTTATTCGCCAATTGCCTTTGTGTTTTATTTTTAAATATTAAAAAAGGACCTTAAATAGTAAACCGGAACGCCTTTATGTAGATATTTTTTTTCCAAAAAAATCCAAAATTTCTATTTTACTAAAAATTAAAAATTCCTACTTTATAAATAAAAAACAGTGACTTTAATAACATTTTTAAATTACTTAATATTTATGTATTGCATTTGTTATAAAAAAAGTACGTTCATTTTTTTTTTAAATTTTTAAAATTACTATTCGCCTATCTGTATTAGAATAAAAATAATGCAATTAAAAGACATTTAACAATACCATTCAGTTTCGATGTAAAAATGGGAGAAGAGGGGGAAGCAATGTGGAATCCCTAAAGGGACCTAGCTGGATACCAACTCAATACACGTAAAAAATTTCAACCCTCTAGGTTTCCTTAGATAGTTTCTAATCGTGTTAGAAAAAAAGCAAAAAAATCAAGGAAAGTCAAAATCGTGGGGGTAAGGGTTAAAAGTTGAAACTATAAAAAAGCAATGACTAGCTATTAACTTAACCTATACACAAAATTTCAACCCTCTAGGTTTATTTGGGGAGATTCTGACCCGAACGAAACTGTTAAAAAACAAGAAAAATCACGTTCTTTTTGGTATAAAAATCATGGGGGTAATGGTTAAAAGTTGACACGCTCAAAAGACACCCGCTTGATACTAACTAAATCCGATTACAAAATTTCAGCCCTCTAGGTTTATTTGGGTGACCTGTGCGAGTGGTAAAAACTTCGAAAACTTCCAAAAATCATGAAATTGCAGCCTAAAAATGTTGGAGGTGGGAGTAAAATATCAAGATCTCCAAAAAGCACAACCCAGGTACGAACTTTATCAACACACCAAATTTCAACGCTCTACGTTAATTCTGGGACGCTGTGGGAACGTTAGATCTAGACAAAATACTTTTTTCCCCCTCTACTCACTCCAAATCATCCTAGGAATGTGAATTTTGGATATGTTGTAGATAATTGACCGAAACATTATTTCCAACCGGTCTGGAAAAGTTCTATTGTTTTATTGCCCCCACTACCCCCTTAAAATTTGGGTTGGATCCGAAATTTGCCAAAATATATATATATATATATATATATATATATATATATATATATATATATATATATATATATATATATATATATATATATATCAGACACCTTTTTCTTCTACAGAATCGTGTCTTACGGGGTCGAAAACGGATAGCGCCCCTACTCTCGCCTCTCGCCGTTCTTATCGTATAGGCTGTATAAGTCTAATTTTTCGAGGAAAATTCGACTAAAAAGTACCAATATTATAGATTACTACTGCAGTGTAAATTTTTTTTTATACATTCAGAAAAAATAACTATTTAGTCTGCTATGTTTTACTTTGAAAAGCGGACATGCCAGGAGACTGAGAATTTCACATTTTAAATGTAATTTTTTTAAAAAATATATTTCGAAAGCGGCTTATTTTGAGTGACCAGTTGGATGCAATAATAGTTTACAGTTTCCATCTAAAAAAATGTATTTTTCAAAATATTAATACAAAATATTAATATACAAAATAAGTTGGGCCGTCCAAAATTCCCTCGTTTGTAGAACTACCCATATATATATATATATATATATATATATATATATATATATATATATATATATATATATATATATATATATATATATATATATAAATTTTAGTGAACCTCATTTTCGGCTTCTCTAGGCTTCAGAACGGATTTCTGCAATAGTCCCGGGCTCAGGTCCTTTCATGGCGCCCGCTGTAATAAGTACATTTTTCCAAAATGGAAATTAACGTAAAAGCTGTTAGTGCCTTCAGCACCATACATAGTGGGATCGAAATAGGTATATCCAAAAAAAAAACGTCAATGAGGAGTCAATTTTAAGAGCTTGTAGTACCTGTAAGTATTTGGTAATTATTTAAAAATTATAAATTTTCAATATAAAATTATACTTTAATGTACGCATGGTTTGAATGAAAATAAGGAAGAATGAAGCGACTAACCGAACAAAAAAGCTACAGTTGGAACAGCAGTTATCCTTCCAGTAGAAAACGACCGACAACATCCGACGGACGTGGTGAACAAGCCTCTGCTCTTCTATTTTACTTTTGTCTATAACATTCATAATTCACCATCTGCAACTTTATTACGTCATCATAATTTCCTTTATTTAAGCTCACATCATGCATCCATTATTTCTCAAAATTTCTTGAATATTTAATACAATAGTTTTTTCCTATTCTAGACACATTGCTTTGAACATACTCGTATAATTTATTAGATACGAGATATTTTTCTTAATCTGTCAGTAATGAACGAGCGCAGAGTGGTTTCAAATTCACGAAACTTGATGAAAGTTCGAGAAAAAGTTACTATGGTCCATTTCAATTAAATTTAACCATGCTTCATCACTTAGAATTAAAATAATTTCCGTTTTCTTGACTTTATCTCTTTCATTATTGCACTTACGTAAATTTTAAAATTGCAGCTTGTTTTTAGAAAATAATAGAAGATTGATTTGGTTTGAATATAAGAATTATTTAATTTTTTATGTATGACTCATGATCAATTGTATTTGAAATAGGGTATATAACGTAAAAGCCCCCATACAGGAACAATATTTTTAGGTGTGTCATTAAACTGGCTTACAAAAATTAATAAATAAATTAAACATCCATTTTTTTTTTTAAATAAGCATGAAGCAAAGTTTTTTTAATCGAATGAATATGTTTTTAAAAAAATATAACCCAAAAATTTTGAGATAATAATGTTTTTCTCTTGTAAAATGTTGACATGTATAAAAGAACGGATAGAATATATTAGTATCTTTAGAAAATGACCGCTGACATCTAAAAAAAACACGTTGTAAACACAAAGAAGTAGAGACAACATATCTACGTATATCTCTATACTACCGGAACCAGTGTAACCAGTAAGAGATAGAAAATATGTTATATACGTGCACGGGGTTTACTTTTTGCGATATTGTGTATTTGTGTTAGTGAACGTTGATGGTAGTGGTAGTCACGTGGCTGTGCTGTTACATACATAGCTATGATACCACACGCATGTATATGGCTCCGTGTGGGGACGTAACAACGCTAACATAACCAACATAACAATTAAATAAATTATCTTGTGACTGACCTACACTCATCGACTGCCACTGAGAGAGTGGCTACTAAATAGCCTAATGTGCACAGAAGTGCATACTGCAGATTTCATGATATAGTTGTTGTACAAGCCCTAAGCGTATGTGTAAAAAATTGTGAATAGCAGTGTGTCTGAGTGTGGCCGATACCGCTTAAGACATTTAGTTGGTCGGTGTCGGTCACCGAATGGACAACGCATTGTAATGTATTGATAGACCATTGTTGCTTAAACTGCACGATGCTCTGCCCGACAGTACCTGTATTGTATTGCGTGTGTGACGACTGACACAGTTGCAAACATCAAACCAACACCACTACAAACAGTGTGTACCTACACAACATATTGGAGGGAAGTAGAGGGTTTTTTTATCTACACTGGTATCACTAGTGCAGAGATAGCAACTTGTTTTCTGTGTTGATGTACCTCTGTACTCTGTTCAATTAAATATCAGTGAAATGTATTATGGCTACCATTTTTACGTGATAATAAGAATTTTGAGGTTTTGAGCAAATATTAATCAATTATCAATTGATTTTACGTTCTGAATTAAAGAGGATATTCAAGTGAAATTATAAAAATAGTTAGTTAAGTGTTTTAGGCCCAAAAATAAATTAAAAATGTTTATAAAATACATATGTAATATGTAATTCTCAAAATGAAGTACAAAGCCTACAATTTCGAATCCATAAAAAAACACTTCTACAAATAATATTTAACCCATATAAAAAGGTAATTTAGCTATCCTAATCTCTTAAATGGACTAATAAAAATTATTTGTATAGGTATTTTTATTATGCTAACATAAAAATTCGGTGAAAAATCTTACAATTTATAACTCATGTGTTTTTAATACTGACTATCAATCAAAATAAATCTAGGCCGATTCAACAAAAATTGTTTAATATAAATGTGTATATCTTAAATTAAGTGAGGAAACATTAAATGCGAGATGAATTTAAATTGAAAAATAATCATTCTATTAATGATAATTTTTGTTATCAGAGGTTTCTTTCAGAAATAACTTCATTAATATATAAATGTCAAAACTGTTCCGACATATAATCGCGTTCCGGTATAGGGGCTTTTACGTTATAGGAACTTTTAACTACCGGAATAGTTGTAGTGGCACATTTTGTATTGTATAATATTACCAACATTGGAGCAGACCACATAATAACACCTACCCTCAGTATTCAATTCGTTTATAATCCTCGAGCTGGAGGCCACGTACTGAATTTAAATATCACATAACACATGTGCGAAAAAAACGTCATGTGAGAAATTAACGCGTATTTTTTCAGTTGCAAGTCTTGAATACTTTATTATAAAATTTAATGATTACTATTTTCATAGTGATTTAATATCAACAGAAATATAACCGCATCTATATAGATATAATCCATTTCAAATACAATTGAGCATGAGTCATCTTTAAAGAATTAAATAATTAAATAATTCACTGTTGAGAGCGGTGGGTCCCTTTTGCGCCCCTGGTCAGTTTATGTCTTGCTGTGTTAACCGTAATAAAAGTTTTATAATGTGACAAATATTGAAAAAATCCAGTTTTAAATTGAAAAAAAATAAATCATCTATCCTTTTTTACGTTTGTCTACATTATATTACAATATTATTATAGTAACATACATTATATGTACTATTGATCAAATTTTGAAAAATATCTGTACAACTTATATACATCCCCTCATTCTGAAAGTGTAACATTGAAACAAACAAAATTTTTGAACTTTAAATTGAAATTTCTGTAGATTCAAGGAAACAAATTTGACATTAGAATGTACAAAAAAAAACAGTATGTAATTTTATGGAAAATTTAAATAACATGAAAAGAAAATTATAATTAACTGGTATGAACGTTAAATACTGGGGGAAAAGTTGTATTATTCAAATTTTTAATGCTGAAATTATTGTGGTATATAGAATTTCAAAAGTTGAATAAAATAAACTTTAAATTCTTTCCAAATATGGAAGATAAATTTCCGGAGATTTGTTTAAGATATTTGCGACAAATATGTACGTTTAATAATAAGCTACACGAAGTTAGCGCCGCGAAATTTTTTTTTCTTTTATGATGTTTTTAATTTTTTTCTCTCTAATTATATAATTAAATCAAAAAAGAATTTCGCGCTTCGATGGGGCAAATTTAAAAGAGCATTTAAAGGGCAATTTTTTAAGCTATTATACTTTAATTTAGAAATTGATTTAAAAGAGAAAAAAATTTTCGCGGCGCTGACGTCGCGTAGCTTAAATAATATCTTTCAAATATTCTCGAATGGTTGTGAAAAATTATTTGACTACTTCTGGCTAATAGATGGCATAATATGTTGCTTAACCTTAGAGTCCCTATAATAAATAGAGTCATGATATGTCATCCATTTTGTATCCAAAACAGAGCGGGAAGCTTCAAAATTAATTACTACATGTTTGAGTAAATAATTTTGAGTACATAATTATTCAATAATAATATTTTTGTACCCCTTTCCCACAAAAAATTGTTTTTTCTTCTTTTCTTCGTTTTTCTTACTAGACCGGTTTCGATCACTTTTGTGATCCTCTTCAGTAGTTTTTTGCTGAACTAAAAAATTATTAGTTACGTACCTAAAAAAGAAGAGAAAATAAATTAAGTACCTTAAAGAGAAAATTAAGTGCCTAAAAAAGAAAAGAGAAAATACTATAAAACTATTTTCTCTTTTCTTTTTTAGGCACTTAATTTTCTCTTTTCTCTTTAAGGTACTTAATTTATTTTCTCTTCTTTTTTAGGTACGTAACTAATAATTTTTTATTTCAGCAAAAAACTACTGAAGAGGATCACAAAAGTGATCGAAACCGGTCTAGTAAGAAAAACGAAGAAAAGAAGAAAAAACAATTTTTTGTGGGAAAGGGGTACAAAAATATTATTATTCTATAAAATAACCCACAGTTTTCGCTCTTAATATTATAATAATCAATTACAACAATATTTTTTTTGGGATATATAAATTTCACGAAGAATTTTTTCAACCTTCTCCCAAATTGCGTGGGAGATGCAATTTGGGAGAAGGTTGAAAAAATTCTTCGTGAAATATTATAATAATCATTCATACATAATTATTGTTAATAAGTTATAAATTACTGAACAATTAAAAATTTTTAATTTAATTATTATTTCTAAGTTAAACTAAATGTTAAAACTTTCTAAGTTAAACTATTTTTTTTCTTTTTTAAATCAACTTCATATTAAATCAAATGAAAATGTATGTAATCAAGTAAACGAAACTAATAGTTGCCTAGTTTTCATATTTTTAACTTTTTACATTAATATATTAAAGAGTTTTTTTTATAAATACTTTAAGAAGAATAATTATTATTGATTATGAATTTTGACAAAGTCGCAAATTTATTTTAGAATTACATGCTATTTAATTTTGTACTTTTAATGCCAATGATAACTTGTACTTTCAAAACCTTTAATCTTTCAAAATGAAATAAAAAAATTCGATACCAACAAAAGCTTGCTTAGCATGTACCTATATGCTATTTTTTTTTTTTTTTTAAATACATTCTAATGTCCAATTTTATTAATGTCGTATTAAAAACTTAATGTAATATAACTAATATAGTAAGTAATATGTAATATCACGTAACATGTATCTCTGCATTATATATAATATGTATTTATATATGTATATTTCTATTCTATTATTGAAATACTATAACATATTTATACACAGAACATACATTTATATAATAGTTCCATCCTTGTCCTGTCTTTTAATTGTCTGTGTGTACTTCTAGTATACTGCAATAAAAAATGGTGTGTTTACGACACTCAACCTTTAGACCACCAACTGACATTTTCAACCGTGGGGCGCAAATGGGATATGCCCGTTGAGAGATTTACTTTGTGAAACTCCAATTTAAATATTGAAAAATATTTAAAGTTCGATTACTTTGTCTATTTCACGAATTAAAAATTATTTTTATTTTTACTGAACGCGTTTTCAACCTTTCGATCATCCTCAGAGTAGAAAGATGAAAATAATTAATGGGAATTTATAGGTAAGAAAAATATATAGGAGGGGTGTAATATTATTGAATTGGGAAAACCCATAAAATTTTGTATCGAAGCATGCCGACCGAAAGGTTGAAAACGCGTTCAGTAAAAATAAAAATAATTTTTAATTCGTGAAATAGACAAAGTAATCGAACTTTAAATATTTTTCAATAATTAAATAATTATTTTATTCGAAACAAATCAATCTTCTATTTTTCTCTAAAAACAAACTGGAAATTTAAAATTTACGCAAGTGCAATAATGAAAGAGATAAAGCCAAGAAAACGGAAATTCTTTAAATTGGTAAGTGATGAATTATGAAATATTATTAAGATTACAAAACATTCTCAGAGATCTGAGCTCTTGCCTCTGCATGAGTTTAGAAACGTTCTACTCAAATGGGACCTCAAAAAGAATCGTAAATTAATGTTTTCCTAAAATTAACAAGATGAGTGTCTATGAAAAGATCTGGAGGTATGAAAATTAGGTACGCTATTAAAATATAAATATAACTATTTTAGAGTCCTTAAGCGAGCGAAGCGATGCACTACAAGGAACTCATTTTGTACAATATTTCAAAATATCAAATTTAAATGAACGTGTGATCACAAATTATCCATCAGTGCCACCAAATAGGGCCCAAATTAAAAAGCTGAAGAATTTTGATAAAATTGTGTTCAAATACTGTTGAAATTTTCGAAAAAGATGAAAGTAATTTTAAAATGGTCTCCCAGGGTTTTGGTGAGCTTAAAATAGAAATTCTTCAAAAAGTATTGGTAAAGGTATAATAAATAACTTGAACTGCAACAAATTTTCATGAACTATGCGATAAAAAAATAGTTTTAGGGTAGGTGCCCTTGGAAACTGGAAGTTTTATATCTTGTTTCAAATTCTTGTACTTCCTGTTTCAATATCACTTTTATAATATATAAGATACGAAATTTAAGACAAGAAGCAGTTTAAGCATAAAATCCTTTAAATATTATATAAAAGTCTTTTACGAGTACAAGGAAGCTGTGTACCAAACCCCCCATTGCCAGTGTATTAATAACACTTTTTTTAATTATTTGGAATTTTGTGTACGTGTTTAAACTGATTTACCTGCTTACTATGGAAAATTTCAGATTTTTAGCATCATTTAATTTCCTTATCTTCATTAATTTCTGTATTGTTAAAATTTTTGACCGCAAAAATAAGATAGTTCTTGCATTTGACCGTAAAGTGGACAACCACAAATAAGACAAAAGTAAATGCATTTGCCACATTTTACCCTACATAACAAATTTCCATTTGAAAAAATCAAAAAAATGTTCTGATTAAATTTTAAAATGCAAAAGCGAAATTTTATTTAAAATGTAAAATCTACTCATTCCCTGAGGGAAATAAAAACTGATGCAATTACATACATACGTAATACGGTTATACATATGCTATGTATGTATTACGTCACGGTGTTTGTTGTGTGTAAACTTACGTTTTCAGGGAAATATGATCGCCTGAGGTGATAAACAAACAATGGTTATATATTCGTATCTAGAACAGTATGAGTCAAATAATCATAATAACTGGGTTATTTTAATTTATAACTGTGAAATAACAAATTGTTCATTCTACGAAAACTGTAAACAAAAAAAGTTAAACTCTTCTCTCCACACGATAAACAAACGAAAAAATAATATTTGAAACAAAAATTAACAAAACAAAAATGACTGTGGTATACATTATATCAACATTTTTTAAGTGTATTAACCAAAAAATATTTCATACCTCAAAAAGGATTAAATCTCAGAAAACAGATCATACATTCTAATAAAGGTCAAGTCTAAAAATCCAGAAATAGAAGCAGCTTGAAATCATTACACCTAGGACGGAGAGAACAAGAATATTAATTTATCAATTACTGCCACTCTCGCAGAGTTCGTGGAAAAATATTTATGAAATATCATCAGTGGAAATTTCCACTTTTCCACATAAATGACAATATTTTGTATTGTAGATACATATATACCGCACCTTGGCAAAAACAGGACCACATTATTTATGTAAATTTCATACATGATGTAGGAATGAACATAATACCTGACAATTAATATTATTACAACAATTAAAAATTACAGTAAAAATCAACATCTGACCTTAATTTGACCTTGATCATTGATTTCAAGGTCATATTCAGATGCAGAATTTTCCGCTCTTTCCATTTCCGGACTCAAAAAGGGAGGCTGCCATCTGAAACGCACTTGACTTTGATATGACCTTGAACTTTGACCTTGAGATCAAAGTTAAGGTCACTATCAGATGCGTCGTAAAATATGTTGAAACTTTTGCCACCACCATTTATCCCAAAAATGCTTTCCCGCTGAGATTTTGCACTGTTTCCATACTTTTGACTAGCCCTGTATATAGGTACAGGATGTTAGTGAATAAGCGAGAAATATTTTAATGGGTGATTGCTGAGGTTTTTTTTTTGTAAAAAAATATCTTGGAAACTAAGCGTTTTCGGACATGGGTTTATATGAACTTTTTTACATAGAAAAACCTCAGCAATCACCCATTAAAATATTTCGCACTTATTCACTAACACCCTGTATATGAAGGTGAAAATATTTTTTCCACATATTCGATCGTGTAGAATAATGCTAGTAAGGTATTTAGTGATCCTAAATATCATTTTTCTATTGATGATCTTGTAGATAAAAAGAAATGATGTGGGTGGTGTCTATATTAGGCATCAAAACCAGGCCTAGAATCATTATTACATACAAGTTTTAGAGAAAAGGTATTTTGAAAATGTGTGACTACACATATATGTCACCTCCTATGTGACAGGAGGTTATTCTCATAAAAGTAAGTCGTGGGATGTTATGTAGGATGCTGTGACAACCAATACAATCTTCTTTCATACAGACTTTACTGAATAAAATATTAACAAAGAAAAGAAGAATAAAAAAGTCTATTCTCAATATATACGTAATAAACTTATTATTTTCATTTATTTCATTCGTGACTGAAACACCATGAAAAAATTTGGCATTGCATTAGTATAAATGGTATGATTAAATTATATTTTTTTATTCATCCTTCGCTTGGACGCTAAAAAGGAAAAAAAACACACAAGAAATAACTTACAACAACTTCATAAATTCATTGAACTTTAAACCTCTCTGCATTTAAATTGGTTATATTATATCTAAGTAAAAAAAAAAAAAAAAAAAAATGGTAGAAAAAGCTAAGCTATACTTTTTTATATATGGTTTTCCTTTTCATCATGTAATCTACCAACATGAGGATACTCTCGTAAAAATAAAAATAAAAGCTCTTTTGTAAATGAAAACGAACAGTGTTTTTGTTTACTTTCAATATTTACCAAGTTTTTTTGTTTGCGACGAGCATACACATACAAATTTTTACGTATTTAAATGGTACACTGAATTGAGTAAATCCAAATATTTAATCCTTAGGTATATAAATAGAGAGTAGAGACTATACCTAGAGAGTAGAGACTATACCTAGAGACTAGTCGTTAGTTTATTTAATTAAATGAAACGTATAAAAATTCATTTAATTTTACCGCGCGTGTAGATTTCATTACCAACTATTACTAAAATAATGTGCATAAAGAATATGTACCTATAATCTTTTTACGGCAAGTTTAAAAATATAATTCAAAATTTCCAAATACGAAACGATTTGTAATATTATGCGGATTGAATAGGAATGGCCATATTTTTAAGATTTCTGGCTAAATAAAATAAATAAATAAAAAAATGAACTTTTAAAATTGTAAAAATAAAAAAAAAATCACAAACCATTTAATTGATAACAAAGTCAAGTGGTTTAATATTTCAAACAATTTAACTACTAAAACGATTTTATTACACAAATACCCCTGTCGCAGCATCCTGCATAACACAGCGAATTTCCGTTTATAAAAATTAGTTCTTCGCGGTAACAGTTAATATACACGGAGAGAAGGAGAAACACAAAACCTTCTTTCTCTTTTTTTCTTTCTACTATCAGCAGATAGCATTTCAAATATTATAATACAGCATGGTAATTTTTGTAAGAAAAAACAATTAAAAAATATTTTTTTGTCGGCAATGGAACCTTTTACTGTGCTGTTTTACAAATTTTACGGAGCTAATATTACGGAAACAATATTCTATCCTTTAAATTTTCTATGATTAATTATAATTTTTATATTTTTACCGTACAAAATTGAATATGTTCGCCTTTTACACGTCGATTGTAGTGCTGAGCACAGTACTTTTTATATGAATTTTCTCTCCGTGTAGAACAATCGTTTAAAAACCTTTTTTATGTAATTTTTCCTCCTCTTTATAATGGTATGTATAAAAAAAATCGCAAAAATTTTGAAATTTGAAAAAATTTTCGCAAAGAACTAATTTTTTACGAAAAATGCCCAAAAAGCCATGTTTCCGGCATCGAAAATGTCTGTCTAACAAATTTATCTAACGATCTGGGACTTTGCACCAAAGTCAGTTGCATATTATTATTGAGTCTATTGAATAATACCCCTGTCGCAGCATCTGCATAACATAGCGAATTTCCAAATATTGGGCACTGGCGGATCTCATCTAAGACCTGTACCTATTTAAAATAGTTTAGCTTTCTAAGAGTAAAAGAATTTTTAAAATCGGCTGGGTACCTAATTAGTTTTGGTATTTTTGGGGACCCAAGAACCCGAACGGATTTTGTGCAGCATAGTTGCATCCATCTAAAATAATTTAGTTCTCTAGCAGTGAGAAATTTTTTAGAATTGGTTCGGCAGCTTATTACTGGCGTTTTCGGATCTGCAAGATCCCGGTGGACCTCATTAAAAAATCAGCTTGACCGTATATTCTAGGCGGACCTTATGTAATATATATGTTAATATCCCTGTATATTTTTTCAAGCTCTAAAACAATTATATGCTACGTCAATTTAAATTTTGCCCCTACCGATTATGTCTTTAAAACATTTCAACCGATTCTAATATTAACTAGAGCTACGGGAACTTATTTAGAGGTCTTAATTTTGCACGAATAACATTATAATAAAATTTTATCCAATATTTTTGTTTAAATATTAATTGTAGGTATAAATACAATAAATAAAAACGATTTAAAAAGTTATTTTTAAAGATACTATAAGTAAAATATTGAGTGCACATGTAAGATTTTAGATTAATATTTGAGCTTTTAAATTTAACGTAAGGGCTTTTAGCAAAAACAGGTAAACTAGTATTTTTGATGTAGTTTTCATATTTGATATCAATATTTTGATTGGTCCAACCATATTCACCCTATTTCACATTTTACCCCCAATTTTATAGTCAAGGCCCCTCCGGTAGGTTCGACCCTGGATTTGAATACATCAATAGGAAGACCTTTAAAAATGAAGGGTTGTGTCAATTTAAACTTTTTTTCTATCTGTTCACGGTTAAAAATCTTGGACTAATTTTTTAATCCAACCTTAACTTACTGGAAAAAATAAATATTAAAATACTAAAATTAAATCATGCCCTTATATTAAAATATTTCCAATATTTTTCGGTATTCAAATTTAATCTGTTTATATTATTTCCCATAATTTAAACCATTTTTTATTAAAATATAATACAAAATTATTTAAATCAGAAGAACGAAACCAAAAAATTACTAAATAGCAATACACGGTATCTACATTTTTTGGTTTTGGTCTTTTTTTTGGACTTAATTTTAAACCATTTGGATTGAATCAGTCAAATCTCAAAACAGTCACATGTTGTTATAGTGGCTCGCTGCGCTGTGGTGCTGTCCGTTGTCGACGACTCGGTGTTCTCAAGGTATCTTGGTTTGGTTACTATGTCCTCACTCCAACCTATTTAATTTATATATTGTTTTCTCTGTATTTTTTGGTTGGTTAGTTGACTTAGGTAACATCAAGGAACGTTTCTCACATATCAAAATATAGATATATAAATGCGTCACCAAATCACCAATAAACAAGTACACACAATTCGTTGCTTCTTCCTTCAACTATTTTGTTTGTTTCGTAACTTCGGTCGGGCTTCAAACATTATAAAAATTCAAATTATTTTTTAACTTAGGTTTTTATACAAGGTACGTAATATTGATCTTAAATATCGAACGATATGAAAAAATATTCTAATTTTTTTTATCTATTGTTTAGGTACCTACGCAACTACTATGGTTATATGCATCGTTTGGGGTAATACATAATCGATTTTGATATTGGAATGATTATTGATAGATGAGCGGTATGGTAATGTAGATGACGTATCTTCCCCGTTTGGTTTCGAACTCAAGATCTAACAGACAAGAGCGAAGTGTTCTGATTTTTATTTATATCAAAATTAAAATTATTTTCCCGCACAACTTCGGCGTAGCAGTCAGCATAGTATTTAAGAACTTCAATTATGTGGTAAGTCTTTGCAACTAACATTCAACAATAATTCTACTAACTTTCTTCTTTATTTACAGGTTTTATTCTACTATTAAGAAAAATTATAGTTCAAGAAAAAGGAAAAAATCAGAAGAATCTACTGAAAACGTTCAAGAAGAAACAGACCATGAGCTAAGCCCGGAAGATCTTTTTTTTTAAAATTCACTGTTTAAAATTCATTGTTTATTGTGAAAAAAATCAATAAAATGTTGGTAATACAAAAATGCAATTGAGTTTCGATATAACCTTCATACAATATTTAGTAATTAAAATATTAGATTTTAATACAGACAATATTAAAATTTCAAACCAAAGAAACCTATCTTTTAATACATATTTGGTTTAAAATATAATCCACCGTTACTTATTTTTAATACCTGTTGAATTTAGAATCGTAATATTCATAGTATTAGTTTGCAATACAACTGGAATAAAATTTGGTTTGGTGACTCTAATCCAAGTTCAATTAATTTTTAATATCAGTTATATTACAATGAATTTTTTAATATAAACAACCGATTAGATTTTAATAAAATTTTGGTGTTGCCATATATGTAACCTCTGTAGATTACTTATTAATCCTATATTTTTAACCGTGTTATAGTTTTCGAGTAATTTGACAAAATTAAATTTTTACCCCAACTTTGGGGGTGGATTTCAGCCCTTAAATGGCGTTTTTGGCAGATAAAGAAAAATACGTGTCTGGTATTTTTTTGTGTTCTACACACCTACCAAGTTTTATCAAAATCGGGAATTATCACTTCAAGACCCTTACTTGTAAGTCCATTAAAAATAATTTCTTAAATGACACCCAAAAAAAAATTTTTTTTTTTAATATGTGATCACAAAAAAGACTTATATCATATTATTTAGATAGACATTCGATACAGTTTCCTTAAAGTAACAATTACCGAATAAATGTGAAATATTACTATTCATAATTATACTTATTGGCGAAGGATAGATAAGGCGTACGCCTCTGGTGGTAATATTAGAAGTAGCATCAAGTGAAAGATGTACGTACACGCTCAGTTGGCATACACAGTTTTGTATTATCCAAATTATGTGCAAATTACTAGATTTCATTTTGTCAATTAGACGTATACCTACGTTTTTACTTGATAGAGTTTCTAATTTTATCATCCGAGGCGCGAGTGAAAATCTTTGCGTCGTCAGTAGCACCATATAATCCATTAAAACAAAACTGGTGCAACATTGCAAAAAAATAAAAAGGCAAATAAATAAAAATCTTAGTGGTCGTTATCATTGTTCTCATCTATTATTACAGGTACATCTTCGACGGCAAATATTTTTGACAAAATCTCATCCGGGCGAAATTCGCGGCAAATATGTATCATGCACACATGGCGCTAGGTAGGTTCTACGTTGGAAATATCAGTCATCTTTTAATACTGCGTCAGGTACTAGAGAAGGAAACATTTTATTGCCCTTCTGGGACTTTATAACTTTCTGTTATATTTAAGTTCCGCCAACATATTCTGTAAGTATGACACATTCTGTAAACCACATTCAAAAGCACAACAGAACTGCTGTGCAAAATACCTGGGTTCTTGCATAACAAACTTGGGTAAGGGTTAAGCAATATATGTAAGTAGGTAATGTCGTTGAAAGTCTTGCACCAATGTCAATTTTCATCTTCAAATCTTTTTTGGACTTTATAGTACTATAGGTAGTCCTGAATGGCACCATTATATAGGCTTTTGATGATTGTTACCTTTAAGGAACTATATAAAATATGTACCTAAATATTGTAATATATGTTGTCTTCTTTATGTTCAGCCTTTGATAAAAAAACAATTTTTTTTAAAGTGTTCCACCAGTGTTTTTTAATGGATATTATGGCAACATTATGTGAGCTTTTGGTAACTGTCACCTAAAAGGAACCATAGAAAATATGTACCTAAATAATGTATGTCGTCACTTTTCATGTTCACATTTTAGTAAAAAATATTTTTTTTGAAAGTGTTGCACCCATTTTTATTTAATGGGCTTTATGGTGGCATAAGTACTCATGAATACCAACATTATATATTTTTTTGGTGATTGTCACTTTACGGGAACCACATAAAATATATATTTAAAAAATATATATTATCATTTCTTATATTCCCTTTTCAATAAAAAATCCTTAAAAATATACAAAATATTCCTTGAAGCATTCCCTAACGATTGAACTTTGGTTTATTTTCCTAGCTTATCTAGTTCACGAGAAAAATGAGTTTAAAAAATTCCTTCAAAATTACACTTTTTTTTATTATCTCGAGAACGGTTCAAGGTCAAGGTCCAAAAACCATATGTGTTATTTTCTAATGACACTCCCTTCCGACTACAAACATTATTTTGAAAATATCTCTCGGGGGCCATTTAACTATACTTATGACGCTAGACCCTTTTTGATTTCTGCCATAGTCGCGGGCCCGAGTCTCGTTATGACATTGGCTGTAAGAGCGAGTTTCCATTCTGGAAATTCACTAAAATCTTTTAAATGTTTTAGAATATATGACCGATTGGCAATAATGGGAAACTATAAATGTTTTGGAGCGTTTGTGAGCGAATTAACAAAACTGTAATAATTAACTGAATGATGTAAAACTTGTAATTAGTAGGTTGGTCTCCATTCTCAAAACACACATAAATACGTAATACCAACCAATTATGGTCTATTTCAGTTAAATTTAACCATTCTTCGTAACTTTGAATTTAAATAATTTCCGTTTTCTTGGCTTTATCTCTTTTATTATTGCATTTATGTAAATTTTAAATTTGCGGTTTATTTTTAGAAAAGAATAGAAGATCGATTTGTTTCGAATATAAGAATTATTTAATTTTTAAACGAAAACTCATGATCAATTTTATCTGAAAAGAGGTATAATTAGTTTGTCGGTAATAGCCGTGTTCGTTGCTGAGGTTTTCTGCTCAAAGTGAGCTGTTGGCTCATGCGCAAGAACTCTTTTTATGGAATACGCATGCTCCAAAATACTTCATATTATGAGCACAAGTATTTCGTACTTCATAAAAATTTTCTTGCGCATGCGCTAACAGCTCACTTTGAGCAGAAAAACTCAGCAACAAACACGGCGATTATTATCTTATCTGACATACAGTAAGTGACAATTTGTATTATTTTTATTATATAGATTGATCTTTGAATTCTAGACTGGCCGCCAGTATAGTTGGATCTTTTAGTAATTTCTGAAACGAATAATTTAGTTACAACGTATCACAGTGAGAGTTGAACACTAAATTTTATTTTTAAACTGCAACATGAAACTTGATGTATGTGAAAGCACTCGTTGGGTTTGCAGAATACTGTGACTGGGGTATGTAGTTTACTGGGTAGTTAAACTCCTAAATCTATATTATGAGTTTATACCTTTTTGTTTATTTACATATCTCTTTTATTTTCACCATAGAGAAAATTTTTTTTCTCTCCAAATGCCGGACCTTTTACTGCCAGTGATAAGTACAATAGATAAGGTTACAAAAAAAGAAAAAGAAAAAATATCAGAAAAGTGAACCCTAGGAATTTGCAAAATAGGTATAAATTATACTAAACTATGTCGATAAAATTAAAAATTACTTAAAATTATGCCGTATTTCGAAAAATATGTCATAGATGGCGGCACCTGTACCAGCGAATATATACATATCACAGCATTTTGAGCCGCCATATTGCAGGACGAGCTAACTCGTCTTAAATCATTTAGAGATATTTACTTTAAAAATGGGCGCTAGGCTTCTGTAATTATGTTTAGAAAAACTCGTAAACCGAACAGACGTCAACAATACACGGAGAGAAAATTCATAGAAAAATTACTGTGCTCAGCACTACAATCGACGTGTAAAAGGCGAACATATTCAATTTTGTACGGCAAAAATATAAAAATTATAATTAATCATAGAAAATTTAAAGGATAGAATATTGTTTCCGTAATATTAGCTCCGTAAAATTTGTAAAACAGTACAGTAAAAAGTTCCATTCCCGACAAAAAAATATTTTTATTGTTTCTCTTACAAAAATTACCATGCTGTCTTATAATATTTCAAATGCTATCTGCTAATAGTAGAAAGAAAGAAAGAGAAGGTATCAACGCTGTCACATAGCGAGGCAGGCTACAGAAGGTATCAACACAATCATACATGAAGGTCACATAGCCAGGCTGGTGTGGCAAGTAACACAGCCAGGTTGGTCACTGCTGGTGTGTTGTCGTGTACAAACAGTATTCATTAGAATGTCTTACAGGACGGTCATCGTTTAATTCATCATTTTGTTACTTCATTATATTCACTATTAGAATATATTGTTGCCAATAATTTTGTATGCATCATAAAGAATCAAAGGTCGGAAAAGATCGATTGTTCCTCAGTGCGTACAGCCCAAGCAATATAAGGTTGCGGGTCAGATGCGCAAATGAAAGAGTACGACAACAAGAATTAAACTATATGCATAAGAGTGTGATAGAAGTTGTGTTAGCACATTAAATTTTACCATGCTAGCACAACAATTTTTATGAAGCCATGACTAATACTTTTTACGTTTCAATTTAATAATATTTACATGATCGTAAAATATTTTTTACTTGGGTCGTCGATGGCGCACGCATTATAAGAGAGCATGGTAATTTTTCTGAAATTTTATCTACAAAAATTATGATTTTTCTCTCCGTGTATTAAACAACTGTGGATTGTTACATTTCTAAATTCGCTTTCTGAAATATACGTAATATGTAATTGTTTGTTTATTCAATTAGTCATTTACAAATGACTGGTTGAATACAACTTAATATACGACTGAGCTTTGTTATATTTTTCTTTTTCGATACTTTTCAAGGGCTTATTTCAATCTTTTTCAATTTTATTCTGCAAATTTTTTGAAAATATCAACAATTTTCGAGTTAAACATTATCGAATAAAATCATTTGAGGCGTGTCACTTTCGTAGAAAAGTTAGCCATTTCCACTGAGTAAGCGCACCGTACCTACAGTTATGACAATCTGCAACTATCAGCTGAGGAAAAAAACCTGTGAATGTGACCGTCCTGGTGACCGTTTTTACGTATATTTTATTTATGTAGATGTTTTTCATTCAGAATTATGAAAAAAAAAATTGCCTTCAGACATAACTTTTGTCTGGCGACTGGAATGAAAATAGAAATAATAAGGTTCACGTTTAGAGCCTTGTGAGTAAGTACATATGTATGTGTGTATTTAATATGCCCATTGTACAGGCAGTCTATGGTATTATACAACGGCGTACTTATTTCACCTAATGTAAAATATGTATAGCGAACGCGTTATTATATTTCATAGATGGTTTTTTTCTGTTTACTTACCCCAACAGAGTGTTTTAGAAATACCCTATACACGGTTTGTAACGCTAATAATTAATTATATATACGAGTATATACATATATATATATATATATATATATATATAATATATATATATATATATATATATATATATATAATAAATAAAATATAGGAAATTTAAATATGTATAATAGTCTACAACAGACTGTACAATATGTACTATCGTTCCTTTTAGAAAAAGTCGTCTAACTTATTTAGATAGTGATGGTAATAGCTCATAGGTAGTTAAGAATTTAAGATACGTTCATATCTACAGACACGATATTTTCAAAAGTGTTCATAAAAAATATGTAGGTATGTATTTCTTGCAGAAATTTGCAGGCTAAAGACTAGACAAGTAGCTACTTATGTATTTTGAAAATATATCCGAAGTCAGCGCTTGTAACGTCACTGACCGCGACAGGATCGCGTATAATTTAAAAAACAGAAACTAAAAAAATGAGTCTTTAAAATATACTTCATTTCAGTACGTTACTTTTTATATAGGTATATATCTGCGTTACTTTGTTGCAAATAAAAAAAAACCCTACAATTTTTTGAAATAATTTTTAGCTTCTTCTTATCTTAACCCTAGAATCATACGTACACGTTAAAACGACGAATGAACTTCTCTACCTACTCCAATACTACAACTTGTCGGTACCTGCTTGCTGTGAGATTTTCTGTTATCTAATTTATTTGTTGTTATAAACACATAAGTCGTATTTATTTTGTTTATAGTCATTGTCGTTTTGTTTATTTTGAAATAGTGTCAGTCAAAAGGACGTCGATGTATGATTACGCGATGTTTTTTTTTAAAGATTTTAAACTTCACATATAAAAGTTTTTCCTAATTTTTCTAAAATTTATTAAAGATATGCATGTCATAATTAATTTACTCAATGATTATGATAATGTGAAAGATGATTACAGCTGTTTGACTTATCGAGACGACATAATACTGAAGTTTTAATATATTGAATCGAAAACTAAAGAATGCGTTTCAAGTGACTTAATAAAAGATTAACAATTTATTTCGTGGAAAATATTTTAATTTTTATTATTTTTTGAGATCTTATTCGAAAAATTACTAACAAATTTTAGAAAATTTACAAATATGCCTAATGGGGAAATAACTACATATCTATAGGAATATTTATGACTGAGAAATTTCACATTCTGTAAAGTCACACATGTCCACTGACTGATGATAGTTCATAAATTAATTATTTGAAAGACATGTTTGATGATACAATTGATGTATTTATCTATTTTGTAATTTTTATAAGGAAAATATGCTTTGATAAAAAGATAAAATTAATAAATTATTTACATTAAGAAATTTTTCCAAATCCAATTTTTTTAAATATTTTGTTCGCTTTTGTAGTATTGTTATGTAAAAAAAAAATGTTTTTTGCAAATAGACTCTAAAACTCTCCGTAAAAAATCCATCCGTCCAAACGACGCCGATGATTAACGTTTCTGGTAGACCAACGTATGATTCTAGGATTAATTCTTAATCGTTAGCGTGTGACTTTTAAACGTGCAAAATTTGTTTAAAATTGGATGATTAATAAAACAGATTCAGAAGTATTTTTTACAAGAGTGTATGAATATGGACGGATAATATTATTTGAATTAGAATCCGCTGCAAAGTATTTGGTGCAAATAAGGTTCCAAACTAATCAAAATGAAAGTAGCGATCACTGCATCGCTAGCGACATATAATATCTTAAATATTAAGAGAAACTTAAGCAAAATCTTAAGCGTTTTTCTCTAAACAATCTTTAATCTTTATTGACACTATAGCAACGATTTCTGGAAAACCAATAAACCGATTTTGAATAATATATATTTTAAATGTTTCTAAATGTAGTGGCTATCGTTAGGCGTAGCCGATTTTAAAAATTTCATAATTTATTATTATTTTTTATACTGCTTAAATACAAAAAGTTAATTAATTAATTAGTCCGTTGCCATTTTGTGAAAAAATTTAAAAAAGTCTATGCTTAACGATATACAATTATGTACTTTAATAATAATTTTTTTTTTTCTTTTAATTTGAGATGATTTATCATTGCAATATTATTTCCCTTAACTATATTTGACTGATCCATTTATTTACCAATAAACTGAAAGTGGGTACGTTTTTTATATTATTATTATTATATACTGAGTTTGAAAACGTACCCGACCTTAGTGCTTTTAATGGGTATATTTTCAAGTACTGAACTACGCTTATTAAACATTTAATATATATCCGAGTTCAGGTACATTGAACTCTGAATACGGGTATATTTTCCAAATAAGCCATGTGGCTAGTAGGCTTAATTTAATTTGTCTAATACAAATTAAAATGCGTGTTCATTTATTTACTTTTGTTAGTAACATTTATTCTGTTTTATTACTATAGCGCTTTTAATGTTAAGCCTTTGCACTCGAACCATTTTTTAATATGGGTACTCAGCTGCTCGACAGTAGTTTTAATAAAAAATTGTAATACATCAAAGATAAGTATTTTAAACAAAAGTATTTTACTTACATATTTTTATTTGCATATTACAAACATTATATTTTAATATTAAATATTATAATTTTCCTTACAAGGAAAGGTATCCAACTGTATCTCTCAAAAATTTTTGAAACTTTGGTGGATTGTAGATCTTACTAAAAGTAATCACGAGCCATATTTCGTTCGTGCCCATAAGCGGTTTAAGGGGGTGAAATTCACCCCTGAAAATTTGAGTTTTTTTGAATTTTCTTAAATATCTTGGAAATGGTAAGAGCTTTGGCAGGGAAACTATATATACTTGTAAATGGCACTTTAAGATCTTTATTATAATATCAAAATTAAAGTTATAAGATCATTGGGGTATCATCCCCCACCCCCAACTCCTAATTTTATCAGGTGTATTTTGGTAAAAGAGGAGGTTGTTATGTGTAATAAAACCTTGTCGCAGCACCTGCATAACTTAGCGAATTTCGATTTATAAAAGTCCGTTTTTCTGTGATTTTTCACCCTTCTAAGTGATTTTTCCTCTTCTTTCTAATGGCGTAAATAAATGTCGCAAAAATTTTTTCAGTTGAGACAATATTGGCAAAAAAACTAATTTTTGTCACTAAAAATTATCAAAAAACCCATGTTCAAGGCATCCGACATGGCTGGCTAACGAACTTGTCCAACGGTGTGGAACTAAATACAAATATAATACATAAATTTTAGTGAATATTATTTTCTGTTTGTAGGGACCTCAAAACAAATTTCCGCCATAGTCTCGGGCTCAAGTCGCATCATGAGAGTGGCTGTAATAGTTAAATTCCATTCTGGAAATTCGCCAAAACCACCTAAAAAAACCTATAAGTCTAGCAAGTACTTAACACATTAATATTTTTTGTATATATCAACATCTAAAAACATTTCAGTCCCTTTTTGACAATCTTGCCAGAACTTAAACACTTTTTAAATTTTTTTTTATTGTTAAAATCGAAACGTTATTTTAAAGACGGTTTAAAATTACTATATTTTATATCAAAATGTCAACACAATTACCCCTAGACTTGATGCTAGAAATTTGAGAAAAACAGGTCATATAGATTTTTTTAATTTAGATTTTATTTGTAATGATTCAGTTACGAAATTCAAAAGGACATTTTAAAAATGTGTGTATTCGCTATGAGTTTTTGTCTGGAGGGAATCCAGCTCCTCAAAATCGGCTCCAGCGCTCAAGATGGACAGAACATATCAGTTTCTCAGGACGGCATTTGTACATAATTTTAATATTTTCTTTAAGAAATAGTATTTTGTTCTAAATACTTGTTTGATTTTTTCAAGGCGAGTAGTTATTACGATTTCTATTTACCAGCTTCTACAAAATAAAAAAAAATCATTTGTAAAACTACTATCAAACGTTATTTTGAAATTTTCAAACAAAAAAAAAAATATAAGTTACCTCTTAAATGCTTTTCCAAAAATATTCCATTTTCCGACATTTTTGAGGTAAAATGAGCAGATGTATGGTTACAAATTTCAGCTTTTTAATATATTTTCGTCTTAAAATATTTAATATTTTCAAAAATGTATGATAGAATTTGTCAAAATTTAAAATTATTTGTTTTGTAAAAAAAAAAAAAAAAAATTAATGTGCAAATTTATTTATCTGTAAAATGCTGTGTTTATGCATAATAATAACAATATTATCATTTGGATACAAAATTACGTAAAAATATTATTGTTTGAATATGATTTAACGTAATTTTTACGCGATTGTAGCAAACTCTTATTAATTTTAGTAAGGTGTAAACATAATCTAAATTCTGACCGTATCACATAAAACAAATTTTCTTGGTAATTTTCCTATAAAAAAATGGAATAGATAGATTATAAAGATTTACTCAACTGAGAGAAACAGAATATAACCGAATCGTTAGATTGAATTAAAAAAATCATGACACGTCACTTATAAAGCCGTTTTTTTTAATGTAGCAACGCAAAAAATGAGACAGAAAAAAAAGACTGCGAGTGCGAGTGTAATAAAAAATGATTTCTTCCAACATATTTTCTAACTTTTCTCAAAAATTAATTAATTTAGAGCAATGGTGTAAAAACATTTTTTAAGCATATTGCCTTTTGCTTTGGCTTGGTGTAAAAAAAAAAGTTTGAAAAATTGCTTAATTCTGGAAAAAAACTCATTTTGTTGACAAAAAATGCCCGAAAAACCTACTTCTGGGCATCCGATGTGTCTGGCTAACGAACTTAGCCAAGCCAATCTAGTCTTCAGTACGCCACAAAATTTCATAAGCATTAAACGTTTCGTTCGAGAGTTATCGCGCGGATACATATATATATATATATATATATATATATATATATATATATATATATATATATATATATATATATATAAATTTTAATGAATATTATTTTCGTATTCTAGGGACCTCAAAACATATTTCTGTTATGGTTCTGGGCTTAGGTCGCGTCATGACACCTATTGTAATAGCTGAATTTCGAGTTTTCGAAATTCGCCAAAAGAATTTTTAATTAAAATATTTTACATCACACCAGTTTATTTCTTTTTGCATAAATACACTCTTTGCTAATATTAACTGATTTAATAATGAGCAAAAATATGGTCAAAAAATCTCGTATTTTAGTAATGAATTGTTACAAACTTACGATATGCTTTAAAGTACATAGTTTAGAAAGAAAAAATTCACTCCCCCCCACCTATGCTTTACTGATATCAATACAAATCTTATTCATTTATTTACTTATTTACTTATTTTTATTTATTGATACAATTTTCAATATTTTAAGGATTGTAATCTACACAATAATGATATTGTTCATAAAAATGTTCAAAACAAAAATATCTTCCACACCCAGTGGCGTCGCAAGATGAAAATGGGGCAAGGGCAAGATAATTTTTACGGGGCCCCCTTTAATTTTCTATTTAAAATTTCTGTTTTAAAAATGTCTAAATAATTAGGTGACGTGAAAAAAAAAAAAAAAAACGAAAAACACATTTTATGTAACCAGATACACTACACTTTGGTGCTTCTTTCTTCTTTGAAAAAGCGATATTTTACAAAAGTCTCAAATCTTTCTGGTCGTTGGTCAATATATCGATTTTTATACCATTCATACTTGAACAAATTTTGAAAACGAGGCGACAAAAACTTATTGCGAGCTAAAGAATATTGTTACGGCGATGCAAATCAATATCATATAGATGAGATTTTCTGACCATATTTTTGCTCATTATGAAATCAAAAGTTACAATTTTTCCCAAGTTAATATTAACAAAGGGTGTATTCATGCAACAAAGAATAAACTGGTGTGATATAAAATATATTAATTAAAAATACTTTAATTTACACATAACAGTCTCCTCTTTTACCAAAAAATACCTGATAAAATTAGGGGTTGGGGTGGAGGCTGAAATCCCAATGATTCTATAACTTTAATTTTGGTATCATAATAAAGATCTTAAAGTGCCATTTACAAATATATATAGTTTCCCTACCAAAGCTCTTACCATTTCCAAGATATTTAAGAAAATTGAAAAAAACTCAAATTTTCAGGGGTGAATTTCACCCCAATATGGCTCGTGATTACTTTTACAATCCACCAAAGTTTCAAAAATCTTTGAAAGATACAGTTGGATACCTTTCCTTGTTAGTGTGATATTTGAAGTAAAGAATATGATGGCGCCTGAGAGGCCCCTTTCGAGTATAAAGGGTATATATTGTGTCGCCGTGGCGGCGCCTATCGAGTGCAAAGGGTTAAATTTGATATATACATAATATAGTAAGTATGTAATACCTATATTTACGGGAGGACTGGTATAGCGATGTTATAGATAAAAAATAGGAACACAGTTTTTGGGATGTTCTGTATAAATGTGGATATGAATGGCATGTGTTTGTCACGTTACATGTCATTTGTCGTAATTTCTTGAATATAAATATATATATATATATATATATATATATATATATATATATATATATATATATATATATATATATATGTATGGAGGTACCTATACAGGAAAATCACCTATAGAATAGAGTATAGCACAAATACAAGCCTTGTGATTAATGATCATCTTATGTGTTTTCAATACCAATATAACATTACTATCTATCATATATAAATCGCAATGTTTTATGTCATTTTGTATATAGTTTGCACATGTACTTTGTTCCTGTTCTTTATGTAGGTATTTTATTTTCAGCATCGACAAGTATTATAAAGTATAGGAAAAAAATTCATGAAGCAAACTTCCACCTATAAAAAATACGGTAGGATTTTATGCTGTGCCCCACGTGCCAGTGAAGATAAGCAATATATTAACTGTGGCCCCGGTAACGCGGAAACGAAAAATCGATTTTTTCGAAATCATATTTTTAGGAATTTTTAATGCTTTCTTGTTAATGTTATTAGCTAGTCACCCTCTACATACTGACTAAGTTTCAGATTTTTTTGAATTTTCGACTTCGCGAGGTTTCCTTGTCAGAAGCAAAAACGAAAAAGAAAATCGAAAGTAATTCAGACTAACTACTTTTTATTCATTAACTAGTTTCCTTTTTGCTTCCGAGATTACTAAAGTAGCGGAAGCATTGTGATCACTTTTGAAAAATAAAAAATTTTTTCTCTTCAAAATCAAATTTTTTACGCACATTTTACGTTTTAGAGGTTCCTGAACAATTTTGGTTTGGGCTGTCCGTCTGTCTGTCCGTCTGTGTGTCTCCAATTTTGCACCAAGTGGCATAACTTCCGAACTATTCGATTGTTTTTAATGAAATTTTCCGAAATTATGCAGTTTGGCTCAGCGATGGTCCCCTATGAATTTAATCAAAATCGGAGTAACGGTAGCAACGCCGCTACCATGTCATTCCAAAATTGCACCAAGTGGCATAACTTCTGAACTACTCAATTCTTTTTTATGAAATTTTCAGAAATTATGCAGTTTGGTTCCGACATGGTCCCCTATGAATTTAATCGAAATCGGAGTAACGGTAGAAACGCCGCTACCATGAAATCCCATTAACTGTCAATATCTTATTTACTGCTAGTCCTATCTCGCTCAAATTTTTAGGGTATATTGGGGGTTAGTTTCTAAAATATTTTTGGTATTATTTTATAATTTAGCCTTTAAGTCTTTTGATTTATAACAGTTTTTTATAAACTTCAAGGCGAAAATATAATTTCACGGTATATAATATGTATATTTGGTAGAATACTGTTTTAAAGCCTTTTACGACTACGAGGAAGCTGTGTGCCCACCCTATTGGCAGCGTATTTTTTATTACGTTCAATTTATACAGATGCTATGTAAGAATGAGTTAATCATTTCATTATTTTTTGGATTTAATACACCTTAACTCAAGATAAATGATTTTACACCCCCTCCCTCCTCCGATACCTTTACAAAATCCCATAAACAAACTTTACTCACCGAAGATCCATTATTGATCATTGTCACGCGGCGCTTTTACTGAACAAAAACCGCATTTTCATAAGGTTACAATAATAACAGTGAAAGTCAATTTAAAATTTTGTTATATAGATAATAACAGACACCAAAAAAATAAACACATTGTATGGAGGTGGAATATACGTATGGAATTTGAACGTTTAAATATAATATAGTATGTATACTTGTATTATATAGCTAAAATAAAATATCGTATTTTCCAGGAGAATACAATTTCATTGATTAGATTTGTTTCTTAATATTATTATATTTCACAAAAACATTTTTCGATCAGAATAACAATTGAAAGATGAAATATAGGTATTACCAGTTTCCATCGAATTTTTTAACCATTTGCGAGAGCATATGGAAAAATAATAATACAAAAAATATATTTTGATTGAATCCAGATCAATTTAAATGTAAATGTGGTGATCATGTTTATCAAAAAAAAAAAAAATAAAAAATAAATAAATAAAAAAGTTAAAGATTTGTTTTTCGTTTCTTTCATACCACAAATACCTAAATTCCATTAAGATCATTACCAGTACCATGAATGTTTTCCATTTAAATGCAGCTCGATTTCATGAAAAATGATTTTTCACAAAGAATTTTAAACGATTTGCCGCAATGCATTTTTCTATCATACAGACGACGATTGTGCTGTGACATAATAAAAGTTGAAAATTCAGCAACCAACTAAAAGAACATTGTGCTGTTTCCTGGTTGATGCACATTCTGTACTTTCAATCGCTTAGGCGCTTCGTTGCCGTCGACCGATCGATCAATATAGACCGAGACACACAATCTACCTATTATACGATCAGTATTCTATCGTTTTCACTTTAATAACATTTTAACAATATCGGTCTCGCTAACGTTTCTGAACTTGGGTACTATAGAATGTCGTTGAGCATTTGCTACCAAAGACGACATAATCACAAATGAGCTATACCATGACATTGTAAATGTAACTAACTTGTTTGTACCGATCTAGATAACCGTATAACGAAAAAAAAATACATTTTTTTGCTATAAACGTTTTTTAAATAAATTTCCAATTGATATTTTTTTTTGCCATCTATTCAATACAGAAAATTGCATTCATAACTGAATTATTAAATATAACTGAAATGAAAACCAAAATATGTTGATATATTACAATTTTAACGGTTAAAGTAGAACCTTATTTTGTCTATAATATTTTAGGGCCGACCAAATAAAAAACGTAATATTACTGTTTGTTACTGAGTTACTATAATTAATTTTTAGTCGAATTTTCTCCGAAAAATTAGACTTATACAGTCTATACGATAAGAGCTGCGAGAGGCGAGACCAGGGGCGCTATCCGTTTTCGGACCCGTAGAACACGATTATGTAAAAAAAAAGATGTCTGATATATATATATATATATATATATATATATATATATATATATATATATATATATATATATATATATATATATATATATATATATTTTCCCGCAACCTTTTAATATGTGTAGGGCCCCCCTATGGAAGTTAAGAGATGAAATTTGGTAAGTGGGGCTTATTCCGATGCACAACAATACTATCAAAGTGGGGTCAAATTTTGGGCAAATTTTTTTTCGGACCCGACCTTTAAGGGGGTGGTGGGGGGCGGAAAAGCAATAAAACTTTTCCAAACCGGTTTTAAATAATGTTTCGGTCAATTATCTACAACATATCCAAAATTCAGCTTCCTAGGATGATATGGTGGGAGTAGAGGGGGGAAAAACGATTTTCGCTGGATCTAACAGGCCCCCAGCCCCCCAGAATTAACGTAGAGGGTTGAAATTTGGTGTGTTGATAAAGTTGGTACCTAGGTTGTGCTTTTTGGAGGTTTTAATATTTTACCCCCACCCCCCTCATTTTTAAGCTACAATTTCATGCATTTTCGACGTTTTCGAAGTTTGTACCACTCGCACAGGTCACCCGAATAAACCTAGAGGGCTGAAATTTTGTATTCGGATTGAGTTAGTATCAAGGGGGTGCCTTTTGGGGGTCTCGACTTTTAACCCCTACCCCCACCATTTTTATACCCAAAAGAACATGATTTTTCTTGTTTTTTAACAGTTTCGTTCGGGTCAAAATCTCCCCAAATGAAATTTGGTGTACAGGTTTAGCTAATAGCCAGACACTGTTTTTTGGAGGTTTCAACTTTTAACCCTTACCCCCACGATTTTTACGCCAATATTTCCTTAATTTTTTTGCTTGTTTTCTAACATGTCTAGAGACTCCATAAGGAAACCTAGAGGG
This sequence comes from Brachynemurus nebulosus, assembly GCA_035578155.1. NCBI lineage: Eukaryota > Metazoa > Arthropoda > Insecta > Neuroptera > Myrmeleontidae > Brachynemurus > Brachynemurus nebulosus. Next base: position 21,359,768 of record JAPWDM010000002.1, read on the forward strand.
CTGAAATTTTGTACGTGTATTCAGTTAGTATCCAGCTAGTACCTTGTAGGGAGTCCGCATCACTTTTCCCCCCACTTCTCCCATTTTTACATCGGAATTGAATGCTATTGTTAAATGTGTTTTAAAAGCATTATGTTTATTCTAAATACAAGTAGGCGAATAGTAATTTTAAAAAATTTAAAAAAAAGTGAACTTACTTTTATGACAAATGAAATACATACATATTAAGTAATTTAAAAATGTTATTAAAGTCACTGTTTATTTATAAATTAGGAATTTTGGATTTTTAGTATTTATAAAATAGAAATTTTGGATTTTTTTGGAAAGAAAAAATATCTTTATAAAGGCCTTCCAGTTTACTATTTAAGGTCATTTTTTAATTTTTAAAACTAAAACATAAAGGCAATTAGCGGATAAACATGGGCAGGAATGTCCTCGTACGAATTGTGTTGGCTTTTTTTCTGCTACCTGTCTTCGGCACAAAATTGAAATTTACTGAGATACAGCCCTTAAATACTTAAAACCTTTTTTTAAAGCCTCGATCAGCCGAACACTCATCACCAGTTTTGAAACCAACAAAATGACAATTCGGTTGTAGACTTTCAATCACATTTCGCTTGTAGACATTCAATACCGAAGATGAAGGGGAAAATTCGACTACCGTGATGGGGCCCCGCTGCTCACGGCGTTTTTATTAGCGAATTTCCAAAACTGGAAATTCAGCTTTTACGCCAGGTGTCATGGTGCGACCTAAGCCCGAGACCATATCAGAAATATGTTTTGAGGTCCCTAGAATACGAAAATGATATTCACTAAAATTTATATATATATATATATATATATATATATATATATATATATATATATATATATATATATATATATATATATATATGTATCCGCGCGATAACTCTCGAACGAAACGTTTAATGCTTATGAAATTTTGTGTGCGAATTCGATTTTCCAAATCGTTGGATGAGTTCGTTAGCCAGACACGTCGGATGCCCAGAAGTAGGTTTTCCGGGCGTTTTTTGTCAACAAAATGAGTTTTTTGCCAGAATTAAGCAATTTTTCAAATTTTTTTTTACACTAAGCCATTGTAAAAGGTAAAATGCATAAAAAATGTTTTTATACCGTTGCTCTAAATTACTTACTTTTCGAGAAAAACTAGGAAATATGTCGTTCTCCATTTCACTCGCACTCGCATTCTTTTTTTTTCTGTCTCATTTTTTGCGAGCTAAATTCGAAAAAAACCGCTTTATAAGTAGCGTGTCATGATTTTTTTAATCCAATTTAACGATTCGGCTATATTCTATTTCTCTGTCAGCTAAATGTTTTTATAATGTATCTCTGTTCCATTTTTTTTTACAAAAAAATCCCGACGATATCTGTTATGTGATATGATCAAAATTTAGATTATATTTACACCTTCCTAAAATTAATAAGAGTTTGCTTCAATCGTATAAAAATTACGTTAAATCATATTCAAACAATAATATTTTTACGTAATTTTCTATCCAATTGACAATACAGTTATGATTAGAATTGTATAATCAGAGCATTCTAATATTAAATAATTTTGCACATTCAATTTTTTTTTTTAACAAAGAAAAATTTTTTTAAATTTTGACACATTCTTTTATGAAATTTCGATTAAGAAATATTAAAAAATTTTAAAGTGAATCATTTAAAAAGAGTTAAAAATAAATTAAAAAGGAAACATTTCTCTATTTTAACATATTTGTAAAGAAAATTTTACAGTTTACTTACAGTTTTTTGAAAAAATGTAATAACATTTTTACATACAATAAAGATTATATTTGAACGGTAGGAAATCCACAAATTTTTTTTATTTCTTTAATTAATTATTAAATTTGGTTTTAGAAGAAAATCTTCGTCTAATTCGCTCCAAGCCGAAAGTATAGCCACTAATAAGGACATTCCACTGTTAAAATAAATGGAAAATATATTGAAATTTATTTAATGAAAGCCATTCATACACATTTTTAAAATATCCTTTTGAATTATATAACAAATAAAATCTGTGTAAAAAAATCTAATTGACGTGTTTTTTCTCAATTTGCTAATATTAAGTAAGGCTCGTTAATTAGGGAGTGATTGTGTCAAAATTTTAATATAAAATATGGTAATTTTAACCCTCTTTAAAAGAACATTTCGATTTTAACAATAAAAAAATTTTAAAAAGTGTTTTCGTTTTTCCCGGATTACCAAAAACTGTTCATAGGCATATCTGTGACTAAAGTTGCCTCCCTTTCTTAAGAAAATAAAGTATTTTTAAAATTTTGTGCAAAAGAATAAAACACAATTAACGAAAAAAAAGTACGCGTTTCCATATTTTTAAGATTTTGTAGTACAAGAAAATCCTTATAAATTCATCATATCTGTTATTGCATTTACTAGCTTTTACGCAATTTAATAAACAGTATCGTTTTGATTTTTTAAACTCATTTAAGACATTTATTGTTAGTGAGACATATTTGAATTATTTTCCTAACTAATAAATTAAATTCTGTAGACTGATGTTTTTGTAGGTAAAAAAAATTCTAGGTAACGTCTGTATGAGACAAAAGTCTGAAAATGGACGTAGAATCTCACTGTTATTAATTATTATGTCTTAGTCTTTTGAAAAATTATTTTTTGAACTAAAATAAGAATAGGAGGAATATAAACTTAGGGGTAAACGACAGGAGTATATAAACTTTATTTTAGATTCTACGTTTATTTTTACAGAAAATCATCAAGTACCTATTATTTCTTTTTTGAATGTATAAATACAAAAAGTTCGAAATTATTTTATATTAGAATTTCAATTTTGGTCGACCCTACGGGTTGTCCCCATTTACTCTTTTCTCGTCTCTTTTGACCCCAATTTTTCATAGAGAAGAAATTATACGATTTTTGTTAATTTTTCAAAAACCACCGATATTTTTAAATTTTTTTGGATACTGCTGATAAAGTGACCATCTTCGCGTAAATTTTTAATATATTAAAGATTAGGTACTCATAAAATAAATACAAAAAAATACGGTGTGAAGTCTGAATGCGTACCTATTCATCCTTGTCTACGGTAGCACATTTTTTATTGACATAAATATTAGAAACGCAGGAAAAGAGACCAGGAATCAACATAGAAGTGGATTATGGTACGATATATTTTCTGAAAAAAGTGCTTAGGACCAAAGTTATAGAGTTCAAAGTGATGCACTTGATGATGACTTTGAAGTTGACCTTGAGGTCAATTTCCAAAGTCATTTGAAAATCATTTAATATTTTTCAAAAGGAGTAGTTTACTTTTCATCCCTAAATGGTTCAAAGTATATTCGAACGAATTTCACATGCAAGATAGAAAATAAGTGATCAAGAAGTAATTTTGAAAAATACTTGCTCAATCGCAATCGGAAAAATAATAGTTAATCATATGTTGAATTGAATTCCTAATATGATAACTATAGAGTAGCAATAAAAATTTTAAAAAATTTTGAAAATTTCTAATATAACATAAAGTTAATGTTTAACTTACAATTAGAGTGATATTAAATCTTTTCTTAACTTTACTTCTAAAATTACTTACAAAAATGTTTTCTTCTAATTTTTTCTATAAATCAACTTTGAAGATAGATTGAGTCAATACATGAAATTACTGCTTATAGGTACAGGATATGGTCAAAGTTCGGCAATGGCTAATCATTTTCAACTGACCTTGAAAATCGATTTCAGGGTCACTATCAAGTGCATCGCTTTAAATTCTACAAATTTGGTACTCAGCCCTTTTTTCAGAAAATATGTCGTTTCAAAAATATTTAGCTATAACTGTTTTCATCTACAGAGGTTGAATGGTGTTTTCTACCCCTAAAAAGCGTATTTAGCCGAAATAAAAAAACACGTATTTAACATTTTTCGCTGTTTAATAAGTATGTTAAGTTTCATTCAAATTGGCAAGTATTAGTTGGGTAGTGTTATTTGTCAGAATGTTTTGCCGATCTAGTTTTTTCAATATTTCTTTGCTCGTTTTCAGAATTTGTATTTTAATTTCTACGGACAAATAACTCATTCTTTTCTTCGATTTTAGTAACTTTTATTTGCTGATGTTGACCATTAATTGATCGAAACATATCAAATATTTTTCAATGATTTTTTTAGCGAATGTCGAAAATTTTGAAAATTTTTTCACCGTTAGTAAGTTAAAGTATTTGAATTCATTAAGTAATTAAATGATGTCCACAAGAACCTTACGAACTACCATAAGTTATATGAGATCCCTAGGACCCGTTTTTTACTGTTAGGATAAACTTTTTACTAAAATTATTTTAGATGAATAAAGGTTATGTTGTATGATTTCCGCCAGGGTTTACTGTTCCCATTATTGTAAAAAATAAACTAACCGACCGATTTTGAAAATTTTTTCACTGTTAGAGAACTAAATTATTTTAGATGGATGCAACTATGCTGCACAAAGTCCGTTCGGGTTCTTGGGTTCCAAAAATATCAAAACTAATTACCCAGCCGTTTTTAAAAAATCTTTTACTCTTAGAAAGCTAAACTATTTTAAATAGGTACAGTTCTTAGATGAGATCCGCCAGTCCCCAAAATTTGGAAATTCGCTATGTTATGCAGATGCTGCGACAGGGGTATTATATCAATTATATCTGTACAAATCAATGGTATGTTATCAATAAAGCTGAACCTTTTTTTATACGGTGGGTAGGGACCGCATAAAAAAATCGCACAAAAAAAATAATATATATTCAAAAATATCATAAATAGCTATGAAAAGATTAGTTCGGTCCAGATTGTAAAAAAAAACTTTTTTTATGCGGTCCCGATGCACCGCATAAAAAGTTTCATCGAAAATACATAACTCAAAACGCTCAAAACCTCATAATTTCAATAGAAGTGGCTTTTCTAAATAAGATAAAACCTTAATGTACACGTAGAAACATTTTATTTCATTTTTATAATATTTATGACATTATGAAAATTTTGAAAAATACATCTGTAAAAAAATTAAATGATGCAATAACTTATGTTCTTATGCAATGTATTGATTAGATGCTCAAAAGCCGTTAAAAAGTATTTTTATCAAAGAAAGTTATTTTACTAAATGTTTAAGTTTCTTACTATTTCTTGAGTTTGATTCATATTATGCATTTTAACTAAATTAAAAACTGTACGCTCTTCTACAAAAACCGCTAAAAAATACATTGTATATGGGTAATTAGAAACCATGTCATGTTGAACGGAAAGATAAGTAATCGGCGGTGGAACACATTTCAAAAATACCGGTTGACAATCAGGACAATTTTTTTTCATAAGTGCAAATTTTACATTTATTGATGTTTCTGCTCTTTTTAAATTGTTTTATTCATATAAAATAAATATAATATTATCTTATACTGCCTGATAATTTACAGACAGGCGTACGGCTAGCTTTATACTTTGGCAACTGGACCAACCTCCGCGCAAAATGTAAAAAAATAACATTTGGGCACTGCTAAAGGACCGAACAGACCAGTCCGTACAACCGTGGTACTACCACAACTTGACCGGATTGTAGCGTGTAGCACAATGCGGTCAAACTGGACATTCACACCCATTCGCTCAAATCGTAAAACTATTTAGATAAAAATACCATACTATTGAGAGTTTTACTGTGCCCTCTAGAGTTGATCGGATAGTGATCGTACACAAAATGTGACCGCAGCAGTAGCTAATCGGATTGGCGTGAATACGTACATTTGAATACATACACACATATATTGAACTGACAGTGTAATAGACCGTCCTGCCAATATAAGGCCAACCCATAGAAAAATACACTAAAGAACACTATCTCTGTACAAATTTGATGAAACACTATTAAAATGTCATCTCTCGGTTTGGGAGAAATAAAAATTTAAAAGCGCGCGTTTGAAATGCCATCACATTCAAATTTCATTATGAATTTTTACGCTTGTATGCATACTTCTGACTGATGTTTGATTTAGCTACATGAACAAAATTATTTTTAAGAAAGTGCAAATGAGACTTTTGAAAATACTACACTGAATCAAAAAAAAAAAATTTAATATATTTAGTGGTACCCAAATTCTTTTGGCCCATGGACCCCTTTTCATAGTCAAAACTTGCTCACGGACCCCTTTTCATAGTAAAAACTTGTTCACGGACCCTGGGTGAAAAACTACATAAATGCATAATAAAAAAAACACAAATTTAGCTTTGGTGTTTTGAATGGTAAATGGTGGTGTAAAAATAAAATATAAATAAAAAATTTTGTTGAAGAAGTATTTATTGAAATTAACTTTTTTTTCAAAATACAAAAAAAAAAATGACTTGGACAAACCTGATGGGATGTTATGAGAGTATTTATGTTCGGCTCAATGTTTGTGAGTAGCAACCGCAAATCCTCACGAGTACTAATTTCTGGTCGGTTTTTTTTATGATGAGGCTTATAACGGCACTAAATTCACGTTTTACCAAATAGGAAGACGGAAAAGTAGTCAACAGCTTCTGTACAATAAACCATAATGTTCATTCAATGGATTGGGACTTCTTATGTTAAGATATGATATTTAGTTCGAATTCGCGCGCACACACACACACACACATATATATATATATATATATATATATATATATATATATATATATATATATATATATATATATATATATATATATATAGTTTATCCCAGTTAAACTCACGCATGACTCATGCTAAAAAGTTTAAAAAGGATTGTATTAAAATTTCCCATTTCAGTTTGTTATTTACGTAAGGTACACAACAAACAAAGATAAATATAGAAAAGAATGTCCCAATGTTAAGGATAGGAGATTTCAAAAACGTATGTCATAATATTTTGATTCAAAATAAACTGCTATAACCTTAGGAAAATAAATTTTACTAAAATTATGTATAATGGTTAGTTTTCATAAGAAATTAAACAAAATGAAATCTATTTATTATTTTATATTATTATAAATTTTCTAAATTTACTATAAAATATAGTTGAAAGATGATTTCGATCAAATTTACTATAAAACATATATAAAATAAATGGGTTGGCAGCCCTTATTTAGTAATTGTTTATCTGGTTTTCTATTGGTTACATACAGTTACATAGGTTACATAACGCGGTTTACGTCAAACGTCTTAAGTACACTTAGTGTCTTTAACAGTTTTTAATATTTTATACGTGTTTTTTAGAATATAGTCTTATTTTTGTATTATTTACGTTTAGTTTAATTATTCTCTTTATTTCTTTTTGTTATTTATTGTATCCTAATTAGTATTATTATCATAGTTATTAATTTTTTCATATTTTAGTTGTCGTTCATAAGTGAGGTTATATTTTTCTGTATTTCGTTTTTTTAATTTATAGTAGTTTATTTAATTTTGTTCACTCATTCGATTTAGTGAGGGATACCTCTTTATATTATTAAAATGAGTTTAATAAAAAAAAAAAAAAACAGTTAAAGAGTCAGTCTAAAGAGATGGTTTGGAATGTTCATTCATATTTCGAAAAAGAACCAGATAATCTATGTCCATTTTTGCCACTGGAATCAGTTCGACAGGTAAATATATTGACATTTATTTTAATTGTCAAACACAATTTACTAACTAATATCTTATTACAATTTATTTAATTAAACGTTTTAGAGGACAGCAGAAGTTGTGGCGTTAGTGAATATGCGGTTACAAAAGTTAAAACTGAGAAGAGAGCAGCAGGTGGAAATAGATTAAGTTCTCCTCCAAGAAAGAGGTCTCGTTTAGCTTTGAAATCAACTGAGGTCGACAATTTTACAAAAGATACAGTTTCGCGGCTGATCTATGAACTGCATTCCAAACGTATGTAACCATTACATTTTACATATTTTTGTTAATCAAACCTTTTATTATTATTATCTTGCTGTTTCTTGTGCTAAGTGTGAAACACTCACGTCGTATTTGTACTTTCTACAAAGTGTAACTTATTATGATACTTCTAAAGTTCTTATACAAATTTTAGAAGATTTGTAATCGTAAAGTTTACTCGTAATTGGTGTAAATATTATTTTATTTTTAGGGCTTCATGTGACATTGGATATCCTTCAGAAGGAATTAAAAAATCGAGAAATTTTCGAATTCTCCAGAAGTAGTCTATGGAGACTTTCACATAAAATAGGATTTGAATTTTCAGTAGATGACCCAAAACGTGGTTTAAAAGAAAAAGAACATATCGCTGTTGATAGAGCACGTTTCTTACGGAGATATTTTAAATTAAAGGAAGAAGGCTGGAATTTTTTATTTCAAGACGAAACTTGGATATTTCAGCGAGGATCGTCCAGGAAAACATGGCACGATAAAAATATTCAGAGTTTACCAAACAAGCCTCTGGGTGAAGGGAAGCGGTGAGTTTCATAAAAAATTAAAATTTGTATATACACGTTTTTAAGATTCCCTACCCAAAACATCTAATGAAACCTTGCTGTTCTTAGCACAATATTTATTTGTTTATCAGAGTTCTGAAGATGATAAATTTGAGATTTTAAAATTACAGTACGTATTTTTTTACTTAAACAAGTTTTAATAAATTTTCTTTTGTTATTAGATACATCGTAGTGCATTGTGGAGGAGAAGATGGTTTTCTGCCGACTGCGTCACTAGTGTTTACAGCAACATCTAAATCATCTGATTACCATGACAATATGAACGCAGAAATTATAAAAAGTGGTTCGTCGAGAAAGTTTTGCCTTGCCTAACTAGTAAAACTGTCTTTATCATGGACAATGCGAGGTATCATTCCCGTTTAATTGAAAAAAAATCCAACGTCCAGTTGGACAAAAGGCGAATTACAAAAGTATTTAGAAGAAAAAAACATTCCCCATGATAAAGACATGTTAAAAATGGAATTGTTCCAACTGGCAAAACAACATGCGTCATGTGTAGAAAAAAAGTACGAAATTGACGAATTGGCCAAAGAAAATGGTCATGAAGTATTAAGGCTTCCACCTTACCATAAAGAACTCAATGCTATTGAATTAATATGGGCCAATTGTAAAGAATATTATAACAAAAATATTGGTAGTGAGGGTTATAGTGATGGTAAGGTTTTAGAGATGTGCCAAAAAGCACTAGGTCGCATAGACGCAGAATATTGGAAGAAATGTATAAAAAAGGCGGAGGAAAATATGATGCGTTGGTGGGATGTAATAAAGATAGTTGATTCCCACCAACAATCTGTAGTAATATATGTTGGAAATAATTCCGGAGAATCTTCTAATGATGAAAATTCAGAAAATTAAACATGATAAACAAACGATGACAGACTGTATTTTGTAAATACTGTAATTTGTAAATCTCTATAAAAAAGATTCTATGTATCATTCCATAATCATTATATATGTATAATTAAAGAAAAACTATTTTTAAAGAAAAACTAACGACTATTTTTTATTTATTTTTTTTTAATCCTTGATTTCTATTACAAAAATAATTCAATTTTAAATTATAAAAACTAAATATTTCTATTATATTACGTTTTTTCTATTATTAAAATTTAATCATTTTAAAAAATGACAATTTTGTTAAAAGCTTTTCCAAATGATAAGCAAATATTCAAATAAACAAAATTCGCGGTTGACCTTCTGATGTGATAGAATTGTTTCTGAAGTAGTTGTTTAGAAATAAAATGTCCTTTTAAGGGGACAGCAATGCAAATTAACAGGGCAATAGAACAAGAGCGAAAACCCTTAATTTTTTTACATTATATGCTAAAAGTTATAATTATACAAGTAATTTTTAATAAAGAATTCGTTACCTATTGATATGTTGAAAAATTTAAACATTAAAGCTATTATATTTTTAAATAATAGCATGACGATACAACAGAAAATTTTGGAAATGTATTACATAAATGTAATACGTATGTTTTATTTATTTAATATTTTTAACATGAACAGTTAATATTAAATAAAATAAAATACATTGTTTTTACATGAATCTCGTGGTTGTTATTATAATTCTTAATAATAATAATAATAAATGATAAATTTCCCAATTAAATATTTAATCTCCAAATGTTAATTTTGAAATTAGTACACAGAGAAAAAATTCCAGTAAAAATTACTGAGCTGCCTCCGGTAAACGAGTCTTAAGTGACTAGTCCGTAGGAAATTATTAAGCAAAAATATAAAAAATGCGTTTCAAACATTATTTTTTACGATTCATTTGAAAATTTTTCCTGTACACCTTAAGAATTTTTCCTATACACCTTAAGAATTTTTCCTATACAGCTGCGTAAAATTCGATGGGCTAGTAAAATTTCAAGTGGACACCGGGAAAATTTACTTAATTTTTTGTAAAATATACTGGACATATGAATAATTTTTACTGAGTCGTTGTGCATTTGTTATTTGTCACACACCACTGCATAGCCAAGCATCACATAAACTGAGAATAAATAAAATAAGCATGCGCAATAGCACCGAGCATGCGCAATAACACGACCAACACGACTTCAGACTGCAACTAACCAGGACTGGTTCATTTAGTTGTTCAATAACCAACGTGACTGGATGTTTATATAGTGTTTTTTTTTTTATAATAAATTTTTAAAACAAAAAATTGTTGTTTCATGAATTTTTGTATAGTTTTGATATGTTAATTGAAATATGTTTTTATACAAATTATTGTAATGTGCTTATTGTTAAAAATTTTTATCATGTAATACCTATGTCAAATAAAGAATTTATATATTTTTTTCCACAAATAATAAAAAACCACAAAAATTTTTTTCTATATTAATAATTTGATTTTAATGCTTACCCTTCTATCAATATCCTTTTAAACTATTTTAATTCGATTATTTATTAATAAATAAAAAAAAAGCATTATTTATAAATAATACGGTAATTTTTACTGAGCTATAGGATAATTTAAAATTTTTACTATAAATTATCGTATTTTTTGCTTAGCCTGTCACTTATGTCCGCATTACCAGAGAGCTCAGTAATTTTTTACCAGAAATTTCAGTAAAAATTACTGTATTTTTTTCTCAGTGTAGTATTTTCTACCACCAGATGTCATGTTCAATTGGTTATTATTATATCATTCTCATTGGCTGTTATATTTCTTAATGTGTTAAAAGCTACGACACACGTCTCATTACTTTATTAAGAAAATTATTTTTTGTATGAGTCATGCGTGAGTTTAACTGGGATAAACTATATATATATATATATATATATATATATATATATATATATATATATATATATATATATATATATATATATATATCTGATCATTACTAGTATGTATATTCCGTAGAAACACATCTATGTTAGAAAAACTTACAATCCCTTCTACGGTTTTTAATAAAAAAAATCTTTAATGAATGTTAAGGGCTTACTGTATTGATAACTGTGATATATAATTTTTTTAATCAACTTAAACAAGAGTATAACTTTTCTTTTATACTTAGGATGTAAAAATCGCTAATAAATAATTTGTTCATTGTTATTTAACTTCCATATTAATAAAATTTTGTCATAATGTTTTTATTTTATATTAAACCTTGCGCGGACCCCCAGACGTTATTCAGGGACCCCCAAATCAATCTTAATTTTCCACGGACCCCCTGAATGATCCCGGGGACACCTGGGGGTCCGTAAGGACCACTTTGGGAACCACTAAACTAAATCATGTATCAGTCAGAAAAATGCAAAACTAATTGATCTTAATACTTTTAGCAAGGGATTTAAGGAGTTTATTTAAAAAAAAATAAAATAAAATAAAAACATTTAATACATTTTTATTAATTTTTATTTAACCCTAGAACGACAAGGCTCTGTTATGGGATAAATTTAGCAAGTGGGTGTCATAAATGACACCTACAATACACCGGTTCTAGTGTGTCAAATCGATATTTAATTGAAGTCAGTGTCAACGTCTATCTGTCCAGATGGTTTTCCAATTTTTAATAAAAATACAATAAAAATAAAAATGTCTACCATACTTCATTGAGCATGTATTGCGTATACCGCGTGTACGCTTCATCTGTGGTGTACCACGGATGTACGCTGAGAGAAATGAAAAAAAGCAAACTGAGAGCCATCTTACAGTTTCGAAGAAAGTACCATAGTACAAAAATGGTGCTATTTTAGATAAGATTCTATAGTTATTAATTTTCTATGGGCCAACCGGATTGTTATATCCACACAATAAATAAGTTAAAAAAACAAAAAAATTTTGATTATTTAATTTTAACGTTTCCGCCAGTAATGTTTGGTGTCGCTTAATAGTTAAAACTAAATTTATTTTTGCTGTTAAAATTTAAACAGATAATAGTAGAGAGTTATTATAATATAGAGTTTTCCATTATTATACAGAAATCTTGTCGCGTACCCCGTATACCCGACTGACGGCAAGCATACCTCACTTGAGAAACACTCGGATAAATGATTAAAATTCGGTCAAATTAATTATTTTTAACTTCATATTAAAATTCTTATTAAAACATGTAGCTTTAATGTGAAAAATATCTTTTTGCAATGGAGTATTTGACAATTTTTTAAAAACCATCTTAGTGTGTTTATTACTTCTTACTAAACTCATAATACACATTTTTAAATTATTTTGTACTATATTCTTAATAAAAATCACGGATCAAATTTCAGTTTTTAAAAAGATCGCCAAAACGATGCTTTCTGTGACGTCAAATCGTATGACGTCATTGGCTCTAAAACATTGAGTAGTAGTAGTAGGTCTAGTAATGAAAATTAATAATTAAAAATTTTTTTCATAGTTACCAAAAACGTAAACAGTTTTTTTCCTAACTACAAATATAATACCTACATATTCGAACGAGCTTGTGACGTAAGCTGCTTTTGCTTGATGTTTTTGATTACGTCATTTTTAACGTAAATTTTGTAATTTTATTTAATTAAAATTTTTATATTTTTGAATGAAATAACTTGTAAAAAAGCAATATTCATTATCATTATGACTCGAGCAATTATTTAAAAATCAAAATAGATATTTTTTCAACTACTGTCAAATACCCCATTGCAGGACTAAAACACATAATTTAGAACTTATAAGTTCTCTTTCAACTACAGATTATTTCCTGTATAAAAAAAACTGATACAGATAGGCTAAGTAGGACCACCGCATTAGCATATAAAGTTTACGAACTGACTGATTATCTACAACTGGTAAAACTGCACAATACTCGACATAAAAATCACAGTTATAACGGAATCACCCGTTTGTATACCTACCTATGCATGTATGTACACTATCGTTTAAAAGTTTGGAAACAAATATATTTTTTATTACTCATGCGGGAGAAGTACTAACTTGGCGCACACATTTCTGTACGCAAAATAGCTGTTTTCCCACTGTACTCTTCCCGCACACTTTTTTGTGTGTGGGAAGTAACTTTCCACACGCAAATTGACAATAAAACACGCAAAGCCGCCTCTTAATTTTTCATTTAATAAATATTTCATAATTATTTCTACAGAAACCACCAACAAAGTAATTTAAACGATAATTAATTCAGAAAAAAAAGACGAACACTTAAAAATATTAATTTAGAAAGTAATAAAATGTCAAAAATAGTGATAATAATAGAAAAAAGTATGTGAAATTCGTTCACTACGTTCGTGCGCTCAACTTCGCTTTCGTGGGAAATCGACAATTTGCCGCACTTATTGTACAATACACTATTTGCAAATTACAAAATTTCTTTACCAGACATTTTAAAAAATTAATTTGTTATTAAAATAAATTAGATCGTATGCCACAATAATAACTAACAATATTATAAAATCTTTTACATCTTTTGTCGGTAGTCTCCCGTATTGTTTTTGATAATTGTACATGTTTTATTATATTCCCATTAATGGCACAACAGACGACTGTTCTCTTAAAGTAACTGTGTAGCTGGTGAAAAATCATTCTCGATCGAGTGCAGCACAACTCTAGACATTCTTAAAAGATGAATGGAAAAATTGGACAAAGAATATTTTCATAAACTTCTAAACGGCAGCCCACAATTTGTGAACAAGTCATCAAGAAAAAAGGCGGTTACCTTGATGAAGTTAGCGTGTAATATTTAAGCCATAAATGCATTTTTTTTTGTACCAATATTAGTATAATTAAGTATTATATGATTGACATGCCCACATAAAATTCATATTTTAAACCAAATAAATGTGATTAATATCTATCCAGTGATGGGTTTTACCGAATTTTCATAGTGTTTCCAAACTTTTGAACGGTAGTGTATGTAGACTGTAGGGGCATACGTATGTAAGAAAGAAACTCAACCAGAATAATTAATTTAATTTGCATTTAGAAAAGTTGGACCGTATACATTTAAAAATGAATTTTCAAAGTCATTTATTTTATTTGTACGTATGTAAGTAACTAACAGTGAAAATAAACAGTGGAAGTAAAAAATACCATTTGATTCTCTCCGTTTTCTTCGCTTTACTTTCGTTACTCTTATTTGAAATGAATATAAAACAGAGTAGGTGGTAGTACGTAAGTTCATCCTCGTCGAAGTCACCCATCACTCTATACGTGTATGTATACACCATAAATTTATGTACACATGTACACAAATCGATGTGGCGGGAATACCACATTCAATCAGAGCTGACAATGAGCACAACGGAACAACCCGGTAACCCACGTAAAATCATATACATATATATTAATATACTTATACATTAGCTTTCAACATACGGCACTTTTCACACGCTTGTTTGTGAAAATTTTACAATAACACATCAGTTTTTATTTTAACGTATTTTTTTTTAGCGGTAGGAATACTAAATATATCTCAACATTTAGCTTTACGTCACCGGCGCGGCGTTCAGTTCAATTTTATCAAACTTTTTTAAAGATTATTTATTAGATATTTTACTAACTAAAATTTCATGTTTGTAAAACTAATCTAATTGTAAGATCAAAAACGTCATAAACCTGGAATACACAATTTAAGACAAAGAATTCTAAATTTGAGACAGTCTCAAATTTAGAATCCATCCACGGTATAGTTTGAAAGGAATAGCGTTACATTTAAAATTTTAAATGTTTATTTAAATAAATTCAGTTAAAAAATAAATGAAAAGTAAAATATATCTGAGATTTAAAATTGGAAACAGATAGTTTAAAATTATAGATCCAAATTTGAGATTGTCTCAAATTAGCACAGAATACAGAACCGAAACTACTATTTCTATCGTGTAATCCGTAGTGTGCAGTTCTGAGCAAGTTAGACTACTTAGTAGTCATTCGTTCGGTAGCAGTGGATAAGTGTAGTTCAATTGTTTTGATCACGTTTTAATTGTTACAGTCATTATTGCCCCTGCTGTACGAAGCTACATACATGCGTGTGTAGTATTATATATACACGTATGTGACACCACGCAAGACACCTCACACCACTCACACCAACAAGACCACAGAATATTACAGAACGAACGCTAGTATCTCTATACTACTGAAACCAGTGTAACGACAAAGGATAGAAAATATCCCACCAATATGTTATATATGTGCACGCGGAGTTGTGTGTGTTAGTTCGATGGATGGTTGTGTGTATTGGTGTATTGCATACGCATATACATAATATGTATGTGGTACTATCATGTACGTATACCACGTATACCCTGTTAATACGACGGCAACAATACGACAACAATTGAAACACACCCATTGGTAGCTACTAAGTGAATGACAACATAGTTCTGCAAAATGCACATAAATGCCCATAAGTGATTGCAGAAAAGAGATAGTTGTATTCTTTCTATTGTTCTGTAAACAAGACAGATCACACAAATCCATACTAAACCTAGTGCACATATATCAAATATTTTCTATCCTTTTCTGGTTACACTGGTTTCAATAGTATATAGAGATAGTTTTTCTATCACTGTATGTCACCTTTGGTACTCTGTGCAAATTACGAGAACTCAACTATCTTAAATTAAGCAATATCATTTTTAAATTTGGAAATAAGAAATCGTATAAGGTTAGAATTATTATACGTATAAAGTAATTTTAGCAGGTTATATTAGTTTTGAACTTAAAAAAAAACCAACAACTAAATAAAGAACTTTCCTGAATATTTTAACGCGGTTTTAAAATGTCATTTTAAACTTTTCAAACAGTAAATAATTTTTCCTCTAGTTTAAGACCTAACAAAACTAGTCACACAAATGTCAAAAGAAGGCATTACCCCACGATTTTAGACAAAACAGATTGTGTTTTCAGAATTTTTAAGTACATAAGACGGTGAATTAGGATTCTATCTCAAATTTGGTCCCCTTCTCTATATCCAGTTTGACTCTGTTGTCAATAGCTGCTGACTTATTTCCTAGCTTATATAAGTTGTCTGTTCTATTTCTATAATCCAGCGAATCCTATTATATCCTGCGGCATTCACCAATACGTATAAAATTTATAATACCGTAAGCTAATGAATATTCAGTTGGTACCTACGTAGTTGACTCTGACGATACAATTTCTTCAGCATAATATTTCTTTCAATTATATGCGTAAATGCGTTTAATAGCTATATTTCACGGTGGTAGACCGCTGTACTTCACAGTATCTATATGAATAGGAATCTGTGTATATTAATAATCTTATATCTTAATGGTGTAGGTGCTACTTAGGTACTTATTGATCGAGTTATCGTACGCCGTATTCTCATTAAAATTAATTTCACAACGTCTAAAGTTCACTGGTGCATATCAATAATTACCAATGATTATAATTAATTGCTTTTAAATATAACAAAAATTATCGGTTATTATCTACAATTAGTACACAAATTCATTTCGTAACCATTTGTTACAAACATAGGTAGGGGAGAAGTGGCATGAAAGGGACGTTTTTGTTTTCAGCGTTCTAGTTAATAAACGAAATAACAAATATTTACGAATGGAATTAGAAACTTCAGTTATCTTACTCTTGAAATAAAATCAAATTATCAAAATTTTTTTGTTATTAGTTGTAAATTTTCTCAGTTTTTAAAAAAGTTCATTTTGCCGCTTTCATCAATAGACTGTATTGAAATGGACATGATAATTTATGAAAGGGACAATACTAAATATCATTAATGTTGTTCAAATTTCCACCTTATGTACATAAGACATACAGTTCATACTATTGCGAAAGTCATCTTACTGAACTTACATATTAAAATTTGATTGAATAATGGAAACAACCAAATGATTTTAGTGATCGATGATTATTAATTGCGTGATTTTAGTCATCGATAATTAAAATCATTGTTTTTCATTCGATTATTTTTGTTCGAAATTTTTAAACAAGAAGAAAGTTTAAAAAAATTAATTATTAACACTAAGAAAATACGACAATAGAGAAAAAATTGTGACATATGGATATTCAAACAAAACTAATTCCAAATTATTAGTCTTAAAGGTAGTCCCTTTCATAAATATCACACCCAAATTAAAAATTTAACCACTAAATTTACAATTTTATTTAAAAGATATCTGATATGTTGTTTTCCTCTAGTTGAAAGGATAACTAATTGTATATAATTACAAACATTTCAAAAAATACTTACAGTATATCAGAAAACGTTCCGAAAAATTTTAATACTCCTGTCGCAGCATCTGCATAACATAGTGAATTTCCAAATATCGGGCACTGGCGGATCTCATCTAAGAGCTGTATCCATTTAAAATAGTTTAGCTTTCTAACAGTGAAACAATTTTCAAAATCAGTTCAGTAGTTAATTTCTGGCGCTTCTGGGTCCTCAGGACCCTAATGAATCTCATATAGTGTAGCATATATATATCTAACAACATATTATTACATTACATAACTATAATTTTCCATGTTTTTTCTAGGTATGCAAATATATATAAATTATATTTTCCCTTTAAAAGAGGACATCATACAAAAATTTCCTTTCCATAACGTAGTCTTAAAAAATCTGACTAATTTTAATTTAAAAAGATGAGACAGAGCTATTGTTATTATTACACACACATATATATATATATATATATATATATATATATATATATATGTATATATATATATATGTATATATATATATATATATATATATATATATATATATATATATATATATATATATATATATATATATATATTGAATAACAAATTAGCATTTGTTTTATCTAGAAAAGAATTGCTAAAACGATGAAACATTTATTGTAAAAAAATCAGTAAATTTCTTAATTTTTCTTAAAAGCTAGTACACTTACAAGTAAAGGTCTTGAAGTGATAATTCACGATTTTGCTGAAACTTGGTAGGTGTGTAGAACAAAGAAAAATAACAAACACGAATTTTTTTATCGGCCAAAAACGCCATTTAAGGGGTGAAATCTACCCCCAAAATTGGGGTAAAAATTTAATTTTGTCAAATTACTCGAAAACTATAACAGATAGAAAAAAAGTTTAACAACCCTTCATTTTTCAAGATCTTTCTACTGATGTACTCAAATCCAGGGTCGGATCTACTGCAGGGGCCTTGACTATAAAATTGACGGTAAATTTTGAAATAAGGAGAACATGCTTCGGCCAATCAAAATACTAATATCAAATATGAGAACTACATCAAAAATACTAGTTTACCTGTTTTTGCTAAAAGCCGTTACGTTATAGCTAAAAGTTCAAATATTAATCTACAATCTTACATGTGCTCTCAATATTTTACTAATAATATCTTTAAAAGTAACTTTTTAAATCGTTTTTATTTATTGTATTTATATTCTACAATTAATATTTAAACAAAAATATTGGATAAAATTTTATTTTGTTACTCGTACAAAATTAAGGGCTCTATACAAATTCCCATAGCTCTAGTTAACTTTCCATGTTGAAAAATCGGAAGTAGGTTGTACTAAAAATTGGGTATAGTAAATATTTAATTTCTTCTGAAGACCCGTTAATAACTACAACCCTGGATTTATATATGTTAACATCCCTATATATTTTTTCGAGCTCTAAAACAATTATATGCTACGTCAATTTAAATCTTCCTCTACCGATTGTGTTTTTAAAATATTTCAACAGATTCCAATATTAAGTAGAGTTACCGGAATTTGTATAGAGCCCTTAATTTTGTACGAATAACATGACAATAAAATTTTATCCAATATTTTTGTTTAAATATTAATTGTAGCGTATAAATGTAATAAGTAAAAACGACTTAAAAAGTTATTTTTAAAGATATTATAAGTAAAATATTGAATGCACATGTAAGATTTTAGATTAAGATTTGAGCTTTTAGCTTTAACGTAACGGCTTTTAGCAAAAACAGTTAAACTAGTATTTTTGATGTAGTTTTCATATTTGGTATTAGTATTTTGATTGGTCGAACCATATTCACCCTATTTCAAAATTTACTCTCAATTTTATAGTCAAGGCCCCTCCAGTAGGTCCGACCCTGGATTTGAGTACATCAGTAGAAAGATTTTTAAAAATGAAGGGTGGTGTCGATTTAAACTTTTTTCTATCTGTTATAGTTTTCGAGTAATTTGATAAAATGAGATTTTTACCCCAACTTTGACCCAACAATCACTTCAAGACCTTTATTTGTTAGTACAATGTTTTAAAAGCTTATGTTATGTAATTTTTTACGTTCTTTTCGATAGTGTCACAAAAAATTTTGAATTCTAGCCAAATTTTTCGAAGAAAAAACCATTAAAAATGGCGAAATATGGCCAAAAAACCTACTTCTGGGCCTCCGACGTTTCTGGCTAACGAACTCCGCCGAGCCAGCCCGGATTCCAGCTCGCATACCAAATTTCATAAGGATTAAACGTTTCGTTCAAGGGTTATCGTGTACACACATAAAAACATATACATATATATATATATATATATATATATATATATATATATATATATATATATATATATATATATATATATAAATGAAATGACAGTAACTTGAAGTCAGGAACAAACATATCTGCATTGGTGCTGCAAGACAACACCAATACGTTTGATATGACGGGATTTATATTTAGCGCGTAATTTGAATTGTACCTTTCATACCACTTCTACCCTACGTCAAATATTTTTAAAGACCATTGAATATTTTAAGGGAAAATTTAATTTAATGAAAAATCTTTCTTAGTTAGTTTCAAAGATTTTTATGTTTAATTCGTAAACGTGCGTGAGTGTGAAAGCATAAAATTTTTTTGTTCGTGATCGTGCGTGAGTGTGAAAGCATAAATTTTTTTTTTGTGATCGTGCGTGAGTGTGAAAAGAAATAAATTTTCTCGTTCGTGATCGGGCGTGAGTACAAAAGCAAATTCGTGACTGTGTGTGATCGTGAGTAAAAATGTACTCACGAGCACATCTCTAGTATACATATATCAACATCTAAAAACAATTCAGCCCCTTTTTGGCAATCGTGGCAAAACTAAAACACTTTTAAATTTTTTTATTGTTAATATCGAAACGTATTTTTGAAAATCGTTAAAATTACTATAATTGACATTAAAATATCGTCACAATCACCCCCTAGTTAACTCCCCCTAGATGCTAGAAAACTGAGAAAAAACAAGTCAGTTAGACTTTTTTACCTAGATTTTATTTGTTATGATTGAGTTATAAAATTCAAAAGGATATTTTAAAAATGTGTGTATTCGCTATGAGCTTTTGCCTGCAAGGGATCCAGCTCCTCAAAATCGGCTCCAGCGCTCAAGATGGACAGATATATCAATTTATCAGGACGGCATTTGTACATAATTTTAATATTTACTTTAAGAAATAGTATTTCTTTTTGGCTTGTAGGTTTCTGGTGAACCCACATTTTAAAAGTGCTATAAAAAAAAATTCACCTTTCCAAAGACCGTAATAAATTTTATGACTTATTTTGCTAAAAATTGTTGTATGCTCTGAAATTTGTAAATATTTTTTGAATTGAGTTAAAAATAATTTTAGTTCTATATGAATTTATATGTAACTTAACCAAAAGTTAATATTATATTATAAAAATGTGTTGAAATGCTCACACAGAAAATTCCTCACATAGAAAAATGCGCAAAGTGATAAATGATCACAAGAAAAATGCCCACGTTGATAAATCCTCACACTGAAAAATGTTCACATTAGTTATTAAACAGGTGACACAAAATTAATATTTCATGAATTTCTCATGCAAATACGTTGTTTAATAAAAAATTAGACATCTTAGAATCCAGATTAAATTATCAATCTCATTATATCCCGGTGAAAAATTCTCGTAGGAGAAAATACAAACTTATTATAATGAGACCGACTTTGATAAAATATTATATACAGAATCTTTATACACAGAATTAACACACAGGATAAACTTTATCCCGGCTCCAAGTTCCTGAGTTTTACAAAACTTCTTGCACAATCACTCCCAACCAATGAAAACGAATTCGATGAAATTTGGTACAAGATGCTATTTACCCGGAATAAACACATAAAATTATTTTATCCCGATTGACGTTTCCTGTGGGATGCAAAACCGGTTACATAATCATATCGAAATGACTAACCAAATTCGATGAAATTTGGTACACAGATACCATTTACCCGGTATTAACACATAAAATTATTTTATCCCGACTGAAGTTTCCTGTGGGATGCAAAACTAGTTACATAATGACACCGAAATAACTAAATTTTTTTTGGAAGTCGTAGAGTGGTCAGTGATGAATGTAAAACCGAGTTTTCGGGATTGACGGTGGTGTAGTTTAGCCGCCATCTTCGAAAAAAGGTCGAATTTTATTTTTTCGAATATCTCCAAAATCGTTAGTCTGACAAAAAATTTGTAAAGACCTTTTTTGCAGATGATTTCATTTTCTATAAAGTTATCAACTTTTTTATATAACTTTAAAAACAAAAAAGCTATCAGCAAAAAACCATTAAAAATTTTAGGAACGAAAACTTTTGAAGCCAGATAACTTTTCTATTTTTAACCCGACAAAAAATATGCTTCTTGTGGCGCTTAAAAAAGCGCCACTTAAAAAAGGCGAGGCCACTCTCTCGTAATATTTCTTTTTTATTCATAACAAACCTCATCCATCCCGAAAACTCAGTCTTAGGCCCGATTTACATTAACGCTCCGCTCTCGATACGCTTCCACTCCATTCTCGCTCCGGTATAATCTTGCTGTGTTCACATTACAGTGCTGATAACATGCTGGTACCTATTCTCGTTCTCGATTTACATTATAATGCCGCTGTGGGTGGGCTGCCAGTTCGATACAATCATCTCTTCATAACAACTGAATGCAAGCGGAGTGGAGTGGAATCAAAAAGTGTTTACACTATAGGTGCAAGCCACAACAAGTCTGATATTGCTCCGATAAAATATTATTTGAGTGGTACTGATATTGGAGTGGCATTGGAATGGGAGCGAACCGCGACTGATATCGGACCGATATCAGAGCGATGATGTGAATACACTCATTGTTTATTGTGTAAGAATATTTTATCGAACTGAGAGCGAAATGATATCGTAGTGAGAGCGGAGCGTCAATGTAAATCGGGCCTTACGTTCATCAGAGACCACCCTACGACCTTCTAAAAAAATTTCTGCCTGCCCGAAATGCACGGTCCAACTACCATTTTATTGAACATATAAGTATTATCAAAAATATAAATAATGTAATAAAATTTAAAATAGTAATTAAAACAAAATTTCCCATATTTTTATTTTAAATTTAAAAAATAAAATAATTTTATATTAATATATAAGTATATTACTTACATAATAATAATAATGCGGTTTAACCTCTGTTTCTGAGAGTTTTCCGCATTGTTATAAATTACTTATAGTTTTAATAACTTAATTTTATAAAATATTGTTCTTTTAAATAAACAAAGGGGCGTTTTTATTAAACAAATAAAAATGCTTGAGGTTTTTTATGGATGATGATTTAAGCTGTTAAAAGAAGTATTACGAGAGAGTGACTTTAAGCGCCACAGGTGGTGCGGAAAAGTGTTAAATTTCAGGTTAATATGTCATACATCTATTTTTTCATAAAATCATACTAGCAAAAAAAAGTAAAACAATAGAAAACTTTCAAACCTTTTCTTTTTTTAAATACTTGTTTGATTTTTTCAAGGCGAGTACTTATTACGATCTCTATTTACCAGATTCTACAAAATAATAAAAAAAAATATTTGTAACCCTACTATCAAACGTCATTTTATTTTGAAATTTTCAAAAAAATATCATAAAAGTTATCGTTTCCTATATGCTTTTTCTTGGTTAATTATTGAAAAATATTCTATTGTCAGACATTTTTGAAGTAAAATGAGCAGATGTATGGCTTTTATTAGACAAATTTCAGTTTTTTAATATATTTTCCATTCATTTATAATAGTAAAATGTCCTGATAAACTATTAATTATCTGATATACCTGGCTATACTTCCGGCTCGAAGCGAATTAGCCGGCGAAGATTTTCTCCGTGAAGAATAAAATTCTAAAAGAAAAGAATAAATTAGTGAAAAAAATAAAAAAAAATTACCTGTCAATTACCTTTTTAATATAATTGTAAGTACTTCATTATATTTTTTCTCAAAAAATGTAAAATTTTCAGAACATATTTATTAAAATATATAAATGTTTGACTCTAATTTATTAATTTAACTCTTTTTAAATGATTCGCCTTAACATTTTGTAATAATTTCAAAAATGTATGATAGAATATGTCAAAATTTAAAATAATTTTTTTTGTTGACAAAAAAAAAAAATTGAATGTGCAAAATTATTTACGACTGGAATGCTTTGTTTATACATTTTAATCTATATTCTAATCATAACAGTATTCCCAATCGAGTAGAAAGTTACGTTAAAATATTATTGTTTCGATATGGTTTAACGTAATTTTTATGCGGTTGTAGCAAACTCTTATTAATTTTAGTAAGGTGTAAACATAATCTAAATTCTGATCATACGACATAAAACAAATATCCTTGATAATTTTTATATAAAAAAATGGAACAGATGCATTATAAAAACTTATTCAACTGAGAGAAATAATATATAGCTGAATTGTTAAATTGAATTAAAAAAAAATCATGACACGCCACTTATAAGGTCTTTTTTTCGAATGTAGCGTCGCAAAACATGAGACAGAAGTAATTTGACTGTGAGTGCGCGTGTAATGGAAAACGATTTCTTCCAACATATTTTCTAATTTTTCTCATATCACATATTAGTGTGATATGTTCATAAGATCAGTGTATATTATTAAATTAACAATTTAATAACAAAAAATTATAACTATCCGCTCTATAGTTATTGTTAGGTATCGGACATTTTTCGGATCAAACAACATCGTGTTTTGTATATGCAGGCAGACAGACGGATAATATGTGTGAGTTATCAAAATATCTGTTCATTTTATTCACATTACACACACAACAAGTGCGATATACCTGCATACACAAAACACGAGTGCTATTTGATCTGAAAAATGTTCAATACCTAGTTATTATTGTAACGTAATTGATAATAATGTACACCCATTACAATTAAGTAAAATATGAACTTATAAAAACATATAAATTTTAAATATTTGTTTTACTATACATGGAGAAATAAATATCGAATATTTGCTGGATGGCACATTAAAGTGAGCATCATTATTATTGATCTGTTTAAGTAAAGATTGTGTGCCAGTACTAAAATGAAAACAAAAAACAATATTCTTTTTTTAGGAAAAACACTTATGACCTTGTAATTTTTATTGTGTAGATCAATAATAATCCTAGAATATTCGGTCTGTAACCATTTTACTCTGCTAAATAATAAATACTAGCTAATTTAGAGATTCTTTTCTCCGTGTTCGACTGAATAATAAACCCTCCTGAAAGTTTTCTTATATCTACTTTTTCAGTTATTATACGAGCAGTTAATTTTCACAGAAAAAATTAGACAATTACAGTCTATCCGACAAGAACGAATCGAATTTGTAAAATGTCTAAATATTAATTTTCCCTATTCTTTTTTTTTTATTAATTTTGATGGATTCAGTATCATCAGTTAAACTAGGGCGTTATTTAGGGTTACAAAAAATTTGTTTCGTCTTTTTCTTCCACGTTTTCGTTTATTTATATATATATATATATATATATATATATATATATATATATATATATATATATATATATATATATATATATATTTCAAGAAGCACCAATTAAAATTTGAAAACGAAATATTGAACAGTTACTGTGTTATGTATGTGTATGTATATAGGTATTATGTATTAAATATCGTTTAAATGTTGACTATGACGTCATGTATACAATGCATCGTTATCAGACAAAGGAAAATAATTTTTTTTTTTATACTTGAAGGAATATTTGAAAATATGTTAAAGGTTCTAGACCGAGTGCATATAAAATTTCTTTTAAACAAAGTTGAAAATGTGTCTTGTAATCCTAACTTTTAACCCTAAATAACATTTTAATATGTAGAAAAAATTACTACCATGTCTACTAAGTGTGAGGACAGACCGCGGCAGCTGTTCGGAACGGCAATTAAGAAATTATATTGCATATACTTGACATAAGAGCGAAAACGTGACAACCTTACCGAAACACGTATTACATTTTCTTTACCGAAAATCCGAATCCACTTTGACTTTAAGTGTTTTCAAAAATTATTACCTAGTTGAATGTTTGGGTATAAGTCAAATAGTACAATATAATTATATAGCATTCACTTAGCCCGCAAGATGACCGCTTTGGTGTGTCCGGTCCTTATATTACATAAAATACCAACATTTGTAACAACTGAGGATATAAACTTTTGAGCAACGAGATTCATCTCGACATAACTACATTTTGATTCGTTTTATGTCATTCTGCGCGCACTAATACTCAATTTGTATAAAGAGCTAAAACATTTAGAGCCTTTTATTTTACGCTCAATGCAAAAAAACTGACAAATCAGTGTGAACTTTTGAACATCTACTTTTGTAAGGTTAATTTTTCATCTATATTTTACATACCTACTATGCTAAACATTTAATTCCGTCCATTTTTCACCTGAATACGTAAGTAAATATACAATCGAATTGTTATATCGTCAAAACATACCTCCCACTAAAGAAATAAAAGTTCTTTCCTCTTTTGTTAAAAAAGGCAAATGTAGGTATATGGTTGACTGTGCAGAGAGCATATTTCATAAAAAAAGTTATGTAATTAATGAGCCAATTTTTATAGGATTTCCATACAAATAATGTTGGAACAAAAAGTTTCATTCAAATTGTTTTTTTCCTTTTTGTTTATTACGTATGTAGAGTTACCTTTTCATAAAATACGTTTATATACAACACAGTTTTTTTTTTTTACAATGGCAGTGTTTCATTCTAAAAGTAGCTAAATACAAAAAAGTCAACATCTTGCAATCATTTACCAGTATTTTAAAAAATTTGTACACACGATAATAGTAAAATATAATATTCATATAGTTTATTACGGTGAAACTTTGGTCCATCAATGAAGCAGGGGGATAATCCATACAAATATGTGGACTCAATTTGGAAAATCCACGCTTCTGATATGGGCAGCTTTATGTGGCCTGCTCACGTGTCGGGACACCTTCTGATTGATTCATATCCGCACCCGAAAAAAAAATTGTGTTTCCAAAAGCACTTCAATAAACAGAATTTCCAAAAGCACTTCAATAAACAGAAAGCCAAACAAAAAATATTTATAAGATAAAGTTTTCCTAAAAATAAGATAATTAAAGAAATCTCCGCGTCTTGGGAAAACATGAATATGTTTTATAGTTCAATTCGTATTCAAGATTCAATCAAAGATTCGTAAAAATTCTGTCATTACAATAGCTTTAGTAACTACATCTTACTACAAGATCTATAGTATGTATACAGGTTTGAAACTATATGTACATACTGAATTTAATTCATGTTTAATTAAAACATACGTAGATACATAAGTAAAGTATACTCTTTATGTAGGGAAGACCTGTACAAAATCGTATAGCGGAGTAAAACACTATACATAGTAGGTCTATATTTTTGTTATTAATTAAAATTTTTGGAATGCAAGCCGTTCAACGGCGTTCATCAATGAGAGCCATTCGTCAACAAATACTCGTAATTTACAATAATTGTATCGACGAAATCGATTTGGATATGTAGTGTTTGTACATATATAAACACTACATAAAATACCGGGATAAAATCGTACGGGGTAGAACTGGCTTATATACGATTTTGACATGGATGTATGAATATAAATAAACTAATCTGATTTTTTATTATTAGTTGCAAAAAATAAAAAATGTCAATCATAAAAGGACTACTATAAGAATAAATTTCCGTTTATAAAAATTAGTTTTCCTCTTAGTAACCAGTTTATATAGAATAATGGTTTAAAAACCTTTTTTTATGTGATTATTTTCTCCTCTTTCTAATAGTGTAAAAAAATGTTGCAAAAATTTTTGAACTTGAAATTATGTCTTGTCAAAGTACGTACACTTAAGTGGTATCAATTTTGAAAGAGAATTAACATGAAAAGAGAAATGTGGTGATATCAAAATTTTGATTATTAGGGTATGTATGACATTATTTAGACATATATGTACATCATTGGCACATAGTGCTTACATACATACTACGAGTACCTACATATACTGCAAGTATACATACCGTGCGTACTCTTTCTCAACCTCGTATATCAAAAACTGCATGTTTTAGGACACAAAAAAAAACATTAACTATTGTATTTATATATATATATATATATATATATATATATATATATATATATATATATATATATATATACTTATCTATATATATTTATATATGTAGGTAGCCAACATCAAAGGGTGTAATTAGCATAAATCTTAAGTTCATAATGATGAAAACACAGATTTAAATACGTATTATTTGTGTCTCCAAAAATTGGGACTTTCTAGATACGAGGTCGAGAAAGAATACGCGCGATGTTATACAGTTAATGCATTTTTTTGTGTTGAAAATTTTCATTTTCAGAAAGCTAAAAGAAAGAGACATAAAAGCGTCAGCATTGAGGTGTTAAGTGAGAGGTGCCAAAACAACAACGCAGCGGGTTCGCAAACAATACACTGTTCTCTGGCTGGTTGGTCTTTGTTCATATTGTGTTGTATATTACTTTTTGTATATAGATGACTACGGCTGGCTACATGACGTACATCTACATGCAATTTATAAAGTACCCAAAATGGAAAAAAGTCAAATTAATTGCTTTAAAATGATTGCAATTTCTTACATTTTTCCATATTTTCCATACTTTTGAATATTATGTGATAATTCTTTCGAGTATTCATACAAAGTGTTTTCCTTTTATATACCTACTTATTTAAAATGTTATAAATATTAGGCCTAGTACACACGAACGGTTTTTTCACCGCCCAACCGCTGCGGTTGTTTCACCGCTTTGATAGAACACAATTACTTTATAAGTTTATATGAATGTAGACGTACGAGCGGTTGAACTACCGCGGCGATTTTAAAAGCGCAACGTGTTCTATTTTTCGAGCGGTGCGGTTGCCGCTTAGGAATATCAGACATAAGTGTTTACATAGATATGTGCGCACAAGCGTTATTTTGAACGAAAATTTAACAGATAACAATAATATTACAGTCGTTTGCAATTTAACCTCAAACAGGAGTTTTGATAGAAATTATTTTAATATTGAAAAATTGATTACTGAAGTTGAGAAAAGATCCCCTCTATACAATATAAATTTACAGGAATAGAGTGAAAAAATATTAAAGAAGAAATTATGGTTGGAAGTTTTTGGTTGCCCATTCGAAAATATGCATAAAACTTTTTCGGATATTTGCACAAGTCTTCAAACAATTTATGAAATTGGCCAACCTTTGGCTTATCAAAGGATGAACACAAATTCCTTTGTGTCTTTTTCTTGCGATTTTAACGCACATAAGCAGTATTTTCTGTAAAATTCATTTTGTTTGTTATAAACGTTATAAGAAATAACTTTATAATCTAACTATAAATTGACAGTTCGAGTTAATTCTTAACAGTCGTTCGTACATTCGTGTTAATTCTTAACAAAAAATATGTCACATGAATAAAAATTGATTTTTAGTTTTTCATTGTTGCATAATTTAATAATATAAACAACTTTTTAAGACGATTGGTGAACTCGAGCCGCGTTTCCCAAACTTTTTGCACTCGCAGCGCTCAAAAAAGCACTTCAAGCCGCCAGCAGTAGTAATTTTTTCATATTCTTAACTGACGAGCAAAAAAAAAGACAAGTAGTCACAGTTTCAACATTATTTTTCCTTCTTTAGCAAAACAGCCGCGGTGCCCCTTGTGATGCTTCAGAGAGCCCCCAATTTTTATTTAATTTTACTTTTACATTAATTTAAAACATAAAATTACTGCAGATCAATTTGCTAAATATTTTATAGATAATGACAATCTCCGGATTCATAAAATTCCATTTACTGATCATTTTAATAAAGTTAAAAAAAGATATACTAAAGAAACGGAATAACGAATATATACAATTAAGTCGCACTAAAGGTGCGCATTATGTGGGAACTCAGCCAAAAGTTAAATTAAGACCTTGGTTTAAGAATACGCCTTTCAAGAGGAAATTAATAGTATCAGTTTTGAGACTTAAATTTAACCACTGCCAGTCAAGGGCACATTTATTTAAAATTGATGTCCTCGACTCACCTTATTGTTCTTGTGGTGATAATGTAATAGCAGATTTAAATCATATATTTTTTGAATGTCGAAACAATTTAATAAATATTTAAAATTTTATAAATGAACTAATAAACTTAGATATTTCATTGCCATTTAATGTCTATATTATGTGATAAAGAACTAAAAGTCATTAAGCCTCTAGGTAATTTTCTTAAATATTCAAATATTGAAATTTAAAAATGTATCATATGTAGATTAAAAATAAAGAATACATAATTTTTTTTATTCATATAAATAAGAATCATTCAATGTGGGAAAAATTAGTGCCCTTTCGACTTAGGAACGAACATTCTGTTAGTAATGAAACTTTTATTAATTTGTATTTATTTTTGGGTTACGCATTTATAGTGTATAGATTTATTTATATTGTGTAGGGCTAATTTGTATGATTTAAATACTATTCACTTAATTCTATTTTATTGTAACATAATAAATTGAGTATTAATGGCTGTATTATTATATATATTAAAGCCAATAAACTTATTAAAAAAAACCCTGTCGCAGCACCTGCATAACATAGCGAATTTCCATTTATAAAAATCCGTTTTTCTATGATTTTTCACCCTTCTAAGTGATTTTTCCTCTTCTTCCTAATGGTGTAAATAAATATCGCAAAAATATTTTAACTTGAGACAATTTTGGCAAAAAATTAATTTTTTTCATTAAAAATTACC
Source organism: Brachynemurus nebulosus (assembly GCA_035578155.1). Taxonomy (NCBI): domain Eukaryota; kingdom Metazoa; phylum Arthropoda; class Insecta; order Neuroptera; family Myrmeleontidae; genus Brachynemurus; species Brachynemurus nebulosus. Next base: position 21,390,219 of record JAPWDM010000002.1, read on the forward strand.
AAAAAAACCATGTTCTAGGCATCCGACATGGCTGGCTAACGAACTTGTCCAACGGTGTGGGACTAAATACAAATATCTACTTAATAAACCAACACTGACTGACAGACTGACTGACAGACAACGCACAGCCTAAACCGTTGGGTTTAGAAGAATGAAATTTTACACAGGAGTTCCCTATGTAACGTAGGTGAGCATTAAGAAAGGATTTTAGAAAATTCGTCCCCTAAGTGGGTTTAATAGGGGATGACAATTTGTATGTAAATTCGTCATTTTTGAAATTAAAATATTTAAAAATATGTTACTATGGCTATTAAAATAAATAATATTTAATAGATCTTTGACACTGACTGACAACCTGAGATGTTGCCGATGGTAAACCACCCATCGGGTGGATATACGGCTAGTAATACTATATATAACTTTTAGTGAATATTATTTTCTGTTTCTAGGGACCTCAAAAAAAATTTCTGCCATAGTCTCGGGCTCAAGTCGCATCATGAGAGTGGCTGTAGTAGCTAAATTCCATTCTGGAAATTCGCTAAAACCACCCATAAAACCTATAAGTCTAGCAAGTACTCAACACATTAATATTTTTTGTATATATCAATATCTAAAAATATTTCAGTCCCTTTTTGACAATCTTGCCAGAACTTAAACACTTTTTTAAATTTTTTTATTGTTAAAATCGAAACGTTATTTTGAAGACGGTTAAAATTACTATATTTTACATCAAAATGTCAACACAATCACCCCCTAGTTAATTACCCCTAGACTTGATGCTAGAAAATTGAGAAAAAAGAGGTCATTTAGATTTTTTTAATTTAGATTTTATTTGTAATGATTGAGTTACGAAATTCAAAAGTATATTTTAAAAATGTGTGTATTCGCTATGAGCTTTTGTCTGGAGGGAATTCAGCTCCTCAAAATCGGCTCCAGCGCTCAAGATGGACAGAATATATCAGTTTATAAGGACGGCATTTGTACACAATTTTAATATTTTCTTTAAGAAATAGTATTTTGTTTTAAATACTTGTTTGATTTTTTCAAGGCGAGTATTTATTACGATTTCAATTTACCATTTTCTACAAAATAAAAAAAAAATTATTTGTCGTTTTATTTTGAAATTTTCAAAAAAAAATATAAAAGTTACCTCTTGTATGTTTTTTTGGGTTAATTATTGAAAAATATTCTATTTTCCGAGATTTTTAAGGTAAAACGAGCAGACGTATGGTTTTTGTTAAGCAAATTTCAGTTTTTTAATACATTTTCGCCTTAAAATATTTAATATTTTCAAAAATGTATAATACAATTTATAAAATACAAGTTATCGTAATGGGTCCGATTTTACGAATCGCTAATTTTTACATATCTCCACGTTTCAAGGTCACTAGAATCCGAATCCATCGTTTTTAGCGTGATGTCTGTGTGTGCGTTCGTTAGTTCGTTCGTTCGTGAATTTTTGGCGTCTCGCATAGCTCGAGAACAAAGTTTTCAGCAAATTTGGATTAGCGGTTTGTTTTTTGTGGTAAAAAAACGGAATTAACTTTATTAAGATAACATAGATTATATGGATTTTTTACCATAACATTATTATATAATGGCCTAAGAACCTTCCTTGATGTTAAAAACGCCAGTATTTTATTACAAAATTTAAAAAAAAAAAAAAAAAAAAAAAAAAAAAAAAAAAAACGAAAAAAAGAAAAACTAAATAAGAAACTTGAAAAATCAGTTTTTGCCAAAATATATTTTGTCTCGCATATCTTGAGAACAAATGATGTTATCATTTGTTTGATAAGGGTGAAACCCTCACCCTTAGGTACAGAAGGCGAAGCCCCCGGTATGGTGCAAGAAGCAAAGCCTCTATCGGGGGCCCAGGGGAGGAGTCGCCTGAAATGAAAAAAGAATTATTTATGTACAGTAATCTCTAGTCTTTAAGGACACCCAATGGGAAGTTGACAGTGTGGGTCTACCTGTCCCCCAATTTTTTTAAGTTTTCTAACTGTCTCCATAACTACTCAGTTTTGGCCGCCAAAATTGTAGATATCAATTATTATACTTACAGCCTCACCATACTGTTAATATAGTTATTAAAATAATTCGCTTCGGGGGCCGATTCATCTTTACTTATCAGGCTATACTCTTTTAAAAGATTAGTGGGAAGGAAAGAAACTTCAAAAAAAATTCCTTATTAATTTTAATTTTCGGCAATAACTGGAATTTTTTTTATTCAGCAATTGTTTAACCCCTAAGGTGCCAACCATTTTAAACCTTTACAAAATAAATAAAAGTAAATAAAGTAAAACAGACAACATTGGTAACCATCACGGAGAGAAAATTCCTATAAAAATTACTGTGCTCATACTACAATCGACGTGTAACAGGCGAACATATCCAATTTTTGTACGGTAAAATTATAAAAATTACAATAATATAACTATAATTTTTATAATTTTACCGTACAAAAATTGGATATGTTCGCCTGTTACACGTCGATTGTAGTATGAGCACAGTAATTTTTATAGGAATTTTCTATCCGTGCACCAAACACTAATATAATAAATATGTACGGGTTTTTCTCCATTTTCACCTTTCTGTTCCATATCATTCGGATTCAATTACGATAATAATAGGTATAACACGAACAAACACGCAGTTTTCTTACCAACAGTGAGGCCTAAAAGCATTAAAAACAATGAAGTATTAGATGTCGCCAAGTTAATTAATTAAATTTGTTGAGTAAAATGTTCCTTAATAATTGTTTTATATGTAAATTACCACCTCAGTTGCTGAAATAATAATTTCTCTTACTCCCCTTGCGTTTTCTTTTGCGTCTAGGTTAATTATTATAGATTATTTTGTATAGTTGTATGGAACAAATTGAACTGATTTGCTTACGTGTTAAGGATTTAATAAAGGTAGATACATCTAATATATAAAATTTTTGTGTCAGAGTTTTCGTTACCATACTCCTCCGAAACGGCTCGACAGATTTTGATGAAATTTTATATATATATATATATATATATATATATATATATATATATATATATATATATATATATATATATATATATATATATATATATATATATATATAGGAGGTCTGAAAATAGGTTATCTATTTTTTATACCCCTAAGTGATAAGGGTGGTCCACCCCAAATTTTATTTTTATATTTTTTAGACAAAATTTTTTTTTTGATTTTTTTATGATGTGGCATAAAAAAATATATACAACCCTAAATTTTCATCCTTCTACTATCAACCCCTATTTTCGTATAGCGAGCGGAGCGAATCATTACATGGAATTAATGTATTCCATGAATTTTATAGAATTTTGAACTGTTTAGCCAGCGAAGCGAAGCACTTTATTCTTAATGATTTAAAATTGGCTAAACTATTTTCAGCTTTATTAATAAATCATATGGCGAGCGGAGCGAAGCATTACATGGAATTAATCTTTTATAGAAATTTGAGCTTTTTAGCGAGCGAAGCGAAGCACTTTATTTTCGCGCCTATATTATTTAAAATTTACTAAACTATTTTCAGCTTTATTAGTAAATATTGATTTCATTGTAACAAAATCATAAGAAAAAATTAATTCAATCAATTATAACTATTGAGGCACAGCAAGGCGTGGCCGGGTCAGCTAGTTTACCTATAATTATTTTTATTTATTTATTTATTCATCTTTTACTTTTCTGTCCCTGTAGGCTATAATATGGCGACGTGTAGGTTGCTAGTTCTGTTTGAAAATGAACTAACGGCTCGAAACAATATTGTCACAGTTTCAAAAATAAAAGTGGTATTTTGCGAAGTAAAATATTTATTTATTATTTACAAATAATTAAAATAATTCAGCTTTCTAAGAGTGAAAAGATTTTCAAAATCAGTTGAGTAGTTAATTTTTGGCGCTTTTTCGCAAAAGGTGCTTGGCTAAACTAGTTTAGCTTTCTGAAAGTAAAAGAATTTTCAAAATCGGCTAGGTAATTTATTTTTGGTATATTTGGGACCCAAGACCCCGAACGGACTTTGTACAGCATAGTGCTATCCACCTAAAATAAGTTAGTTCTCTAGCAATGAGAAAATATTGAGAATCGGTTCGGTAGCTTATTTCTATCCTATATATGTAATATAGGATATTTTATCTTTCTAACAGTAAAACTATTTTTAAAACCCGTTGTGTAGTTTTCTATGCCGCATTTGCATCCACAGGACAGTTGTGGATATTAGATAACATACTGTACTTATCTAAAATAGTTTACCTCTGCAATAGTGAAAAAATTTTCAAAAACTGTCAGTTATTTTATTTTTGACACTTCTGGGTCCCATGGACTTTGACGGACCTTACATAACGTAATCTATAACTATCTAAAATAGTTTAGCTCTCTAACAGCGAAAAAATTTTCAAAATCGGTCGGTTAGTTTATTTTTGGCGCTTAAAAGGTCCCAGGACTCTGGCCGACCTCATACAACATATGAGCTAAATTCATCTAAAATAGTTTATCTCTGTAATAGTGAAAAAATTTTCAAAATCAGTCGGTTATTGTATTTTTGACACTTTTAGATCCAATGGACCCTAGCGGACCTTACATAAGGTAATCTATATCTATCTAAAATAGTTTAGCTCTCTAACAGTGAAAAAATTTTCAAAATCGGTCGGTTAGATTATTGTTGACATTTTTGCGTCCCATGGACCTTGGCGGAACTTACATTACGTATTCTATATCTATCTAAAATAGCTTAGCTCTTTGACAGTGAAAAAATTTTCAAAATCGGTCGCTTATTTTATTTTTGACACTTCTAGATCCAATGGACCTTAGCGGACCTTGCATGAGGTAATCTATATCTTTCTAAAATAGTTTAGCTCTCTAACAGTGAAAAAATTTTCAAAATCGGTCGGTTAGTTTATTGTTGATATTTTTGGGTCCCATGGACCTTGGCGGACCTTACATTACGTATTCTATATCTATCTAAAATAGCTTAGCTCTTTGACAGTGAAAAAATTTTCATAATCGGTCGCTTATTTTATTTTTGACACTTCTAGATCCAATGGACCTTAGCGGACCTTGCATGAGGTAATCTATATCTTTCTAAAATAGTTTAGCTCTCTAACAGTGAAAAAATTTTCAAAATCGGTCGGTTAGTTTATTTTTAACACTTTTGGGTCCCATGGACCCTGGCGGACCTTACATTACATAATCTATATCTGTCTAAAATATCTAAAATAGCTTAGATCTTTGACAGTGAAAAAATTTTCAAAATCGATCTAGTTCTTTAAAATTTTTCCTGGCATATAAACATTATTATTATGTTATCTTTCTATAATATTTAATAATATTATATCATGACATTACCTTCATTATCTTGTTCATTTAAAATTCAATAAAAAAATTAAAAAAATCTTCATTACACATGCTTAAAATATCTGGTTAATTTTAATTTAAAAAAATGAGACAGAGATATGGTATTTATAATACATAGATTTTGAATAACTACCGTTTGTTTTACGTAAAAAAAATGAAATTTTTGTATATGTTATAAGCAACTGAGATAGAAATATAAATTACTTATTACAATGACAAAGAGAGCAAAATAAGGCAAAAGTGAAAATTACGATTTTCTCGAAAACTACTTAACATAGAAAGAAAATTATAAGAACATTTTCTTCATAATTTTTTTTTCCTTTTCAACGATGTAAAAATTGAACTATCTTATGATAGGATCGAATGATAAAAAATGGCCAGAAAACCTACTTCTGGGCATCCGACGTGTCTGGCTAACGAACTTAGCCAAGCCAATTCAGAATCCAGTCCGCACACAAAATTTCATAAGCGTTAGACGTTTCGTTCGAGAGTTATCGTGGGAACACATAAATATATATATATATAAATATATATATATATATATATATATATATATATATATATATATATATATATATATATATATATATATATATATATATATATTTATAAATTTTAGTGAATATCATTTTCGTATTCTAGGGACCTCAAAACATATTTCTGCCATGGTCCCGTCTCGTCCCGTAGGTCGCGTCATGACACCTACTGTAATAGCTGAATTTCGAGTTTTCGAAATTCGCTAATAAAGACAAAAAAAAATAATTTTCATGAATAACTATGACTTGCAGCGTTACCGTAGCAATGAATAGGTATTGCTTATTTACATTTTTTTCACACGTGAAAGAGTAAGCCGCCAATTGGACCGAGGTGGTGCTAACTGAACCCTTTATAAAAAAGGTACATAATTATTTTATTTTTTTTGAGACGGCAAAAATATTTCTCATTTTCTAACGTTAATTGAGAAATAAGCTTAAGTGGAATAATTAAGTGTTGTAGGCCATAATATAAATTTCGATATCAGTCACATTTGTGCAAGTACGTTCAACAACCAATTAAAGAAAAAAAGCTTAAAAATTTATTTTATATAAATGGAATTTGAAAGCTTTTATATTCTGCAAGTAAAAATAAAAAAAAAAGTAAAAAGATATAAGTAAAGCGTAATATAAATACAGCTGTTTAATAAGAAAGATAAACATCTTTGATGTTGAAAGTTAATAAAATAACCAACATTACTTGATACATAATTACAGCAACTCTGTTTAAATATAATTTGGCAAAAAAAAATGATGGAAACGGAACTTCGCTATTTTAAGTATTATAAGTAAGTATAATATTAAATACTTTATTTTCAATTACTACTTCTATCCATTATCAAACATAACGAATAACTGAGAAAAAATACTGAAGGGAAAAATGAAAAAAGAAATAATTTAAAAATACAAATACAAGACTTATAATCATGACTTATATTCTGTTCGCGCCCAAAGCACTGCGATTTTCTCTTGGAAAATTGCAATGTATTATTCTCAATTTTACATTTCATCAAAAATGGACCAAGAGCACACTGAACAAGTCCGCGACTGGGTTCCTAGGATACGATATAGGACGCTTCGGTATTTTTACGCTAATGCGTAAAAAAATTACACAAGCATTACACATACATATATGGGAAAATATTACTTATACTCTTGTGTATTGAACTACTTTAGGTGTTATACAGTGCTGACATTAATCAGCTAATATTTCTGTTAACTAATTAGTTGACTGATATTTTTAGCTGACCAATTTATTTGCAACTGAATTAATTACGACTATAAAGTTAATTTATTGCAGTTGCAACTAAATTTTTCAGTCATTACGTATTAACTGCAGTTATTAGTGGTTATAACCAGTGTTAGGCAAGATATCGAATTTTTATATCTAGATAAAGATAACAGATAATTTAACCACTTTCTAGATAAAATTTTAGATAGGGAAGCAGTGGTATGAAAGGGACACGTATTGAAAGGGACAATTCAAATTACGAGCTAAATACAAATCCCGCCAAATCAAACGTATTTGTATTGTGTGGCAGCACCAATGCAGGTATGTTTGTTCCTGACTTCAAGCCTCTGTTATTTAAAACATGGTAATGCTGTGCTTGTAAATTTTTTTATGTTCAAAAGTATTTTTTTTTTTTAAATTTTTCGGAACGTTTTTTGATATACTGTAAGTATTTTTTGAAATGTTTGTAATTACACATATACAGTTAGTTATTCTTTTAACTAAAGGAAAACAACAGATCAGATATCTTATAAATAAAATTGTAGAATTAAACGTTAAATTTTTATTTTGGGTGTGATATTTATGAAAGGGACAGAAGAGCAGACAGTTATGAAAGAGACTACCTTTAAGACTAGTGATTTCGAATTAGTTTTATTTGAATATCCACATGTCACAATTTTTCCTCTATTATCGTGTTTCTCTAGTGTCAACAATTAATTTTTTTAAACTTCCTTCTCTAAAAATTTTGAACAAAAATAATCAAATGAAAAACAATGATTTTAATTATGGATTACTAAAACCACGCAATTAATAATCATCGGTTATTGGAATTATTTAGTTGTTTCCATTACTGAATCAAATTTATTGATATGTAAGTTCAGTAAGATGACCTGCGCAATAATATGAACCGTATGTCTTATGTACATAAGGTTGAAATTTGAACAACATGAATGATATTTAGTACTGTTCCTTTCATAAATGATAATGACCCTTTCAATACAGTCTATTGATGAAAGTGGCAAAATGCACTTTTTTAAAAACTGAGAAAAATTACAACTAATAAAAAGGAAATGTTTATTATTGGATTTTGTTTCGAGAGTAAGATAACTGAAGTTTCTAACTCCGTTCGTAACTATCTAATTTGTTATCTCCTTTATTTACTAGAATGCTTAAAACAAAAACGTCCCTATCATGCCACTTTTCCCCTAACAGATAAAAGATAATATTTACAGAAATAATGCACAAGCTCAATGTTTCTCAAACGCGGATCCGCGGACCGGTGCCTCCGCTGATTCGCCGAAAGAAGTGTGAATTGCAACAAATTACAAAAATGTTTAAATGAATCTTTTTGGCGATAAAAGGCACAAATTTTGGAATTAAATTTTTTTACTTACGGCACATGATGCCACACGTCTAGCACAACAGAGAACAACATTTTTGTTTTAAAAAAAGAAAACGGCGGAGCTAATTTTATGCCCAAAAAATAGTTTTTGGATATAAAATTTCGGGATTTAGCTTCCATTATTTACGACACATGATAATACACGACTAGCACAATATCGCACAAACATTTTGTTTGAAAAAAGAAAATGGCGGGGTTAACTTGGTGGGAACATATTTATGGTCGATCTTTCATATATACCATGACCTATATAATGTTATTCTATCTAATGGTGGGAATCATTCCAAATTAAATGATTTCTATTTATATTTAAAACTAGCTGTTACCCGCGGCTTCGCAAGCATGAATTTCATAATTTAGTAAAGGTAATCTTTTTTAAGTAGTTTGCTAAAACATTTTGCCCCTATTTTCTTATCATAAGCTGAAATGATAGGCTTTATTTAAAATTTTCAAAATCGGTCGGTTAGTTTATTTTTACCACTTTTGGGTCCCATGGACCCTGGCGGACCCTAAATAACGTAATGTATGTCTATCTAAAATAGCTTAGTTCCCCAACATTGAAAAAATTTTCAAAATCGGTCGGTTAGTTTATTTTTGACACTTTTGGATCCCATGGACCCTGGCAGACCTTACATAACGTAATCTATATTTATCTAAAATAGTTTGGCTCTGTAACAGTGAAAAAATTTTCAAAATCGGTCAGTTAGTTTATTTTTGAAACTTTTGGGTTCTATGGACCTTGGTGGACCTTACATAACGTAATTTATATTTATCTAAAATAGTTTAGCTCTGTAACAGTGAAAAAATTTTCAAAATCGGTCAGTTAGTTTATTTTTGACACTTCTGGATCCTATGGACCCTGGCAGACCTTACATAACGGAATCTATATTTATCTAAAACAGTTTAGCTCTGTAACAGTGAAAAAATTTTCAAAATCGATCAGGCAGTTTATTTTTGACACTTTTGGGTCCTATGGACCCAGGCGGACCTTACATAACGTAATCGATATTTATCTAAAATAGTTGAGCTCTGTAACAGTGAAAAAATTTTCAAAATCGGTCAGTTAGTTTATTTTTGACACTTTTGGGTCCTGTGGACCCTGGCGGACCTTACATAATGTATTCTAAATCTATCTAAAATAGTTTACCTCTGTAACAGTGAAGAAATTTTTAAAATTAGTCGTTTAGTTTATTTTTTACAATTATGGGATCAGTAAATCCTGGCGAAACTCATACAAGTCTAGTACTCTAACAGTAAGAAAAGGGTTCTAAGAATCTCATATAACTTATGGCAGTCCGTAAGCTTCTTGAGGACATCATTTAATTAATTAATTCAAATACTTTAACTTACTAACTGTGAAAAAATTTTTAAAATCGATTGGTTAATTAATTTCTGGCCTTTTTAGGTCCCGAAAACCTTGACCTCACATAAAATACCTTAAATCCATTTGAAATGGTTTAATTTTTTAACATTATTAATTATTAGTGAAAAAATTTTCAAAATCGATTCAAAATATTTTTCCGTACATACATATGTACATTGTACATATTTTGTTTTGTTTCGTATTTAATAATATTTATATCATAACATAATCTTTAATTTCTTGTTTACTTAAAAATTCAATAAAAAAAAAAAAAAAAATTCTTCATTACATTAGCTTAGAAAATCTGTTTAATTTACATTTTTTAACATGAGATAGAGCCATGCTAATTATAATGCAATAAATGGGAAACAAAACTCTATACATGTATGTGTGTTATAACACATATATGTGAATAGTATTCACTTGTTCTCACAAAATTCTTTAATAAAAAAGTGAAATATTTTTATACTTCATAAAGAACTGAGATATAAATATAAATTACTTATTAGACTAACAAAGAAAGAATAAAAGTGAAAATTTACATTTTCTCGGAAAATACTTAAAATAGAAAGAAAATTATAAGAATATTTTCTTCATAATTTTTTTTCCTTTTCAACGATGTAAAAATCGAACTGCCTTATGATAGGATCGAATGATAAAAAATGGCCAGAAAACCTACTTCTGGGCATCCGACGTGTCTGGCTAACGAACTTAGCCAAGCCAATTCAGAATCCAGTCCGCACACAAAATTTCATAAGCGTTAGACGTTTCGTTCGAGAGTTATCGTGGGAACACATAAATATATATATATATATATATATATATATATATATATATATATATATATATATATATATATATATATATATATATATATATAAATTTTAGTGAATATCATTTTCGTATTCTAGGGACCTCAAAACAGATTTCTGGCATAGTCCCGGACTCAGATTGCGTCATGAGACCTACTGTAATAGCTGAATTTCGAGTTTTCGAAATTCGCTAAAAAGTATCTTGACTAAAAATACTCAAATTTTATACTTAAAATAAAATACCTAATATTTTGTAGACTTTACTCTAAATCAGTATCCTCTCTATTCCTATTGGAAAATTTAAATCCCTACGCCTACATCCCCTATAAGCATTATATTTGAACATTTCCTAAAGTAACTGACTCATTGTTGGAAACGCTAGAATGGTAGGTGTTAAAAATGTAAACATTCACCTCTCCCCCATCTTTCTTGCGTTTAATCTCTATTACTCTTTACAGGATAATTTTCAAAAAGTATTGAAACATGTATTCATTAAGGAGAAGGTAAGGTTAATTCGTACAAAAAAGGCATGTTTTTGTTATTTTTTTGTGACGACACAGTTAAAATCTCTTTATTAAAACCAGTGGTACTTTAAAGTATAACATTCGCAGAATATTGTATAAAATTTTCACGAAGAAATATTAAAAAATACAGTAATGGCGAAATTATTTGGACCTGTCTCGGAAAAAAGTAGAATTGCGGTGCCCCTCATAACTGGGTGCTGGATCATCCGAAATAAAAAATTAAAGTTCGTTCGTTAGATAATAGTTTTCCTCAGGTAACGCTGGGAGGGTTTTTCGAAGTTTCAATTTTTTACTTTTTTGGAACACTTAGAACGGTAAAATACGATTTTTGCGAAAAAAAAATTGGCTAATTTGTTATTGTAAAATAAAAATTATTAACAAATTTGAAAAAAACTCTCCAGCGTTACCTCGTAAATTATGTACAGAAATAGTGTTCAAAATTTCAAATGGATCGGTGCTGCAGTTTTGAAGTTTCGAGGGGCACCGACTTTGAAATCGTGAGCTGTGGGGAAAACGCATTAAAGTTTTGAACACTTAAAAATTGTTGTATAAAACTGATATAGAATACTTACTGCTAAACTAAATTTTGTACCCTACACTGACAAAATATACAGTACAGGTATAAACACATTAGTACTTCCATTGAAATTTCTATAATATAACTGAGAGAGAGATATATAGAGAGCGAAAAATCTGCCAGGTAACAACAAAAATGCTTATAACTTCGTCAATTTTGCTCCAATCAACTTGAAATTTTGAGACAATATTCTTGAGATATTATGCATTCAGTTAAAAAAATAAAAAAAATGCAAAAAAAATTGTTTTAATACTTTACCCTGCCCTTAATTTATTTTTGACCTCCTTTGACTATGCCCTCCAGTTTCATTCGTGTAAAATTATCCTAACTGTGAGTAAAGCTACTTTAAATCAGTTATTCCGAAACAAATCGGGCAAATTTAATTTCAAATCAATTCTTTAAAGTGCTTTGCTTCGCTCGCCAACCAGTTTAAAATTCTATAAATGGTTAATTCCATGTAATGCTTCGCTCCGCTCGCCAAACGACTCGAAAGCAACTATATTAATATATCTATTTTTCACACTTCGAGATCTTTCCATGGAATCCGATATTGATGATTTTAAAATTAATTCAATTTTAGATCCTTTTCAGGATGCAAAAATCCTGGTGGATTTTTTAAAATTGCGTTCAGTTCCTCCGTAATTAAACTTTACGACTATCCCTTTCTAAAGTGAAAAGTTTTGAAATTAAGATTAAATTTTAAATATTATTTTTATCGTAATCTAAGAAATCTTTTGTTTTTCTTTCTTTTGTTTCCGTTTTTTATTATTAAATTGGTATTTTTCATATATATCAACTTTTGTTTTGAAGATATAAGCCTCGCCCCCCCCCCTTAAAGAATATTGTGATAATTTTGACTGAGGATGTTGTCGATTTGAGATGATGAAGCGTCTAAGGAATAAATTTGTAATGTTTCACTGAAATCTGTCCCCTGGTTTCTGTGTCAGCCGTACACGTAAATACGCCATAGAAAACCTTACTGATAATTTTATTATATAAATTTTATGTAAATTCTAAAATATCAGTTTAAGATATTAAGATATCTTATAGTAATAAATAGATAGACATAATTATGATAAAAAATACAGGTGATTCATTTGAAAAAAAAAAGAAATTTGCAGAATAAACAAAAAATATTTATTTAGTTATATGTTGCTATTTTAGTGGATTCTTGAATTTCTTATGTATTTTTCAAAAGGTTTTTGGAGAAATGATCCACAAATTTTTTGGAATTTAGTATATAATTTTTTTCTTCATAATTATATTGTTTAAAAAACGACGATGTATATTTCGATCTATTAGGATCTCATCAGGTAGATAGTTTATATAGTTAGTTTAAAAACTAAAACCAAAATTAATAATAAAAGTTTTTGGACCACATAATTTAAATTAATTTAAACAATTTGTTTTTTATGATGTCTACTTACATATGTAAATTTTCAATGAAATATAATATTAAATCCACTTTGTTGTGGATATTGTCACTTAATTTTATTTTTGTTACTTTACGAAGATGCTTATGAAGCTAATTTAATAGATAAATTTTTTCACACATTGAATGTATTTGTTAAATCTAGGTAACATTGTTTAATGTCACCACTGTCTTTTGGTTGTATGTTGTTTTGATTATGTATTTTTTATATGTCTGTAAAAATGTTTATTATAATTTATAATAAACATTTTTACAGACATATAAAAATACATAATCTTTTTTTAAAATAAGTTTTTTCAACTTTTGTTAAATTTCTTCAAAAATAGGATAATACATAAATTGTTTAATTACTCAACCACATTCTACAATTTATTTCTGGACTTTTTTGAAAAATCTTATTACATAAGTTTATTTATCTAAAGTTCTTAGATATGAAATAATTAAAATATTTCTCCCCTGCGGTGTCGGTGCCTTTACATCAATTTATAGAATTATCTTAAAATAATTTGAATTTCAAAAACTACGATTAGAAATTTTTCTGCTAAATATTACAATTTAGTTACCGTGTGCATAACTGCATGCAATATTCAGTGCATTTGTACAGAGTTTAGTTTTTAACAACACAGTCATACAAGTGTGATAATTTAAATTTTATATTACAAATATGAGTTTATAAAATAAAATATAATATTTTGCTTTACTGTGTTTTATTAAAATAAGAAAATAAGGAACAGTAAATCAATAAGTAAATAATCTATTTTTTTTTTTTTGCTTTTTCCAAACTTTTATTCAAAATTGTTTGGTGGCCACTGGAATTTTTACTACTTTACAGCGACGAATATCTATTGTTATATTTTTTTCCTGTTCCACTTACTACTAAGTTGTTCTACTAACTTACTAAGTTGTTTTACTAAGTTACTAAGTTGCTTTACTAAGTTGTTCTACTAACTACTAATCTACTTACTTAGGTGTGAACAACGCATAATGCTATTTCAACTAGTGGTCAACATGATTCCAGATGTCACACGTCTAGCACAACAGAGAACAACATTTTTTGTTTTAAAAAAAGAAAAAGGCGGAGCTAATTTTATGCCCAAAAAATAGTTTTTGGATATAAAATTTCGGGATTTAGCTTCCATTATTTACGGCACATGATAATACACGACTAGCACAATATCGCACAAACATTTGAAAAAAGAAAATGGCGAGGTTAACTTGGTGGAAACATATGTATGGTCGATCTTTCATATATATACCATGACAACGAAACACGGGCTATAAAATTAAATCAAGAATCAAAAAATAACGATAATGGAACGCAATCAAATGAAGAACAAACTGATAGTGATGACGGTTTAAAAACAGTTAAGCATAAAAAAAGACGTAGGATCGTTATTGGTAAATCCGACGAAAATTCCTGTTTAAAAGCGGGTAAGAACAAAATATGTATATATATATATATATATATATATATATATATATATATATATATATATATATATATATATATATATGTGTTGGCAGAACTTTATCTGATTGGACTGTAGAAGATGTAACTGACCTCCTAAAAAAGCGAAAGGGTAATCGAGATTACGAATGTTCAAACTACTCTCCAAGGGCAGAAATGCTAGTTTTAAAGTTGGTATAAGCCCGGATATGGAAGAAGATGTAGATTCGGAAAGCTTCTGGCCTACTGGAGTTATAAATAAACGTTTTCGTTTCTTTCGACCGAGTGCCGCTGGCTTCAAATGAATCTATTTTACAATAAAACAATACGGAAAACAATAAAACTTTCCCAAACCGGTTCGAAATAATGTTTCGGTCAATTGTCTACAATATATCCAAAATTCAGCTTCCTAGGATGACTTGGAGAGAGTAGAGGGGGAAAAAAGGATTTTGGCTGGATCTAACACGCCCACAGCCCCTCAGAATTAGTAGTTGAGTTAGTATCAAGGGGGTGCCTTTTGGGGGTCTCGACTTTTAACCCCTACCCCCACCATTTTTATACCAAAAAGAACATGATTTTTCTTGTTTTTTAACAGTTTCGTTCTGGTCAAAATCTTCCCAAATAAACCTAGAGGGCTGAAATTTTGTGTACAGGTTAAACTAATAGCCAGACACTGCTTTTTTGAGGTTTCGACTTTTAACCCTTACCCCCACGATTTTTACGCCAATATTTCCTTAATTTTTTTGCTTGTTTTCTAACAGTCTAGAGACTCTCTAAGGAAACTTAGAGGGCTGAAATTTTGTACGTGTATTCAGTTAGTACCTTTTAGGGAGTCCACATTACTTTTCCCCCCACTTCTTCCATTTTTACATCGGAATTCAATGCTATTGTTAAATGTGTTTTAAATGCATTATTTTTATTCTAAATAAAAGTAGGCGGAATAGTAATTTTAAAAAATTTAAAAAAAATGAACTTACTTTTATAACAAATGAAATACATACATATTAAGTAATTTAAAAATGTTATTAAAGTCACTGTTTATTTATAAATTAGGAATTTCGAATTTTTATTATTTATAAAATAGAAATTTTGTATTTTTTTTGGAAAGAAAAAATATCTTCATAAAGGCCTTCCAGTTTACTATTTAAGTTCTTTTTTTAATATTTAAAAATAAAACACAAAAGCAATTGGCGGATAAGCATGTGTATGATGCCCTCGTACGAATTGTGTTGGCTTTTTCCCTGCTAGCTGCTATCGGCACAAAATTGAAATTTACTGATTCAGCCCTTAAAAACTTTTTTTAAAGCCCCGATCAACCGGACACTCATCATCAGTTTTGAAACCACCAATATGACAAATCGCTTGTGGACTCTCAATTACATTTCGCTTGTAGACATTCAATACCGAAGATGAAAGGAAAAATTCGACTTCCGTGATGGGGCTCCGCTGCTCACGGCGTTTTTTCTTCTTATGTACAATTAGCTACTGCATATTTCTGTCAAAATTTAAGTGCAAGATCAACACTGTATTGTGTGCTTATTTCACAAATATTGTATAACTGTTAAGTGAAGTGAGTAGTAAACTGCAGTAGTAAACTAGTGCAGAATACAGGAAGGAATTGTTGGCGACGATAGGCAAGCTTTAACAGCCAAACGTACCGGTCTCAAGTGCCATCTGTTTTTTTTCTTATGTTGTTCGAACGAACCTTCTCGTTTTCAACGAGGACTGTGCTAACGAAATACATGTACTATATTTTACAAGAACTTATAACAGGCAAAATAACAATGATTTCATTTCCACAACGTTTCTATATAACACATAAAACGAAATATAATACATACCATACAATCAATCGTCTTAATTCAATCTAATATAGTTGACGTTAAATATATCTATATAATTATTTGGATTTTCTTATATTGTGTTAATAAATGATGTTTACTGACCTTCAGTGAAATCCTTTTTTAAAAAAAATCTTTCTATTTATTTTGAAACAAAAGTTTAGATATAACATGTCTTTTACTTCTCTTAGCTTACAAAATTCGCCGCTTGTTCAGTTTGTTATTAGCGTCCTGAAGTATATATATCGTCCTGATATTTAGTAGATATATAAGTTATCGTCCTGATATATATATATATATATATATATATATATATATATATATATATATATATATATATATATATATATATCAGGACGATAACTTTCGAACGAAAACTTCTACTTTTATGAAATTTGGAGAAAACATTGGAAATCCAAAAATCTTGGACGAGTTCTTCAGCCAGACACGTCCGATGCCACGAACATGGTTTTTCAATTCAGAGATATTTCATATGGATTATCTGTATAATATATTTCGTTATTGAATATAGAAGTATAGAGGTATAAAGGTGAGGATTTATCATCGTGGGCATTTTTCTTGTGAGCATTTATCACTGTGCGCATTTTTCCATGCGAGGAATTTTCTATGTGAGCATTTTTCCGTGTGCGGGATTTTCTGTCTGAGGATATGTCGTGTGAGCGTTTATCACTGTGAAGAGTTTTCGTGTGAGGAGATTTCGTGTGAGCAGTTTTCATGTGCGCATTTTGCTGGTCACCGATTATTATAGATTTAATGTAATATGTAGCATATAAAAGTAAAATACAAAAATTTTTGCGACATTCTTTCACACCATTGAAAAGAAGCGGAAAATTCACATAAAAAAGGTTTTTGAACAATAATTATTCTGTCAACTAATTTCCGAGAAAAACTAATTTTTGTAAACGGAAATTCGCTATGTTATGCAGAATGCTGCGAGAGGGGTATTTTTAATTATTTATTTTTGCTACTATGCTATTTTAATTTTGATATTTATTTCCAAGTTTGCTTAGCTTGTTATTTTTTTTTAAACGTGAATTTAGAATAAACCTCACCAAAGTTTATAATTAATATTTTCAACAATCTAAGGTGCAGTCTTAAAATTCTTTACAAAAAATGGTAAAACTCCACCAAAAACATCAATATGAAAAAAGGGAAAGTTCCATTTTATCACGTAAACTTAATAAATAGTTAAAATCAAAATAAACTGTCAAGATCTAAACACTTATTTGTATCCATATTAACTGATATAAAAAGATACACTAAACTTTCAAGTAATTAAGTAATTATTATACATTTTCAAGTAATTTTACATTACAACCTGGCTAGTTTTTAATACCAAATAAAATATTATACGTGAATAAAAACACGCCCTAATATCTATGAATTATTTTAAAAAAGTCTGATGTGTTTATGTGAGTTTAAAATCCGTTCAATAGTTTTTGCGTGATGCGTGAACAAACAGACAGACAAAAATTTTAAAAATCGCTGTTGATCGCTTAACATTGATAATTATTTACAGTGCCAGTATAATTTTCAAAAAGTATTCCATGTACAGAAATGGTCTCGTTACAGTTTTATTATATACACATATGTATAGATAAAATTATAACCATAGGTGTATGTGAATTCATAAGATACATATCTATTCGCTTACGCCTATTATATTTATTTACACATGAATAAATAAATAGAAAAAAAATATATTGTAGACCTACCTATAGTCCTATACATAAAAGTAAGGCTTCAAAAGATTTATGTGAATTTATAAAATAAAAAATACAGAAAACATAGCAAGAGAAACAATACATTTATTTTATAGTTACACTGCCGCTCGCGTAGTCCCAAATACCCTCGTCCATTTGCAATATAATTTATGTAAAATAAAATGTTTTGGAAAAAGGAGCAAAAAATTAACAAATTAATAGCGAACAATTTAACTAACAACTCCATTTTATAAATTCGCTCGCCGCTGCTATGTTCATATGAATTGCGCTCGCTCCGTGTGAAACGGACGAAAAAAAATGTAGATACCTATATATTTTATAGATAGATACGTCCACTATTGGTCAATGTTGCCATTGCCAACCGGTCGCCCATATATGTATGTAATATACATAGTATGAACATCGGGCACGTATGGCTTCTAGGTACATAGTACTTAGGTAAATGGGCACAATACATACTGTGTAAGTGTAATACAAAATACTAGGGCAAATTTAGCTCATGTGTAAATAAAATAGTAGTAGCAAGTGCTATCACCGACAAAAATACCAAGTATAATGTAATAAAGTTTAAATTGAGAAAATTTATACGTAGGATCATTTTTATCAACGGACGATAAAATTAAAGTGACAGAGATAAATTTGCTTTAATGAAATGTTATTTATGTATTTTTTAAAAAGACATTTATAAAGTGTAGGTATTTACCTTTTTTCTATACGACGAAAAGGATAATTGATAAAATTGTTAAACTCAGTTTACTGTAAGAAATTTCTAAATAATGGAACTGGAAGATTACTATTTTAGTAAAAAGTAAATAAAAAGAAAGCTTTGTTTTCTTCCGAAATAAATTCTTCTTATAACGTAATAAGTACCTACATAATCACTTATGAGTTATCTAACTTGTAATTTAAGTTCAGCAGTAATTTGCTTCTGTTAAAAGTGGTTCTCATAACGTATTAAAGGAAATTTTATAAAAAATGGTTCAATAAAAAATTTAAATCAACATAAAATCAATTTCGTGTTAAATTTTAGAAACTGTGTACTTATTCTACTAGCTACATAATATGTGAATATTTTAACTGGAGAATGCTGGGCTCAGAATATGAAGATTTAACCCAAATCACTTAGGTAAAATGTGTTTTTTAAATTTTGTTCATATTACTTATTAGGGATGATCAAAATAATTGCGCAGCTTTATGTTTAAATATCTCGAAGAATAATAAATTAATCACTACGGAGGAAAAGTATAAAGTATTGTTTACGAAGAAAGTATTAGTGAGTCGAAAAATTGTGCTAAAATCACAATTCCGCCAGTGGCGTAGAATGTAGGAAGGGTTAACTCCACCATTTATAATCAAGCGGTAGTTTTGAGTGGTAGATGTGAGTTATCACGGCTTTTATTTTTAATTTGCAATTATTTAAACAAAATTCCTAACAATTTGATTCCTCAAAAAATTCTACGCAAAAAAGATATACTTATTACATTTCGATAAATAATACCGTTTTCGAGTAATTTAAAGTAAAAATATCTATTTTCAAATCATCCCCTAATCATAAGTAATAGAATAATTGTTACCATAAATTTAATTATTCTGATGGTCAAATGCACACCTAAAATATGAATCCATTATTCAGAAGCGCCTAAAAGAAATTTCAAAAAAAAGAAGTCCTTTTCGTTCCACTCCTCTACATTTCACCCCTATACGTTATCTCCCTGATTACTGAGTTTTGGCAAAAAATGTAGATGAAAAGGCATCATTTTTATTGAACGTATAATCAGCTTTGGCCATTACGGTACATAATTCTGGACCAACCTATTTATAGTTTTCGAGCTGTGATACAAACTTATAGTTTTTTAAATGGAAACGTAGGTTTAAAAGTTTTTCAAAAATTTGTTTATGATTCAAAACTACCAGTAACATTCTAATTTTCATTGTTTTATTTCATATTTTTGACTAATTAAGTTTTTAAAATGACACTTTTAAATTTCGTACTCAAGTGCTTGCAAACGATTAGGATTTTACGTAATTTAAAAAGACATTAGTCAATATGGCTGGCATTTTAATCAATGTAGTAACGAAAAATTAAACGATTATTACGTTTTCCATCGGAAATTAAAATTATTAAATAGATTTAATTAATCTCATATAAAAATTGTATCTAAATACAATAAGGAAATAAAATTTCAGTTTTAATTCATTGAAAAATAAAAAAAATAATTTCTCTGAAGTCACTGTTTGACAGATACATAGGCGTCTAAATATATTTTTGTAGCAAGTATTTTTAAAGAAAAATGTGAAAAAACTTCTCCTTTTTAATTTGGTTTTTAATAAAAAGAATATATACTATCGAATTTTAAATATTTTTACACTATTGAGTACATTTATTAATAATATTTTCGTTTCCAGTTAACCTCACTTTGCTGTTATTAAGAAACGCCAATGTCACTTTGGTATGTACTGGGTGTGTACATTTATTTTACTGCTATTCTACACGGAGAGAAAATTCATATAAAAATTATTGTGCTCCGCACTACAATCGACGTGTAAAAGGCGAACATGCTATTCAATTTTGTACGGTAAAAATATAAAAATTATAATTAATCATAGAAAATTTAAAGGATAGAATATTGTTTCTGTAATATTAGTTCCGTAAAATTTGTAAAACAGCACAGTAAAAAGTTCCATTGCCGACAAAAAATATTTTTTAATTGTTTTTCTTACAAAAATTACCATGCTGCATTATAATATTTGAAATGCTATCTGCTAATAGTAGAAAGAAAAAAACAGAAAGAAGGTTGTGTTTGTTGTGAACGCTGTTGAAATGTACCTCACTCATAGCAAGTCACATAGCCAACCATAGGTTTGGACGACCAACTTGGTCGGACGGGTCGGACCAAGCATCTTGATCCACTAGACCATAGAACAACTAGAAGCCAACTAATATCAAAAAAGTGTAATTCGCTTGGAGCCATTTGTAGGCCTGTCACAGTTTAAGGCATGTAGTCAGTCGGTGTCCCTCGCCGAACACAGTGCATTGTAATACATTGTTAGACATTGTTACTTGAATTGGACAGGTTGGTCTGTCCCATAATAGGTGTTTTGTAGTAGTATGTGTAAATAGGCACACAGACGCAAACACCAAACCAACACCATTGCAAACAGTGTGTACCTACACAACATAGTGGGGAGATTTGACGTCACCCACTGGCTACAAGTGGAACAGTGTGATTTGGTTACTAGTTTGGTCTCTTGCATTAGACTGTGTTACAAGCAGCAAGCAGTATTCATTACACTGTGTTAGAGGACGGGGATGTCACCGTTTAATTCATCATTTTGTTACCTCACTATCTCTAGTATTAGAATATATTGTTGCCAATCATTTTTGTATGCATCATAAAGTTCTTACAGACGCGAAGTTTTTACAGGTACCGCCCAAGCAACATAAGGTTGCGGGTCAGATGCGCAAATGAAAGAGTACGACAACAAGAATTAAACTATAACATATATGCATAAGAGTATGATAAAAGTTGTGTTAGCACATTAAATTTTACCATGCTAGCACATATTTTTTATTTTGGTCGTCGATCGCGCACGCATTGTAAGAGAGCATGGTAATTTTTCTGAAATTTTATCTACAAAAATTATATGATTTTTCTCTCCGTGTATAAATAAATAAAAAATAATATATTTTTCAGTAAATTAATGAATAACTTCAAATTCTTTTTAAAATAAGTTTCTTTAAATACTAATCTTTTAAAGTAATTTGATTTTTTTGTAGAAAAATGTTAAAAACTTGAAATAGAGCCCGACATCTGAATTACTATCATTTGTATTACAGAGAATGATACTGAACAAGGCTTCCTTTTCAAAAATTTTTTTAAAAATTTTAGAAAAACAATTTTTTTGAAAATTATTTAAGAAATTTTTTTTTTATAAATTTAAATACCGTTATTGATAAAAATGTGAAAAAAGCTGAGTTTAATTTTTTTTCATTTTGTTAAAGATTATGAAAGTTTAAGAGCAAAAAAACGATCCTTTAAATTTTCCAAAAATTTAATCGAATGAAACAAAAAGACGGCTGGATGGATTAGATTGAAACTCCGTGGAGTTTTTGTGGGTACAATGAACTGTAAAAGCACACTTAACATTAATGGTTTGCTGGATATTTTTAATTTAGCGCTTGATTTTCCAAAAAGCCACCAAAAGCTCGTTTTTTCTTGATTTTTCAAATTCATGTAGAGTATGCAAAAAAATTTTTTTCCGAAAAAACAATGGCTAATCCTTGTAGAGAATTTATTTGAGTTTCTAAAACCCATCTTCAATTTTCTGTATGATCATTGGTTTCTGAGGTATCGATGGTCAAAGACGAAATGATTCTTTTCCATTCAAAGCCCGATATCTCAGCGAGAAGTGGTCGTATAAAGGTCTAAAAAAGCAAATTAAAGCTGAATGAACAGGTTATCTGGATCATATGGTGGTTAAGTCGGAAAAATTTTTTCCAAGTCCGTGGACCAAAAAAGAAACCGAAAAAATTTCGAAAATTTTTTTTTTCAGTGTATTTTTAGGATTACGCGATACACGTTGCTTTGAAAATTTTTTTATCGCAAGATCTCGAAACTAGAAACTTCTAGCTTTAAACTGCTTTGCTTACGACTCCGATACGACTATTTTCCACGAAGATACAGCCATTCGAAAAATCGCTAAAAATTTGGAATTTTTTTTTATCTTTTAATTTTTTCCGCTTGTGTATATTATAGCAAATTATAGTATATATTTTACTGAAGAATCGGTCTGTCTGGCATATTTTGTTAATTAATGTCTGACAGACCTATTTTAATTAGTGAAAATTTTAGGCAAATCTACCTCACATAACACCCTCAGTTTTTTTGTTTTAGTTAAAAGCTTTTGGTATTATCTACGTATTAAAACTGGTCTGCCTAATAAAAAACGTTATTAACCATGCCAGACTTAACCTCAAATATGCAGCCTTCACGTATCAAATTGATAGCTGTTTGAAGTAATGTTATCTTTAAAAATATGTTTTTTTTTTTAATTCTTAAAATTAAGTTTGGGAGCTCTTATATCAATTACAATTAACCTGACTTGAAAAGAATATAGCTAAGTTTGTGAAATTGAATTTTAAAGTGTAGCGTTGACTTTTTTATTATAAACAAATACACGTCCTTTGAGGCCGCAAGAAAACACCTCCTATTTGCTTTTTTTAAAATGAAGTTTAAGATCTCCTCTAATCATAAAACAATATTGGTCTGTCTCCTTTAAAAACCGTTTTTTACTAGGTCAGACTTAATGTTTTAAAGCTATGAAGCAGCAGTTTTCATGAACAAAGTCGTTTTTAACCATTCTCAAGCAAAGGAACAATTAAAGAAAGGAACTTTTCCAATTTTAATGTAAAATCTAAGATCAGCTTTATTCATCGAAGCAATTTTTTTTTTGGAAAATAAGGTGTTTTATCCAGTGAGGCTTCATTGTTAAACGCAGCAGTGTCTACTATTTTAAATACACTATTTTATCCATGAGCCGACGAACATACATACATATTTGTCCACTCACAGAAACCATTTACTCATACATAATAATACTTGTTAAAAGTATTATTAAATTATGCTGGGTTTTATTTTTTTTAGGCATTAGTTAATAAAATTTGCTATACAGACCAGTTTCAATAGATTGGTAAAATTTAAAAGTTATATTAAAAAAAAAAACTTCAGGTGTTATGTGAGAGTAAGTTTGCCTAAAATTTTCACTAATTAAAAGAAGTCTGTCAGACATTAATTAACAAAATATGCCAGACAGACCGATTTCTTTGTAAAATATATATAATTTGCTATAATATATGTAAATTTCAGCGAGGTGTTATGTGAAGTAGATTTGACGTTTTCTTCGGCAATTTCAAAAATTTTTTATAAATCTATTTCCATCCATTTCCTATTGTCGACATTAGCTACTATCGATTTAACTTTTTTAATTTGAGGTGTTTTATCAGGTGTGATTTTGTGCTATCGGAGCTTGGACTACCTGTCTGAGACTGTGGAAACAAAATAAAACTTATCGTAAGATGGAATAAAACAATATGTGTCGACTAAATCGCGTGGTTAAGACATTAGGCCTATTCAAAACAACATTCCCTTTCAGGCTGCTTGCGAACAGACTGCACAGATTGCAACAAACTTTCTATTTTAAGATATACGTATTTCTATCAACCAATAAAATTGACCATATTTTAATCAATTGTCCACAGAACGACAATTTTTAGTTTAAAATAACTGTACCAAAACAGCCGTTTATACAACGACCACTATAATTTTTTTCTGGTTCACAGAGAATGTGCCAGCATAAATCCCGTTCTAAATAAAAAAAAGTGGTGCTCATTTTATAGTTAATCGTAAATAGCGATACGTTTTCTACATTTTTCTAGTAATAAGAATAGCAAGAAAAAACTGAAAGGTGAAATCTTAAAAGAAGAAAGTAA
This sequence comes from Brachynemurus nebulosus, assembly GCA_035578155.1. NCBI lineage: Eukaryota > Metazoa > Arthropoda > Insecta > Neuroptera > Myrmeleontidae > Brachynemurus > Brachynemurus nebulosus. The sequence goes on from JAPWDM010000002.1 coordinate 21,414,980, forward strand.
TAAAAAACTATACTGTGTAACAGGTTCTAAAATATATTCTCTTAATATCAATTAAGAACATTTATGTGATCCCGTGTTTTTTGTTGTGTCTACGAACAAAAACAGTTAATATGGAAAAATACGAAACCGACTGAGCAGTAGCTATAATATGTACGTACACTTCAACAAGCACGAGTTGGCAGTAGGTCAACAATACAACTAAAAAATTTGATTGAGATAAATTCATGTTTGTCTTGCTGACCTAATTTTAAAAGTTGGATTTACATACATTAAAAATATTTTAAAAATAATATACATTATTTTTATAAATTTTATGTTCATATACTCGCACAAGTTCTCTCAAAACCAAATTTCAATATTTTAATCGAATGTAAAACATTGAAATTTCACACCTTTTATTAAATTATAGGTACATTACTTTAAAAAAAGAAATAATTGTCTTTGCCATGTGAATACAGAAAGGTATAAATATCTATAAACGTATGCAGGGAGCAGTGTTAAAGCAAGCCTAAATAATTAATTATATAAACACAATATGTTGGAAAAAAATTACATTACCCGATGCGATAACAGTGGAAGCGGAATACATCGTTAGCGTTAGTTATAAACTAATCTAGTTTTTAAAACGCTGTCATAGTAAGTTGATTACAAACACTTGATGATTTTATCAACATATGTACATACCTGAAACAAACAGAACCAAAAATTAATACGTAAGTTTACAATGTTACATTATACATAATCAAAAATTGTGTGACAATATTGTTTCGAGCCATCAGTTCATTTTCAAACAGAATAAAAATTATGGTCCATTTCACTTAAATTTATGCTTCATCACTTATGAATTTAAATAATTTCCGTTTTCTTGGCTTTATCTCTTTCATTATTGCATTTACGTAAATTTTAAATTTGCAGTTTGTTTTTAGAAAAGAATACAAGATTGATTTGTTTCGAATATAAGAATTATTTAATCTTTTAACGATGACTCATGATCAGTTGTATCTGAAATGGGGTACATGTTTTATATACTAATTTCATCTATCTATACTTATGAAGGGATAATGGTATGTGATATGAAAGTGGGAGAGGTAGGGGTAGTAGGAGAATGCGAAAATCAAGAAAAACAGGATTACATACATGTTACAAAAGACTGAAACTTAAAATTAGCAAAAAACAGCAATATTACAGCAAATTCAATTTTAAAGATTTAAAAAAATTATAAAATAGAAAATAAAATTGAACTGCAAATATCGGTGGAGTCATTTAAAAGGTGATCGAAGTTATTTATTTCTACTGCTTCTAGGATTGCTAACTTCTGTCCTTTGCTTGCTTCGTGTAACACGGTAATTTCCCGTTCTAGTGTGTGTCAATTAAATGACTCGCAAAAACAGAGTCGGATTTCTTATTTCTATATGATCTGAAATGCTCTGCTCTCCGGGTTTCAAAGTTTTTGCCAGTTTGGCCGATGTAAAAACTATTACAGTCTTCGCAGTTTAATTAGTGGATACCCGATTTTTTGAGTTTATCAATTTTTGTTTTATTGTTATATATTAATTTCCTCAGATTAAAACCTGATTTAAATGCTATATTTACGTTTGATTTTTCCAGAAATTTTTTAAAGTTAAGAAAACAAGAAATGCCACTCTAATTGTAAGTTAAACATTAGCTTCAAGCTATATTAGAAATTTTCAAATGGTTTTAAATTTTTATGGCTACTCTGTAGTTACTCTATTGGGAATTCATGCGGACATATGATCAATTATTATTTTCCCGACTGTCGTTGAACAAGCATTTTCCAAAATTACCTCTTGATTACTATTTGCTATCTTGTTCGTGAATTTCGTCGAATACACCTTGAGCCATCTAGGAATGAAAAATAAACTATAGGTACTTCCTTTGAAAAATATTAAATGATTTTCAAAAGATTTTGAAATTCGATCTCAAGGTCAACGTCAAGATCGCCATCAAGTGCATCATTTTGAAATCTACAACTTTGGTCCTAAGTATTTTTTCAGAAACTGTGTCGATTGAGAAATATTTAGCCATAACTGTCTACCTACAGGGGTTCAGGGGTGTTTTCTACTCCTAAAAAGCGTATTTAGCCGAAACAAAAAAACACATCTATTATATAAAAGAGAAATACCATTCCTTCATCTATCGCGAAATCTCCAAAGCTATAATACCTACAAACTTGAAATTTGGCATGTAGATCCCTATTGAGTCGTAGGCGCTCGCTAAGAAAGGGTTTTGCAAAATTTCTTGTCTTACCGTAGAAATTTACCAAAAACCGTAAAATATCAATTTTTTATTACTGCATAAAACTATCTATGGGTAAAATTATAAAAACGCCGTGAGCAGCGGGGCCCCATCACGGTAGTCGAATTTTCCCCTTCATCTTCGGTATTGAATGTCTACAAGCGAAATGTGATTGAAAGTCTACAACCGAATTGTCATTTTGTTGGTTTCAAAACTGGTGATGAGTGTTCGGCTGATCGAGGCTTTAAAAAAAGGTTTTAAGTATTTAAGGGCTGTATCTCAGTAAATTTCAATTTTGTGCCGAAAACAGGTAGCAGAAAAAAAGCCAACACAATTCGTACGAGGACATTCCTGCCCATGTTTATCCGCTAATTGCCTTTATGTTTTAGTTTTAAAAATTAAAAAAGGACCTTAAATAGTAAACTGGAAGGCCTTTATAAAGATATTTTTTCTTTCCAAAAAAATCCAAAATTTCTATTTTTTAAATACTAAAAATCCAAAATTCCTAATTTATAAATAAACAGTGACTTTAATAACATTTTTAAATTACTTAATATGTATGTAGACCTGAAATTTTATATTTAGACAATTACGTCACAAATTAGTTCAACCCTTCAAAATGACGTCATATAGATTTTAAACCAATAACTGAATACAAAATTTTTAATACTCCTTAAAAATACTCCTTCTCGATTTAACATTACGAGTTAGAAAAAGATAATATAATAATATAATCCAACCTAATTAAACAAAAACAACTGAAATATTAATGATAATAATATAAAGAGGCGACTTACGTCGTTACCTATTTGTAACCACACTCCAGAAGAAGACGTAATTATAATGAGTTGTCTGTCAAATGTTACTCTTAATAAGATTTTCAAATGTGTTTAATTTTGTACAGTAAGGCTCAACGTAATGGTAAACTAGTAATTAGATTTTACCGTGCAAATGGTTTAAATAGTTATAAATTATAGCTATTTAATGACAAACAAATCAACCAAACTTTTCAATCTTATACCTAAACTTTTTCTATCAATAACAACTCACTCATATTTTATTTTAAAAATGCCTACTTTTTTAGCTTATCGTACTTTTTAACTTGACCTAATAGTGTACTTTTAAATAGTTTTAGAAATCAGTTTACTTATTGCAATTCAAATGTTTGATGAATTTCTGCCAGGAAAATTCAGCTACTACACCATATCTCACCAGGTCACCATAAAAAACGCTTGTATATTCTCCAGCCGCCATATTGAAATCACTGTTGTGTGAGGAGAATTTTGCCACGCATATTTGAAAAATAGAGTCCATAACCTTTAATTTGAGATATTGCAGATCTATTTTAAGCAACACCAATTTTTGAAAGCAGGGTGTCCCGTTCAGAAAGAATGTCCTATATATATATATATATATATATATATATATATATATATATATATATATATATATATATATATATATATATATATATATATATATATATATATACATATATATATATATATATATATATATATATATATATGTATATATATAATATATATGTATATATGTATATATATAAACATATATATATATATATATATATATATATATATATATATATATATATATATAAGGTAAGAGCACCAGTAACCGTCACTGACCCAATAGCCGTCAAGTTTCAGTAAAATGATAAATATTAAGATATTATGCAAGCATATATTTGTAACACATAAAGCAGACAATTTGTATCACTTCTTGACAGAGTGTCCCTGTCCAATTATACCGAATTCACTACATAGCCAAATACACATTGTAAGATATTACTCAAAATAACAATCATCTAAAACTATTAAACATTGAATCCAAAGAACAAATGAATAATATTTTTTTCTACATTTTGCCCTGGGAGAATAACCCATAGAGCGAGAAACTTAAAAAATTATAAATAAGAATTTATTCTGTTACAACGTCTTCCTTTAAATTACTGAATATTTGTTATTGATGTTATCTTTTTCACTAGAGATATATTATTAAATATTATTTAACACTTCTTGATAGCACAAGAAGTACATAATTGTTAAATCATTAAGCTAAAATTGTTAGGCCCGGCATACACGTTACGGTATACCGGAGAGGTATACCTGTACAGGTAAACTGCAGTGGTAATTGAAAATCAGTATCTTCTACCTGCGCAGGTATGTATACCGCAGCGTGTATGTGAGTCAAACAACACCTACACAAGTTTGATTTCAATTGTTTATACGCTTTCATAGTAAGCGTCATGAGTAATCATGAATAAAATCTGTGCAGTTTACCTGTACAGGTATACCTCTCTGGTATACTGTAACGTGTGTGAGCTCGTTGCCTGTTACCGTAACGTGTATGCCCGGCCTTACTTGATACTGTATAGGTATTCTTATTTTGTATTTATGAAAAAGCTCAATTGCCAGTCGATGTTCTATACAAATTGTATTTAAACATTAATAAAATGTTGATATATTGTTTATACAGAAAGTATTAATGAATCGAATAATTGTGCTGAAATGACAATTCCGCCAGTGGCGTAGAATATAGGAGGAGTTAACCTTATTTGTGACAGTAGTTAGAAAATCTTATTTAACATAGTTTAGTATGGTTTACGGTACCTACACATCCTGCCAAGTATGATAGAGATACGTCAAATAGTTTTAAAGTACTGGGAAAAAATAGTTATTAAATTTTTAAATAAAACACTCGTAGCTTAGTAAAGAGCAATTTTATCTAAGTGATTGGGGTTGAATCTTCATATTCTGAGCCCAGGAATCCTCAATTTAAATATTTACAATTAATTAATGAAACACCTATATATATATATATATATATATATATATATATATATATATATATATATATATATATATATATATATATATATATAAATTTTGGCGAATACGCATCATTTTCTGGTGACCTCAAAATAAATTTCTATTATAGTCCCGAGCTCAAGGCTTCCCATGACAGTGGCAGTAGTAGCTGAATTTTTCATTTGGAAGTTCATTAAAACATTTGAATAAAATAATAAAATAAAAATTTAAAATATAATATATTTAGCAGTACACTACCAGCTCAAATGAAAAAGTATAATAAGCTCAAAAAATAAATAATTTTAAAATAAGAACATTACATCAAAACAAGGTATTGAAAAATTATTACTAGCTGTACTCGGGACGTCGTTTGCGTGAAGCGTTGTTATAAAATCAGTGAGAAATATATATTATATGTTTAGTATAGTATATATAATATATTGGTATCTAAATCGCCAACTATCTACAGTATCAGTACCTACAATTTTCCAAAAACATTCCATGTACAGATACGGTCTCGTTACAATTTTATGATATGTGTATTGTGTATATAGATTAGTAATGCACTGCATTTTAAATATAATCTTATTTATAAGAACTGAAAATTACTCATTTCAAAAATAAAATTTTGTAACATATATAAAAGTTATTATAATTTCTACTATCCTATTTCAATATATTAGATAGTAGATCTTGTGAGAGATAGTTATATTACGAGCTTGTCTGATACATAAATTAATGTGAATGAGTTATTTTCAGTTGTCGTTGTTTTCACTATAAGTAATAAATATATTATGTACTTGGAATTTATTGATTGTTTTTTAAAGGTTTTTTGGATATAAATTTAATATTTTGCGCGTTTTATTGGTCTTATTATATCATACGCATCTGTTTAATCATAAGTTTAACCTTTCGCGTATTATAAAATTTATAAATAATTAGTCTCTTTGTCAAAACCACTAGAATAATATGAACATGCCATATTTAAGTTTGTGGGCTTTTAATATCTGCGTTTTAATATATGGGTTACTATAATACTATTATAATTATATAGTAATTAAACTTTATGTCCTTAAAGAATTACGGTCAGATTAACTGTTATTTACGAAATTAAATTTCAGACTTTTTTTTAATTGCTATTCATTTTTGTTAGTAGAAGCTCTAATAGCACATTATTTTGCTAACCCGTCAGACGTCAGAAAACTACGGTCCGCGGGCCAGATCTGACCCACCTGCTGTTTTTAATCCGGTTTGCCAATTAATATTTTGTCTTTTTTAACTTTAATAATGTTTTTTGATTGTCAATTTTTTGAATGAATACTTTTAGTAGAAGATAGCTAAATAAATTATTTAAAGTTTAAAGAAATGGGTTAATTCAAATTCTAGAATGATGATACGATCCACTAAAATCACCTGCATGGGGAGTTACATTTGTATTGGAAATGTATACCTCTAATACGAAAAGATATTTTCAAAAACATAAAATAAAGATATAAATTTCCAAACAATTTTATACCAAGCGAAGTCAAGTTTTAGTATTATAAAAAGATTATCTCAAAATTCCATTTTGTTATATTTTATTAAATTTTATTAAATTTTTTTAACTCTCAAATAAATATAGTAACCTGACGAAAATTAGGTGCTTTAAATGTACCTATCATGTTTAATAATTAACCTTTATGTAGTCAAAATTATTTATATCCCTGGCAATAGCGGGCTGTGGGTCAGAAAACAAATTAATATAAGCTGTTATTGATAAAAAAAAGTTTAACTACGATTGAAACATTTGGTTAATTTATTTGCAATTAAATAGTTATAATTTTGAACTATTTGTGTGAGCCTTACTGTACTATGCTTCGAAACATTTGAAATCTTCCAGTGGTGTGATTGTTTACGCTAACAAGAAGAGTATATATCAAGTACACTGTTCAAATTTTTGTTGAAGAGTTTTGTTATCTAGTGATTGCTATCTAGCGAATATTATCTCGTTTTCGAAAATGCCGAAATCTAAAGTCATTTATGAGGAAATGAATTCCGTGATTTTAAAATTGATAAACTATTTTACTTTAGAATTGCAAAATGGTGGTCCTTTGATTCCTTTAACTGCCGTACAAGAGGTAAATATAAAATTTTTGCAAATATATTAATTTATTAAGTAACACTCATGATTAATTTTAACATTTTAATTAAATACAATATTGCGCGGTTTTAGAGAGTAGCTTCAGCATTAGATTTAAGTATATCTTCAATTACAAGAGCAGTTCAAGTGGCAAAAAACCAGCTGAGCCTAAGGAACGCAAAAAATGAATGCGTCCCAAAACTACCGACTGCGATTCAGTTGTAAAAAATGATATTATAAGGACCATTTATGATATGCACCGACATGGTATGTGCCATCATTGTAAATTATCTGGATACTTTTTAGAAATTTTACATAATATTAGATATTAAAATAAAAGTATAACATTTTTCTAAACATCATTTTATAACATCAAAAAGACTGTGGACACAAAAAACTGAATAATATAATTATTATAATACTAAAGTTAGTCATAGCACACTTATTAACATCATAACTTAGTTGAGTAAGTAATAGCTATTAGAGATGTGCTCGTGAGTACATTTTTACTCACGATCACGCACAGTCACGAATTAGCTTTTGTACTCACGCCCGATCACGAACGAGAAAATTTATTTCTTTTCACACTCACGCACGATCACGAACAAAAAAAATTTAAGCTTTCACACTCACGCACGATCACGAACAAAAAAATTTTATGCTTTGACACTCACGCACGCTTACGAATTAAACATAAAAATCTTTGAAACTAATCGTTGGAATTTTAAATAAAAATCACTATCGCTTTAACAATCAGTTAAAATTATGTCCTTGGGATAAAATCAGAATACGGTTAATAGGGCTAACATTATTACTGAGATTAATACTGATGCAAATTATATACTATTTAATTTTTTCTGGAAAGTGAGAAAATTTTCAAAATTTTTCATCTAATGATTTATTGTTTAATTTTTGTTCTTATTGTATTTGTATATAAACATGACATTTCGCACAACCAAACCAAATATCTAGTTTTTTAACAAAATTGTGACAAAATATTTTTTAGTACCTATAAATACATAGAAAATAAATTTTTTTTTAAAATAATGATAATAATAAAACAACTTAAAAGATAATATTCCTTTAAGTAACCCCTCTTTATATTATGTCTTCATGACCATATTGTTCAAAACTGCCTTGTTATTTACAATTATACTCATTGACTGAGACCGTATATCCACACATCGTGAGAGATGCAGGCTAATTTTAAGAATTTCTTAAAAATTTAAGAAATTATTTAAAAACGGAAGAATCAGAACAACATCATAAACACTGTTGGATATTTCTAATTTGTAAAGAACTGGAATTTGTTAGTTAGGGTTATTGGATTTCTACCTAGTTGTGCTTGTAAAAACCAATGTATAAAAAAAAAGATTTTTTTGTAGTTAAAATATCAAATTGGTTTAGTTAATATTCCCTAAAATTGAAAATAATAAATTATTTAAAAATTTTTTATTCATGGTCTTTAACTTTTCGTGACTCACGAATTATTCACGACAAGAAATTAAATGTCACGATCACGCCCACTCACGCACGATCGTAGAAAATTATTCACGATCACGATGGGTCACGCGTGACCCGCCGGGTCACGCGTGAATTCACGATTTTGGCACATCTCTAATAGCTATTTCAAAATAGTTTTCAGTAGAAAATTGTAACTTTGTTCCTTAAATATGTTGAAATTTTATTCTAATTGTTCAATTAAATTTTTAAATTATATAATTAAGTATTTTTATTTACTGAACTAAATTCACCACAGTATAGATCCATTACTGTATAAAATTTTGTATTGTGCCAAGATCTGCGAAAGATGAAAGTGACGTTAAAATGATTTTCCGGGGCCTTGGTGCCTTGAAGGGCCTAAAATAGAAACAATTCTAAAACTGCTGGTATAGGTACCCATATTAAATTCTTACGGTGCGGAAATTACCCATGCTAATAAAATATCAAGATAGTTATTTTAGAGTCATTGGGCGAGCAAGGTCAAGTGCTATAAATAATTGATTTTGCACAGAATTTTGGAATATATGATTGAATTGACCTATAAATTTTACCTATAATTCAGATAATTTTATGCGAATGACACCGCGGGTCGCAGCTAGTTAGTATTAATTTAATTTTGTCTGTCTGTCCGTCTTGAAATCTTTTAAACACGCCAGTAATAAATATTAAGTACTAATAAAATTTGATTTTGATAGTATTTAATTGAACTGGCAGTCCTAAGCCTGTGTGAAGTGTGAAGGAAAGATTTTTGAATAAAACAAAAATTATTTTATGAAATTCTACTGAGTGTATTTGAGTCCACACTAGGTAAGCGCCTTTTTAACTCATGCAGTTGTTCCCAGCACTATGGAAGAAAATGATTACATGAGACGAAAGTACACTAATAATTTATATTAATAAAGTAAAATTTTCGCAAAGTAATTTATTTGCTATTATGAGCTGAATTTCCACAAAGTCACGCTCACAATCAAGGCCGTGGACGAGCAAAAAAAGCTCCTTTTATATTCTCCCGGGCTCCCTACCGATAGCTATGAGTCCGCTCATAAAGCAAAAGTCCTTTTCCGATGCTGCAACCCCGACTACCACCTCTTGTTGGGCCTGCAACACAATTCTAGACATTTTTAGGGAATTACTTCCGTTAAAATAACTAATGATTGATCCTCAAAATTGACACTGACTTACAAAATCTTATTTAAAATAAAGATAATAAATAAAGTTGATTATATCAAAATTGTAAATAAATACAGCAGTACAAAAAAGAAATTGAAAATATTTTAACAGTGTACTTTTAAGATATATTATTTATACCAATACCTAGATGCGCATGTCATTTATTAAGAGCAACTTTTGGCAGACAACTCATTATAATTACGTCTTCTTCTGGAGTGTAATTAAAAATAGGTAACAACGTAAGTCGCCTCTTAGTAAATAATTCATATAATTATCATTCATACTTCAATTGTTTTGGTTTAATTAGGTTGGATTAAATTGTTATATTATCTTTTTCTAACTCGTAATATTGAATAGAGAAGAAATTTTTTAAGGAGTGTTAATAATTTTGTATTCAATTATTGGTGTAAAATTCATATGATGTCACTCTGAAGGGTTGAGTTTATTTATTACGTAATTGTCTAAACATATTAATCGGACGATATTTCATTTGTCATAAAAGTTAGTTCACTTTTTTTTAAATTTTTTAAAATTACTATTCGCCTACTTGTATTTAGAATAAACATAATGCTTTTAAAACACATTTAACAATAGCATTCAATTCCGATGTAAAAATGGGAGAAGTGGGGGGAAAAGTGATGCGGACTCCCTACAAGGTACTAGCTGGATACTAACTGAATACACGTACAAAATTTCAGCCCTCTAGGTTTCCTTATGGAGTCTCTAGACGTGTTAGAAAACAAGCAAAAAAATTAAGGAAATATTGGCGTAAAAATCGTGGGGGTAAGGGTTAAAAGTTGAAACCTCCAAAAAACAGTGTCTGGCTATTAGCTTAACCTGTACACCAAATTTCAGCCCTCTAGGTTTATTTGGGGAGATTTTGACCCGAACGAAACTGTTAAAAAACAAGAAAAATCATGTTCTTTTGGGTATAAAAATGGTGGGGGTAGGGGTTAAAAGTCGAGACCCCCAAAAGGCACCCCCTTGATACTAACTCAATCCGAATACAAAATTTCAGCCCTCTAGGTTTATTCGGGTGACCTGTGCGAGTGGTACAAACTTCGAAAACGTCGAAAATGCATGAAATTGTAGCTTAAAAATGAGGGGGGTGGGGGTAAAATATTAAAACCTCCAAAAATCACAACCTAGGTACGAACTTTATCAACACACCAAATTTCAACCCTCTACGTTAATTCTGGGGGGCTGGGGGCCTGTTAGATCCAGCGAAAATCGTTTTTCCCCCCTCTACTCCCACCATATCATCCTAGGAAGCTGAATTTTGGATATGTTGTAGATAATTGACCGAAACATTATTTAAAACCGGTTTGGAAAAGTTTTATTGCTTTTCCGCCCCCCACCACCCCCTTAAAGGTCGGGTCAGAAAAAAAATTTGCCCAAAATTTGACCCCACTTTGATAGTATGAGGTGCCTCGAAAATGAGCCCCATTTACCAAATTTCATCTCTTAACTTCCATAGGGGGGCCCTACACAAATTAAAAGGTGGCGGGAAAATATATATATATATATATATATATATATATATATATATATATATATATATATATATATATATATATATATATATATATATATATATATATATATATATCAGACATTTTTTTTTCTACATATTCGTGTTCTACGGGTCCGAAAACGGATAGCGCCCCTACTCTCGCCTCTCGCAGCTCTTATCGTATAGACTGTATAAGTCTAATTTTTCGGAGAAAATTCGACTAAAAATGATACAAATTGTTAGTTGCTAAGTATTTGCAAAAAAATAATATTGGAAATTTTGTTATTGTAATGCTGTAATTATACGTATCCCTTATCGATATTTAATGTCTAAATGTTTTTGATTGGTTGTTAATTAATTGTCTTCTTAATAAAATAAACGATAAAATTATTCAATTTATGGATTTGGAATAATTGATTTCTTTTAAACAAATCGAGGTAAGAGATCAGAAAAACGTGAATTTAACGTCTGCCAAAGCATTGAAATTCCCCCAAAAATTCAAATAAATGGTTTGATGAATTTTGGCTAAATGTTACTCAAACTCTTTTAAAATCTCGGAATAAATATACGTCAATTTAAAACTGATCCCCAAGAGTCTGAAGCAATAAAAGTAACGCAAAACTAAATGATCAAAAGTACTCCACTCCTAAAAATCTGAATAAGTATGGTTGTCTACAGAAAAGTCACAAGCTGTTAAAATTAGGTACCTATATTTCTGAAATAAGAATACGGCTACGATGGAGTCGTTTGACGAGCAAAGCAACTTTCAAAAATTGGTTCTCTGGTGATATGTGATACCCTTTATTCTAATATAGACTATTCTAAAGTAAACGGCTGAACGAATCTCTACCAGATTTAGCTGAAATAGTATTGAGATCCTAAAAAATGAAAGCTCTCTAGAATGAATGGATCTTGACCAAATTTTGCTCAAACATTGCTGAGGTCACGAAATAAAAGAATGTGAAGTTGAAATGACCCCCTAGGGTGCTGGACTAATGGTCTGAAAAAGACGACGAATCTTGATTAAATTTTACTTAAACAATGTTAATATTTTGAAAAAAGTGAGGTTAAAATTATTGCCTAGGATTCTGAAGTAATACAAAACGCAATAAATTAATGGCTGGACGAATTAATGCAGGTTCAGGAATGTTCTCCAAAACACTCGGACTTCAAAAAAGGTTCGAAATTCAAATGGTTCTAAAGTTGTCAATATGGATATCTACGGAAAGATCTCAAAGCATGAAAATTAAATACAGTAGAAACTCGACAATTCATCATGCTCGAGACCGGAAGGGTCATGAATTACAGAAATATATGAATTATGAATATGTTTGAAAATAAGAAACGAAGAAAAAAATTAATTAAATATTTTTACTTATGTAAAGAAAGATATCCCTTTATTTTGAGTACTTCTTTGTTTAATGGAATGTTTAGAACTAGGTACGACACACTTTAAATTTTTTCTATTTAAATTTCAAAATTAGAAAAACAACTACCCTACGTACATTTTTTTAGGAGCGACGAATTGTTATAGGATATGATGAGTTATAGAGTGACGAAATATCGAGTTTTCACTGTACACTATAAATATGAATATATTTACTTTAAGATCATTGGATGAGCGGAGCGGAGCACTATAAGAAACTGATATTGTAAAGAAATTTAAAATATCTAATGTAAAGTGAGTTCAAAATTAACCCCCAGCACTATCGAATAGGTTGAATTCCATAGCATATTTAATTTTATGAAAATTAAATATGCTATGGAAATATGAATATGGTTAATTTAGGGTTCTTAGGCAAGAATTATGCTCAGAATTTTAGAATATCAAATTTGAATGAACCTGGGGATCAGAATTGTCCGTCAAGGCCATCAAATAAGACCCAAATTAATTGTCATATTAAAATTGTCCCCTACGGCACAGTATACTGAAATCTATCAGTAGCGAAACTAAGTCATAAAACGACGCCAACACACAAGTTGTAAAATTCTTTAGATACCTATATTCTAAGGGCTGTACAAATATCCTTCTTAAAAAAATTTATTTACTTTGATTCTTGACGTTGCGAAATGTGGTTGTATAGAAAGTGATTTTTCGAAATTTTTATATATTTGATTTAGTATTATTTAGTCATTTGATAATTTAGAGTAACTATAATTTTAGTATATTTTTAATATCTTTCTAGCTGTCGTTAACTTTTACTTTATTTTTTAAATTAGTGAATATATTTACTTTAATTTCTAAATAGTAAGCTTAAGAATTTTTTTACCTTATAGAGACATTAATTATAATTATTAATTAAGTAGCATAAATCCATTTAGTTCGTAGAATATTATTTGATTCAAGTTTGCCCAATTCGTCCGATATTCAAGTCTTCATTTCTTCCCCGCTTAAAGGGAATCTTATTGAAGAAAATTATTTGTTGAAAAAAAGTTTAAAGTTGGCCTTCAAGAAGATTAAAGACGGAAACTTTTTTATTTTAAACTTTGCTATAAACTGCTAACAACAGAAATGTCTTTCATGTTGACGCAGTTAAAATTTTAAAAAAAAAGACTTTAAGAGGAAAATACCTAAGCATGTTAGCTTATTAATTTTTCTTTATAAATCGTTATTTTTTTCAAATGTTTTAAATTATTTTCCAAATCCAGTTGAACTTTTTAAGAGTTTCTTTATTATTATTATAATAAAAGGAATATTCCTTATAATTTATTATTATTATTAAATACCTAGTTGAAAATAGGTTTTTAATGTATAAAAAATATATAAATTATTAAAATTTTGTTTTTCTTTCAAAGAATTATTTTAAAAGAGGGGATAGTTTTAAATACAATATCTAAGGAATCTAATAATAGTAATAATAATAATAATAAAAGTCCAGAAAAAAGAACCAATGCAATTAGTTTACGAAATGAAACATATATACGATATGATTTCAGGTAACGAATTTTGGGTTCTTTTATAGCTGTAATTATCTCTGTAACTTGTTATACATAATTTTAAAAAGATTTGCTTTGAAAAATACTTTAATATTTAAATAGAAAATTTCTAAATGTAGCAGAGATAGCACGCGGCGCTGTGTATTTTATACACGTTATGAATAAACTATTTCACATATTAAGTTCAAGTACTCTCAAATCTAACAATAAATACAAAAAAAAGTTTTTTCTGAGCAGTCATATCAAACAGAAACTTTAAATGAAATCATTGATTTATTTTAAAAATTATACAAAGATATGGGGGTAAAGATATCGCAAGGTCTATGAAAGGTATGCAAATTAGCTGTAAAACAATTTTAGACCTCTAGACAGATATAAAAAGTAATAATTTTAAATTATTTTCCTAAGAATATTGAATCAAGACTGGTTCGCCAGCAAGGTGGAATTTATCCTAATATATTTTAGATGAGGATTTAAAAAAATGTTGATGCACCAAATTTTTAATCATTCCAAAGAAGCCAACTGCGCTGAAGATTTATATAAATTTTTATCTAAATCTAGTGATGCGCTACCAATTCAGTCTCGATCTGATAAAAATATGGAAACTATGCCAATTTTGAAGACAACCGAACTAGATAAAATTGACTATAATTTCAATTTATCAGTCAAAAATGGTCTAGACTACGTTAGTGAGTATTTATTTTCAAAATGTCTAAATTATCATCAATATAAAATTTAGAAAAATATTAAGGAACAAATGAAGGTATTATATTAGAAAATATATTTATACATTTTAAAGCTTTTAACACCCAAGGAAATAAGATATTTGGTGATTTAATAATATGCCCATCGGCATTCACTACGTAGGTATGTTGAAAAACTGAAAAAATATTTGATTCGAATTTTGGAAAAAATATTCTGGAAAACGTGGGTAATGAAATTAACAAATAAATTTTATGAAATTTGATCTAGTTTCCCTAAGTTTCCCTATAGAATATCTGAAGGAACTGTACGCAAGAATACCAATTTACTTTGCACTCAAATATACAAATAAAAGTTTTAAAAAGTTGCAAAAAACACAGGAAAACAATTTCTTTTTCCAATTTCCAAGGATATACATATTTCCTAGCTAGTCATGAAAAAATATCCTGAAATACAATATTATTTTATGAGATTTGAGCTAAAAACCAAAATGGGGATCAAGTGTACTCAGCCTCCCCTAAAGTGCAAAATATTTTATAAAAAATATACCTATATATTATTAAACTGTAGGTAAATACACGAAAAGTTATAAAAGTAAGAAATCACTTTTTCATAATGAAAGTCTGATTTTAATTTACAGGATACTTATTATAAGGCTAAAATATTTTTTGTTAAATATTTAAAAGAACAGTTTTGTAGCACAGAAATACATATCACAATTTTATTTTTTAAGTTTTATAGAAATGGACACCCCTTAACAAATCCTTTTAAATAGGTACCTACATAATATTTTTTTACAACTTGTGTGTTGGCGTCGTTTTATGACTTAGTTTCGCTACTGATAGATTTCAATATACTGTGCCTACGGTCTTGGTGCCCCAAGCAAGGCCTAAAATGGAAATACTCCTAAAACTACCTATTGATACAGGTATCTAGGTACATAAAGGTGCTGAAATTAGCCATGCTATTGAAATATGAAGATTGTTGCTTTAAAGTCGTTTGACGAGCGGAGCCAGGCATTATAAATAATTGATTTTGTACAGAATTCCCGAATATCTAATTTACAATTGATCTAATCATTTGACCAATAATTCAGATAATTTTACGCGAATGAAACCTCGCGCCGCAGCTAGTATTTTTTACTGTTTAATAATGTTAAGTTTCATTCAAATCGGTGAATATGTATCAGTTGGGTACACGGAGAGAAAAATCCTATAATTTTTGTAGAGAAAATTTCAGAAAAATTACTATGCTCCCTTATAATCCGTGCGCGATGGACGACCAAAATAAAAAATATGTGCTAGCATGGTAAAATTTAATGTGGTGCTAACACAACTTTTATCACACTCTTATGCATGTATATTATAGTTTAATTCTTGTTGTCGTACTCTTTCATTTGCGCATCTGACTCGCGACCTTATATTAGTTGCACTGTACCTGTAAAAACATATATACAAAAATGATTGCCAACAATATATTAATACATATGCTAAAGATAGGTAAATAACAAAAAGATGAATTAAACGATGACATCATCCTAAGAGAGTGTAAAAGCAACTGACTACTAGCTGCATCAAGGTGCTTGGTGGGAGCTGTCTGACAAAGTTTCTTCCACAGTCCACACCTATGGTTCGCATGTGACTCGCTGATTGAGGTACATTTCATTACAGCATGGAACAGCATAATGGAACTTTTTACTGTGCTGTTTTACAAATTTTACGGAGATAATATTACGAAAAGAACATTCCATCCTTTAAATTTTTTATGATTAATTATAATCTTTATATTTTTACCTTACAGAATTTAATATGTTCGCCTTTTACACGTCGATTGTAGTGCTGAGCACAGTAATTTTTATAGGAATTTTCTCTCCGTGTAGCGTTACTTTTAAATAGGTATAATATACTACATTTTATTACTTGTACATATTATGAAGAATGAGCTGTTTAGATTTCTATCTTCTTCAAGAATGGACAAATTTTTTTTGTCAGATTTATTAAATAAAGATTAAATGTTTTGAAAAAAAACATTACTGATCGATCACTATAAATGATATGTTATATTCTTAGATGTTGATATTATGTAACTAAATTACTGAACGAACTAATTGTAAGTAACTTGTAAGACAGAAATAAATACAAATTATAGTTACTGTATAAACATATTTGTTTTTATGATAATACGATATTCGGTAAATACTATTTCAAATATTTTCAGTTTTTAATCAATTTACTCACCCATTTAGTTCAGTCTGAATCGTTACAATCCGCATAATATATTCTATAATATGTAGGTACTAAAAATACACTAGAAATTATGTATATCTGTCATTGTATAAACCGTAATCATCATGAACGACGGCTAATAAAATACACACTATATATACAGTGCGTCCATTTGAAGATTATCTACACCTAGCAAATACTTAAAATGGTGTTTCTAAGGAAACTATACTACTACAAACAATTAAGGGAGCAAAACAAAATTGTTAATTTTTTAGTGATTTTTGAAGGGCTGTATTTACGTGAAAAATGGTCGTATCGAGATGATAGGAACAGCATTTTGAAGCTCTTAGATTCTAGTTTTGACATCTTTCGTCTAAAAGTCTTTAGGAGTGACAGTTATCGAGCAATTCTAAACACAAAAATTGAAAATTGAAAATTTTTTCCTCTTTTTTTTCGGTCTACGGGCTTGAAGCATTTTTTTACAGTAAAGCCATGGTATTGACTTGATAACCTGTTTATTTAGCTTCAATTAACTTTTTTAAATTTTTCTGTACGTTGAATTGTCCCGGAGATATCCAACTTTAAATGCAAAAGGATCTTTTTTGCTTTAACCATCGATATTTCAATAACCAGTGATCGGACAGAAAATTTAAGGCCAGTTTTGGAATCTGGAATAAATTTTCTACAAGGTTGCTGCCGCGTACTTTAAGAAAAAAAAATTTTTCATTCTTTATTTTAACCTGAAAAATGTGAAAAAAGGACTTTTTCCCTTGTTGCGAAAAATTGTCCGCATCCTTGCGAATTTTGATGGAGGATCTAATATTTGTACGAATTTTTATACCTTGATCACTGTACCCCCAATAACCCTGCAAATCGACAGATCGATCAATCGAATGGTTTTCCTGAACCATTTGTTCAAAATGTCAGAAAGAAAATTAAAGGAGCAAAACTGAATGAACAAAATTGAAAGAAAAAATTCAATTTTTATTTTAACTTTTTTCACACTTTGACATCTTTTATCCATTAAATTTGAAAATTAAGAAAAAAAAAACTTTTTAAAGTAAAAAAAAATTGGAAAACCAATTTTTTTCTTAATTTTCAAATTTAATGGATAAAAGATGTCAAAGTGTGAAAAAAGTTAAAATAAAAATTGAATTTTTTCTTTCAATTTTGTCCATTCAATTTTGCTCATTTAATTTTTTTTCTAGCTTTTTAAACAAACGGTTTAGGAAGGAAAACCATTCGATAGATCGATCTGCCGATTTGCAGGGTTATTGGGGGTACAGTGAGGTATCAAAATTCGTACAAATATTAGATTCCCCTTCAAGATTCGCAAGGATGCGGACAATTTTTCGCAACAAGGAACAAAGTCCTTTTTTCACATATTTCAGGTTAAAATTAAGGATGAAAAAAAAATTCTTTCTTAAAGTACGCGGCAACAACCTTGTGAAAAATTTATTCCACATTCCAAAACTGTCCTTAAATTTTCTGTACGATCACTGGTTATTGAGATATCGATGGTTAAAGCAAAAAGGATCCTTTTGGATTCAAAGTTGAATATCTGCGGGACAATGCAACGTACAGAAAAATTTAAAAAAGGAATTTGAAGCTGAATAAACAGGCTATCAAGTCAATACCATGGGTTTACTGTAAAAAAATGATTCAAGCCCGTAGACCGAAAAAAAAGAGGAAAAAATTTCCAATTTTCAATTTTTATATTATGGCTTAGAATTGCTCGATAACTGTCACTCCCAAAAATTTTTGGACAGAAGATTTTAAAACTAGAGTCTTGGAGCTTCAAAATGCTTTTTTTATCACCTTGATATGACCATTTTTCACGTAAATACGGCCTTTCAAAAATCACTAAAAAATTAACAATTTTTTTTTGCTCCCTTAATTGTTTGTAGTAGTATATAATAATACTGCTTCACTTTTTCGAAACTTTGTTACAACGTTTCAAAATATTAGGTTGGTAAAATATTAGGACCTATAATTCTTTGCAATGTGATAGAATATATGTAGAAGGAATTTTATTCTAATTTTAATTTCATTCTCCAGACATCTCATCAATAGTTTATCATCTTTTCAAACACCTAGCACGTTTCTGCGGGTGGGGGGGGGGGGGAATTTCAATGAAAAAGAAAGAGTGAAAAATTATTTTAAATAAAAAAGTTAATTAAAAAAATCAAAAAACCCGACTGCGTAAAAACTAAACTAAAACGGTGGAAACAAGATGCAATAAAGAAAAAGAGATTACAGCGGCCGGCCGCCTAGATTACCATGAATTTGATATTAAAAATTTTTTTATACTAGCGCTAATATACTAGCTTTTGTCTACGACTTCGTCCGCGTAGTTATTGAAGGTTGCTTAAATGATTTCGGGTGCAACAGTAACATTTTTAATACGGTTTGTTGTTTTGCTCGCGAGTACACCTCTTTGTTTTTTTTTTTTTTTGGGGGGTGGTGAAGTGGAAATATGAATGGAAAATGGGTGTTTCTGTTTTTTTTGCATGTGAGTTACATTTCTTGACCTTTTTGAGGCTGAAGTGCTTGCTCTTTCGCTCTAGGGCGCAAAAATTTTAGTTACGCCTCAGAAGGTAAACAAAGTATTGGCTCTTTCTCGTGTCCAATATCTCTATAGACAACACATATTTGTTGATTTTTTTTTTGTTAAATAAACTACTTAATGAGATTTGCTGAGAAATAAGACTAATTTGTAGTTTTCGACTTTTACCAATAATTTTATAAAATTTTGAACTGTATCTCCATAAGAATCTAATAAATTATCACTGAAATTTTCCTTATGTATAATTTTGAACTAGATAATCATATTATGTGTAGTCTTAAATGGACGCACTGTATGTATAAATTAGACACATGCAAATATCCATGTATACTGTATGTGGGTATACATACACTACCGTTCAAAAGTTTGGAAACACTATGAAACTTCAATAAAATCATCACTGGATAGATAATAATCACATTTATTTGGTTTAAAATATGAATTTTATTTGGACATGTTAATCATACTTAATTAGGTATACTAATATTGCTACAAAAAATAAATTTATGGTTGAAATATTAGATTCTAACTTCATCAAAGTTACGACCTTTTTTCTTGATGATTTGTTCACAAATTCTTGGCCGCCGTTTAGAATAAGTTAATTATGATATTCTTTGCCCAATTATTCCATTCATCTTTTAAGAATGTCCAGAGTTGTGCTACACTAGATCAAGAACGATTTTTCACCAGCTACACAGTTACTTTAAGAGAACAGTCGTCTGTTGTGCCATTAGTGAGACTGTCATAAAACACGTGCATTTATCAAACAATACGAGAGACTACCGACAAAGATGTAAAAGCTTTTATAATATTGTTAAGCCGGTTCTACACGATGCTACGAACGTTTCTTCCAACGTTCGATCGAACGTTTGATACAAGTAAGTTCGACAGTTGGTGCTGCGAATGTTCCTGCTACATGGCGAATCGAATGTTTGATCCAATACATATGATGATGTGTTAGTACAAACGTTTATTCAGTGGACGAGGATGTCATCCTTCTAATATTATCTCTAATGTTATACAGCAGAGCTCATAGAGCACTAGAGATAAAATACCTGTCTCTATACTACTGGAACCAGTGTAACCAGAAGCGATAGAAAATATGTTGTATATGTGCTTTGTGTTTGTGCGGTAAACTCTGTTAGTGTGAGTGATCGGAGGTGGTGATGGCCGTCACGTGATCCTGGTTCACATACATATGTGTGATACCACAACTCTACGTGTGGGGGTTCTACAATGCTAACACCAATAAAATCCATTGTTGTTTGACTGACCTACACTCAGCGACTGCTACTGAGAAAGTAACTGCTTAGTAGCCTAAGATGCACATAAATGCCCATAAGTGATTGCAGAAAAGAGATAGTTCTATTCGTTCTATTGTTCTGTGGCAGAACTTCTGAGAGTGTGAACTTCCCAGAGTGCGACTTCACACATACATATTCACGAGATAACAAGTACAATACGTAGTTATTTGCATATGTGTATGTAAGTTTGATGTAAACAACAAAAAACAGTGGCGGCTTTAATAATTAAAATTAAAAATAATTTAAAACAAAATAAAATTTTTTCAAACTTTATTTACAGTGGACATGTAATGGTACGTATTCCGACTTAGTAGTATCGTCAGCGACTTAGTGGGGTTTTCCTCTCACAGATATGTTATCGTTTATCTGTGTTGGTGAAAATTTATGTACCAAGCCAAAGTCAGGGCCATAGGTACTACTGTCATAAAATTTTAAAATTTTATTGCAAAATGAGTAACGTAAAATTCTAGATATTCTGCATACGTAAGATGCAAAATGCAAATGCAAAATGAGTAACGTAAAATTCTAGAATATTCTAATCGTCAATTAGCAGAAAGATCAAAAAACAGACTTCATTATTGAATTAATCACTAAAAATTCGACTAACCGGCACAGTTTGACAAAAATTCTAGAATGTTCTATTTGTCAACTAGCAAAGATATCGAAAAATCAATTACAGCATTTAATTGGTCATTGAAAAAGAGGCCAAATAGCATAACTTGACAATTGTGCTGGAATATTCTATTGGTCAGCTAGCAAAGATATCCAAAACAGTCGTCGCCATTGAATTAGTTACCTAAAAAGAGACCAAATAGCTTATTGGGAAATGTTCTAGAATATTCTATTTGTTAACTAACAAAGATATTAAAAAACCGATTGCACCATTTAATTGTCCAACCAAAATTAAACTAATATAATCTAAGTGTCCCATTTTGGCAAACATTCTAGAATGATCTGTTTAGCCAGAATAGAATATTCTAGAACATTTATCAAAATGTGATGTCGTGTTTTATCCGATGACCAATTAAATGGTGCAACCGGTTTTTCGATATCTTTGTTAGTTGACGAATAGAACATTCTAGAATTTTTGTCAAATTGCGCTGCTTAATCTAATTTTTAGTAACTAGTTCAATAGTGAAGTCTGTTATTTGATATCTCTGCCAGTTGAGGAGTAGAATATTCTAGAATTTTTGCCAGCTTTCACTATTTGGCGTCTCCTACGCTGGCGAATTCGATGATAAAGTTGGTTTTTCGACATCTTTGCTAGTTTTCTAAAAGTCGTCACTTATATTCATTAATATAACATTCAATTCTGTTTATTTTTAATAACAAGGAAAGGGCAAGAAGTCGAAAATTCAAAAAAATCTGAAACTTTGTCAGTATGTAGAGACTGGCTAGCTAATAACATAAAAAATATCAGTTGCTGCTAAAAAACGTTTTTAAGGGGTGAAACATCCCTTCAAAGTTGGAACTCAAAAATTTAAAAATCGATGAAATTTTGTTAATACGTATCTTAAAAAGTTCTAGTAACAAATATAACATTATTTTTTGCATCTACAAATTTTTAGGGGTTGAAACCACCCCTTCATATGTGTGCATAAAAATTTAAAAATTGATGATATTTCGTTTATAGATACTATACAGAGCTCTAATAATAAATATAACATTATTTTTTGCATCTACAAATTTTTAGGGGTTGAAACCACCCCTTCATATGTGTACTTAAAAATTTAAAAATAATGAAAACCACGTTCTAATAGTCGCAATATGTCCGGAATACCCACAACTTTCCTCGCTTAAGCTTTCAAGAATTTTTTCGCTATGACGCATCGTTTACGAGATATTTACGACTGAAAGTTTACAATTACGAAAAGTAACGAAATACAATTTTTGGAAAAATTTTCTATTACTGACTAACTCAATGACACTAATGGAGCCTAAAGTCACCAATTATAACTAATTTATGGTACGTAACTCGGTATCGATAATTTTCGATAACGAAAAGTAAGTTTTGACAGTCGTAATATGTTCGAAATACCCGCAACTTGCTTCGCTTAAGCCTTCAAAAATTTCGTTATTTTTTCGCTGCGACGCACCGTTTACGAGATATTTACGATTGAAAGTTTGCAGTTACGAATAGTAGCGAAAACTAATTTTTTGAAAAATATTCTATTGCTGACAAACTCAATGACACTAATGCAGCCGAAAGTAACCAATTATAATTAATTTATGGTACGTAACTCGGTATCGATAATTTTCGATAACGAAAAGTAGGTTTTGACAGTCGCAATGTGCTTGGAATACCCACAACTTGCTTCGCTTAAGCCTTCAAAAATTTCGTTACTTTTTCGCTACGACGCTCCGTTTACGAGATATTTACAATCAAAGTTTTCGATAATGACAAGTATTTATCATTTAAAAGCAAACATAATAAAGTCATTTACATTAATCATTTAGGTAATCCAAATTCGGAAGTACTTTTATTGTGGTAATATTCACATATTGACATATTAGTAAATAGCTTTTTTAAAAAGCAACATAGCGTACTACTTGTCTATGAGACGACGATCTCTAATAGCAGGACGAAGGGAAGAGGAGCATTGACACGAACTGTTATACTAAAAAGAGACAGACGGCATACATATGATACATATTATCCTAAAAAGAGACAAATCACAATGAAGGCAACGACGACGTCAGAGATCATCGTCTCATAGACAAGTTGTACTTGTGCTTTATTTTATCTGTCTCTCACCGTTTTTGAGATACATATTTGAAAAATTCAATTTTTACCCTAATTTTTAAGGAGCGATTTCACTCTTTCCAACGTTTTTCCGCAGGTATAAAAAATATGTGTCGCTTATTTCTTACTGTTCTACAACATATTCGTTTCAATAGCGAGTAAATCAATCGACTACAAAGTTAAGTTAACTAATAGTAAACTACAGTAATGCAAACACAGATTCTAATTAAATGACATTTTTGTAATATAGATTTTTGCGAGCCGCCAATGTGTGTCTCGATAAGTGTGACTTTCATGTGTGTGTCCGGACTATGTCACACTTTAAGAAGTTCTGGTGTACACTGATGTTGTCTCTCTTCATATGAACGAGTCGTGTAGCCGTTAAGTCGGACCAACGAACATTGTCCTTCAAACGTTGGAAGCATCCCTTTGACTCGGTGCAAGAATACCGACATCGGCCGGAACACGGCCAAATGCGAACGTTCGACACTCGCTATTGGATGCTCGGGGGTTCGAACAACGGCCACACGATGCGATGGACCATCGAACTCCAATGTTGGAAGGTGTTCGTAGCATCGTGTAGAACCGGCTTTAGTTATTATTGTGGTATACGAACTAATTTATTTTAATAACAAACTAATTTATTAAAATGTCTGGTAAAGAAATTTCGTAATCTGCAAAAAATGTTTGTGTTCCCAAACTTTTGACCGTAGTGTACATGTAACAGCGCAACGGTGAATACGAACAATAAAACGAACTGAATGAAAGAGTTTAGGGTAAACGGATAAATGAATTCATTACAATTAAAGCATCAATTGAAGCATTCGTCTCTCATGGAAATGGTCGGAACTTCCTGCGTTCATTCCATATCAAACTTGTAAATAACAAGTGATTTTATAATGCATACATAGATACATTGCATACAAACCCATATCGGACGGACATAATATATTTGTTGTGAGTGCAGCACAGTACCGCACACAGGCAACACGAAATTGTGAAATAAAATGTACAATATACATGAATAATTTCAAATAAACAATGAATTTCGATTAGACGAGAAACTAGCTCGTTGTTTGTCAAGTAAATTTTCATTAAATTGTATCGAAAAAGGACGATTTAATTTAATTTATTTAACAATTTTGTACCATTTTTTTTTTTAATGACGCAAATATGAACCGAGACTCTCTATACAGGATTATACTAATGAATCAAGTAGTATTTCATTTCTGAAACTTGGTATTATATTCTCCTATAGCCCCAAAGTGAACTTATAACGCGATTCGACTGTATAATGTAAATTAATTTTTGTTCAAGAATAATCATTCTATAAATCATTGCTAAAATAAAACCAATGCACGCTCTTCTCTTTGAGGTAAAAAGAGATGAGTTTAAGGAGATGTAGGTGTTATAAACAATTTTTTCTTTATTTAGTTTAGAAAGTTGATTATTTTTAATAATAACTCAATTGAAACCAATTAGTGTTTCCAGTAAGAATTTCATAAAAATTGACTCGACTAGCGTGCCAGACTAGCGGATGAAATAAAAGACAAGCGTATGAATGTTAAAAAAGCAGAAGCAATTGTTTACATAGAGATTTCCTTTAACCCTAGAATCATACGTACACGTCAAAACGACGAACGAACTTCTCTACCTGATCCAATACTACAACTTGTCGGTACCTGCTTGCTGTGAGATTTCTGTTATCTAATTTATTTGTTGTTATAACACATAAGACGTATCTATTTTGTTTATAGTCATTGTCGTTTTGTTTGTTTTGAAATAGTGTCCGTCAAAAGGACGTCGATGTATGATTACGCGATGTTTTTTTTTAAAGATTTTGTATTTCACATATAAAAGTTTTCCTAATTTTTCTAAAATTTATTAAAGATATGCATGTTATGATTAATTTATTCAATGATTATGATAATATGAAAGATGATTACAGCTGTTTGACTTTTAGAGACGACATAATACTGAAGTTTTAATATATTGAATCGAAAACTAAAGAATGCGTTTCAAGTGACTTAATAAAAGGTTAACAATTTTTTTTATTCTAAAAATTACTAACAAATTTTAGAAAATTTACAAATGTGCCTAATGAGGAAATAACTACATATCTATAGGAATATTTATGACTGAGAAATTTCACATTCTGTAAAGTCACACATGTCCACTGACTCATGATAGTTCATAAATTAATTATCTGAAAGACATGTTTTATGATACAATTGATGTATTTATCTATTTTTTAATTTTTATAGTGAAAATATGCTTTGATAAAAAGATTAAAAAAATTAATACAGATTCCGCTCAAAATAGGGAATAGTAAACAAGTCACTTTCCCTATTTTAAGCGTAACATACAGGATGAACTAAATATCTATTTATATGCATATACATATATTTACTAGGTCACTGATATACCGTAACCAAAAGCTAAGACATGCTGCGATGCCCAGTTCTCCAAATATTTCTAGTTTATTTTCTCACGTTAAATGTTTTCTTTTCTTAATGACCCCTGTCATATTAAAAATACAGTTTATTTAGTTATATAAAATAAGTACATAACTTAACTACATACATTAAGTAATTAACTTTTTCTATTTAAAATAACAACTGTACACAATAAATACATACAGTGCGTCCAGTAGAGGATTACACATAGGAAATCCAAGAGATAGTGTTTCTAGGGAAATTAATAATAACACTTCATTTTTCTAAATTTTGTCGGAATATTCTAAAATAAATCATTTGCAATTAAATGTAAAACATATCAATTATTAAATCTCAAATGAAAGAAAAATGGAAAATGAAAAAAATGTGTGTGGTACTTTAAGGCAAGAGAAATATTGGCTCGTTTTCACGGCAAATATCTCTATAAACAACAATAATTTGTTAATTTTTGTTTCTTAAATAAATTATTCAATAAAATTTGCTATTCAGTAATACTAATGTGTAATTTTCAACTGAACACCAATACTTTTAAGAAAATAATAATTGAATTTCCATAGGAACACTATAAAATACCATTGAAATTTCCCTATGTGTAATTTTGAAGTGGACAGTCATATACTATATTATATTATGCAATGTGTAATCTTGAAATGAACGCACTGTATAATAAATTGATAACAATTATTTTATTATTATTAATAAGAAAATACGTTTGTATTTTGTTGTTATTGTCATTTTAAGAATAATCTTTGCTAATGTTTAAGTACAGAACAAAAAGTAAATACGTACAGATACATATTGTGGAGTGAATGTCAAAGAAGCTATTAAATTTTAATTTATCACCACTTCATAATGTCCCAACGGTCCCAACAACACATTCACAAGCATTATATGCATGTATGCCTACTACCTGATACTATTAAATAATCAAATCATGGATAGATATGTTTATATATGCATAATTATATAGAATTATAGACAATTGTAGGGTTTTGGACGTTTTAAACATTTCATTTCAAACTCAAGTAAATGTACAAATTGCAAAATTTTTAATTTTTCTGAATAAATGATTAAAAAGTTCATGAACACTTTATTATTTGTCACACCATTTATATTATTATTTTTTATTTTTTTGACAATATTTTTATTACTTTTTAATATAAACATGTTTGAATGTGTGTGTGTTTGTTTACAATATTTCCTTATTTTAGATTTGCTTATTTTAAGAGAACGGTGTAAATATTTATATTAAGAAATTTTTCCAAATCCAATTTTTTTAAATATTTTGTTCGCTTTTGTAGTATTGTTATGTAAAAAAAATGTTTTTTGCAAATAAACTAAAAGTCCCCGTAAAAAGTCCATTCGTCGAAACGACGCCGATGTATGATTAACTTGACTCGTAGACCAACGTTTGATTCTGGGGTTAAATAAATTCATCTTTTTTTATTGTTTTCAATTTTGAGAGATAGAAGTATAGTTGCTTGTTAAAAATTTGTTTTTCAATAGTAAAAATTTTTAGTAAATACGTACGTCTTAGCTATTATCGTGGACCGTTTAAATATTCAACAACTTTTCAATATATTTTACAAAAATATTTTCCGATTTTTTGAATTTTCTTACTTTCGTCAAATAAAACATGCTGTTAGTATTCTAAATGGTGAAAAATGTAATTTTTGACCAATTATATTCATTCAAATGTGCATAATTTAATGTACACTGAGAAAAAAATACAGTAATTTTTACTGAAATTTCTGGTAAAAAATTACTGAGCTCTCTGGTAATGCGGACCTAAGTGACAGGCTAAGCAAAAAATACGATAATTTATAGTAAAAATTTTAAATTATCCTATAGCTCAGTAAAAATTACCGTATTATTTATAAATAAGGCTTTTTTTATTTATTAATAAATAATTGAATTAAAATAGTTTAAAAGGATATTGATAGAAGGGTAAGCATTAAAATCAAATTATTAATATAGAAAAAAATTTTTGTGGTTTTTTATTATTTGTGGAAAAAAATATATAAATTCTTTATTTGACATAGGTATTACATGATAAAAATTTTTAACAATAAGCACATTACAATAATTTGTATAAAAACATATTTCAATTAACATATCAAAACTATACAAAAATTCATGAAACAACAATTTTTTGTTTTAAAAATTTATTATAAAAAAAAAACACTATATAAACATCCAGTCACGTTGGTTATTGAACAACTAAATGAACCAGTCCTGGTTAGTTGCAGTCTGAAGTCGTGTTGGTCGTGTTATTGCGCATGCTCGGTGCTATTGCGCATGCTTGTTTTATTTATTCTCAGTTTATGTGATGCTTGGCTATGCAGTGGTGTGTGACAAATAATAAATGCACAACGACTCAGTAAAAATTATTCATATGTCCAGTATATTTTACAAAAAATTGAGTAAATTTTCCCGGTGTCCACTTGAAATTTTACTAGCCCATCGAATTTTACGCAGCTGTATAGGAAAAATTCTTAAGGTGTATAGGAAAAATTCTTAAGGTGTACAGGAAAAATTTTCAAATGAATCGTAAAAAATAATGTTTGAAACGCATTTTTTATATTTTTGCTTAATAATTTCCTACGGACTAGTCACTTAAGACTCGTTTACCGGAGGCAGCTCAGTAATTTTTACTGGAATTTTTTCTCTGTGTATCATAATTTAGTTGCAAAATTTTATTGAAATAAGTACGGTCCTGACCTGTCCGAAGAAACCCGGTACCTAGTTAAAACATTTAATAGAAATTATTAGAAGCACCTTTTATATTTTTCTGTAAATATCTAAATGTTAAATTATTCACAGTATTATTTTCTTATTATTATTTCATTTTAAAGCAAGTTGGGCAACTAGAGAGGTATAAAGGACCCCTCCGCATAAGATAGTTGAATCTGCCTAAGGTCCAACCTGGGTCGGGAGTGCCATGATAGGGTTCGCCCTTGCACATGTATTCCATAGCTGCAATATTAGGTCAAGCTAGCTTTGCGTTTTCGAGTTATACCAAAATGTTCAATTTTGGACTTTCCCCGATTTTCCACTTTCCTTCCGCCCAAGTGCATAAGTATTATATATATGCATGTAGGGTTCTAAGAGCTCTATAGGCGCTCTATATAGCTCTCCAAAACACGGTGTTTAGAAGAAGATATTTGCAAAAATTTCTAAAGACCTATAAAAACACACAAAAAACGACCTTCGAGCAAAATGAGACAAAGGTTTTTGAAATCTACGCCTTTAAATTAGTAAATATATGTCTAAAAATATTTCCCAAAATTGGGCCAAGTAAGGCTACATTTATATAAAGGGGGCTCTAGTGACACTCGGTGTTGCAGCCGCCCTAGTAGGCTTGTTTAGCCATAAAATATGTGGACGCCTTCCTCTCATCCTTAAAAAAAGCAAACGTGTGCGATTAAGGCTTATTACCAGTGCTTTCATCAGTTCGGAAGAGTCTCACAAAATATCATAAATCAAAAAACATGATCACAGTCACAAAAAGGTAAACTGAAAAGTTAAAAACAAGTTATCCTTGAATTTTTATCGCAGTTGGGGAACAGTTCCCTTAAGGACACATGCTTCTAAAAGTTCCTTACCTCCAACTTATCTTTACACTGATATGATGAGAACCCTTTCAAAAACCCTAAACGAGTGTATTAATGTGTTTTTAGTTGAACTGTTACTCATATAGTCGTTTACAACAACTTACTTATCATTTGTGCTGACTGTGATATCCTGATCAAAATCGACCCTTGTTAGGTGATAGATGGCAGCAACTACATGTAAGCCGATCTAAATGTCTGTATCATTAGAATCCCTACATTAATCTGAGTTATATAGACTAGGTGACGTCGTGGAAAAACTAGTGGGGTAGACAGACAAGCACTGCCACTAAAAAACATGGAGAAACGACTAAAACAATTTAGATGGGGGTGATATTGTTAAAATTCTTACTTTACTCTGACTAACACAGGCTAGGTGACATAATATAGTTTCGAATTAGTAAAAAATATCAAAAAATATCTGGCAATGTTAAGGCAAACTAGTTTTGTGTTTTCGACACAGATGAGACAGATCAAGCCTACATACAAAAAAGTGTAATCCGAAAGTTGCAATAAGTAGTAATTTAAACTGCTTACTGATTAGTCGTCCATCGGCTTTTCAAGAGTACACATTCATTGTTAAGTCGTGGCCACAGTGATGGCTGTTCGTTGTTACATCATTAGTAGCAGGTACATGCATACGCTTGTTCGAGTATACGTATGCATTCCCACCTTGGACCACCGCCACATACATACAGAGTATTACACACACAAACATCCACTACCTTACACATACCAACAAAAACTCTAAATGCGTATACAACGTCCCACCTCTCTGCCAAGTTTGATGACGTAAAATTCTGAATACAGTCGGAATGCTAACTTTCATAATAGTAGCTTGGCCCCTTGGTTTTTGAGTTGTACCAGGGCAAGTGCTCTGTAAATGCAAGGAGCTCTAGAGTCCAGACACGCGGCTTTATAGTCGTTTTAATGGGTTTATCCAGCCACAGGAAATCACAAAGCTTTTCTGTTAGTTTAAATAGAAGTACGCGTACTGTGCGTGATAAAATCTCATAACCAGTGTTTCTTGTTGGAAAGGTCTTCCAAAACATCAAAAATTAAAAAAAAAAACTCGCTCACTAGGTCCTCGCTCTACCTCCTGGACAATGGCATGGCTCGTTAAGTGTGGATAAAGATAAGCTGGGGGTAAGAAACCTTCTAGAAGCATACGTCCTTAACAAAACTATTCCTCAACTGCGATAAAAATTCAAGGATAACTTGTTTTTAACTTTTCAGTTTACCTTTTTGTGACGGCGGTTATGTTTTTTGATTTACGATATTTTGTGAGACCTTTCCATACTGATGAAAACACTGGTAATGAGCTTAATCGCACACGCTTGCTTTTTTTAAGGGTAACAGGAAGGTGTCACCATATTTAATGGCTAAACAAGCCCACTAAGCCGGCTGCAACACCAAGTGTTACTCGAGCCCCTTGTATTTAAATCCTTATATTAGCCTTATTTGGCCCAATTTTGCAAAATATTTTTAGACATATATTTATTAATTCAAAGGCGTAGATTTCAAAAATCTATGTCTCATTTTGGCCCAAGGTCGCGTTTTGTATGTTTTTATAGGTCATTTAGAAATTTTTGCAAATATCTTTTTCTAAACACCGTGTTTTGGAGAGCTAGATGCACTGTCTTATGGAGTTCTAAGAACCCTACATGCATATATATAATATTTATGCACTTGGGGGGAAGGAAGGTGGAAAATCGGGAAAACTCCAAAATTGAACATTTTGGTACAACTCAAAAACGCAAAGTTACCTTGACCTAATATTGCAGCAATGGAATACATGTGCAAGGGCGAATAATAACATGGCACTCCCGACCGAGGTTAGGCCTTAGGCAGGTTCACCTATCTTAGCCGGAAGGTTCCTTTACCTTTAACATTTATTAGGGAAAAGTTTTTATTAGAAAAATGACCCTAGCGTGCATTTTTAGTGTACTTGTAATTTGTTTTTATTATAAAACTGAAAAACAATATTTTTCAATCTTAACCATTGGAGTGCAGCATAAATAAAAATGTCAAAATGATTAAATTTATGGCTTTAAAAATATAGTCTTGTCTTTTGTTGTAAGACATATTTTCCTCTTTGAATCGGTTAGAATGAAAAAGTGCTATTGACGAAGTTTTTGATACTCTAGTTAGAAGTGCAACCTAACAGATGCAATAAAACGTACTCGCGGCAAATTTAAAACAAGAAGCACACAAGAGGTAAATTTAATTTAATACTATTTTTATTTAATTATATTTGATTACAAGATACTATAAAAATTTTACGGCTATAATTGGGGTTTACAGACGATGATTTTCCTACTGCTATTTAGAAATTTTATATTTAGGACTGTTTCTAGTCAACGTCAATGTTAATTTTTAATTATTAGTTACAAATTAGTGAAAGAGTTATAAACGAAAAAAGATACTATGTTACGATCATCTATAAATGGTCTACAATCGATTCAAATTAGAAAAATTTGTTGAAAAAATTTTAGGTCGGTTTTATGGTAAGTAATGCAATTAAATGTTATACAAAGAACTGAAAAAAGAGAAATTTAAGTTGAAAATAAAACCGTAATTATTGGCACATAAATAACAGTTCCTCAATTTGTAATTATTCACAATTGCAGTAAACGTTACGATCATCAAATGTCAACTGAAACAATTTGGTGGTAGAGGCGAGCACTCACCTCTACTTATACACAGAGCTATATCACATACAGACGAATGAATGACAAAATAGCTATCTAAGTGTTCGAAACTTGAATACTGTTGACTTAGAACTTTGAACTAACTGTCTGCTATTATCATATTTACCACATCAATACCCGTTAATTGCTCTTGGTGAAAATGTCTCATTAAATTTAAATTTGATTTTCTATTCTAATTACTTTGTTAATATCTACTGTATTTATAATATAGTGGAACTCATCTCACACAACTCAGCTATAATATACATACATACATACATACATATACCTAGGAAGAACACGTAATATTGCACGCACATAAACACACACACATATGTGTATGTGTACAAAATTATATGAATTATTCTTTGACTATAGAACAGCTTTAAAAAACATCGTCATATGTAGGGTTGCCAGAATTTGTCAGAAAAAAAGTATTTTCCAAATTTAAGTTTTAACTGTTTAAGCTTTTATACATTTTTTTTTTGTGTTTTTAGTATATGCCAACAATTTTTGGTTATCTATGGACGTTTCATAGCTAGTTTTGCAATCTAAGTTTAGAGTTCAATAAATAATTCTACTGAATTTATGGAGGATTTATTTCTTTCAGCTCGCCGCTTCAAATTCATCATTGAAAAAACTCTCTCAGTGAAAGTTAGGGTTGCGGAAACAGAGGGCAAATGAAAATTATTTTTTATTTATACTTAGTAAGTTATCACACACATTTTTAAATATATATTGCCGTTTTTCAGGAGTATTTTTCTTTTCAAATTCTTTGTTATTATTAGTGGATTTTTTTTTTTTTTTTTTTGGATTTCTTTAAGTATTACTGATTCAGAATATAGGTCAATCATCCATCTTAATATTTAATAAATCGTTTGGGAATTACGTACCGCAGAGTTTTGTTTAGTGTAATCACAGTCAAGATGCAAAATAAAGTATCTTAGTATACTTTATTTTTATTCAAAAGCATAAAGTATATTTGTGAAAAATAAAGTAGGATATTTTATTATAAAGTATGGTTGGCAACCCTAGTCATATGCGAAGCGGACTTTATTTATTTATTTAAAAAGTGTGATGCCCGAATATTTTAGTTGGTAAGCCAAATACAAAAAAAAAAATTGTTTAGGTAAAAATTATTCAGAAGAATAGGAGTCATATAACTTTACTAATAACTTTCACCTGGGGAGGGGGTCAACTTTCAAGGTCATTTGAAGGTCAGTCATTTCTTTTAAATAGGTACTCCTCTATTTTGACGCCGATTTCGAAAAGAGCGGAAAATTTTACGTCCAAAATCATAGTTTACAATTTGTTGGAGTGCCCTATAAAAGGTCAAATATAAAAACGGATTTTAAATCCGTCCTCACTCCAATTCAATAACCTCCGATACAATGCAATGGTCTATTTTTTCGAAGAAAATTCAACTAAAAATAATTGCTGTAATACAAATTTCATTAACAATTTCTCTGACGATATCAAAACAACTTTTTTTTCATTTATTTATAAAATGTTGTATAAGTATAACTTTGTATGCTGCTTATGAGGCCATGTATAATTAAAATCAGAACTCATTCACAGGAAACAGTGGCTAGCGAAATATAAAAAATAAATTAAATTTTCATTGACAACAAACAAAATAAAGCCTGATGCTTTCGTTCACTGCGTGTATTAAACAAAAAATAAAGAGCAAGATAAACAACGGATGTAGTACAACGGAAATAATAAATAGAAAATACGAAATTTTGCAGATGAAAAAAATTCCCCATAAACAAACATCGTGCTTAAAAAAAAATGTTCGATTTTAATAAAAAAAAATATATAAATATTTTGTCAAGTGATATTAAAGTACGTTTTATCGTGAATGAATATCTCTTTCATGTATTCATGATATTAAAAATAAAAATTTAATGAACAACAAACTACACACAGATATAAATCAGAAAATTATAGACAGTAGAAAACTGAGTATTTACTGAAATGAAAGTACAAAAAATGAGTACTAAATTTCCTGGAGCAATCCACTGAAACTAACTACAATTGTCTATTCCAGTGTTTCTTAACATTTCTTTGGCCATATGCCTCCAAAATATGCCTAAAACCTTAATGTTCAGTTTCAAATTTTACCAGTAAGGACGCAAATAGGAATATTTTCATCGCTCAAGGAAAAATAATCTAAAATTAATATTCTTTCCTAATTATTTTATAAACAGAGGGTTACAAGAATAAATTTTTCAGTAAGTTTACTGTCTTTAAATAGTAAGCAAATCGAAAGATATAAAAACAATTACTTAAAAAAATAAATTGTATTGTTTTAAACTCAAATTTTTTCAAAGCACATAAAAAAGTAATAAATTAATAATACTGAAAATCTATTAAACTAAAGAAACGGATAGAGAAACAGAAAAGAAGTACTATCGTTTATTAGAAAAGAGCTCATGAATTATTGCCACTCTTAAAAAGCCTCCAAAATCGTACCAAAATTGCGTTTGATAAAAATAAAATACCGTTATTTGGGATGGAATTGATCATCGGGGGGGGGGGGGGGGGGACTGTTCACTAAATCATATTTTTTGAAATTGAATATAGCGCCAGAACTATAGAATGCGATTTTACCGACCGATAATGGAAGAAATAAGATGACTGAAAATACCCTTTGCACATCAAGTTCAGCAGTTCCATATATTTAAAAGAAATATAGTGTATTAAAAGAAGTCGTATTTTTGGGTGAAAGTGAACTTTTAACACTTTATCTGATATGTCAAAATCTAAACAGTTTTTACATTTTAACAAAATGCGCATAATTGTTGATGCTTTGCAACCGTCACGTTATTGCGTGGGGTGAGACTAATCATATACATGGAGTGAGATTGTTCAATTATTGTACTGAAAGATTAATTGCGTACAGCCGTATACGATGCATCTGACCATGTTTTATACTCTTTAAAACTGTTAAAATTTATTGTAAGCATCAAACAAACTTTTTTTACAAAATGGTGGTCAAACAGTTTTTTCTCTTAATTAGGGCCGTGAAAAAAATGGCGGGTCCTGGGACCAAAACCGTATTTTTTAAAAAATTTCCTCCCCAAAAAACAGGCGATGAACAAAAAAAAGCCCTTAACTTTTTTTTCTGGCCTTCTACGGACAGCTACCGACTCCCTCCTTAAGCCCGGGTCGCAAGGCTGTAACTCCGGCTACACCACCCTCTTGTCGAGCCTACTCTTAATGAAAAAAGTACGTTTTCAGGGCTGCGAATTCGTGTGAACAATGTCACTGCATAACGAGTATAAGATTTCTCATGGCTTGTTTGCTTCCTGTAGACTATGTTTTGACATGTAAGGTTTATATGTCTATACATATAAACCTATTGTGCTCCGATTGTGTTTTATTTCTATAAAATTAAGACGAAAATATGTTTTTTTTTTATCAATTCCACCCCAAATGACGGTACTTTATACAAAGATGTAGGTATTCATAGGAGTCATTTGAGAAATTTTTCTAATAGATAAAAGAATATATCTACACGAAAGGATAACAACGGTAACAAAAGATGTGCAGATAGTTTTAAAAACTTATAGGTTCATAACTTCACGTACACAGGTAGTAGTCTCAATATGAGTTGCCTTAAAACCATCTTTTATGTGTGCACAATGTGTCCTATTTTTGTAGGTTTTCTTCGTAACCTCAAGAAATAAAAATTTTACTGATAGGTACGAAATAAAGTTTTCTATAAAATTTTAAATAAAAAAGGTAGTTTTGATAATTTCTTTATTTGCAGTAATAGATATAAAAAAAAAGCCGCGAGCAGCAGAGCCCCATCACGGAAGTCGAATTTTTCATTTCATCTTCGGTATCTTCAAGATATCTGAATATGATTGAAAGACTATAGGCGGATTGTCATTTTGGTGGTTTCAAAAACTGATGATATGTGTCCGGCTGATCAAGGGATTTGATAAGATTTGAATGTAATATTTTCATTTTTTCGAAAACTACGTAGTCACAAACATTTATGAACATATTAAAAATTCGCAAACGACTTCCGATCGACTAACTACGTACTGACAATGAGTACCCGGAAACGTATACATACATACCTCTAAAAAAATTTCTTCAGACTTTTAGTTTTTTTTTAACTATCATGACGCACCCGGAAATTAATTCTGAAAAAATTATATGTTGTAAGAAGCCGGCAAAAAAAATTTTTGGTAATTTCACCATAGCTGTAAGTTGATAAAAAGAATTATTCAAAAATTAAACAACTATTATTTCAGGGAGAGGAGGTTATACATTTTTTTTTTTTTTGAAGTTTATAATTTTTTCTGAAACATACTATGCAGGCAAAACTGCAGTCAAATCCGTCAAGCCATTCAAGATTTTTCGATTTTTAAAAGGCAACTTTTTCCTTCAAGGGGTAAGTTTTTAAGGGCTGAATCTCAGTAAATTTCATGTTGATAGCAGTTAGCAAGAAAAAAAAACACCACAATTCAAATTCAATAGAAATACAATTTGTACGAGGTAGTGATGAGCAAAATTAGTCTTGGTCTTGCATTTGTTTACAAGACCAAGACTTTGTATACCAAGAGCAAGACCAAGACTAAGTATGGCTGCAAGATCAAGACTAAGTATGGCTGCAAGACCAATACCAAGACTCAAGTGAGGAAGACCAAGACAAAAGCAATAAAAAAACAAGACTCTTGCTAAACTATTTAAATAGTTTGAAAGTATAATTAATACCGTAAAGAGAGAAAATTCTGGTTTTAGAAGAAAAAAATTCGGTAATAAAAAAATAAATGCCCGAAAGTGCAAAACTTTTTAGCAATACCAAGACCAAGACTGCATTTTGCAAGACCAAAACCAAGACTCAAACTGCTCTAGCAAGACCAAGACCAAGATTCTTAATGCAAGAACAAGACCAAGACCAAGACTGCCAAGTCTTGGTCTTGGTCTTGCATTTGCTCATCACTAGTACGAGGGCATTTCTACCCATGCTTATCCGCCAATAGTTTTTGTGTTTTATTTTAAAAAAAATATTAAAAAACGACCTTAAACAGTGAACTGAAAGGTCTTTTTGAAGATTTTTTCTTTCGAAAAATTCCAAATTCCTACTTTATAAATAAAAACGCCGTGAGCAGCGGGGCCCTATCACAGAAGTCGAATTTTTCGCTACATCAACGGTAATTTTAAGATATCTAAATGTGATTGAAAGGGTATAAGCGGATTGTCATATTGGTGGTTTCAAAACTGACGATAAGTGTTCGGCTGATCAGGGCTTTAAAAAAAGGGTTAAGTTTTTAAGGGCTGAATCATAGTAAATTTGAATTTTATGTCGATAGTAGTTAGCAGAAAAAAACCAACACAATTCGTGCAATGGCATTCCTACCCATGCTTATCTGCCAATAGCCTTTGAATTTTTTTTAAATATTAAAAAAGAACCTTAAGCAGCGAATTGGAAGGCCTTTTTGAAGATATTTTTCCAAAATTCAAATTTTATAAATATAAAGTGACTACACTTTACTAATATTTTTTTATTTACTTAATATTTATTACATTTGTTTAAGACTGAGTTCATTTTTTTATAATTTACTATGCCTACTTGTATTAATACGAAAATAAATCATTTTACAATGAAATGAAAGATATAAGACAGTTCGGCAATGTTCGACAGTTGTTAATTCGAAAATAATCGAATTTTATGGGAGGAGCTGCAGCTCAAATTTTTGCATACATACTATATGTTTCAAAACGTATATACTTACTTAGGTTTTTAAATGGTATTGGTTCAAAAAGGCACTAGCTGGATACTAACTCAATACATTTACGAAAACTAGAAGCAAGCAATATTTTTTACATTTTGGATGACGAATGGCGTCTTGTAAGTAGTCATAAAAAGTTCCAATTCTGACCATGTTATAAAACTTTATCCTGTTGCTAAAATACTAGGCTAAAACTATAACACCTGACTACCACTACCTTTATATTTTCCCATCATACTCGAAAAAAATTCAAAATACTGGACTGTCATCGGATTTACATAAGTGTGTTAAATTTCTAAGCTAAACTGATTGATGGAAAAT
Source organism: Brachynemurus nebulosus (assembly GCA_035578155.1). Classification (NCBI taxonomy): domain Eukaryota; kingdom Metazoa; phylum Arthropoda; class Insecta; order Neuroptera; family Myrmeleontidae; genus Brachynemurus; species Brachynemurus nebulosus. Next base: position 21,453,677 of record JAPWDM010000002.1, read on the forward strand.
TAGTGTAAAACCTACCATAAGATTTAATTGTCCGTGACACCGCATCGATGTAAAGTTAAATAAAATCTTTTAATAAAAAAAAATTGAATAATGCCGTTACACATAAGTGGAATGGCACCGAGGAAGAGCTCGGTCGTCCAGGTACCACGTACTTTCTCTACAAAATTACTGAAAATTATCCTACTATTTGTTACACAGATATTCGTATCTAGAACATTCGATTTATTCGTTACTAATACCACTGTTGTTTGAAAGTTCTCAGTTTGTTCAGTGTGAATTCCCATTGTACTTCTATCGTCTATTTGTTTTAAAAGTTTATTGCTGATGTATAAATTTTATTTATATTCACTGTAATTCTTACAAAGCTTTTCAATATAAATGCCTTGGAAAATTTACGTGCATATACACTGTAATATTGTATATAACACATATTATAGAGATACCAGTTCGTATCAAAAGCTATTGAAAAATTTTCATGTCGATGTTGAGTGTATAAGTAGGTATATTCCATTAAAGAATAATTTAAATTTATTGTCCAACTTTATTATTTAACCGCAATAAATTTTCTTCGTTTTCAAATAAGTATTTTGAAAAATCCAGACTTGCTGACGTCAAATGAATATTAATAACTAAAATGATGAAATATATCCGTTTGATTATTTTTGCTGTATGTGTTGAACAAAAGAAGATATTTGCATTTTATTCATCATTTCCGAACTAGCCAGCTGTTAATTATTTTAACCTTCTGTTGGCTAGTCTCTTTTTATTCTGGGAGATAAGACTTGTTTCGCCCTAATAGCGACTGTATAGTGTTGCCTTCTATTATGATCTTATAAAAAAGAAAAAACCGATTTTTTGTAATATTAAGTATAGAAAAATTAAGGGACGGTCATTATTTATTATACGAAGTTTAAAAAAGTAAATTTCTTGCGCATAACTTTTAAAATATATTTCTCAATAACTACTTAATATAGGAAAACAAGCAATCTGCTTCAATGTATCCAGTGTCGTATTGAGTGATTTCAGAAGCTGAACCAATAATCTGTTGATGAATTTACTTGAGCAACTACTGCCACAATTATTGAGCAGCTTATTATAAAACTGCTGTCAAGAGCTAATCAATTCTTTCATTTGAGAATCAACAATGAAAAATGCATATATTTTAAGTGTAATCTTTCAGTCTTTATTTATACCCTATTTTAAATAGGTACAATTGACCATGAGTCAAAGTTAAATTATTAAATAATTCTTATATTCAAAACAAATCAATCTTCTATTCTGTTCTAAAAAGAAACTGCAATTTTAAAATTTACGAAAGTGCAATAATGAAAGAGATAAAGCCAAGAAAACGGAAATTATTTGAATTGATTAGTGATGAAGTATGGTTAAATTTAAGTGAAATGGACCATATCTGACTTTCTAATGTCGACTTGTCTTTTATGTCAGTCAGGTAACTATAATATAAATTGTTAGAAATGTGTTTTAATGTACTTTTAGCGAATTTCCAGAATGGAATTCAGCTACTACAGCCACTATCATGACGCAACTTGAGCCCGGGACTATGGTAGAAATTTGTTTTGAGGTCCCTAGAAACAGAAAATAATATTCACTAAAATTTTATATATGTATATATATATATATATATATATATATATATATATATATATATATATATATATATATATATATATATATATTTTTATATATGTATATATATATATATATATATATATATATATATATATATATATATATATATATGTGTGTGTGTGTGTGTGTGTGTGTCCGCGCGATAACTCTCAACGAAGTACCCAAGTACGAAACTTGGTGAAAAAATTGGAAGTCCCAAACCCTTGGATGAGTTCGCAGCCAGACATGTCGGATGCCAGGAACATGGGTTCTGTTCTTGCAAAAAATTAGTCTTTGCCAAAATTTCCACTTATTCAAAAATTTTTGCGAAATTTTTTTACACCATTTAAAAGAGGAGAAAAAAATACATAAAAAAGGTCTTTAAACTATTTTTCTATGTCAACTAGTTTCCGAGAAAAACTAATTTTTATAAACGGAAATTCGCTAGGTTATGCAGAATGCTGCGACAGGGGTATTTTAAGATTTTAAAACAGTTAGATTTTGATATTTGCTGTCTAAATGCTGTAACAGATGGACTCCCTGTTGAATCAGCGGACATGATGAAATTATCATAGCGATTTATAATGAGGAATAAAATCAAATATGCTTAGATACTGATAATGAAATGGAAATATCAACAGAACACTAGAAGCAAACTAAAATCAAAATAGTTTAGCTCTACATGAGCAAACAAGCATTGTTAGGTCGTGGTGATATCATTGTTACCAGATATTTATAAGTACATATATATGTGCCTGCACCACATACATAACGACAATCAGACATACTAACATTCACTATACTACACATACAAATACAAACTTTAAATATGCATCTAACTATAGAACGTGGGGAATTCTGGCAACAGCCGTCATGCTTTAGCTATGACATAGCAGATTGGCTTCTATAATATTCTGTGGAAATACCGAAAAATAAACAAAAATTCATACCAAACCTAAAAAGTTGTTTTACAGCTTAATAACGGTTTTGCTTGCCAAAAATTCAATACCTGTACAGCACACAAAGAATATTTTAATTCTGTTCAGATCAAAATATATTTGTCATATGATCAATTCATCAACCAAATCCAATGTTTACTAAAATATTTAACAAAAAAAATGTGTTAAGTCAAAGGATTTAAAACCAATACAACATTTCATAAATGAAAATTGATAGTCCTAAAAACTGGATAATTTTTTGTACAAAGACCGAAATAATAATAATAATAATAATAATAATAAAACGGCTGCCAACGAATATGTAGAGAACAAACCAAATAAATGATAATCTTTGTAAAAGCGATGGAAATGACATGAAGTAATCTAACTTTTCTTATTTGTGCAAACGACAAACGTTTCATCTCTCATGACAAGTATTATTATTCATTTTTATGGTAATGAACTGACGACCAGCACCAAACGAACTCGCTTGCCGTACTCCATTTTGTAACCCAAATACGAAAAAATTCATTTACTACCAAAATAATCATCATATTTATTATTATTCTTCAATTTATTTATGTATATTAATTTTTTTTTAACATACAAAACTGATTTATTTCCTAAATTTATGTTTTTTTAATTTGCTGTGTAGTGTTTGCGCTCGTTTTTTTTGTTTGTTTTTTTTTTTTTGATTATACCATATTACTTATATGTGTGAACAAGAGCGACATGTTTAATTAAAATTAGTGTAACTACAAAAGCTTTCAGAAGATTCAGAGACCGACGATTGATGATAACAATATTCTACGTTAATAATAGTTGTGTAAGAACCACTGACACATTATCAGCTCACGTTATTGTTGCCATCACATGTAGTAATGTCAGTACATTGGAATTTTGCGTGAATCACAGCAAGTTTAATATCTTCATTATACATACTAAATACATACATATATCTTCTCACATGGACCGAAATCTTTACCCTACTCTCATTAAAACAGATTTATTTCCGTATGTTTTTATTTTTATTTACTATAAAAGCTCTTTTAACAAACCCACTTCAAAAAGTTAAAAATAATTAATAGTACGAATTTTGAAGTCAGGCGGGGCGTCGTATGAAAGATTGCGATTGGATGTAAGATCTACATTTTTTTTATACTACTTCCAGCCTGACTTTAAAATTCGTACTATTAATTATTTTTAACGTTTTGAAGTCGGCTTTTTAAAAGAGCTTTTATTTTATAACTTTTAGTGACAATGCTTATGAGTCCACCCTATTTTTAATTTGGTTTTTTAATTTTTTTTTTTATTCCAAATTTTATAGGTTTAGGTGAAATAATTTCTAAAATACCAGCGTCCAAAAATCATAATTTTGGGCGCTCATTGACCTTGCTTTAAAATTTGGAACATTAATATTAATAATGTTTAAAGTAAAAATTATTAGGAAAATAAAAAGTCAATGGAAATCCACCAATTTTTCAAATCATCAAAGAATGCTTTAAACTAGGTACTGACAGAAAATTATATTTAGGATAATTGGATCAACATAAATTAAAAAAAAATATGTTACTCTTATAGATATTAAAGTAAATAATTTTTCATATACAAATTTTAAATTTGCCATAATTATTAATATTGTTCATATTATTGAAGATGGTTTATAAAATTACTCAACCAATGTCAATAAAATTTTTATGGGACCACCTGGAGAACTTTATCTACTAACTAAAAAAAGAATGGCGAAAATTGGACCAAAAAGGTGGGAGAAATAGGTGTACATGAATAAAAAAAATACAAAAAAAAAACATACGGGTTGAATTGAGAACCTCCTTGTTTTTGAAGTCGGTTAATAAAATGAAATGAATAGTTAACAATTTTACATTGATTTTATCGACATACACAAAATTTTGTAAGTATTTATTATTATTTATTTAGCCTCTTTTAACATGAAGTCCAGTTCTATTTACTGGATTTTATTGAAGCTTTGTAAGTATAAGTAGAGTGGAACTACAGGAAGCGCAACAAAATGTTCCCTTCCCCTCGCGAGTTGGAGTTCTTGGAGTTTCTGTGACGATCTACAGAAAATATATTTTGACGTAACTTTTTATAAAAAAAAATAAATTCCAAGGTTAATTTTACTATGAATCTGAATATTTGAATGAAATCAATAATTATCACAGTCTACCATCAGGTGGGGCGAACCGAGACAGTAGGGGCGAATCTAGACAGAGCTGCCTCTCGATATTTCTTTGTCAGTGTTATGACCGTACAAGGTCATAGATCAATTTATGCTACTAAATTTTGTCAGTGATGAGTTAGTCATCAAAGAAAAGCGGTGAACGTGACATCTTTGTATTTTGTTATTTTACAGGCGCATTGTTTATAATTTTTAAAAGTAACGCGCGTTTTGAAATCTTGTAAAGAAACTGCTGTACAAAAAAAGCAGTTATATATATAAAATGTTTGGCGTTTTTTTGACAATATATGTACCAAAAATGAAAGCTGTATTGTGCTTAAATTTTTTTATAAATTGATTAACAAAAAATTGTCTATAGATGAGGCGAATTCATACACCATGTTGCGTCAGTATAAAAAGAAAGTGGGTATAAACTACATAAACTGTAGTCTAGATAACATAAAATGGGCTCCTTTCGACAGAGGCGCAATAATCGGGGAGGTCCAAGGGGTCTGGACCCCCTAAAGTTACCTGGAAATTTTCCTTCAATTTATTTTATTTATATTAAAAAGTAAAATTTTTAGTGGTTTACTAATATTTTTTATTTGAAAATCAAATTTTCGGAGACGACATTTTATTACAACATTTTCGGAGAACTGCGTTATCGGAGAACTGCGTTATCAAAAAATTTGATAATTTAAATTTTTGTTGGACCCCCTGTAGATATGTAGTTGTTGCGCCCCTTCTTTCCGATATTAAAAATAAAAGAAAATCGCTCAGACAAGCTGCTGAATATTTCCATGTTCCCAAATCGACCTTGCATGATAGACTCAAAGGCAAATCGAGATAAAATTCATTTAAATCCAAGATGTTTTATTTCACCCATCAAAAGTCATCCGCTGATGCAGTTATTTAGTTTAGCGAATTTTCAGATTGGAAATTCAGCTATTTTTATCTTTTTATGTCCGATTTTACCCATATGTATGACTGAATGTGATTTATATTGCAAATAAAGTACTGTCTCGATTCACCCCACACATAGGAGCGAATCTAGACACTATATAACCAAAAAAAAAAAAAAAAAATGTTGCAGTACCAACTTTGATATTTTTATTACTGCCCTATATACTCGTGATATTAAAGCATTTAAATTATTTTTTAGATTTTTTTTGATAAACTCTAAATAATTTATTGTCAAAAAACTGAAAAAATCGTCTACATTCGTCCCAACTGACGGTACTTACTAAATAAAATTACATCTAACTCAACAAAAATAATAAATTTCGTAAACTTTATGCAATAAAAAAAATAATAATAATAACAATAATACATCTTAAATGTTATACATATTGTTTTATTAAAAATGAATATTCACTTAACAAACTGTAATAATCTACTTAATAAATTTCTAGCACTGACTGACTGACAGACAACGCACAGCCTAAACCGTTGGGTTTAAAAGAATGAAATTTTGTATAGGAGTTCCCCATGTAACGTAGGTGAGCACTAAGAAAGGATTTTTGAAAATTCGTCCCCTAAATTGGTTTAATAAGGGATGAAAATTTGTATGTAAATTCGTTATTTTTGAAGTTAGTGGTATATGTATAAAAATATGTTACTATGGCTATCAAAATAAATAATATATTATTGAATAAATCTTGAACACTGACTGACAGACAACGCACAGCAGCACGGATTTAGGACGAAATTTAGCACAGGAGATATGAAAATTGGCGTTTAGGCTTCTATTTATAAATAAAAGTCAATTGTGTAAATGTTTCAGGAAATTTATTCCCAAAGGGGTTAAAACAGGAAATAAAAGTTCGTATGGGAAATTCGTCATTTTTGAAGTTAGAAACGTGGATATTGATTTAGGCTTTTGAAAAACATTAAAAGTGAGCAGAAAGTGAGTACCTAAAAAAGATGTTGTCGATGGGAAATCCTGTCGGGTATACGGTTAGTATAAAATACTTCAGCAATATAATTATAACAACGAAACAATTCGGCTAAAATCTGTTGTAATTATAACAACATGTAAGTAGATTACATGTACGTATAACTTACTTAAAAATATAGGGACCGTCTATGGTGAGCAAGTGATGTGAACACACACACATACACACTTAGAAAAGCAGCTTACGTGTGTACGCGATGTGAGGTGATACAAATTTAACAATTAATGATACTTTGTATCAGTACCTCACCTCTCTCACTTGGTGTTTTTGTTGCATTTCTTGAAGTGCGCAAAAAGTCCACCTTCATTCGTTAGAGGTATTGATATTCTACTGTACATTATTAAAACTGTACCGCACTATACACGGCGAAATTAAATTACTTTGATTTATTTTTTCAGTCACCATCTATGCTTTTTGAACAGTTTGGATATTAACGGATTTCTAGAGGGTAATTTGGCATTTTCTTGTTCGGAATTTTGAACTGCATACAACAAAATAAATTTTCCAATAGTTATTTAAACCAAATTCCCAAAGTGTGGTAATTTCCACACTTTATACATTTTATACATTTATACGTTTGAATTTATCCCAAAAAATTTTTTACAAAAATAAATTTTCACGAAAATCCGAGGTGCGTACCATAATTTATAGTTCTACACAATTACCTCATTCTCTTATACTTGTAAATTTGTAATCAGCAACACGCAATCTTTTTTTTTTTGACTTCCACAGCTCGCTTAACGATATTTCTTTTAAAATGGCCCACTATCCTAAAGAGATTGCCGACCCACGGACTTAATTCTAGATAACCGTACAACTGTTTGAACTGATTATAGATAATTTTGACAAAATTTGATTACCAATAATTCATATTCGGTTCTGTCATACACCTACTTTAAATCTGCACCAGGATTAACTAATTTTAAAAAAAGCAGACCGTAGTCAAAGCTTTATTTTATATGCGGGTATTATAATAATAAATTAAAATAAAGGGAAAGATGACGAAGAAATGAAATGGATGGAAAAATCAGGGCTAAAAATAGACATTTTACATTTACAGTTAGTAACAAACGCAAAATATAATACTATATATTTGCTTTCAACTTCAGCGATCTTTAATATGTGCAGGAAGAAAATAAATTTTTTATCTGAAATATTTTATCAATAATAAATATTTTCCTTAAAATTACTACCTTCCACAATAATATAATGTATATTTAAAGTAGATTTACATCAAAATATACGTAAAACCAAATGGGTGAAATACGAGGAACGTGTGCTGCAAGTAAGACTAATATATTTTTTATATAAAATAAAAATACGGTGAACTACAAAAAGATAGATATATTGGTACGTGTTTTTATATAAAATACAGGACTTAAAAAACCATTTCATACTGTTTGTAACCCTTATGTTAACCATTATTTTAACTAGAAGAATTTCTTCAGCTCTTCAGTTTACATATTTTAGGCACAAATAAAGGTTAAAAACATGAAGATGTTATAAACATAAGTGAATCAAACGCTATATAGGTACATATTCAACAAAGGTACTCTTAATAGAAACAATTTACACATGAATAGAATTGAATTTTAGGCTACATGAATCACTTCAATTGCGTACTGCTTATATGTATTTGATATGGTTATCTATTTAGTTAGGCAGATTAATGCAAAATATTGGCTAAATGTGGACACGCTGGAAAAAAGCACCAATTGTGGTTTACATATTAGTTAAGTTCTAATCTTCAAGTTTTGAGTAGGATCCACTCCATTTCATCACCTACAAGGTGGCCATCTTGAGTAATGTCCTCAAAGAACCTGTAATGTTATTGACAAATAAATATACTTGCTAAATGTGCCCGCGACGTCGTTCGCTTTCGCAAAAATTGCTGTTTTGGTACATTTATATAGGTCACTACCTACACCAGTGTTTCTCAACCGCAGGTCCGCGAAAGTATTTCGTCAGTCCTTAGAAAATTTTGTGAAATTATTCATTACAATTTTTATTTTAAATCAGCTTATCAAAAAACATATTTTATCTGCTACTTCAATACATGGGTAGTTCTTCAAACTATGGAATTTTGGACGGCCCAACGCATTTTGTATATTAATATTTTGAAAAATACATTTTTCAAAATGAAATAAATGTCATTATAATACTGTAATAAATGACTCCGTATATTTTTTAATAAAAAATAATTTCCCATTTTTTTTTTTTTGTATAATACCTATATAAGTACTATATAATTAATATAACTACTATAACTAAAATTTCGACTGAAAATATCGTGATCACAATAAGCGTATGTTACATATTGTACAAAAATGCGACGATCGTAAGATAATTAATTATTATTTGTGGGGAATAGCATATAATTTCTCATTTTAAACAAATTAAACAAACGTTAAATGTAGAATTGAAGATATTCAAGAAATAAATTAATTTTGAAATTATTATTATTGTCTTTTATTGATTTGTGTGATTTATGTTGGTTTATTTGAAGTAATTATGACATTCACTGTTTCCGGTTTGGAACTATTATTGACCGGGAATATTTTTGTAAGAGGCGTTATTGACTGGCGACTTTTTTGATCGGGGGTTTCTTTTTTGGGGATGATATTGCGGAGATTTTATTATCGGTATGTAATTGGCGGGATAAATAATGTCGGTCACCGTTATGGTAAACTTAGTAGCTAATTTAAAAATACAATTTTTTTCAAGGACGCGACGTTTAACATTTTTTTGTTGGCCACCGTGCCCTCCCGGGAAGAGTGTTCCCCAAATTTCAAACATGGCTGCCGCGGCTCTCCGGTATGGTAAAAATATTGAATAAGCATAGCATATTATAATACCCAATTGAGATTACAAAATTAACACAAAAATATGGAATGAACTCTTTTTGTATTTAATACCTATATATAAATTTTATGAAGTAGGTACTATAATAGATTTGCATTTTCCTCACTGATTTGCTAACTAGAACTTACAATTTCATTTAACTAGAACTTACAATTTCAATATTTTGTGTGCCGACAATTGGTTAAGAAAGCGACATGTGAGCACTAATGATTAGTACTAACCCCCTATAAGCAAAACGTTAAGGCGTTACATCACCTGAGAAGAAAAAAGACTTCTCCTTTCTTATTACTATTTATTTCTTATTATTATTATTTCTGAAACGACTCCGAGCGTTTGAAAACCGTTAAAAATATCGCCCTGCTGGGTGTAATATTTTGAAATCTCCCAGCTTAGTCAGTAACTTTTTTCCCTTACTTTATTCCATTATCTTATTTCGCTACTTTTGCTATACTTCCATAAATAAGTCAAAAATGATAGGCATAAATACAAAAAACGATAAACACGTTTTGAAACTTCACACGGATTTTTCTCTAAACTACGTTTTTCAAAATGGTGGGCAAGATAACTCCATCAATTTTCATCTGATTAATTTGAAATTTTACATTCAACTTCTTAGATAGATTACCTATCTAGGGCAGTACACAATATTTTTGAATTTAGCTAACAAATATTTATAAAAAAATTAAATTGATTTTTTCGTGAATTTTTAAAATTTTTTTTTTCAAACTGGTGCATTTAGCGATAAATCAGTATTTCGTAATATTGTTGTGTACCATTTTAATGAAACTATAAATGATGGAAAATTACTTTTTATTTTTTGACACTGTTTCAAAATTGTCATACTGTCCACCATGAATCTCTCCAAAAAAAAAAGTGTTTGTGTTTGACATGCGTCCGCGCCGCCATTCTCTTCTGTAGATTGAGGGAAAATTTTTTTGTATGCCCTAATTCATATATAATACACTCCAGAAAGTTTGCGCCAAAAAGTGTTAATTGGGTTATTCACTATGGAGAAACCCCCTTTTCTGGGATTTCAAAGTGATGTAATATGTACCTTAAAGGTAATATCATAGTTGTTTTGCTTTCTTTCGGCACATAATATTAAAAATATTTCTTAGCCCCACGCGCAAAAATCACCTAAAACAATGTATTTTCTTTACAAACACATTTCTTAAAAATTTGCAAACCATGCGTAAGATATTTCGGGAATGGTTAGGTGTTTATGTAAAATTAGTAACACAAATATATAATTAGTAAACTCTTTAGCTAAACGAGGCTCAACTCAACCTTTAATAGGTCCAGAGCCGGCCCTAGGAATATCATTCCAGAGCGGGAGGTGTGCTGTGGATGACTGGGCTAAAGGACAACACGCCTATCTCTGGTAAGTGTGTACAACGGCCAGACAGGCCCGAGAGCTTATATTACTGCCTAGTTTAAAACGGAGAAAAGAATTCCTATCTTTAAGCAGGGCACAGCTGAGTCGGTTAACAGGTATACTCACAGGGCCTAATGTCCTGAGGAAGCACCTGCATATCATGGGATTAGTGGAAAGTCCTCTCTGCCGAAGGTGCGGCCTAGAGGACGAATCTTCGTCCCATGTTTTATGCTCTTGTGAAGCATTGCCATCCTTCAGATGCAAGTATCTGAGATCCCCAATACTGAGTTCCGAAGACATCAGGATTGCAGGCTTTAGTGCAATCCTGAGTTTCCATGAGGGACTGGGTATTAGCTAATCCCTCTTGCATGCCGTGGAGTACAATGGGCCCCTATTTGGTGGCCTACGTGCAACAGGAGCTTTGAATCCCGACTCACTTACAGCATTCATTCATTCAAACTCTTTACTAGGGTTCTCATTTGCGGTAACTGTTATTTTGATGGTTTCAAAAATTGATGATAGATGTCCGGCTGATTGAGGAATTTGAAGATTTGAGTCGACTATTTTCTTTCTTTCGAAAACTAAGTAATCACAAACGTTTTTATGAACATATTCAAAATTTGCAAACGATTTCCGATCGATTGAGTACCCGGAAGCCTATACCTATCTCTAAAAAAATCTTTTCGAACATTTAAATTTTTCAACAATGATGCACCCAGAAAAGATTCTGGAAAGATTATATGTTCTATCAATCATAGTGAAAAGCCTGCAGAAATATTTTGCTGATTATATAACGAATATAACCTCGAAAAAAAATCCTTTCGGACATTTTATTTTTTTTTTTAACTATGACACACTCGGAAAAAAATTCTGAAAAAATTATGTTGTATCGGTCATAGTAAGAAGCCTGTAAAAAAATTGTGGTGATTGTACCATAGCTACAAGTTGATGAAAACAAATATTGAAAAATTAAACAATTTTTTTTTTAGGGGGGAGGGTTATAAGTTTTTTTTTGAAGCTGATAATTTTTTCTGAGATACACTATAGAGGTATCTAAAACCGTTCAAGGTATCCAAATCTGTCAAGTCGTTCAAAGGTTATAAATTTTTCGATTTTCAAAAAATAATTTTTTACCCTCGAAGGCTGAGTTTTTAAAAGTTGAAACTCAGTAAATTTTAATCTTATATCGAAAGCAGTTAGCAGGAAAAAAAACCAACAAAATTCGTGCGGGGGCATTTCTACCCATGCTTATCCGCCAATAGTCTTTTGGTTTGCCTCATTGGAGAAATCATGCAAAATCTAGTATCACCACTCTACGATAAAAACATTAATATGCTGTTGAATTTCCAGCATCTCACTTAGAAAAAAAAATGTGTTATGGATTACAGGAATATTAAGTACGTACGTAGCTGATGTGAAAACCAAATTCAAAAAACTATATATGAGAAGCGTTCAATACATTGCCTAGGTATGAACGTATAAATCAATTAATTAATAATACGTACATACTAAAATCTACTTAAGAAAATCCGTACTTGACTCAATCAATATATTATGTCGATATAAAACCCTACGATTAGTAATTTAATTTCCTTTCGTACATTTTTCTGCCACGGAAATACAAACATATAATGAGTTGACTAGACGTACAATAAACAAAAAAAAAAAAAAAAAAAAAAACATCCTTACATTTATTATAAAACATTAGGTACGTACATACATATCTAGACACACCACTGAAGGATACAGGTAAGTACTAGGTAGAAAGATATTGCTTAAATATAATTTAAACGAGTCAGTTATTGAAAAGACGCAACAACATGCTTGGATCATGTACAAATATCTACGTCGAGATTGACGAAGATTGAAAATAAAATTGAATTTGTGGTAAAATTTACTGCTCATAATATTGATTCAATGATTTCCCTTTTTGAAAAGGGGAAAAGCAATGTGTATGTATGGCGCTTATAAATTTACCCACACACATAACGGAGTTCTCTCTACATACAAAAATACATTATATAGACTTGTTTTTGTATGTATGTACACTACATACAATTTGATAATGATGAGTTACGAATGAAAAGAATTTTTCATTTTCCCTTTTAACAAATATGAAGTAGGACACGGTATAATTAATGAAACACAAAAAGGTAGCCTGTATCATCTCCATAACATCTGAAAGGGAAAGTTCATTTGAAAATTTTCAAAGATGATAAATCTTCAAGAGATAACTGAATAGTATAAATGATGGATTTTTTAATTAATTTTGTAAAAAATTTCAATCCTATTAATTACAATGCAGAAAAAATTTCGACTTCTTTAATTTTTTAATAGTAGGTAGTTAGTTTTAAACAAACTTTTTTAAATGTCTTTTTTTTAATAACAAGGCAGTAATATCAAAAAATTTTTATGTTATTTTATTGAGGGGTTCAAAATTGGCCAACGTAGGACCAACCAAAATTAGAACTACGTAGTTTAAGGGAACAGGGGGTAATTGGAGCCTAATAAGAATAAATAAATAAAATTAAAACACATAGCTTGTCTATTTGACCAACAAATAAGCTAAATTTTAGTCAGCTAAACAATATTTTTCTGGTCGGAAAACTTTTGTTCCTGAAGAGTACCGTCCGCTCCACTGCGCGACAGTCCGAGAAGGCGGAGCCTAAACTTTACTTTAAATTCGATAAAAATTGTAAAAACAAAATAAGTGTAAAAATACAGCAAATAAAACCTTCATAAAGCTAGCCGTCTCACCAAAAAAAAAATTTGCAAAATCCCCAAAAAGTAGTACATAGATAGAAAATAGATGAATGTATGGAGAACTAGGTGTAAATTAGGTGTTTTTCGACCATGCTGACAAAAATTTGAAAAAATGAAAATTTTAAGAAAACTCATATAAAATATTTTAAATCATTTCAATATTCATTTCTATTATCACAATTCTAATAATCATAATAAAAAATAGACAAGCTTAGCTTTATAATAAATTAGGGATAATAATTAATTAAAATAAAAAACTTAATTCTGTTGTTACTTTGACATCATTAAAATTATTTTGTTATAAGAACCGAGCACAAAAAACAATACCCCTCTTAACAACTGAATGTGTGCAACTACCGAAAAATGCACATGAGAGAAGCTTAACCGACAAGCGAGCTTTCCGATGCGAGGCTTTGCTATGCGATGCTAGGCTATGCTATTAACTTTTTCTATGTTTCAAGATGTGTTCACACTCCTTGCTCAATCTAGCATTGTATTTCATAGCGAGTGATCATAAGAATTAGGGATGGGCGATGTCGGTAAAAAAACATCGACATCGACCTATCGATTCTTTTAATTTTTCGCCATCGAACCATCGATGTTCTTATAAAAATATCGAAACATCGATTGTTGACATCGATATTGAAAACGAGCGCAAAAATTTGAAAAAGTTATAAAGTTATATTTAAAATAGATATACAATAACAATAATTCAAAATTTTCAATTTCGATTTTCAATTATCAATAATAAATTTAAATTAGTATCGAAATTTTTAATGTCGATTAAAAATATTACCGTACGCAAAAAATTACCAAGAGTTGCTAATACAAAAATTTAATTTACTTTGGGCTCGACGATGTCGATGGTTCAGTAAATCCCATCGACAATCGATGTTTCGACTTTAAAAAAAATTGACCAAAAACATGGACCAAAAAAACCTGAAAAACCTGGAAATGTCAGGAAATTCTAAACTTTCTGGAAAAGTCAGGGCAAAATCAAGGAATTTTACCATAAGACTGGAAAAAGTTTGAATTCTATAATTTTGTTTATTTAGGGATAAAACTTCAATCACTGAGCACTGAATGAAAAATATTAACATATGTTTCTTAGAGATACCACAGGCATTAAATTTTGAAGCACGACTCCATTTTAGTAAGCCCAATTTGTTTATAAATATTAGATAAACCGTTGACTTGACTTGTTTATAAATATTAGACTTGTTTATAAATATTAGATAAACCATTAAATTAATGGTATGACCGCCATTAAAGTAATCCCATCAGTCAATTTTTTTGCTCACGTCAGTCAATTTATTTGCTTCAATTTCCTAATGTATTTGTAATACACAGCATTTTCTCTCTAGTTGATTCTCTCCTCAATGACTTCAATCAATATTTTTCACTTGCTTTTTTAACAACTTGGTTAAATTTAAAAATTGGCGCGGATTTCATTTTGGTTTTTTTTGCTCATTTTTTTTTTTTTTTTTTTTTTGAGAAAAAGTTAAAAGGTTAATAAGAAATTTTTTTTAGCTTTTTGGGATAAAGTAGGGTTGATATTTTTCACAAAATAATCAAGGAATTTTTTAATAAAATTTTTGGAAAGCTGGAAAAGTCAGCGAATTTGATCTTTAAAAATCTATGGCACCATGATTGTGCCATAGATTTTTGGAATTTTTATGGAAAACCCTGCGTTAAATTATGTTTTTAAAAAACAAGATTAAGGCAAGACTTATCCTAGAGTGCAGGAAACTCCTACAAGCACTGAGCAGTGACAACAGAGTCTTTCTGATGAGTATCAAACCACGTGGGAATTGAAGGCAATAAGAAAACTGATAAACTTGCAAACCACTTTAAAGATGCTTTAAAGGATGACTACAGTCCACAACTCTATTGCGGGATAACGATGAGAACTACGAAAGAGACAATTAATAAAGTCATGCTAAAAGAAACAACTGCAGTACGGATGACTATTCAAAACAAAAAGATGCGAGGCTCACGATTAAAGGACCTTCCATGAAATAATCTGAAACCCCACAACTGTATAGAACGAAGACGAAAGATATAGTGAGTTTTCTTACAGGACACTATCACTTAACGAAGCATTTTCGTCGAACAGGACCCTAAAAGGAAGAACCAATATGCAAAATATGTGGAATGGAGGATGAAACGGCCCATCATATCCTATTTGAATGCGAGTCATTGACTCACACTGGACACTCAACACTAGAATTGAGTACACAGCTTGAATCAATTTATTGAGAACCTGCGAAAAGCCTAACTGACTTCGTCAAAGAAGCAAGTTTTCTATAACTGGTAAATAAACGGGGTCATTGCACAATGTTCCACTGGGAATCAGTCCATTAGCTAACTAGACCCCTTCCCCATGCTAAGAAGAAGATCAATTCTTTATTTCCATCAGAAATAAAGAATTTTTGATGGAATTGGAAGCGGATGGAAGTGACACCGAAGACAACTTAACTCTATTTCGGGACTCGAAGTAAAAACCGGGAAACAGATTAAAATTGATAAATCAGATGGGAGTGGAACTGACTGGAATTTGACAATTCTCCTAGGGATTGGAAGCGTATTTTAATGGAAAATTAATTTTTGGAGTGAGTGAAAATAGAACAAATAATTACTCCTTACAACATTTCTAATTAAGTCGTTTGACAAGCGCAGCCAATCACTATAAATAATTTAATTTGTACAAAAAGTCCCTTTCATTTCTCCCCACTATGTTGTGTAGGTACACACTGTTTGTAGTTGTGTGGGTTTGATGTATGCATGTGTGAATGGTCAACACGTACATGTGGACAGAGATCCATGCAGTGTAACTAACAATTATTTTAACAATACATAACAATAAATTGTCGTGCATTCGGTGATCGCCACCGAACGACTAAATGCCTTAAGCTATGACAGACCAACAAATGACTCTGAGCGATCCACACTTCTTTGATTTTAGTTTACTTCTAGTGTCATAACCGTCAACGTATTAAAAAACTAGGTTTACGGATGACCCATTTTTTATTATACTTACATATAGATAACAACTAAACAATTTAAAATTCAAAACAAAGAAAGCTAAGGGTAAATATTAAATTATCAATGTAATGTTTTCATAACCACTACTATCTTTAGAAACACGTGGGTATTTTAAACCGGAACATGACAAAACAAAACAAGAATATTAAAATAAGAAAGTTCATCATCTTCATGACGAGCAGGCGTCAGAATTTTAATTTTAATAAAAGCACCTTTTAAATATATCTAAAGTATGTTAGATACATACATAGATGTATATAAATAAGAATAATATTTATATTTTTCAGATGAAAATGTAAAACAATTTTATTACAACGTACGTGTTACGTAACATAATATTTTGCACGTTTCGTAATTTAAATGAAATATACATGAATGAAGAAGGGATGGATGCTCATTTTGATAAATATATGTATGTATTTTTGACAACGAACCAGATACGCGTCGTAGAAGTTACAAATTATTTCAAGTGTTAACAACAAGAACTCTATATGCATCATAGGTAAGGTGTACGTATTTTACGAAGCGCTATAATATGTAAATACATGAATCAGTAATATTATAGTAAGTTTATAGCACGCTTCATAAGATATGATGCCTTTTGTGTGATTTCTATTTTATTTAATAAAATGTTCAAAATGGTAAAAGTAATTTAATTTATATTGTATGCTGATAAGAAAGGATCAAATATATATGAAACTTAAAACACATTATAAATAAATATTACATATTTTTTAAATAAAAGATACATAAACTGTGGTACTACAGATAACAGTGAAAGGATTCTGTTATGCCAAAACGAAATAACTGCTAAAAAAAAATAATGAACAATACCTACCTAAATGAACAAGTTAAAAATTTAAAACGCTTCGATAAAGAGTATAACCGGATAAGTAAAGGCAATTCGGCCCCCGACGCGGGTTGATTTTATAACTATATATTATCGGTATGACGAGGCTCTAAGTAACTGACATCTACAATCTTGATGACCAAAACTGAGTAGTTATGAAGATAACAAAAAAAAAAAAAATATATATATATATATATATATATATATATATATATATATATATATATATATATGTATATATATATATATAAATATATATATATATATATATATATATATATATATATATATATATATATATATATATATATATATATATATATAAATTAAAAAATGTTTTTTCTTGGTAATTACTTGATGTATAAAAAAATAATTCAAAATCCACATGGAGGCAAACACTCTTAAGAATATTAATTAAACATATTTATTATCGTCCCCGTCCTCGTTATTAAGAATGATAACAAGGATTATATCAGACGCAATGTTATTTTTATAGGGTTCCAATTGAGTGACCACTTTAAAAAAAAATACAGTAACTGTGTTCTAATGCTTTTTATTACCACACAAAGTTTCATCAAAATCCAAGGAGTACAACGTGATAAAAAAATATTTTTCATCTCCAATCTGCTGAACAGCTCCTCCAGTGGGCCCGACCTTGAAATTATACACATCAATCGAAAGTATTTTAAAAATAAAATGTTGTGTCTAATAAAGTAAATTTTTTTCTATCTCCTATAGTTTTCGAGATAATCAAGAAAAACTGAAAGACGTTATATGTAGATATAGACCATCTGACCGCGATACAATATCCTAATATGTAGTAAGTGTTGTCGTTTATGTAACACCGTGGGTAATTCATATGTATAACTTCCTTAGAGCAAAATAAAACTGTTATGGAAATATAATAGAAAATTTAAAAAAAAAATGTTGTGGGATTTTTAGTAATTTAGCAAAAAAAAATGTGACACTCACAGAAAGGCGCAAGAGAGGCCGACCTCGAAAAAGTTGGAGTGAAGGGGTCGAAGACGTAATGAGGTGTCGGAGACTGGTCGCGGATCAGTGACAACATCGAGAAGTCTGAGTAGTAGAAATATAAGAGGACGGGATCCTCCTCCCCTCCTCACAATTTTTTGAGCGACCTCGGGAGGAGGCAAAACTACCGAGGCGGTTCTAGAAGCCTCCGGCGGTGGGTGGAGTAATGTGAACGAAAATTTTGTCCAACCTAAGTGAACCCAACAGAACATGATCTCACCTAACAGAACCCAACAAATTTTTTTTAACCTAACCTAACCTAACAAAATTTTTTCTAACCTAAAAATTCAAAAATTCCGTAACAGATGGCGCAGCCACCTTCCTGTAAATTCAGTACAAGATGTCGCTGTTAGTATGGATAATAGAGATCCCTGTGCGTAAGTTAGCATAGTCCCAATATTTTTAGGAAATTTTTTCTTTTAATATTTTATATTTACATAAACAATGTATCTGTTTTTGCTAAATTTAATACTTGTTAGTTTAATTATTCACAATTAGTTAAATATACCTATAGGTATTAAATGACCTCTAGTTTTTGTAAACAGCTGTAATAAGATTAACAATTTTTTTATACTTATCTAAAATATCTTAAAACAAGAATCAACATTTTTCACATTCTTCAATATGTAGGTACCTACTCTATACTATTATGAATTTTATTATTATTAAATATTTAGCAAAATTTTAAATAATATCGCGTCAAAATAATATTCAGAAGTCATTAAAAGACAATAGCAGTTACAAGACGTAAATAATAAAAAATTATATATAAAATATTTCTTACACCAAAAAGACAGCAAAGAGTCACTCCCAAAAGAGTCACTTCCAAAGAGTCACACCGAAAAGAGTCACTCCCAAAAGAGTCACTCCCAAAGAGTCACTCCCAAGGAGTCACTCCCAAAAGAGTCACTCCCAATGAGTCACTCCGAAAAGAGTCACTCCCAAAAGAGTCACTCCCAAAGAGTCACTCCGAAAGTCACTCCCAAAGAGTCACTCCCAAAAGAGTCACTCCCAAATGAGTCACTCCCAAAGAGTCACTCCCAAAAGAGACACTTCGAAAAGAGTCACTCCCAGAGAGTCACTCCTAAATAGTCACTCCCAAAAGAGTCACTCCGAAAAGAGTCACTCCCAAAGAGTCACTCCCAAAGAATTACTCCCAAAGAGTCACTCTCAAAAGAGTCACTCCCAACGAGTCACTCCCAGAGAGACACTCCCAAAAGAGTCACTCCATAAGTATATAAGGCTCAACCCGCGGAATCATTAGTCAGTCGAGTTCAGTTCAGCTATTCGTAAACACGTTGCAATCGTAACACTGTTAAGCTATGCATAGTTGTGAATTTTGTGGTTTGAAATTTTCGAGGAAGTTTAATCTCTCGCGTCATTTAAGAACTAAACGTAATTCGTCTGAGAATGATAAAAATGATGAAAATGGAATAAGTCAATTTGAAGATTCCACGAATCAGCCAGTAAATAATGGGACACACGTGAACAGCGCGGAGAAGCGGAGACTTTCAATACAAAGTGAATCGTCGAAATCGAATGATGAAGATAATGATGGTGAAACCGACTATAGCTTTGAAGCAAGAAATGACATTGAAGAAAAGGAAGATAAAGCACCAGTATTTCAAAATCAACACGAATATGACACAGATCTATGTAAAAGAAACTTGAATACTTTTAATGAAAGTATGGTGGCTGCAGCAAAAGCATTCAAAAGGAAATTCGATTCTTTAAAAAACTCACATAATATTCTACAATCTGTGAATGACGAAAATAATCGGTCTAACGAAGAAAAGCATTTACCATCGCCTGATAACTACAAAGAAACAAGTTTTACTCCAAAAAATGGCTGGTCTTTTGCAAACTGCTCTAGACATATTAATGATCAAAGAGCTTCAGAACGCATGCGCAAAGGACGAAGCACAAGAAGATAAAAATTCAGAAGAAAAGGAAAAACCTTCAACATCAAATTCAATAAATGGAGAAGCTAAACGTCTGAAGTATGATGAAAACGCTAACCTTCATAATGGTCATTCGAAATCTGCTGTAGTAGAAGAATATTTTGATGATCCGAACCATTTAGTCGATGACCTAAGAAGTTTAGCGACTCAGACGCAAATTGGAGAAGAAATGGTTAATACTATGTGCAATTTAAAGGAAAGGCATCATATTGTTAATCCCAGCTTTGCGGATTATATCGAAAATGAGAAAAAAAGAAGCCAATTTAATAATTTAAAGAAAAGTGACATTGGGAGGCAAATTATCTCGATAACTCGGAAATTGGAAAAGCATGATATTATTGAGCCAGTGTTAAAGTATGTATCAAATGATGACGGAGACAGCGATGAAAAAACATCTGCTAGCGACAACGAAGATACTGCGAGCGAAGGAGAATCTGATGATGACGAGAATACAGTCGCCGACGATGGTGATGAAAAAATTGCGGGTAAAGGGTTATATTTACGACCCTATAGGAGGCTTTAAAATATCTTAACATTTTATGAGTTGTAAACTAAACCAATAGTGTAACTTTTCCAATAGCTGTTTACCAAAGTTAATTATTTAATAAAATATTTTAAAATTATGTGAGTGTTATTATTTCTTACATACCACAGTTCTTAAACAATTTTAGTAATTCGTTAAAAAAAGATCACCGAAATGATTGTTCTTACAATGAACTATCCAATGTGTATTTTCAGAGCTATTAAAATAGGTAATGTTTTTACTTGCTCCTGAATATAGGCAATTAAATTGCATTGTCCTATTAACATTCTGGTGCGATAGAACATATGTGTAAACTATGTAATTCTTACAAATAAGTATTTACCCATATTATTAATGATTTGTTAATTTGAAGTATCGTTTGAACAGTAATGATGTAAAACTGTCAAACAGGAAAGGGTTAATTAATTGAATTCAGCTTAATCCTGAAAAAATATTCCTATGGTTTTGGTGTCTACAGGAGGCTTTGAGTCGTTTTTAAAAACGATGAGAGTTATTTACTTTCCACCCTGTATACATATTTATTCTTAAAGTATTAGTTTACATTTTCAATTCGTTACTAACACGGAATTTTGAATCATGGTACAGAATTCGCGGTGGTTCAGACTAGCAGCGCCATCTTTTAACTATCAAAAAGGATTTTCAGCACCATCTATTGACAATTTTTCAAACTTACGTACAGGGATCACTATTATCCAGACTAGCAGCAACATCTTGTACTGAATGTACAGGAAGGTGGCTACGCCATCTGTTACGGAATTTTTGAATTTTTAGGTTAGAAAAAATTTTGTTAGGTTAGGTTAGGTTAAAAAAAATTTGTTGGGTTCTGTTAGGTGAGATCATGTTCCGTTGGGTTCACTTAGGTTTGACAAAATTTTCGTTCACATTAGTCCACCCACCGCCGGAGGCTTCTAGAACCGCCTCGGTAGTTTTGCCTCCTCCCGAGGTCGCTCAAAAAATCGTGAGGGGGATCCCGTTCTCTTATATTTCTACTACTAGTCTGGAAAATGGGAGCCGAAAGACGACGACAGTCGTTATGAAGCGGCATATATATATATATATATATATATATATATATATATATATATATATATATATATATATATATATATATATATATATATATATATATATGGTTCATTTCAGTTAAATTTAGCCATGCTTCGTCACTTTGAATTTAAATAATCTCCGTTTTCTTGGTTTTATCTCTTTTATTATTGCAGTTATGTAAATTTTAAATTTGCAGTTTATTTTTAGAAAAGAATAGAAAGATTGATTTGTTTCGAATATAAGAATTATTTAATTTTTTAACGAAAACTCATGATCAATTGTATCTGAAATGCATGCAGAATACATTAATACTCGTTGGATTTTGGCCGCTAAGATTGTGGATATCAATTACTTACAGCCTCACCATACCGATAATATAGTTATTAAATCAATCCACGTCGTTGGTCGAATTGCCCATACTTATCCGGCTATACCCTTTGCTATAGTGTATTTCATCCAAATACAGCTTACCTTTTAATATATTATAGTTAAGTTTATTAACATAAAATATGGGAATTTGATATTTGCATATTTATTTAGGAATCATTCAAATACGTTAGACTACCAAACCTTAAAAAAATAAGATTGATACTCACCGAAAATGCTTTGAGAAATACGAGACACTGTATTATGCCCTCCATAGTGTCACCAGTAAGGCAAAATGTACCAGTCAGATGACGTCCCTTTCGACCAACAGCAGCCGTGGCAAGACTCGCATGTACCAGTGCACCACTACCTGGCGACGGTGTCGAGCGACGCCCGCCATTCGACGGCAAAGGACGAGCTGCGCTCATCAAACGCTCCAATGAGTCCATAACTTATATGGACGAGAGTTACAACCGTTTTTCAAAATTATACATCTTCACAATTTGTTCCGTTTAAATTTTAAATTGTTCATAAAATGTCACAAAATTCCATTTGCATCAATGACGTAACAATTTTCACCTTCACACAAAGTTTTTTCTTTTTTTTTTTAGATATTTTATTTTATTGTATTGATTAATTAATAAAAGCAATTTATTATATTTAGCAATTTTTGAGACGATATTTTTTAAGTCTATTTTTTTTAAATTTTTTTTTAAATTATGTCTAGTAAAAATAAATGACCATAATTTAATTTCGTAAATGAGTCGATTTCATTACACCCTGTAGCTGGGGAATATATGATAAATAACTGTCATATAATGACAAAAATTTTGTGGAAAAAAAACACCTACTAAATACGCTATTTAACCCTTAATTAACATCAACATTTTTCGTAACGTAACTGACATTATACGTCTAACAAATGTTTTGTCTGTAATGAAATTTGCAACAGTTGTAAGGTAAAACAAACACTAGTGGTCGGTTAATCATAGCCAACCGACGATTAATATTTTATATTGTTCAAATTATTTAATTTATCCACAATATTCTTGATGTCATATTTGTTATTCTTTAGACTTGAGATTCAACTATATACAGTAAGGTACACGGTATATATAGTAAGGCTGCTGCAGCATCTTTCTTTAATAATAATAAAAATAAATCTACATCTTATACGCTAAGAGACTGTAATTCTACAGAATTAAATGATTAAATTATTTTCTACAAAATAAAAATTAAACTACAAAAATATACCTACATACGTTTCACAAAAGTGATGTCAGTTAAGGGCTAAAAAGTTTGTATCAGTAGCAAAATTATATTATTTTTGCTATAAACACTGCAAATAAAAATGTTAAATGTTAACAATTTTAATAAGTACGTTATTTCTATACATGTAAGTGTAAAAATTTTAAAATTATGTAAAAGTGTTGTAACATGTATTCAATCTATCATACGAAATATCAGAAATTATTTGAATTAAAAATGTGACATTTCTCCAAAAAATTTATTCTAGCGGTGTGCATGTTCCATTTTTCATGAAAGAAAAGATGAAATAAATCAATACTGAATTCTATGCCGTGACTAAAACGTCCATCAACGGAATCTCATTATAAAAAAATCATATTTCTGCCGTCCAAGCCCGACGAGAGCGTGGAATAGCTGAGGTTCGAGTTTCGGCGCCCGGGCTGGAAAAGGGAGCCCATAGTTATCGAAAAGCAGCCCGAGAAAAATTTTAAAGAGTTTCTTTTTTTGTTAATTTCTTTTTTGGCGGGAAAAAGTTTTTAAAAAATGATTTACTCCCAGGCGCTGTCATTTATCTCCATGGCCATGCTGCCATGAAGTCCAGCGGATATTCTGGACTGCTCATAATTCTCAGGATATAAAGGAATGGATATTTAGGCAGAAATTATTATTTTTCCGCAACGCTGACTAATCCCTTAAGGTAATATGATGTCCGATGTTTGTAGATAAATACAC
The DNA here is from genome assembly GCA_035578155.1 of Brachynemurus nebulosus. Lineage (NCBI taxonomy): Eukaryota > Metazoa > Arthropoda > Insecta > Neuroptera > Myrmeleontidae > Brachynemurus > Brachynemurus nebulosus. Next base: position 21,478,203 of record JAPWDM010000002.1, read on the forward strand.
ACCTTTATAGTTAGCAAAATAAAATATTTACCTATGTACGAATATGTTGTTTTTTAGGGAAATTTAAACACGGTTTAAGACAGACATATTGATTATAAAATACAAACAATTCACATGAAAAACGTCAAAACAATTTATTTCAAATACCCTTATTTGTACCTACAATATATTATGCATTAACAATATGTAAATATAATTTTCAGTTTAAGTTATTTAAATTATCTTCACAACCAGACGTATACAAGTATAACATTTACCTCTATAACCCTTCCTATAGATGAAGTCCATACGAAATAAGGAAAATGAAAATTTAATTTTCGACAAATATCTTTTGATCTTTTATTTAACATTGTATTTTACATACGAAAATATAATTACACCTGGTTAAAATAATATATGAAACAACGAAATAGACTCGTGTATTTGTAACCTGCACTCTTTTTCCAGAATTTGAAAATAAACTGCTAAAAATATCGGCTCTGATGGGCCATAAAAATATTACAATATTGGAATTCTGTTGCCGCAAAAAGGAGAATACAGAAAATATTAAATGATAAATACAAGCTCAATTAATCCTTCATATATCTTAAATTAAAAAAATTTCCAACAGTGAATCTGGGTCGCACCATTAGAGTTTCACATAGTGAGCTGTTAACGGAACAAATTTAACTTTTTAGTCGAAATTTTCAACTGGAAAAATTATTCAGCCTATCCTATCCAGCCTTATACAGCCTATAAGATAAGAACGGGAAGAGACAAGAGTAGGGGCGCTAGCCGTTTTCAGACCCGTAGAACACGATTCTGAAAAAAAGGTCTGATATATATATATATATATATATATATATATATATATATATATATATATATATATATATATATATATATATATATATATATATATATATATACTAGAGCCTCATTTTTAAGCTACAATTTCTTGCTTTTTCGAAGTTTGTACCACTCGTACAGGTCACCCAAATAAACATAGAGGGCTGAAATTTAGTTTTCGGATTGAGTTAGTATCAAGGGGGTGCCTTTTGGAGGTCTCAACTATCAACTCCTACCCTCACCATTTTTATACCAAAAAGAACATGATTTTTCTTGTTTTTTAACAGTTTCGTTCGGGTCAAAATCTCCCAAAATAAACCTAAATGGCTGAAATTTTATGTACAGGTTAAGCTAATAGCGAGTCACTGTTTTTTGGAGGTTTCCGTACCCCCACGATTTTTACGCCAATATTTCTAAATTTTTTGCTTTTGTCTAACACGTCGAGAGACTCTCTAAGGAAACCTAGAGGGCTGAAATATTCTACGTGTATTGAGTCAGTATCCAGCTGGTGCCTTTTAGGGATTCCGCACTATTTTTTCCCCACTTCCCCCATTCTTACATCGGAATTCAATGGTATTGCTAAATCTTTCGTTCTTGAGTTATCGCGCGAGTTATATATATATATATATATATATATATATATATATATATATATATATATATATATATATATATATACAGTGTGTTCGTAATATTTTCAAAGTGTCAATGACCTGAAAATTATCATATCTAGTGTATTTCATTTTTTGAAGTGGTACCTCCTCCTTGAGGTCGCTCAAAAAAATCGGATGGTGGGTCCAGAACTGTCCAATCCTTGCTACTGACTTTCTTTTCTTATTTTCTAAAACTAGCTAACCTAGAATAATAGTTCAAAAACCTTTTTTATGTGATTTTTTTCCGTCTTTGCAATGGTGTAAAAAAATGTGGCAAAAACTTTTAAATTATAGCAAATTTTGGCAAAAAACAAATTTTTTGCAAGAACAAAAACCATGTTCCTGGCATCCGACATGTCTGACTGAAAAACTCATCCAAGATTTTTGGACTTCCAACGTTCTCACCAAATTTCGTAAACCTAAAATTTTGTTAGAGAGTTGTTGTGCTGATCAAAACAAATTTCTGCAATAGTCCCGGGCTCAAGTCGCGTCATGAGACCTACTGTAATAGCTGAATTTCCATTCTGGAGATTCGCTAAAAAGAAAAAACAAGCGTGTCCGTTACCTTTGGATACGTATAAGAAGCATATGTGTATTATGAACGTTAGATGGTAACTATTTATCAAGATAAAACACTCACTTCATTTTCCTTATATGTATTTATTTTAACTAAAGATCTATACACATTTTGTTTGCAATGTTCTCCCAACAAAAAAATACTACACTGTTGAGAGTCTTACTTTGTGAAATTTCATTTTAAATATTGAAAAATATTTAAAGTTTAAATTACTTTGTCAATTTCACGAAATTAAAATTATATTTATACTTAACGCGTTTTCAGCCCTTTCGGCCTTCCTCACAGTAGATTGACGAAGATAAATGATAAGAATTTATAGGTTATAATTCTGATCATGGCATTCTCTCAATTCTCAGGCGCGATGATATACACGGCAGTTACCTTTCCAATATTCAATCAATAGTTTATTAAATTGCAAAATATAAACTTTGAGACTTCGGCATTTCTTTATATTCCTACAAAACTTTGATTCTCACACCTAATTATCATGCTTTCATAAATTGAAAATTTCGAATCAACATTCAGATTTCAATATAAGGTCGACAACACGATTATTCCCCGTAATACCCGTTTTATAAAATAATATATACCCGTTATTAATTATATAATAATAAATACCCGTTTTATAAAAATAATTACATATCAACGATAACTTTCTTAAATGAGGCGGTTTCCCGCTTAAATGTAGGAATATTGAAAATTTGATATATACAAAATGAAGCTCAAAGATCGAAACTGAATTTAAAACTTTTTTTTTCATACGTCAACAATTTGATTATTTGTTAGAAAATTCTCTATTAAATTGAATAATATTTGCCTTAATATTATAAAAAAGTTTTTTAATGTCAAAAAGTTCAACTTTTGTGAACCACTTTTAAGTTAATTTTAGTAACAAATTTAATAAATATTATTATGCCATGTTTTAAGTTCAAAAACTTTTCCACCCAAAAAGAAAAAAAATGATTTATTTTTCATATTCTTTTCATTTTGTGCTTTCATTCTATTCACTATATAATTGTGAATTGTTGTAGTATTACTCATACACAAAGAGTAACTTTACAGAGAGTCGATTTAACATATTGCCTATTTGGGTAGATTTGATGGAGTCTGAGTCAGTTATTCGAAAAGAAAACCTTCAATTGACATATGATCAGGCTCGTCAAGAAAAATGGAGGGTTCTGAGTACGCACAAAAAATTTTTCAAACTTTACCTTAAAAATGCAGTAGATGAACAAAAAAAAAAAAACACACACACCTTTTAAAACTTTGGACCGGGTCCTTTACCACCGACTTCGTAGCTCGTTCTCGTAACAGGATAACTCCGACTCCCCTCTCCCCTGACGGGCTTAAAAGCATGAAATAGCAAAAGTGGGAAGCATACCTTGGAAACGATTAAACCGATCATCTTTAGAATTTGTAGGGTTGACCGGGGTAATTGTGAATTGGGGCAATTGTGAACTGCGCCTATAATTTCTAAAATAACATTAATATTGTTAAAAATCAACTCTTAATATGTTTTTCTGTCCTTTTTTAATATGCTATAAAAATTTCATAACAATTCTCCAAGAATAAGTATCTTTTTTTTATTTTGAAAAAAACCCTTGCAAAATTTTATGTATCTTACTTCGACCAATCCTCAAAAAAAATTTTTTTTAAATACATTTTCATTTTTTAAAAGGTAAAAAATGGTTACAAGTACTTTTAAAGGAGTAGTCTAAGCCCTGAGAGGGTTACTTATTAACTGCTAAAGAAACTGGACAATTTATCACCAATTCAAAATTACCCCATGATTTTAAAATTGGGGGGTAATTGTGAACGTCATTCACAGATGCCCCCAATCGGTCAAAAATTTCAGTAGTGTCCTTTTCAGAGTTGAAAATGTTAATGAAGGTGTTGGTGACCTTATTGTACAAGTTTCCGTTGTACAAACAGTACAAAAAAAAATTGTTGTTTATTCATGTAAACTAAATATATTTCCTTGAAAAAGTCTTATTTTCCTTGTTTTGGTGTGAATACATGGAATTTTTTGATTTTTTATATGATAAAATGACAAAATATCATCAAAATATCATTTTTAGGTTGTAATAAATTTGTTCCTACAATTTTTGTTATTTTTCTTTAACCTTGATTTTTTGTAGAAATTTGAGGTATGCGTAACTTGCATTAAACAAAGAGAAATTGTGACCGCTAAAGTATGTTGAAAAATTTGAAAGTGGAGTAAATGTGAAGAATTTGAGCTGGGCTTTACTCTGACGTACCACACTTCTCGTGTAATCCATTCTAAATAATTTTTCTGATGGCATCACTTTTACCCCGAAATTCATAAGATTTGCAAAATCGCACCGGGGAAATGTGAATGTCTTATAAAATTTTTGTTTTTTCATACGAATTTGCTCAAAATTTGTATGGTGCATCCTGAATAATGTAGAATTAAAAATAAATCAACCATAATGTGATATATAAAATAAAAAATACTTAAAAAAACGCTTTTATCCCAACTCATGAAAATCCATTCACAATTACCCTGGTCAACCCTATATTTATTCTCTATACTAACGTGCTGTTCCTACTGTTCCTACATGAAGGACTTTTTCCTGAGAAAAATATTTAATAAAAGCCACTGACATTTTCCTTATATTAATTATTTTTTTACAAAAATCGTTTGTTCAGGAAATCATTCCCAGAAGCCTACAATGATACTAGCCGGCTGAATTTTGTTCGATATGCAAGTGTTAATGGGAAACTAGTGATGAGCAAAAGTAAGACCTAAACTACTTTGTCTTGGTCTAGGTCTTGCCCTTGCATTAAGAGTTTTTGTTTTGGTCTTGTTAGTATGGTTTGAATTTTGCACAGCGAAGTCCTGGTCTTGCTATAAAAAGTCTTGCGCTTTTTTGTATTTTTTATTTCTAATTATACATATATAGTACTTAATCATGTTGGACAGACCAAGATCGTTTGTCTTACGGTCTGAGGGGATATTATAAGATTTTATTGAACTATTTGACTCAGGCGCATACACTCAAGTAGATATTGTTTTTAGACAAAGAAAGTTTAATAAATGTTTTGATCAATTTGGAACGTTCTCTTCTTATATCAAGTATACCATATATATAATTACTTTATGGCTTACTAGATTTTGCGTGCAATGATGCGGACGGTCGAACTGGTCTGATCGGTTCTTTATTGAGTTTTATTTAAATGGAAAGAAATCAGAATTTGTTAAACATACTTGAAATTAACTAAAAGTGAGACTTTTTGATAATGTTGTCAAACAAATGCAACAAATGAAGTAAAATTTGTTTCTTGTTTCTTTTCCTTCTTGTCATTTTTATATTAAACTACCTATAGCAATTAACAAGTAACACTATCCAAGCGCCAAGCGCCAATCTCCTTGAAACTTTGCTGGTGTGTAGAAAAAATTAAAACATTAAGAGCTCCTCTTACTTTGTATAGTTCCTGTAGGCAAAATAGGAGGAATTGTGTAGTGGTAGTTCTAATTACAAGGGTCGTACTGAACTGGCTGATTAGGTTTTAACCGAAATTACTCTTACCGTTGCTTTGTAAAGCTTTCACGAAATTTGCTACAATCAATTAAATTCTTAGCAAAAAACGGTCTAAATTTTGTTAAAAACCTAAATTTTGTCAAGAACATATTGAAAATTTTTTAACCATAAGAAATTAAGTTCCTTTTAACTGGAACAATTACGACAATTTCCTAAAAACATGTCATTTCTCAAAACTGTTTCCTTGTAACCATTTTACCTACCTATAATGTGGTATACAAAAATTTTTCAGAAAATATTAATACTTTCAATGCTGCTACTAAAACTTATGATTGGATATAGTTACACAATATTTTTCAAATATAAAGAAATGTATAGAAATATCGGATTTATGTAGAAATTAATATGTTTATGTATAAATATACAAATAATATACATGTTTGTATATTTTTTCCTCTTTTTTTTTTTTAAATTAAAAAGTTTTCTATTCTATTTAATCAACAAACAAGTATAATATTTTGCTACTGAAATAAATAAATAAATTATTACATGAAAGTGTAGGTACTAGGGATGAGTGTGTAAGTGAGCAAGTCTGCGCGGATACTAGGTACATAATGGCTGGAGTTTGAGAAGGGAGCGAAACACGGGCAAAAGCTTTTTATTTCCCATGGTTATAAAATTACTTTTTGTTCATTATTATCATGTTTCACAACGTTGTAAAAGTTCAACCATATTTTGTGTTCGCTGTTATTTTATTATTAGTTTACGTACAATATTATCAAACATTACAAGAATACGCTAACTTAGTATATATACGACGTTGTTTTAAACTTCTAAATCCTCCAAGATTGTATAAATTTTTGATGTTGCTGGTGTACACGCGACGCCAGAGAGTTGATGGTGCCGCTGTGACGACTGTACGGTTAACGTGCACACTGATTGTTTATTTGTTATATGTTTCATTTAGATTGCTGTTGTACTTTACAATGTCTTTATTATTCACACAATATCGTTGTAGAAATTCACATATTTCATAGCACAGTACACAAACTCCCAATATAAAAATTTTTCCATTATTGTTTTTCAAGGAAATATTTGCTTTATAAAATTCAATTTTAATAAATTTTTACTGTGATTACATTGTCACGACAAAATAATGATCAATATGTATTTTATATTATTTTATATAGTTCGACAAATATATGTATGTGTATCACCAACCGAAATTATTCCCTACAAATTTGAGCCAAAATTGAGCAAAATCAAATCTACTGTTCAGATAAAATAAAAGTTACTGGCGTAATTGCGAGAGAAAACAAAGTTGAGCGATAAATATAGGGTAAGTGCGGGAGAGATGCTGCAGTAGCCAAAGTTCGTCCGTTGATTGATAGATAGCGCTATTAATGGATTAAATGTTTAAAATAAGTTATTTCTTTAAGTTGTATAGGGTAACATTTATGATTAGCCCATCAGTTTAGTAATTATCCAACTTTTTATTATTGAAAAGTAAGTTTTTTAACATAATATTTTATCAAGTATTTAATTCATTAGAATTTAAGAATGTATATTTCATTATTATTTTTAGGTTAGAATTCCGCACTATGCTTGCTATAGCAACATGCGGTATCTATCCCAACAAAAAGGAGAGACGCCGCATTTAAAGTTGGTATAGATGCCGCATCATATTACATGTTAAAAACATATAACTTGATTATACAATTTTTTTTTTTTTTTTTGAACTGTAAATTATGCCACGTAAATATAAAAGATCCATTAACGGATCAGGGAAAGCTCTCATATTAGTGAAGATAACGAAAATAATGATGATTGCCTGTGTATTGAATGTTTTGAAAAGTACTCAGAAACAACAAAAAAAGTTGACTGATTAAGATGTATAAAGTGCCAAAAATGGTTACATATGGCATGCATTATGTATGGAGATGTGTGTAATATACCTATGTAGCGCTGCGTCAAAAAAATGCAAAATTTTTAATATGAACTATGCGGCGTCTCTCCTTCTTTAATGCGGCATCTCTTCCATAGGTGTGGGAGAGACGCCGCTTTGCAGGCTCTACAAAAATGTTAATTATAAACCCTTTATGACTCAAAATTTAAAATTATTTACAAATAATTTTAAAGAATAATGTTCATATTTATTGTGTACCAAATTTCAAATCAATTAAATGCATACTTAAAGAATTATCAGGTGTTTTCAAAATGTGCGGCATCTCTCCCGCATTCACCTTATGTGTCACGCATAGAGTTGCCAGACGTCCGGACAAAGCCGGACACAGTCAAGCTTTTTGGTTGCGTGTCCGGCCAAATTAGACGGTGTCCGGCCTGTCCGGCTTTTGTTAGGCTTTTTAAATTTGACCATTTTCTTTACATTTGTCATTTGTTGGTTCCATTCCGCCCGTGATTTGATTCATGAATCCTTTTTAATTTTTTTTTTTTTGTAACTCAGATTACTTTTCAGAATTCCTTGAAATGTTGAAAGAATTTTTTCTTTAATAGATCAACAATAGTCAAAAGAACGCAACAAATTACATGTCGATACTATAGCCAAAATGTTAGCTGTATAATTTAATTTTAAAAATTTGACTTGTACAGGCTTTTACAATATAATTTAAAAAAAAAAATGAGCTTTTAAAGCAGATGTCTGCCAGTGAAAAATATTAATTATTTTATATTACAATTAATTTAAAGTTTATTTAGTACATTTAATTTTGTTTTTCATTACAAATTGCAATAGTAGTAACTGCTAACTATTATCGCCATGCAATTATTGAAATTAATATTGTAATGAATATTGAATGATTAATAATAATGAAAACTGATTCATTCAATTTTATTGTTGTTTCATTAGAATTTAAGAAAATTTTATGGTAATTGATAAAAAAGCCTTGTTTTACTTTTAAAAATTACTAAGACTAAAAAATTAAGGGTATCCGTCTTTTTTACCCAAATGTCCGGCCAAACAGGCTGATCTGTCCAGCTTTTCGGTTTTAAAACCTGGCAACCCTAGTCACGCATCATCGATGTCAATACTATCGATTTACCAATTGATACTTTCATCAGTTTAAATATTGTTTAACTGGATTTATTCTTTGAGAAGAGTATGCTTTACAAGCAATATGAATCCAGTATTAAGGGATGGTATCACCTTGTGCTTACAAACTGAAGTGTCACATTCCTAATTTAAAAGAAATGAAAAGACTTATTGATATTCTGTTTGCTACACAAGGAAATACAAGATAAAAACTGAAGAAGACAAAAATATTATAACAAGGGGAAAAGGTATGAGCTGTTGTTTTGCAAGGGCCGTCGTGCCATTGTTTTGTTTTTGAAAAACATATAAAAGAAATTGTTATACCACCAGATCCGTACTTTCATGTGTTCAAGACATATAAGACCATTTCTCTACAAATTGGACAATTTTCGTGCAAAACTGTCCCAAGCATATTTTTCTTAAATATTAAGGAAATATGCATTCCGTGATGGGGCCCCGCTGCTCACAGCGTTTTTATTTTTACTCAGACAGCAATGATACTGAAAATAAATATTTGTAATAATACGTCTAATTCTGGAAATCGTACTCGACAGGGGACTGTGTATTGACTGTAAAAAGTGACTGTAAGTTGAATATTACAATATTATATTACTAAATGGGTTATGGCGTACCAAGAATAGCTGACATATTGTCGTTTTTAATACATAAAACTCAACAATAATAAGATCTATTATATAAAATCTACCTGGGACAGCGATTTTCCAATTAGTAGAGAAATAGCCATAAACAAATTATTTTATGTATTTCTTTCGAATGAAGAGAATGTGGATAAGGTGATTAAACGAACACAAAGTGAAATTAACCCTTAAACGAATTCCTGAAAATGTACTTATATATACTCCTCAAAACAAAATAAGGGCCACTTGAAAGTTTGTATTTTAAAACTGATTTATGTCGATCCACGTCAAAATAACTTTTCTAAATGACTGTTGTTATGATATTAAGTGGTTGAGTAAATGATAACAGTTAAGTTTAAGTGATATTATTGTTGAGGGGAAGATTTAAACGTTTTTTTTGTCTCGCACAGCGTCAAGTGGTTAGCTTTACTTATTTTTTTGAATTTGATTTTAAATTAGTTTGCGCTAGATTATTGATTGCTGAGGTTGTTTTTTGAAGTTTGGCGTGTTATTCAATCATTTATTTTTACAATGCCGAGAATTCGACACCATATGGACGAAGCTACTGCTACCAGAGCCGTAACGATGATTGAGGGTGGTGAATCTCACCGTTCCGTGGCTCTGCAGTTGGGTTGTTCACGAGTGGCTATTCAAAATGTTTGGAATCGGTATCAGCAGACCGGTAATGTAACCCGGCGCCGTGGCTCAGGAAGAGTGCTACCACTGCCCGTGAAGACCATTACATTCGACTGTGTGCACGACGTGAGCCGACTGTTACCGCAGGTACTCTGCAAAATCGCTTACATCGATCTACTGGTACTTGTTGTCAGTAATCAGGACCATACAAAATCGTTTGCATGAAGACCAACAACGTTCAAGAAGACCAGTAATCCGTACCAAACTGACCGGAGCGCATCGTGCAAACCGTTTAAGATTTGCACGTGAATACCTTGAATGGGGCTTGGAGGAATGGCGTCACGTACTCTTCACGGATGAGTGCAAGGTGAAGTTTTTTAGTGATGATCGACGTGTAAGAGTGTGGAGAAGAAGTGGGGAAAGGTTCTCTGATCGTCACATTCATGAACACGACAGATTTGGCGGTCCTAATGTCATGGTCTGGGGTGGAATTAGTTTGCAAGGTAAAACTGAGCTTGTTTTCCTGAACGAGGGTACTGTAACGGCTCAAAGTTACATCGAACAGGTTGTCAGACCCCATGTGATCCCCTTTGCACAACGAGCGGCCGACGGATTTATCCTGATGCAGGATAAAGCCCGAGCGCATACCGCTCGAGCGACGACAACTGTCCTTAGGGAGGCTAATATACAGGTTTTACCGTGGGCCTGCAAATAGCCCTTACTTGAACCCAATAGAACATCTTTGGGATCAATTAAAACGGCGAGTCAGAGCAGCCGGAGAGGATATGCACACCCAACAACAACTGATTGATGTCTTGAGAAGATGTTGGGAGGAGATTCCTGATGAAACCGTTAGGCATCTTATTGAAAGCATGCCGAGGAGGCTTCAAGAATGTGTTTTAAAAAGGGGAGGGCATACTCGATATTAAATCACCGAAAAGTTGCATAATGTGTGCTTTTACTCAAAGCGGTGAACGTTTGTTGATGATTGTAAAAATGACTATAAAAATGATAAAATCCTAAAAAAATGTAATTATGGATTAATTTTTTATTTAATCTTATTAAAATTAATTTTATTTAGTAAAAAATTAGTTCCTTAATTAAATTTAAGCATACCTTATACTGTAACTTATATAAAAATAAACTTATGCAGCAAAACATGAGTGGCCCTTATTTTGTTTTGAGTAGTATACAAATGGAAATACTGTACACGCAAAAAATTTGTTTAATATTAAAATTGAAAAGACTTGAAGAAGACTGAAAAATTGTATTACGCCGTCTTTACAAAACTGGTTAAAACAAATTTTGAATTACTAAAATATTTGGTAAAAAAGAGTAATCTTAAGAAGCAAAAGATGGTCATAGAATAAGTCTAAGAAATTTACGGCAAAATAATGGCATTATCCGATTTAAAGCTACTCAAAAGATGCACTACTACTTTTTGAGTATGATCATATCTTTCAACAAAACATTGTCGGAACCAGATTATTTTTACATAATTTTTACATAAGTTCTGGTCTAAACTTAATAAAATAAAACAAATTATTGTAACAATTAAAAATATAATATTTTTCTATTTCAAATTTAATTTTTGAGAAATTTTATGGGATAATTCTACTCTCTCAACAGTTGAATAAAAATTAGACGTTATACGAACAGTTATTAAGACGTTATGAAAAAGAATAGGTAATATTGAAAGATAAAGAAAATTAATGAAATATATAAACAACTTAAATGGTTCACTTTGCCCAATAAAAATATACTGATTCTATTCACTAAATTTAACTAAATATGATGGGATGTCGACATCGCAACTATGTTTTCAATGGGTCGATACAAAGTTATTTAATTATGAAAATGTATTTTAGAAAACAATGAGTACTTTTCTATTATTTTACTAAAAAATGAATAATTTATTCTCTTGGCGACCATCCTGATTAAAATGTAGGTATGTTGTTTACTTCACTAAATGAGTTATATGAATATATTAATATATATGGTTCATTTCAGTTAAATTTAACGATGCTTCGTCATTTTGAATTTAAATAATTTCCGTTTTCTTGGCTTTATTTCTTTTATTATTGCATCTATGTAAATTTTAAATTTGCAGTTTATTTTTAGGAAAAAATAGAAGATTGATTTGTTTCGAATATAAGAATTATTTAACTTTTTAACGAAAACTCATGATCAATTGTATCTGAAATGAGGTATACAACTAGTTACATGGTACTGTCCAAAAATTTCTAACCCATCCACCTTGCAGCAACTATGGATCGAAAATTCTGGTATCATTCAATCAACTAAGTACCTATCAGTTTAAAATATAAAATAAAACTTTTTCAATATTGCATCATTTAAATTAATACTATTGATAAACTGAACACAACTGACAAAGAAATATCGCAGTTTCATTTCAGAATTTTCGTCAGTTTCATTAATATCTCGAAAATGTAAGACCTTTAGCAGGCAAAGTATCTATACAGTATAGCACCGATAATGGAAACATCAGTTTTGGAAAATTTTTGAGAGCATCAAATTAGTCAACATCACTTTTGGAAACATCAAAAACGTCAAGTATGTAATATTTATGTACTTGACATTTTTGATGCAACTTTCCAAAAGTGATGTTGACTAATTTGATGCTCTCAAAAAATTTCCAAAACTAATGTTTCCATTATCGGTGCTATACTGTATACGCATATATGCGGGCTCGCGCAGCAAACTCATATTCGTGAGAAATAAGTCGCTTTTTCCAGTTATTGTACAATATACTATTCTTAAATACAATAATTTTATTACATATATAAATTTAAAAGTACCTAGATTAACTTTTCAATTTTATTTTTATTCCTTATTTTATTTTTTAACACTGATTGTATACAATGGTCCGAAATATTATGTTAGCCCCGGTTAAATTTCAGATCACGAAACACCACTGATGAATAGAGATAGAAAACATATTTTAATACTGATGATGGCAAAACGTTTCCGCCCTCTTTCCACCTACGACTGCTCCGAAAAATGACTTCAGTTGAGTGAAAAATTGTAGATAGGTACTGAAAGGTAGAAACAGGTCGATAATTTTTGAACGACACCACATAATATGTCGACATACTACGACACAGGTATTCATGCATTTGGTTAATTAACAAATGATAATTAAATTATTAGTGTGCTTGTGGCTATTTCATAATGAAAATAATTCATAAAACTGATGTTATCTCGTAAATTAGTTAAGGATACAAACTGTGTCACGTATGTATATACAAATTCAATTTGTTTATTTTCATTACTTACTTAGTTACTTGAAATGAAAAATACACATTACATAATATATATATATATATATATATATATATATATATATATATATATATATATATATATATATATATATATATATATATATGTATTTACCATTCATTAAACTATATGTAAAGCGTTTATATGTATATGTACAGAGACATAAACGGAGAAGTGTTTTACATTAAACCAAATTTCAAGCACTTTAATTATAACTGATTATGAAATATCATTCTAAACAATGGCGTTCGAATTAAATCTTTGTAGTAGAAGAAATACGAACCTAGGCACCACGGAACAAAGTAATATGTAAGTACTATTAAGTATAGGCGTCAATAATATTTTTTTTTTATTTATACCTTACTGCTAACAAGAAAAAAAAATTTAACAATTAAGAAAAAAATCTCATTAATTTGTAATTTTATACGTTCGATTATTAAGGAGAGGGTAAGGTTAATTCGTACAAAAAAAGGCATGTTTTTGTTATTTTTTGTGACGACACAGTTAAAATCTCTTTATTAAAACCAGTGGTGCATTAAAGTATAACATTCGAAGAATATGGTATAAAATTTTCACGAAGAAATATTAAAAAATACAGTAATGGCAGCAATTATTCGAACGCGTCCCGGAAAAAAGTAGAATTGCGGTGCCCCTCAAAACTTGGTGCTGAATCATCCGAAACAAAAAAAATTAAAGTTCATTCGTTAGATAATAGTTTTCCTCAGGTAACGCTGGGAGGGTTTTTCGAAATTTCAATTTTTCACTTTTTTGGAACACTTAGAACGGAAAAACACGATTTTTGCGAAAAAAAATTGGCTAATTTGTTATTGTAAAATAAAAATTATTAACAAATTTGAAAAAAACTCTCCAGCGTTACCTCATAAATTATGTACAAAAATATTGTTCAAAATTTCAAATGGATCGGTGCTGTAGTTTTGAAGTTATGAGGGACACCGACTTTGAAAACGTGAGCTGTAGGGACAACGCTTTAAAGTTTTGAACACATAAAAATTCTTGTATAAAACTGATGTAGAGAATACTTACTACTAAAATAAATTTTGTACCCTACACTGACAAAATATACAGTACAGGTATAAACACGTTAGTACTTCCATTGGAATTTCTATAACTGAGAGAGATATATATATATAGAGAGCGAAACATCTGCCAGGTAACAACCAAAATGCTTATAACTTCGTCAATTTTGCTCCAATCAACTTGAAATTTTGAAACATATTCTTGAGATATTATGCATTCAGTTTAAAAATTTAAAAAAAAATGCAAAAAAAATTATGTTAATACCTTACCCCGCCCTTAAATAATTAGCAGTTACGTCCAAGATTAGCGTTTTAAATTTTTTATTTTTGTAGTAAAGAAAAATACCCCCTTTACGCCAAAGTAATGCGGAATTGTCATTTCTGAATACTCGTGAAGTGCTGGTAGCTGGTCTCAGATTATTTTGATGAAAATGCAAATATATAAGGTCTTTGAAGGTCAATGACCCTTCGTAGCCCCAAAAAATATTAACCCTCAAGCTCATGACTCAATTTTGTTACCTTCAAACTCATGACTGGGATTCAAATTCACCCCATTGTTTTCTTGATAATAAGTCGGTTGTATGACTAATAAACCGACATTATCGTATACCATTCTCTTCCTTTTTTCATAAGAAAGAGAATGGTATACATAGAATTTAATTTTAAGCAAATTCAGGTCATAAAAAAACCCATTAGAACACTAAAAACCGGAAAAAAATCAGCGAAAAGCTCATTTTTTAAATAAAAATTTGTAACTTTTCAAGCGTTCAAGCAATTTTAAAATTTTCAACAGCGTTTTGAAGACGAGATTTTAGGCTATACAAAAAAATTACGGTCACTTTATTCTGTTAAAAAAGTATATTTATTTAAACACTTAAATGACGAACATTAGTAAATTAAAAATTATGTTTTAAAGAATTTTTTTATTATAAATTGATACAAAACGTTGAAGTAACTCAACAGGATAAGCTATTATACAAGAATTTAGTCAATTACCACACAATAGGTGCAAAATAGGAGTTTGTGCTCTTCGCATATGGCTCGATGACACTTCAACAAAATGAGAATGGCCTTTGCGATCTTTTTGATCTCGGACACAGGCTGCACCTTGCCTATCTCTTATCAACCTGGCAATATGTAAATAATTTATTTAAAAAATATACATGAATTGATGATTACATATAAAATATAAAATAAACTTACTGTCATAAAAGTTGAACGTAAACTCACGACTGGGGTTCATACACACCCCATACAGAATTTGTAAACATACTGCGTAACCACTAACCAATAACTAGAAGTGCGACCGACCTGACACTACTCAGAGACCTTCGAACTAAATTATGGTTCGCATCGGGAGTCGGTACTATTGCTCGCTAGTTCAGGAGCCTAGTCTAAAGTTTGCGTGGGGTGCGTCTGGACCCCAGTCATGAGCTTGAGAGTTAAAAAGGTATTAAAATATACATACACATATCGCACCTCGGCAATGAAACAGCCACATCATATTTATGGAATGGGGTATTTGACAGTATCAAGGAAAAGCAATTAAAACAAATTTTAATGAAAATTTATAATAAAAGACAACAATTTATTATACTAATTCATCTTAACTATCATTATTTGATTTTAAAAAAATTAATTAAAAAAGTAATTTTTTAGCTAAAATCCACGTAAGCAGAAACGGGCTGTGACGTTGCTTTCTCTTATATTTCAACACTATCGCCACTAGTGTCGCTGCTTAAATTCCGGTTTGCAAACACAACTATGGAAATTATTTAAAATTTAATTAATTTTTTTAAAAATCAACAATTTCTTTTCCTAGTTACAGGAAAAATAAACATTTTTTTTTCTTAGTTACAGGACACCTTTTGCTATCTAGAGAATGTGACGTAACTGACAGCTAGTAAACGTTTTCGCGCAAATTTTGAGAACAAATACTAAAATAATTTTTTCTAACAATTTTCAGCATTATTTTTAAAAATTAAAAACGTATACATACATAATACATAAATATGTGTGTTTTAAAATAGTTTCTCAAAATTAGTCAAATTCCCCATTGTGTGTATGGAAGTGGCTGTTTTATTGCCGGGGTGCGATATATTACGTAGGTATATAAATTCATTGTTGTCAAAATATTGGTAAAATTGCATTACATTAAATGTTTTTCGCGTAATTTTTGCTTGAACCGGCTTTTGGGGTATCGTCCAGATTCTGGTACCAATCTTGCATGTGTATGTACGTGTACTACAGTCATTGTTATAAAAGGACCCGCACTACAAGGGTGTTTTATGTTCTCCAAATATTTTTTTCCAAATATTATTTAATTTTATTTGACTTTTAAGTTCTATAAAGAGCTAAATGTATCTTTATTAAAAATGGTATGCATATACAATAAATTTATTGTCGAATATTAAAAAAAAGTTGCAAATTGTTATAATATTACAAAATGAATTAAATTGTATACTTTTATAATAAATTATTAATTATAATCTTTATAAATTTAATCTAAGTTTGTCCGTTTATCACATCTGAATAATTCCTACATCTTTCGGCCTATGAAGATGATATTTTCTATGTACAAGCTACAGGTGCAAATTTCAATTAACGAACAGCAAAGAAAATAATTTCCATTTGTTGATGTCCTTTTCTATATTAGAAAGTGGGGATGAAAATTTTGTCCCACTTTTCATTTTTAAGCTTCGTTTGCGAATATTAAGCTTAAAAATGAAGTCTTTTGTGACACCCTCGTCTCCCTTACCCCTGCCCAAACATTTTCACTGCAGATTCAGGAAAGTAAACAAAAATATCAATACATACTAGTAATTGCTAAACATTCAAGTAAAATTAAGTTGTATCGATAACTTTCACAGATATAGCTAACTAAATTTTCGCCAATCAAGAAAACAAAAATGAAATGAGAGAATGATTTTCAGTAAATTAAAGTTTTTGTAATTTTCGGTATTAAAAAACATCCCTTAAAAAATGAAATTTATATAATCTAGGGAAAATGTTAGAAATGAATAAAAATTTTCATTTGTCGCGATTACATGTTTTGTGGTGTACGTAATGCTTATTGCCCTATACTAACATAAATGCTTGTTCGCTGGCCTATATTCATCACTTTTAAAGAAAATATCTTTCTTTATGTAAGATATCGGGAACCAAATTAAGTATCATGTGTTTAATCGTTATAGTAGCATTAGTAGCAGATGTGCAAGCAATATTGTTATAAACACAGTATACCTACTATTCAATAAGCTCGTAAGAGTTTAGGAGGCGAGTGTCGTAATGCATCTGAGTAAGTAATAGCCACTGCAACCGAGTTGAATACGATATTTTTTCTATGACTTTTTTCCTTTTTGATTTAAATAAAATTGAATATAAATTTTAAATCAATATAACAAAATTTTTAATCTATCTCTAATTTCATTAAATGTTTATATATGTACAAACGATGAAAACAAAATACAAACTACTTTGTTTACTTTGACGTTACTACGCAACATATATGAAATTAAAATTTGATACATATATTATACACAAAACAAATGCCGGCCCACTGAATAATGGTTAATACGGTGATTTCATTGGTCGATAGCTATTGAGTAATGGTCATTCTTCCACACCTTTGAATAATGCCTAACTTTCTCAACAATTTACGGGTATGTAATGAGTGTGCTCTTCAACAGGAGTAGAAAAAATATATTTTTCCATCCTATGGTAAACCGTAAAGAATGTACGGTACCTATGGTATACCGTAATGAATGAACCGTAAAGAAGAACGTACTTAAATGTACTATATTTTATTAAAATTAAATAATAATTTTCGCTTTCAAGATAAAGTCTATAAGACATTCAAGTGTAGCTTTTACGGTTAATTTAAAAATAGGTCAATATATTGGACAATGTTACTTCCTCATATGTTACTATGCGGGTCAATTACGTGATAAATAGTTACCGATATCTTTTAAAGGTATCAACCCAAGTAATCCGAAATAATTTTAATTGAGAATTGGTAGATCGACCGACAGTAAACAGAAGGATAATGAATATACATGCAATTTTTCGGTCAGAAAAAAGACCTTTTGATTCTGACGTACCTACCTGAATTGTGTATTATTTATAACAGCGTTTCTCAGCATTTATTTAGTTACGTCCGGTAAAACCTCAAATGCTTAATTTTGTGCGAATCGGCGACTTATAGAATCACATGATATGACGATTTTATAAATTTTCTAAATTACATGTATTTAATTTGGTTATTAATATTCATTATCAATAATTAACTTATTGGTTGTATCTGAGTTCGTAATTTTTTTAATTCTACTGAATTTACAGAAAGAACTTTCTAAATTTAGACAAATATTATAGTTAATGTATTTAAAATCTAATTACACTCAATAAGTCATAGCAAATCGTATGCATATTAGCAATTATTACGGTTTAGGTATATTATTTACAAACACATAGCCAGATGTCAGTTCTTACCTTTTATTTTGGAACCCTAAAACACAATAGTTAATTATTATATTTATAAAGATTTCATAAAAATATACCATTTCATTTAATTTCTGAAATTAAAAGTTTTTAATACATGACAATAAGTTTATTATGTACATATTATTAAAGATACTATTAAGATACAATTAACTCCCTATAGCACTCAAAAATCAAATAAAATTGTATATTTGGAAAGAAATTCTTTTTGAAATTATAAAGGACCTCCTATGGTTGTGGCATAGCTAAGGTCGTTTTTATATCGTCGAACCTCGGCTTAATTCGACGATATAATAATTTTGTTGTGTGACCAAAGGAAGATTAACAACATTATTATTGTTATTATAGAAAAGTTCATTTACGTTTCTATGAAAATTTATTCTCACTTTGCTGGGACTATTTTTAAAACAGAAAAAAAAACTATTAATGAAATTTTTTAACCAAAACAGATAGTTTGACATTCAAATAGTCGTACTATTATTAAATTTAAGGCTAACTTAACAACCAGAGACAAGAAAACACCTGAATAACATTAAAAAATTTCCCACGTCCCTGTGTACAAATATATGTATTATACTGATGTTGAAAGCGTAGTTTACACGATACAATAATTTTTTCTTACTGTCTCATAATTAGAAGATATCTTTAAATTTGATACTGAACAATATTAATTTCCTATAATAGCTTTGAGGACATTTAATAGCAAATTAAATATATTTTTTTATTCATTTTGCATGTTCAAAAGTTAATTTATTGGAATTTATAACTTAGTAAGTTGTAATTGACTATTAAGTGGTGTCAAGTTTACACATGTAAACTCAACTATACATATTTTGTTTTCAGAATAGCTAGTGTCATCTCTGTTCGAATTTATAAACTATAATACAGGCCATTTCAAAAGATTAACATAATTTTTTGTATTTTTTTCAAATAAATTTATATTTTACAGTTAATTACGGGTAAATTGACTATTCATATATGTGTCAGAATGTATTATAAAAGAGAAACAAATTAAGTTTAGAGAAAAGAGAAATAAATTAAGAATAAAAATAATTTTATTCGGATATTAAACTGACAGATCTGTATCATAGAGATTTAATTTGTTCATATTTTCTCTATTTTATTTTTATTTTACAAGTTTTGGTTAAAAAACCACGTATGATTTAAATATACATATTCGAATTCTACTTTTGTAAACAGTTTGTTTTAAAAAAAATTTATCACAGGCTTGAAATTGTTTTTTAATTACTGACTATAAAAACGTGGTAAGTAAAATGATATATTTTATATATATTATTATTTTTTCATTTATTTTGTACTAGGTATAACTTTAGAAATAAAAATGTCATCTATATCTCCGGGTTAATTCTGTGAGCAGAATCTATTTCATCTGATTGGTCAACATCAGAAGACGAGGTAAAAAACATTTGCATTCCTCGGGCACAAAGAATTTTTAGGCGAACTGAAAATCCAATAAATGTATTCGACGAAGTTGAATTTAAAATGCGTTTTCGTTTGACAAAAGCTGTTCGCTTCATAAAAATTCAGTTATCAGGTGACTAAAATGCAGAAACATTTAGAAATACAAAATGTTATTTTTCAATAAATGTTTAGGTTGTGTGCGGTACACAATTAAAAATTATGAACGTGGTTGCACGCTGGTCAGGTTCCACTCACGACAGCCACATTTTTGATGCATCGTTAATTAAAGCCCAGTTCGAAAATAATGAATTTAATAATAAATATCTGTTAGGAAATAGTGCATACGCTTACAGACGATATTTATTGGCCCCGCTTTTACGCCCAAGGGAGCTACCAGTTAGCTGTTGTGCAAGACATTTCCATCCCCATGTCGCAGATGTCGGTAAGCCGAAGTATAGACAGAGTTACGAGGGCAATCAATGATGTAATATGTCCGCGGAAAATTCACTTTTCTTTAGCGCCAAGGGAAATTGCAAAAGCTAGGGCAAGGTATGTATAATTTAAAGAATTTACCACTCGGTTATAAGGTTTTTGATTTGTTTGAATTGATAAATATTTGTATTTTTGTAGATTTTATGAAAAATACGGATTTCCCAGGGTAATTGCTGTAATTGATGGTACACACGTCGCTATTAATGCACCACCAGCGAATCATACTGTATTCCCGGAGCATATTATATTAGGGTGTGCCAAAAAAAATTTTCTCTCGCTCTCCGCTCAAAATATCGTAGGATATGTCTAAACAAACATCCTCACCAAAGGGCAGCTCAAAATTCCAATTTTTAGAGGTGCATCATCGAACCTAAAGTTTTCCCATTTAAGTAACACAGGAAAAACGATTTTTTATATTATTTACTCCTGCAAACTATGAAGAAATTATTTTTCCATAAAATGAATCAAAGCATCTTATTAAGCATTAAATTTTGGACAAAAAATTTCATTGAGTCAAATTTCTATCACCAATATTTCACTTTCTACAGAGCCTTAAAATTTAAATTTCTTGAAATTTTACTTTTTTTACATTTTTAAGCTAAACTATTAAAGATAGGACAAAAAGTTAAATGACAGTTTTGTAGTCCAACTGACGCTTTACAAAAAAGTTCCTTACAAATTTTTCGTATTACAAATAGTTACAAAGTTACAGACCCTCAAAATTTATTTTACTTATTTTTCTCCAGAATGGAAATTCAGCTATTACAGCTGGTGTCATGAAAAATCTGAACCTAAGATTATGACAGAAATTTGTTTTGAGACTTCGAGAAACCAAAAATGACCTTCATTAAAATTTCTTTTCGATAGTGTAAAAAAAAAATTGAAAAATTTTTGAAATTTGGCCAATTTTTGCAAAAAAGCATTAAAAATGGCGAAAATGGCCAAAATTTTGGCTTCCAAAAATCGGACATATATATTCAAATTTTAATGAACGTCATTTTTGGTTTCTCGAGGTCTCAAATAAGTTTTTCATTCTTACTCGCTCCAACATATTTTTAACGAAAATGTTATTTCACTAGTTTTTTAAAAAAATTTTTCATTATACATTCCAACAAAACCAAAACTAAAAAATTTAAAAAAATTTTGTTATCAAATTCAATATTATTGTTAAAACAATATTAATTATTTAGAAGTATTACATTGTAAATAATTATTTGTATTTGTAGCCACTGAAGAAGGTATAAAATATACCGAAAAATTTTTGGAACAAAATAAAGAAACAATTTATTCTACTGAAGAAAGTCGGAGTATTATTTCTAATCCTTCATCTCCTTGGATAAATTAGTAATAAATTATTTGGGAATTTAGGTTTAAAAAATTTTCAAATAATATTTAAGCAATTTATTGTTTACTAAAATAAACGTTAAAACACATTTTCTTTTTTTCAAAAAATAAATATACATAAACTAGAGAATAAACTGCATACATATTTGAAATTTCAAATTTCATATTACTACATATACATGAATATATACATAGGGTCAATTCATATCGGCGTAAGCCGAAGTCCCTTGCTCTTATTTTTAATCACATTACACTTGTTTTGAAGCGCACTTGGCTTGTTTTGAGATATTTGTATATTCCTATCTCACTTTCCATGTTCTAGACTTTCTAGAGAGAAGCCTCAAGTATTAACGTTCGGTATACATCGTATACTGTATACGATGTATACCGAACGTTAATACTTGACCCTTCTCTCTAAAACATGGAAAGTGAGACAGGAATATACAAATATCTCAAAAGCAAGCCAAGTGCGCTTCAAAACAAGTGTAATGTCATTAAAAATAAAAGTAAGCGACTTTGGCTTACGCCGATACGAAATGGCCCATTTCAAAGGTTTGCTGTAAAATTCTTTTAATTTTAATAATATATAGGTAACTATACCCGGTTATATACCCAGGTATTTTATATCTATACCCCGTTATATAATACATAATAGTTATTATTTAAGAATATTTTTGTTTAAATTCTTTTTCCTTATCTTTTATTAGTAAGAGATATAAAATTTATTATAGGGATTCTATATAAATGTAGAGTCCCTATAATAAAAATAGAGTCGTGACATGTCAGCCATTTTCTATCCAAAACAGAGCGGGAAGCTTCAAAATTAATTATCACATATTTGAGTAAATGTTTTTGAATACATAATTATTGTTAATAAGTTATGAATTTATGAACAATTAAAAAATTTTGATTTAATTATTCTTTCTAGGTTAAACTAAATGATTTTTGTCAATATTTAATTTATTTACAATCTATTTTACGCAAACTTGGGACAGAAAATACCGGAACCAATCAGCGTTCCGCACACATGTCACGACTCTAATGCTCTAATGTAGAGTGCCTATAATAAATAGAGTGGTGACATGTGTGCTGAACGCTGATTGATTCCGGCATATTCTATCCAAAGTTTGCGTAAAATACATTGGAAATAAATTAAATGTTAACAAAAACCATTTAGTTTAATTTAGAAAGAATAATTAAATTAAAAATTTTTAATTGTTCATTAATTCATAACTTATTATGGTTTATTTCACTTAAATTTAACCATGTTTCATCACCTTGAATTTAAATAATTTCCGTTTTCTTGGCTTTATCTCTTTCATTATTGCATTTACGTAAATTTTAGATTTGCAGTTTGTTTTTAGAAAAGAATAGAAGATTAATTTGCTTTGAATATAAGAATTATTTAATTTTTTAACGATAACTCATGATCAGTTGTATTTGAAATGAGGTATAACAATAATTATGTACTCAAAAATATTCACTCAAACATGTGATAATTAATTTTGAAGCTTCCCGCTCTGTTTTGGATAGAACATGGACGACATGTCACGACTCTATTTATTATAGGGACTCTACTCTAATTTAGAGTCCCTATAATAAATAGAGTCGTGACATGTCTGCTGAACGCTGATTGGTTCCGGCATTTTGTATCCAAAGTTTTCGTAAAATATATTGGAAATAAATTAAATGTTAACAAAAACCATTTAGTTTAACATAGAAAGAATAATTAAATTAAAAATTTTTAATTGTTCGTTAATTCATAATTTATTATCACTAATTATATACTCAAAAATATTCACCCAAATATGTGATAATTAATTTTGAAGCTTCCCGCTCTGTTTTGGATACAAAATGGATGACATGTCACG
Source organism: Brachynemurus nebulosus (assembly GCA_035578155.1). Taxonomy (NCBI): domain Eukaryota; kingdom Metazoa; phylum Arthropoda; class Insecta; order Neuroptera; family Myrmeleontidae; genus Brachynemurus; species Brachynemurus nebulosus. The sequence continues at coordinate 21,502,053 of JAPWDM010000002.1, forward strand.
ACTCTATTTATTATAGGGACTTTACTCTAATTTAGAGTCCCTATAATAAATAGAGTCGTGACATGTCTGCTGAACGCTGATTGGTTCCGGCATTTTGTATCCAAAGTTTTCGTAAAATATATTGGAAATAAATTAAATGTTAACAAAAACCATTTATTTTAACGTAGAAAGAATAATTAAATTAAAAATTTTGAATTGTTCATTAATTCATAATTTATTATCAATAATTATATACTCAAAAATATTCACCCAAATATGTGATAATTAATTTTGAAGCTTCCCGCTCTGTTTTGGATACAAAATGGATGACATGTCACGACTCTATTTATTATAGGGACTCTAAATTATTTTAGAGTCCCTATAATAAATAGAGTCGTGACATGTCATCCATTTTGTATCCAAAACAGAGCGGGAAGCTTCAAAATTAATTATCACATGTTTGAGTAAATATTTTTGAGTACATAATTATTGTCAATAAGTTATGAATTAATGAACAATTAAAAATTTTTAATTTAATTATTCTTTCTAAGTCAAACTAAATGGTTTTTTGTTAACATTTAATTTATTTCCAATGTATTTCACGAAAACTTTGGATAGAAAATGCCGGAACCAATCAGCGTTCAGCACACATGTCACGACTCTATTTATTATAGGGACTCTACTCTAATTTAGATTGTACTGCCATCTAGTATATAATAGCAAAATAACACTCAGTCGGTAATTCTATCTTTTATTTGTAATAACTAATAAGTAATAACGGTACCGCAACTAAATAACTGTGGATAAATAACCGCAACCAAATAACCGTGTACAAAATAACTGAATGACAAGATAAACTTAGACAAAATAACTGTGGACAAAATAACCGAACGACAAAATAAATGTACGACAAAATAACCGAACAATCAAATAAACATCGTTAATTATTCTTTTGAGTTAGGGTACATGCGGCTGTGATATGATTAAGATTTTTCTTGCTCCCAATATATAAAAGATGGCTAAATTGCAATAGACCTTAGATGTTGGTATTTAAACTATTGCATTTAAAACGAACGTTAATGGGTGAAAACTATTGTATTTAAAAAGCTAGGCTTGGGAAACATTAATTTGAAAAATCAAATAGTAGATGATATAATACCCCTGTCGCAGCATTCTGCATAACATAGCGAATTTCCGTTTATAGAAATTCGTTTTTCTCGGAAACTAATTGACATAGAACAATAGTTTAAAGAGCTTTTTTATGTTATTTTTTCTCCTCTTTTAAATGGTGTAAAGAAATTTAGCAAAAATTTTTGAATAAGTGGAAATTTTGGCAAAAAACTAATTTTTTACAAGAACAAAAACCATGTTCCTGGCATCCGACGTGTCTGGCTGAGGAACTCATTCAAGGGTTTGGGACTTTCAATGTTTTCAACAAATTTCGTAAATATTAGATACTTCGTTCGAGAGTTATCGCGCGGACACATATATACATATCGCTCGTTTTCTGTCCCAATCTCTCCAAGCTTTGGACACACAACATAAACGTATTTAAACCTGTGTTTTCATCACAATGAACTTAAGATTTATGCTAATTACTAATAAGATATAATATAAAAATCTCATGTCACAATGTTTGGCTAGGATAAACTCTGAAACTACTGAACCGATTTTGATGTGAGACGATATTACTTAGTGCGTGTCAAACACGCACTTGACGAATTTTTATGACACTACTACTATGTTACACATACATAATATGCATGCTGGGATTGGTACCATTTTTCGACCCGAACCGTTTATCATCGTCCCAAATTCCATCTATCGTCCAGTAGTTTTTGCGTGATACTTGCACAGACATACAGACAACAAATTCAAAAATTTATGTTGAGATAATATCTAACAAGGAAAGGTATATGCAACTGTATCTCTCAAAAATTTTTGAAACTTTGGTGGATTATAGATATTACGAGCCATATCTCGTTCGTGTCCATAAGCGGTTTAAAGTGGTGAAACTCACCCCTGAAAATTTTTTTTTTTTTTTGATTTTCTTAAATATCTTGAAAATGGTAAGGGCTTTGGTAAGGAAACTATATATCTATATATCTATATATATATATATATATGTATATATATATATATATATATATATATATATATATATATATATATATATATATATATATATATATATATATATATATATATATATATATATGGCACTTTAAGATCTTTATTATGATACCAAAATTATAAAATCATTGGGTTTCATCCCTCACTCCCAACCCTTAATGTTATCAGGTATTTTTTGGTAAAAGAGGAGGCTGTTATGTGTAAATAAAATAATTTTTAATCAATATATTTTATGTCATACACCAGTTTATTTCTTTTTGCATAGGTAAATACACCCTTTGCTAATATTAACTTGGAAAAAATTTTAACTTTTTGATTTAATAATGAACAAAATTTGGTCAAAGAATCTCGTATTTTAGTAATGAATTGTTACAAACTTACGAAATCCTGTAAAGTAAATAATTTAGAAAGAAGAAATACACTGCAACTCCCCCCTTCCTCCATGCTTTACTGATTCTGTACAAATCTTATTTACTTATTTATTTAATTTTTTTGACTATACTATTGTCAATTCGCTCAATTCGCTCAACAAATTCGCTAAAAATTGCAAAATAATTAAAATTTTAATTAAATGTTATACTGCAATAAATAATTAATACAGAAGATGTTCCTAATAGAAACAAAACAAAATGGTTCCAATAAAATTTACATTATCGATTAATAAAATTAACATTATCGATTTATTTTTTCACGCCATACTAGTACAATAAAAATTATGCTCTATTTGAAAAATTTAATTAAATGATATACTTAAACGGTTATTTGCATACACTTTATGATGAAAATTTACAAAATTGGGTCTTATTTATTGTTCAAACGTCTTATTGGGTTTTATTGTTCAAAAGTTAAAAACTTTTAAATAAATATACGATTTATTCACTCTTCACAAAATTTCCGTTACCATTAAGCTTTCCATAATAAATTTTATTACTTGGTCAAGTACCACTGGGATAAGGAAATATCAACACATTGGAAGCATACAATAAGCGTGACGTATTTTTACAAAAATATTTCAGCTCCTATTTTGCAATGATAATACTAAATTATATTACAAAACATACTAAAGAAAACCAAATATACTAGCAACAACAATAACGTCGTTTAAAATAAATGATTACATTTCATATAATATAGGAAGCATCTAACCGTTATAGAATACACCAATACATTCCACTACCACGCACCGGTCCCACTGTAGTCGTAAAGTCGAAAAAATACATTTAAAAAATAAGCGTATTACAACGGTCAGTGGTAGACTGTAATTCCCACAGCCACTCACCACTATACCACGCTTTTGTCTGTATATCTAATAGGACGATGCTTTCAACTTCAATAACAAAAACTTCTTTATGCTTTTTTTGTTACAATCTCAATTTGTAAATTCTTTTTATAGAAAGGATTTCTACATTTTAATTTCGTCCGATACTTTAAGAACAGAACAAACTCTTACACATACTCAAGTAAAGTTTGAAAATTACGTACCTACTAGAGAGTAGGATTAAATAACTGGGTTAAAACTCATTTCTAATAATAACTGATAATGCTGGGCTACCACGAACATACCTCTAATTAGACGGATTTCTAATAAAACATTAAAGATTCTCAAGTTACTACTTCCTTACGAGACAAAATCTAACGTATCTATAATTATCTATATATATAAAAATCTCATGTCACAATGTTAGGCTACGATAAACTACGAAACTACTGAACCAATTTTGATCAAATTTGGTAATTATCTATAATTTGGTCCAACTTAAAAGATTGGATAGTTTTTATCTCAATTATTGACCTTAATATTTCTTTTAAGTATTTCAATAACAATATACTATTTTGTACTTAAAATCTATATAAATCTGAAAATATACATACGTATGTTTGTTATTGATTGTTGTTTCCATAGTTTCAAAGTATGCATTGGCAAAAATTTGAACATCTTTTACAACTGACATAAATTAATAAAAAATTTTACTATTTATTTAAATAAATAAATAAATTTAAATTTTGAACTACTTAGCGAGCGAATTGAAGCACTTTATAGGCGAGTCGTATAGCGAGCGGAGCGAAGCATTACATGGAATTAACCTTTCATAGAATTTTGAACTGTTTAGCGAGCGAAGCGAAGCACTTTATAGGCGAGTCGTATGGCAAGCGGAACGAAGCATTACATGGAATTAACCTTTTATAGAATGTTGAACTGTTTAGCGAGCGAAGCGAAACATTTTATTCTCGCGCCTATTCTCAATCCCATATGATTTAAAATTGGCTAAACAATTTTCAGCTTTATTAGTAAATATTGATTTGATTGTTTCAAAATGATAAGAAAAAATTAATTCAATCAATTCTAACTACTGAGCCACAGCAACGCGTGGCTGGGTCAGCTAGTACAATATAAAAAGTTTCTTTACAGTTAAAACCTAAAGGTTAATTTTTTGTTAGAAAGTTCATATCTTAGTAAAAAGGATAAACATAGTCTTGGTAATTTTAATATTCTTAATATTTATTTAACGCCGAGTTGGTCTAGTCACTAGACTAGACTCTAGTGGTTAGCAACACAGCTTCTTGTTTGGTAGATCGTGAGTTCGAAACCAACCGAGGGAGATACGTCATCTCCATTAATATACCTCTCATATACCAAGAGCCATTCTTACATCAAACTTCAATAGTATTACATTACAATGGTGCATATGACCATATTTATTGCTTTAGTATTTTAATTTTTTAATAAGAAGTAAAAAAAAATATTACTTCTAAATCGTCCTGCAAAAGATAACAGTTCAACTTTAGAGTATAAACTAATCCCTAACTTCAAAGAGGGTAGAATTATCAATGTGCACATGTGTTCTTACTTCTTAGGCCCTTTTCAAAATTAAAATATTATTTTTCTTAAGTCCAGCTTACCACCGTCTTTATAAAAGGTTTTGAAGAGGAGAGAAAGGGATATAGAAATAAGAACAATTACGTTTGTAGTTGAGATTGATCAGAACGTTCCCAAAAGGTTTATAATAAAGAAATTAGATAAAGAAAGTATGAAAAGTGCAGAAGTATCAAGGTAAATACGATACGAAAATGTTCAAGTACTTACTATCTTGTTATTTTGATTCACATTACGCATTTTAATGATCACTTTTAAAAACCGCATAAGAAAATCGCTAGTAAAAAGGACCACATAATAAAAGGTTTACCTCTAATACTGAATTATCTCATGGTAAGCATGCACTTTTCTAAGATTATGCGGCTTTAATATATTCCCGGCAAACGAGGGAATTTTGGACGGCCCAACTCATTTTGTATATTAATATTTTGAAAAATACATTTTTTCTAGATGGAAACTGTAAACTATTACTGCGTCTAACTGGTCATTCAAAATGACCCGGTTTCGGAATATATTTTTTATAAAAAATTACACTTAAAATGTAAAATTCTCAATCTCTTGGCATGTCTCCTCTCCAAAGTAAAACATAGCAGACTAAATAATTATTTTTTCTGAATGTATAAAAAAAAATTTACACTGCAGTAGTAATCTATAATATTGGTACTTTTTTATTGTATAAATAATATTTGAATTTTTTTATTGTATAAATAATATTTGAATTTTTTACTGTGGATATAAGAAATTTTTCAGTTGTATGAGTTGTAAATATGTTGTATTGGAATAGCGGAACTGTTTTTTTTTTAGCGAGTTTCTAAAAATTGAAATTCAGCTTTTACGGCCGCTCTCATGACGCAATCTGAGGTCGGGACTATAACAGAAATATGTTTGAGAAATATGAGGTCCCTAGAATACGAAAATAATATTCACTGAAATTTATATACAAGGTGGTCCAGAATTATGTACCGTAATTGCTAGAGCTGGTAGTACGTTCAAAAATAATGGTATCTGTTCATGTACACTTTTTTTCAAAACTCAATAATAAGGGAGATACAACTCTGTAAAAGGGTGAAACGAAAACCATTATTTCTTAAATATTTTCCAAACGCTTTTGAATAACGGATTGATATTTTAGGGGTACTTATTTTGCGTTAGATGGATTAAATTTATGTCAACACTTATTCCACCACTCATGACTAAGGGGTGGTTTTGGGTGGTAGGTGTGAGTTATCACGTCTTTTCTTTTTTAACTTGCAATTATTTAAACAAAATCCTTGATAATATGATTCCTCAGACAATTTCACGCCAAAAAGGTATACTTGTTACATTTCGATAAATATTACCGTTTTCGAGTAATTTAAAGTAGAAGTATCTATTTCCAAATTATCCCCTAATCATAAGTGATGGAATAATTGATACCATAAATTTAATTATCTTAATGTTCATACGCACCCCTAGATTATGAATCGAGTAATCAAAAGCGCCCAAAATTGTTTTTAAAAGAAGAAGTTAGTTTCGTTCCACCCCTCTACATTTTACCCCTCTGCTTTATCTACCTTATTATTGAGTTTTGGAAAAAAGTGTAGATGAAAAGGAACCATTATTTTTGAACATACTATCAGCTTCAGCAATTACGGTACATAATTCTGGACCACCCTGTATATATATATATATATACATATATATATATATATATATATATATATATATATATATATATATATATATATATATATATATATATATTTAATAATTTTGTACAACGTACGTACAACATATTCAGTTTTACTGCTTCTACGCATTCAATTTTTTTTTCTTTTTATTTGACAAATAAAATTAAAATGAATGCCTACATACACACTTATACATAAAAATTTTAACATATTCTTAGTTCATAGCTTTTAGTGAAAATTTTCTATAGTAAAAATAGTAAAAAATGGAAAATTTTAAAAGTGAACGTCAAACATGAATCAACAAAATCTATCAAAATAAATACATGCAGCAAACACTTTCTTCGATTTAAATTCAGTTTTCTAACGGGTGTTGTCAGTTATTATCCGAAAAAGGTCCGAAACTTTTATTTTCGGATACAGTTTCGAATATTTAATTATTTCGGATATGCGGTAGTTTTGGTTACGGTTCATCGAGAGAAAGTTAGTTATTCTCGACTAAAGTAGCGGAAGCATTGTGATCACTTTCGAAAAATAAAAAGTTTTTTCCCTTCAAAATAAAATTTTTTACGCAAATTTTACGTTTTAGAGCATCTTGAACAATTTTGGTTTGATATCTTTCCGTCGGTCCGTCTGTGTATCGCCAGTTTGCACCAAGTGGTATAACTTCTGAACTATTCGATTGTTTTTAATGAAATTTTCAGAAATTATGCAATTTGGTTCCTAGATGGTCCCCTATATTTAATCGAAATTGGAGTAACGCCGCTACCATGTCATTCCATTAATATGCTAAATTGTACCAAGTGACATAACTTCTGAACTATTCAACTCTTTTTTATGAAATTGACAGAAATTATGCGGTCTGGTTCCTAGATGGTCCCCTACAAATTTCATTGCATTCAGAGTAATAGTATCCATGAAATCCCATTAAATGTCAATATCTTATTTACTGCTAGTCCCACTTCGCACAATTTTTTATGAATCGTTTTGTTTATTTATTTTTATTAATTTATATACCTATATTAAATTATGCAAAGATATACATATAAATATATATATATATATATATATATATATATATATATATATATATATATATACTGGGCATAAAAATACCAAGGAAGCTGTGAGCCATACCCCATTGGCAACGTATTTTTCTTTATAAGTACGCATTATCATATAAACACATGTAGTTTGCAATTTTTTAATTATTAGTTCCTAAGCTACTGAAATTATTTATTCATTTGAAACCTGGACCTTTCACCTGGACATCATTTTCACTTTCACTGAAAACATTTCATAAAACAACATTTCAAAGAAAAATCTTAAATTATTAAATAAAAAAGCTAAATAATTAATAACAGTAAAAATAAAAATTAAAAAAAGAAAACATTTATCTATATTTCCTTTTTAATAAAAACATGTATTATATTTTACATGCATTTTAACTAAAATGTCAAATTTACACACACGTTGTTAATTTTACCATACATCCCGGCCCAAGAAACACCAATTTTTACTTCTATTAAACCAAAATCAAAATTGCATTAAGTAAAAATTCTTTTAATTTTAGTCTTGAAAAATTTTTTAATTTTTTATTCATCTTTGTACGATCCTTTATAAAAACCACAATAATTTTCGTTCACTTTCCTTAATCCTTCTCGCATAAAAAAAAAAAACATCAAATTTAAAGAAAAAAGCATATAAAATGTATAATTATAATAATATGATTATGAATATAGATAAATATCTACTTACTTGTTATATTAGGTATATTATATTCAGCGGGCGTTTAGGTTAAATTATAAAATAAATTAATAATAAAAATAAAAATAAATAAAAATTGACAGATTGCAAAATCAAGCATTATATATCTATTGCAGTATACCATGTAACAAATAAATAACAATGAAATTTGAATTTAAAAGAAAACTAACCGCTATAATCAGAGAATAAATTCGAATCGTAATAATAATTGTATTGGCGACACAAAGTTTACGCGAGCGCCTGGTTTCTTAAATTAGAAGCTGTATCAAGTAAATATTTTTGTATACGTTTAAGATGCGTTTAACTGTCGCACAGTGGGGCCATTAAAGGTGGCAAAAATACAAAAAATTAAATTATAAGCTACAATTTATATGACCCCTTAAATCAATATCTACAATATTCTACTTTCTAGCAACGACCACTGTAATTAACTTATGTAAATTAGCGCGGAGGGTGCAAATATATCGATTGTCTAAACTTTTTAAACGATATCATTGTCTGCAAAGTAACGATTTGCGGGAACGTTATTTAAGTTATAAAAAAAAATAAAATAATTAAATCGGTTATAATAGGTGTTTTGGTGAAACATAGTTGAATTATCTAGAAAAATTCTATAAAAATTAATTTCGCAAAAAATTTTAGTTACGTATCCAATCGAATCCAACGCGTATTTTTGTTGCATTCGATAAAGCAATTAGTCTATTTTGGTATTATGATTGCAGAGTTTGCACCAAATTGTACCTTTTACAAAATTTGTTGATTTAATTTTCATTTTGTAAAATATAGTAAATAATTAAATAAAACACTCAAATCGATTATACTTATGTAGGTACCGAATATTACAGTTAAGTTAAAGCTAAAATTAAACGTATCATCGAAATTCGTTGCCAAAAATTCCATATTCTATTTAAAATTTATAAGTGGATACCACGCGGCTAGAAACCAGTAACGGGAAATGAAATCAAGTTACATGAAAAAAACCTCAACGTAGGGTCAAACAAGCTCTGCAAATTTCAAATTCATCCGACGAATGGTTTTTGAAATAGCACTTAACTAACCGTTATAGGACACCCTGTATAGTGGGACACGCAGTATTTTATTAATAAATATCAAGTATAAGTAAAATATATTGTTGCATAACTATTTTGTAGTCAATAAAAGTACTAAATAATTTTTGCATCTTTTACCTACTTTAGTCCACTGTGTGTGGATAGAAAAATGTACTATCCAAATTAATATTGGGAATCGTAAAAATTGAATACGCGAACTAGTGGTCAAAAAAATAATTACTGCCAGTAGGCAAGGTTTGTTTATTAGATTTTGACAATTCACAAAATTTATGTTGTTTAATTTACAAAATACAAAGGAGCATATTTTTTTGAAAGTTATTTTAATTTTTTATAATAATTTACTGTTTTCAAATAAAACGGACAATTCCAAATTGCTACTATTTTCTTAAGTGTCAGTTTCTGCCATCTGATGACGAATAAGGAGACTACTGCGAGTAGGCTAACTATTAAACCACGCCTCCATTTGATTTCCCAGTATTGACTTTTTTTCACATTTTGGAACTTTGATGAAGCTGATGATAAAAATCTGAAATTTGCACAACTTATAGTGTTTTCGGAATAGGTTATTGAAATAAAAAATCAACTTGCATATTGATCCTTTACAGAACCCTCTATTTTTGCCGCAATATAAATAATAGGAATTTGGTAAAGGACTTATATACTTAGGAGTTTTTTTAATAACAATTTTTCTCAAACACTGGAGAGAGGGGGCGCCACTATCAAGTTTCTGTCCCCGTTCCAAAAATCGTAGATCCGGAGCTGAATACGTATTAAACGTCGTAAATGACTTCGAATATTTTCTAAAAAATAATAAATTCGCATTTTTTTTATTTATTTAGTTAGTTATTTTTTATAAATTTTTTTTTAAATTTTTTTAAAATGTTCCTTTTTTTAATACATATATAGGTACACTATATAACTACTAATATATATACTGCTAATATACTCCTCAAAACAAAATAAGGGCCACTTGAAAGTTTGTATTTTAAAACTTATTTATGTCGATCCACGTCAAAATAACTTTTCTAAATGACTGTTGTTATGATATTAAGTGGTTGAGTAAATAATAACAGTTGGGTTTAAGTGATATTATTGTTTAGGGGAAGATTTAAACGTTCTTTTGTCTCGCACAGCGTCAAGTGGTTAGTTTTACTTATTTTTTTGAATTTGATTTTAAATCAGTTTGCGCTAGAGTATTGATTGCTGAGGTTGTTTTTTGAAGTTTGGCGTGTTATTCAATCATTTATTTTTACAATGCCAAGAATTCGACACCATATGGACGAAGCTACGGCTACCAGAGCCGTAACGATGATTGAGGGTGGTCAATCTCAACGTTCCGTGGCTCTGCAGTTGGGTTGTTCACGAAGGGCTTTTCAAAATGTTTGGAATCGGTATCAGCAGACCGGTAGTGTAACCCGGCGCCGTGGCTCAGGAAGAGTTCGTGCTACCACTGCCCGTGAAGACCATTACATTCGACTGTGTGCACGACGTGAGCCGACTGTTACCGCAGGTATTCTGCAAAATCACTTACATCGATCTACTGGTACTGTTGTCAGTAATCAGACCATACGAAATCGTTTGCATGAAGACCAACAACGTTCAAAAAGACCAGTAATCCGTACCAAACTGATCGGAGCGCATCGTGCAAACCGTTTAAGATTTGCACGTGAACACCTTGAATGGGGCTTGGGGGAATGGCGTCACGTACTCTTCACGGATGAGTGCAAGGTGAAGTTTTTTAGTGATGATCGACGTGTAAGAGTGTGGAGAAAAAGTGGGGAAAGGTTTTCTGATCGTCACATTCATGAACGCGATAGATTTGGCGGTCCTAATGTCATGGTCTGGGGTGGAATTAGTTTGCAAGGCAAAACTGAGCTTGTTTTCCTGAACGAGGGTACTGTAAAGGCTCAAAGTTACATCGAACAGGTTGTCAGACCCCATGTGATCCACTTTGCACAACGAGCGGCCGACGGATTTATCCTTATGGAGGATAATGCCCGAGCGCATACCGCTCGAGCGACGACAACTGTCCTTAGGGAGGCTAATATACAGGTTTTACCGTGGCCTGCAAATAGCCCTGACTTGAACCCAATAGAACATCTTTGGGATCAATTAAAACGGCGAGTCAGAGCAGTCGGAGAGGATGTGCACACCCAACAACAACTGATTGATGTCTTTAGAAGATGTTGGGAGGAGATTCCTGATGAAACGCTTAGGCATCTTATTGAAAGCATGCCGAGGAGGCTTCAAGAATGTGTTTTAAAAAGGGGGGGGCATACTCGATATTAAATCACCGAAAAGTTGCATAATGTGTGCTTTTACTCAAAGCGTGAACGTTTGTTGTTGACTGTAAAAATGACTATAAAAATGATAAAATCCTAAAAAAATGTAATTATGGATTAATTTTTTATTTAATCTTATTAAAATTAATTTTATTTAGTAAAAAATTAGTTCCTTAATTAAATGCAAGCATACCTTATACTGTAACTTATATAAAAATAAACTTATGCAGCAAAACATGAGTGGCCCTTATTTTGTTTTGAGTAGTATATAATATATAATATATATTAAATAAATAATAAATTGTCTAATAATTCAAAATTTAATAATAAAAATAATAAAAATTGTTTAATAATAAAAATTAATAAATTGTTTAATAGTTTAATAAAATGTGCTTAATAATAAAAATGAATAGAAGAAATTCTCTTGTCTTAATTTTAGTTTTTTACTCATTTTTTCACTTGCCTGGATGTCTCTTTTTTTATAATGAACATAAAATTTATAATTCTTAATTTTTTTACTGGCCATTTTGAAATAGTGTGAAAAATGTCACCAACTTGAAATAAAACTACTGCCAAAGCTTATACATGAAAAAAATGTCGGACCGGAATTAAGTCCATTTTCTTCCCCTTTTTTGTATAACTGCCCATATATATATATATATATATATATATATATATATATATATATATATATATATATATATATATATATATATATATATATATATAGAGGAAAGTGCCCAAAACCGGACCCCCATTTTGTTATTGGTTAAAAAAAGAAAAAATAGTAAAAAAATATGTTTTAAACGCATGTAATATTTACTTTATAATGTTATACATCTTTTACATTTTAAGATTAGAAAATATAGTTTAAATTTAATATGAAAAAAATTTATTTTCTAAAACTCTACAATTTTTCAATTTGAAAAATAGTTGCTAAAATCGGACCCCTTGTAAAATTAATCAAAACAACACTAATTAGAATTAGCAAAAAGTTTTATAAAAATAGAAAATATATTCAAAATCCATAAAAAGACTATATAATATTAAAAAAATTAAATTTTTTGGCGACAAAAATCGCAAATGTATATGTCCTTTTCAGCCCCAGCACATTCAACATGAGCCCAGTGCGAACACATAATGCACTTTATCCAATGTTCCCCTTTAAAATCCTCCGAAATTTCCTGTCACAAAACATACACCAAGCATCATCATCTTTGGATGGAGAAACTCCTGGCAGAAACTCCATTTCAGATGTTCCCGAGGATATGTTGTTTTCCTCTTCATCGCTTGATTCTTTCTCAAAATTTAAATGCTTTTTTACTTGTCTTTTGGCTTTTCTTGAAGATTCTTCGGCAGAATCACATATCCCGCCACGACTGATTTTATTTTTTTGAACAGATTCATAGAAAGAGGAATCTCGTATTTTGTTTGCCTCTTCAATGTATTCAGCATCTGAGAACAGATTTTTGTTCAAGGGGTATATGCCTGTTACTTTAAACCCATTAATTGCTATTTGAGCTGTTTGGCATCTTATATAGGCTTTGCCAAACAGGTCCATTACATCAAAAGCACTGATAGCACGTTCGTTCTGTCTTAACCATTGCCTGATTTCCTCGCTGTAGTAAGCTTTGAGAGGACCCATGAACGTTTTATCTAATGGTTGCAGTTTATGAGAGGAGTGAGGTGGCAGCGACACAATGGTAACATGATTTGCTTTTGCCAAGTCGATCACGTCAATATTTTGTGTGTGGCTAAAGTGACCATCCAAAAGCAATAGCACAGGTTTTTCCTTTGTAGGATTAGAAAATTCTAGGAAATGTCGAAACCATTGAGTGAAGGAATTGACTTGTATCCACCGTGAAGGATGCGCTGCAAATATTGTTCCTGGTGGAGCTCCTTTTTTCAAATGTTCACTCATATTCTTCCTCGGAAAAATTACTAATGGAGGCACAAATGAGCCACTAGCACTCATACATACAACAATCGTTATGAGAGCCCCACGTTCTCCTGATGTTAAGGCAGCTATTTGTTTTTTACCCTTAAGGCCAATTACTTTTGCTACTTTGGATTGTACTACAGTGATACCGTGTAAATTCTGTCAGCAGTGAATTTACCTTTTTCATAAACATCTTCCAAAAGGTTGTAGAATTTCTCAGTGTTTTCTTTGCTGAAACCCAGAGCCCTACTATAGGAAGTACCAGTAGGCTTCCTTTCTGACAGTTTGGTTTTGTGGCGTTTAAGAAAAAGTTTAACACACTTTTTCCCAGCAATTCCGTCCTTGAAAGGATGATCAATATTATTTCTCTCTGCTAATTGTACGGCCATTCTTCGCAAGTCATTACGAGTAAGCCCAAAATAAGAAGCTCTTCAAGATCTTTACCCAATACTGTAGGTCTGCCTCTTTTTGTTTTTGCCGCTTCTTTTGGTGTACCATACTTCATATTGGACAATCTCATAAGTGTTGTTTTCGGAAAATTAAACTGTTTACTGGCTTTCTTCCAACCCATCATTTTTTTCCGAACTGCGTCAATAGCCTTAGCCATTTTAGACGGACTCCATTTTCTTTGATCAAGCTTTCCCATTATCTTCTTGGGATCTACAAAATAATTAGTAGGTAATAAGGGTAAGTATAATTACAGGGAGACTTTAAACACGAAAAAATAAATACAATAAAAAAATGAATAAACGGGGTCCGGTTTAAGCAACTCAAAGGGGTCCGATTTGCGCAACCATGGCCACCATTTTGTTAACCTAATAAATTTTTAACCAAACATTTACATGAAGCAACTGATGATAAATATTAGACTTGAATATTACCATTTAAAAATATATGTAGATTGAAATCCTTACCTGCCAATATCTAGCAGAAATATCGAAAAATTTAGCACAATACGAAAACTTTTTTAACTATCAAAACACTTAATGACGGACTGATAAACAACAAGTGAAACGATCGGCATGTGTGCACTACTAGACAGTGGTGGGAGTCTAAACTACTAGTTACACTTGTTTCCGATAGAGTTCATAAGACTACAGAGGCAGGAGACTTGTGGTCCGCTTTAGGGGGAGTCCGGTTTTGGGCACTTTCCTCTCTCTCTCTCTCTCTCTCTCTCTCTATATATATATATATATATATATATATATATATATATATATATATATATATATATATATATATATATATATATATAATATATATATATATATATATATATATATATATATATATATATACCAGTCTGCACTATATAATATATATATATATATATATATATATATATATATATATATCATTCCAATTCGTTCGGCATAAACTACTTATACGTTATATTTATAAGGTACTTATGTATTTATGAAGATACCTACTATGTATATACTTAGCCAGCTAATTATTATTGCGCATAAGATTTGTTAAGTAAATATAATTATGAATAGTATGATGAATACAAACAGAAGTAAATAATAAGGAACTAATTTAAACATACATATAGGGTAGGGTCGTGTAAGATGGCGCTGTCGGTAAGAATGCCCACTCCTGTTTTCTCAAAAATGGAACGAAATTTGTAACAAATTTTAATCGTGTTTTGAAGGGTTGTCTGGTATGCGTAATTGCTCACCAAAAAATATTAGTTTACGACATAATCCCAATATTCTAGATAAGTTTAGAATTTTTAGTCCGATTTGATATTATTTTTCTCGAATTTGAATTTGTTGCTACGGCTTATGTCGAAACAAATTAAAAGTTATGAATGTTTCTGTGGCTAGTAAAGCTAGTCACGAACTAGCTCCGATGACTTTAGTTTGTGTCAATACGCACGGATGGTTCCCACAGGATAATTCTGTTGATAATAGGAAGGCGTGTAAGATGGCGCAGTACAAAGGCGTGTGAGACGGTGCACACATTCTTACACGACAGTTTCTTTTATCACGTTCTTCTTTAACTTTTCTAAGGAATTCTATACAGCAAACTTTTGTACAATGTAAATTCGTATAATCCAAGTTCCTACATCAAAAGTTTACGATTGCGAAAACTAACGATAACGAAAAGTATTTTTTTTAAATATTCTATTACTAATAAAATCACTGAGACTAGTGGAGCCTAAAATTAACCAGTTATAATCAATTTATAAAATGTAATTCGATATCGAAAATTCTGGATAACGAAAACTATATTTTATTAATCGTAAAATGTTTGGAATACCCACAACTTGCTTCGCTTAAGCCTCCAAAAATTTCGTTATTTTTTCGCTACGACGCATCGTTCACAAGATACTTACGATCATAAATTTTCCACTACGAAAAGTTGCGAAAATTAGTTTTTTTATTGCTGACCCAATTAATATAGACTAATGGAGCCTAAATTAATCAGTTGTAATCAATTTTACCTAAGTAATTCGATATCGATAAGTTTCAGTAACGAAAAGTATGTTTTAACAATTGCAATACATTTGAGTAAAAGAACTATGACAATACAGCGGCACACTACGTCTTCAAAAGTATGGGGTCACCCTGACGCAAGGTGTACCTACAATTTTGATACGGTAGTGTATTATAGCATTAAGGTATAGTACGGCGTCAAAAGTGTGGGCACACCTTGGGTTGGGGTATTCCCATACTTTTGACGACGTAGTGTGCCGCCGTACTGTCATAGCCCTTCTACTCGTTTGGAATACCCATAACTTGTTTTACTAAAACCTTCAAAAATTTCGTAATTTTTTTACTACAAAGTACCGTTACTTACGATCAAAGTTTCGAATAACGAAAAATATGAAGACGTACTGACATAAGAAATTCTCTTGTTACGTTCTCCTCCTAGTGTTGGATTGTTTAAATGTGATTTGTGCCAAGTTCCAAGGTTTTTAATAAGTGCGCCATCTTACCGACCTTAATGCGCACTCTTACACGACCGGTCGTGTAAGAGTGCGCATTTCCCATTTTTTGAATTTTCTTTAATAACTCGATCGGTATTGAGTTTATAATAAAAATCCATTATCACAGCGGTAACTAATCATTAAGGGACTAAAATAAAAACAATTTTCTTCTACAACATTCTCCGTAATTTTTTTATATCCACCTAAATGTTAAGTGCATCGTCTTACACGACACTACCCTATGAAAATTAAATATTGTGCGTATAATTTTAAATATTCCTGAATACCCCGACCACATAATCTTTAACCAATTTTCACGCTGTTGCTATAAATAAATATTGTATTTTCATTGTAAATACATATACATATGTGCTACATAGATAAAACTGTGCAAATATTAATATTGAATATATAGTAATGCATTAACAATAAATTCATTAGAAAGTATATTACATTTTACTTAAAAAAGAAATAACGTAAAAGCCCCCATTACGGAACACTATTTTTAGGTTTGTCATTAAAGTGGCTTATAAAAATTAATAAATAAATTAAACACCCATTTTTTTTTCTTAATAAGCATGAAACCAAGTTTTTTTAATCCAATGAATATGTTTTTAAGAAAATATAACCCAAAAATTTTGATTTATTAATGTTTTTGTTTTATAATTTGTTGACATCTATAAAAAAAACGGACAGAGTATATTAACACTTTTAAAAAACCAGCACGGACACCTAAAAAAGAACACGTATGTAACGTACATGAGATACATCACATACATCTTCTGCCCTCTTTCCACGTATAGTCAACTACATATAGTTCACTTTGATATGTATAAAGTTTAAAAATTGTCGTCATTTTGATAAATTAATTTTAGAATTGAAATAAAATAAAATAACCACTGTCACTTTTTACAAAATACATAGATGGAGAAACAATATTTGTGCCAAATACAGTATTCCCATCGTTTATTTCATCGAATATTTAAACCATTCTGTGCTTCCTACTTTGACATTCTATGTATTATTAGATGTCACTGTATGACATAGAGGTGATTTAGCTCTTATAACCTCTTAACTGGACTAATAAAAATTATTGGTATAGTTTTATTACGCAATCTTACTTCGCAAATTAACTGGAAAATGTTGAAATTTATAAGGCATGTGTTTCTATAAATAAGCATTGGTCAAACGCAAAAGACACATTCAACAAAAACTTTATATATATATATATATATATATATATATATATATATATATATATATATATATATATATATATATATATATATATATATATATATATATATTTATTAAAAATCACAAAGTGATTGAAAAAATTATCCGGATCGGCCGGGAGTCGATCGGGGATCGGCCGGGATCTTCTGGTAACTAGCCAGACGTGTTAACCTCTACACCAACGATCCCATACTCGGTAAGCGGCCAAGCCGGACACCCATTCAATCACTTATGTGTATTAGTACTCTCTCTGATTCGAGAAACAGTTACAATTTTAATTTCAAATATTATCGAGTGCTTGTGAGACACTACTACGTATGACAAACTTTTGTTTGCATTTCAACACACGCAGTATTGATATGTTCACTAATCGTTCAGCTAAACTGAAACTTTAAGCACTCGATTTCTTTGGTATAGTATGACCAAAAACCACATGTAAATTAAAAATCACAAAGTGATTGAAAAAATTATCCGGATCGGCCGGGGATCGAACCCAGGATCTTCTGGTAACTAGCCAGACGTGTTAACCAGACGTTTTGGTCATACTATACCAAAGAAATCGAGTGCTTAAAGTTTCAGTTTAGCTGAACGATTAGTGAACATATCAATACTGCGTGTGTTGAAATGCAAACAAAAGTTTGTCATACGTAGTAGTGTCTCACAAGCACTCGATAATATTTGAAATTAAAATATATATATTTCTTTAATTTTAATTAAGTAAGGAAACATTAAATGCGAGGTGAATTTAAATTGGAAAACAATCATTCTATTAATAATAATTTTTGCTATCAGACATTTCTTTCAGAAATAATTTTATTAACATGTAAATGTCAAATTTTTTTTCTATTGGATCGCGTACCGGTATGGCGGTTTTTACGTTAAATAAAAATAAAAACTAACTATATATATAAAATATATATATATATATATATATATATATATATATATAAATTACAAAATATATTTCAATAATTTAGTGAAAAATGCCATTCTTTTTAAATATGTTTACTATATCTACATTAGGGTGTGCAAAAAAAAATTAATATCTTTTTTCTCGCTCTTAGTTCAAGATATCGTAGATATGTCTAAACAAACATCCCCACCAAAGCGGAGCTCATAATTCCAATTTTTAGAGGTGCATCATCGAACGTAAAGTTTTCCCATGTAAATAACACCGGATAAACGATTTTTTATACTATTTACTGCTGCAAACTAAGAAGAAATTTTTTGCCATACAATGAATCAAAGCACCTTATTAAGCATTAAATTTTGGACAAAAAATTTCACTGAGTCAAATTTCTATCATCAATATTTCACTTTCTACAGAGCTTTAAAATTTAAATTTTTGGAAAATTTGCTTTTTTTCACATTTTTAAGCTAAACTATTAAAGATAGGACAAAAAGTTAAACGACAATTTTGTAGTCCAACTGACGCTTTACAAAAAAGTTTCTCACAAATTTCTCGTGTTACAAATAATTACAAAGTTACAGACCCTGAAAATTTATTTTACTTATATGAATATGAAATATTTAAAAAAATGATCGATTTCGTAAATCTGTCATGTCAAAACAACGCTGATCAGCAAGGCCGGCTTAGCTACTAGGTCTACCTAGACAAAACTTGTAATCTGACGTTCCCTTTTTTTTGTTTTTTTGTTTTTTAGGGAAAAATTAAGATTATTTCGATTTTTTTCCTTTTAAGCAAAAGGCAGGGGCGGCATTTTTTACGGTGCCCAGAGCGGCATTTACGGCAAATCTGGGCCTGCTGATCGGTCAACGTTGCATTGTACCAGTAGTGTCATGTGTTGGAACAAAACTTACTACAGTTAATACCAGCTGTAGAACGAATTCTTGGCATTTTTTGGAATTCTAATCATTTTGAAGTAAGGGATGGTAACGACACACTGTACTCCCTACGTTTATCGCTTATGCATTAAACCTATTGGTCATAATCGATACATTCGTCTTTGACCAAACCAACAATATTATACTTTAACTATTGTGATATTTTTTTCACATTCACTTAAATAACGTACGCATTTCAAGTTAGTTATTTTTACACATTTTTAAACAATAAATAGACCATTATTATCTTCAAAATTGTATATTATTTAAATTTTAATATATTTACAATATTTTTTTAAGAAAAAATTTTTATTATAATTTTTTTTTTAAAATTGACACTGAAAAAAAAATATTAAAAACAATTTGTCAAACAATTTGTAATAGAAGAACGGAATGGTCACAATATTTGGTTTTGGGTATATAAACAGCTTAATTGATGGACTGGAGTGAATTCCTGTAATATGAGAAAACAAAACCGCATGCTGGGCGAAACCTACAAACACAGCCATAGAAACAACTTTAATATTTTTATATAAGTATAGAAACTTATTTATACGAATAATTTAGATCAGATAATAATGTAACTATGGTAAAAGAGGTTATAAAAGTTAAATAAAAATTTACATAATATATTCGTAGAGTAGGTAATGCCTAGAATGTACGGTATGTATTCTGTTATGTATTACAAACTTAAACAACAAATGTTGTTCACAAGCACGATCTGAATTAAATATATTTTAATAATAAATAAGGTCGATGGAAGTTTTCTTCAAAAGAGGAATATATCAACACAGTAGCATAGCGGTAAAAAATAGCTCTCGTTAGCTGTTAGCGTTGTGCGCAGCACACATTCTAGTTACTACGTACACGATAAGTGAATATTATTGGAATGAAAAGTAAAAATAAATTGTATAAAACGGTAGGAATATTCATTAAAGAAAAAAAATGAAATAGTAAGTAGGTGTATTGATGTTCGTATAATATGTATAGATTCAATGAACGGCACTCTTTTGGTAGTAGCAAAGAATGTAGCTTTCGGATAAAAAACTAAATTATTTTTATTTATGTTTGTTACCTAAAATTGCTTATGATACCTAAAAATGTATGAATTGTCTCACACTGAACTGAAACAATAAACACGTTGTTAATTATTATTCCTTCCCTTGTTATTTTTAATTTTTTCTTTTCAGTGACTATTACACTATCGAAAAAAGCCGTAATTTTCGGTATATATATTTGGTATCCTTAAATGTGGCTTTTTCAAACGATACCTTACGCTTACGTGATAACGTAAAGCACCAGTAGCCGTCATGTCAAGGCATGAGCAGGACTTGACATCAATTTTTTTCGTTTATAATTATAGGAAATAACAAACAGTAAAGCTAAAACATATATAAAAATATATTAATAAAAATAAAGGAAAAAGTGTTGTGTACCAGTACCCGTCAATAAAAAATTAACAATGTTCCAGTATCCGTCAGAGGAGACACCCAGTATCTTTACAATATGATTAATCTTAAACAACTAAACTATATAATTAAAATACTTAAGGATAAAGCTTTATTAAAAACTTTTTTACAAAATTATAATAGTAATAATAATAATAATAATAATAATAATAATAATAATAATAAT
Source organism: Brachynemurus nebulosus (assembly GCA_035578155.1). NCBI lineage: Eukaryota > Metazoa > Arthropoda > Insecta > Neuroptera > Myrmeleontidae > Brachynemurus > Brachynemurus nebulosus. The sequence goes on from JAPWDM010000002.1 coordinate 21,523,416, forward strand.
AATAATAATAACTGTAGCGCACAACTCGAAGGAACACAAAACTCCTGCCTGGGAAACACGTTGAATAAACACATCAACAACATTCGATGCAACCCCGGCAGGATTACCCAATACCAACAGGGTAGTAGATCTAAGCGGCTCAACAAACACATACACGACATATTACACAAACACGCAGTACATACACAATACAAGGAACCCAATAAAACGCTTATAGAGATCAGAGATACGCTTCACCAAAAATTAACAGCACTAACGAAGTGTTTACGAAGGTATAAGACCAGTACTGAACGCAGACGACAAAATCAAGCATTCAGCAGAAACGAGAGACGGTTTTATCAGTCTTTAATAAACACGGTAACTGACAGTAATGGTCTACCGGAGAAGAACGCACTCCGTAGTTTCTGGGCGAATATATGGTCCAACACCATTGACCATAATGACAAAACCAGCTGGATCGATACAGAGTACAGGAATAACGAACATCTTCCGGAGATGCCCTATACGGACATTATTACAGAGGACGTTTCCAGAGCTCTACAGAGATCGCGTAACTGGAAGGCACCTGGCATCGATAACATACAAAACTAGTGGCTCAAACACTTTACATCAACACACAAGTATCTCGCTGAACAATTTGCACTATTTATAAGAACACCAAACCTGACACCGAAGTTCCTAACGCAGGGTATCACATATATGAAATCAAAAAACAGTGATACAAAAAATCCTACTAATTATAGGCCTATCACCTGCTTGCCTACTGTGTATAAGATTTTGACGTCCTGTCTGGCAGAAAAGATCAATGAACATTGTCAGATTAACACCATACTGACAGAAGAACAAAAGGGATATCGAAAGAGGTCACAAGGTTGTAAAGAGCAGCTTCTGATTGACTCAGTAGTACAGGAATAAGCGAAAGGGAGACAACGTAGGAAGGTTTTATTTATGCAAAGGAAAAATTTTGAAATTAATCAACTGTATTTGGATAATTTTAAAAGTTTAAACACTTAAAATTTACACTCCTTATCTAGTCTTCATTCTCGTCACTCCAATATCCTTCAACATCTGCATTCATTAAATTTTTTTTTAAACAGCACGGGACTCTTCGAGTAGTATGATCCTGATATCTGTTGTACCAGATTACGGAGGCAATATGGGAGCAACAACCAGCAAATCTTGCCCCTACTTTGCACTAACAGTACCAGGTTAGTACAGTGGTGGGATTGTACTCTATCCAAAGGGAGTATATTTTAAAAGCTGTGTGCCTAGACTGAATTTTTAGTGTTAAAATATTACTTGATTTTTATGTAAAAATATTTTATCAAGACCTTGGTCATCTATGTAAAAGTGGAAAATTTCCATTTTTGTCCCTCCTATACGCCGTCAAAACGACGAAGTAACATGTTCCAATAAGTTTGTGCCATGGTGGCACTTCAATAAATATATTTTATGCATTTATATGATGATCAATTTTTTAATTGTAAAATCATTTTATTTGTGTTTACCTATGAGCGCAAAGTGGAAGCAACGTAATTTTTAAATAAATTGTAACATGAGAGTATTAAAATAACATAAAAAAGAAACTGCTTCCTCCATGCGCTCTATATAAAAAAAAAAATTGAAATGTTATTGAAAATGTGTTATTTTGAACGAAAATTACAGTTAGACCAAACTTTGGCGTCCCACAGGTAATACCAATTGTAGTTTTTTTTCTTTTATATACATATCAGGCATATAGTCTACTTTCAAGATATGTAAAGAAAACATTAAATCGTTGACATTTTTTTTTTTTGTTATTTTGAGGCCGAAATAAGGCCTTATCTTTAGTACTGTCCGAGAAAAAATGCGTTAACAATATGTACGTTTCATATGAAAAACAAACATTCGGGGTTAGAACTCGAAAAGGGCCAGTTATAAAGGCAAATTCTAAGAAGATAATTTAATTTTATCTAAACAAAGTTTTTGGAGCAATCAAATGTAAAATAAACATACTACACACACTTCTTAACAGATAAAATTATTGACAAAAAAAAAGATATTCGCTAATTATAACCATAGCTTCTAAGCGACACTGAATTCGGGGGAAGTATGGTGACAGAATTTTACTCGTATAGTGTTTCTGCACAATTTACGAAATACGTATGCTGATGGAAGGGATATAGCAAGGTAAACATAGAGAAATGGCCCCCATAGCCGATGTCTGTAATAACATATTATGTATTATGGGCGCAAACCAAAAAGAACTTTTCTACCTACATCTGCATTTATCATTGTCTACCATATTAATAAATATACGTTCATTCACTCGCTTCTTCAAAAACGTAATTACTTGGTTTGGTTGGTAACTATGTAAATAATACAATTTGTGTTCCCCTCACCTCAGTTTCTGGAGGTCTTTTGAGCTCACGCTCATAATAGTAACCTTGGTATCCCAAGTGATTACCAAGTATACAGTTATTGACCTTTAACCTTGATTTGTCCTTGAGATATTAACCAATATATGTGTGAGTGCTGCAATTTTTCAAACTCGATATTCTCAAAAGCTATAACACCGAGGAAAGTAAAACCGACGCCAAAACTTAGGTAAAAATTGGGACTATATTAAATATTTTTTTGAAATTTTTTAATTGTTACTACATCTATTATTACAGACATCGGCTAAGGGGACCATTTCCCTATGCTTTTCTTGGTATACCCTTTTATTAGGAACAGCCTACATATATATATATATATATATATATATATATATATATATATATATATATATATATATATATATATATATATTATATATATAGATCAACAATCACCTTTGTGAATAATTTTCGATTTCGGATTCATAATTAATTTTGGGTAATAATAATAACATCGTCATATTTTATTCACCATATTCAGATCCATTCATTTTGTGCTTAAACACAGATGTGTTTTGTATGTAAGTACATATGTATATACATAAATACAATTATAAGTGATCTCATCCATCTTACAGGATAAAAGGTACCTTTATCCGAATAAAGTTATCACAAGAGTACCAATTCATCTACTGAAATTAACTATGGGCTAAATTTTAATAAAAAATAAGGCTCTCTTTTATTCTTTTCTTCTGGCAATATACTACGTAAAGTAATATTATTATTAAAATACTGTTACAGTCGACTCTCATTAATTCGAAACTCGAGGGACTTTTAAAATATTACGAATTATAGAGAGGTTCGAATTATCACAGGTAACAATCTTAATTTTTTAAGCATTTGCGATGAATGAACTTGAACTTGTCTCAAAATGTACTTACAATCTTTTTGTCTCTTTCTCTCTGCAACTTTGAATTGTCGAGTGTTTGACGCCGATGAGTTCGAATTAACGCGTCGTTTTGTTACGTAGCAAGGATTTTTTCGTTCGAATTACCAAGTGTATAAAAAATGTATTGTTTTAATTCAAAATATAAAGAGTTTTTGTAGGGAACTGATGATACCTTTGAATTATAGAGAGCTTCGAATTATCGCAGGTTTGAATTAACGAGAGTCTACTGTACATAGAAGTGCTACATAAAAGTATCAAAGACCCAACAGCAAAATTTACAAATTAATACGGATTATTTTAACGAAAATATAACAAATGCTATTTTTCTATAAAAATGTTAACTGAATGAATAAAATATAGTAAAAATGTCAGACTACATTCAAAACATTCGACAGAACTATTTAATTAAAATGTGTGAAACTTCTAAACGTATCTTAAACTGATTTCGAAAATTCCAAATTACCAAATCCTGCTGTCTTTTTTTAGCAATCAATTTACGAAACTTTTATAAAATCAAAAAAAATAAATAAAAATAAAAATGAAAATGGAACAAATAATGACGTGAACAAGAATAGCCGGGTGTGCTATAGATCAGTGTTTTTCAAAGTGTGGTATGCCTGGTGATACGTCAGCTAAGTGTAGGATTGTAGGGGGTATGTGGCTATATGTTAGGGTAATGGCGAAAAAGTTAGTTATGAATTATTTGGTTTCAATACGTCCGTCCGTGGAAAATTTGATGATTGTCCAATTTCTTTTACGATTTTATAATTTTTTGTACTTTTTAATCTTCTTTTTTTTTATTAAGAGTTTTTGTTTTTGATCATCAACTTCATTTAGTTGCGTTTTATTTCCGTAGACTATCCGTAGGGGATACAATTTTGAGTATATGATTAAATGAAAGTACGAAGAAGAAAAAAGTTTGGGAAACACTGCTTCAGATTAAGTAAAACGCATGCCACAAGCAGTGAATTGCATATTTCACGAACAGAATAATACTAGGAGACTGACCGAGTTTTCACTGGAGAGAGGCAATAGATGTTGAAACGGAAATCAGAGGAATGGGTAAAGATCAAAGAACAAGTTTGAAAGGATAGCTTTCGCGAACTCTTGAAAGAAAATACTGAATTATAATATGTGTCGGATTTTTTATATTTTCTTTAGAGAATTTTTAATGTAAATAAAATATTATATACCTAGGGGTTAACGTGTGACTGACTAGTTTGATCACGAGTGTGAAGTTTGTTGTTAGAGAGTCTGTAAAGGGCCGAGAGTAACAATTCATACTTGGAATCAAAATAAGTTTAGTCCCATGAAGTATATACTATTTTTTGAAATTTCAAATAATTTCAAATTATAATACTTAAGAAAAAAAATTAGTTAAATGTCATTTAAATTGTGTGAAATAATATAATATCAAATAGTCTGTTTACAATACTCTTATCTACAAGTATTTTCATATTTCCATGTAATTTTTATTAACAAATTTGAATTTGTTTATTATTTTAAATAAATAGTTTACTACGCAGCCTCGATATTTAAGTTAAATTTTGCTTACTGACTAGTGCCGTTCTACAAGTTCCGTTTTCTAATTGACTTAAAAACCGGAAAAAAGTTTTTTGATCTCTTCGGACTAAAACTGACACTTTACTTCCTATTATACACGTACGAAAGTACACGTTTTAACATAAAGGGGGTGAATTCTTATTTTTAGTTCCACTTAACTAACTTATTTCAATTCAAGTAAAACTTAATTGAAAGATAAAAATATAACTACACACCAGTACATTCTAAATCAGGGAAAGGTAAACAAACAATAAACTAAAATCTTATTATTAGCCAAATTTTAATTCCAGTTTTTGTAGTCAATTAAACCAAAATGTCACTTTTAATTAAGAATATACAATTCGTTTACCGGCAAAGCCAATTTGCTGAAAACACTTGCTACAAATAATACAAATTAAATCTTTAAAACAAACATCTGTTTGAAAACACAATTTTTTATTCTTTAATATTAATCTAGTTTGTTGTGCTGTATACACTTTCACGCGGATATGTTTTCTCCTTAGTTCCCAAGAGGAAGTTTATGTATCATACTATTCCACCATTATTTATGTTTCAGTAAATGAACTTCTCGTTTTTCACTAACGTAGACAGTTTATACAATACCGTAACTTAAATAATTATTTATAGCTTGTTTTTCCTATTTTATAATTTCTTTTCGACAGAATAGTAATTACGATAAGTAGGTGAAATATATGATTTTTACTTTTCTTCAGGATTCCATAAGTATGCAAGGCATCCTTAAAATTTCGTTACATATATGTGCATCCGTCTGCATGCCCGCATAATAAGGGGAAATTCTGATCACCCAAAATTAGAACTGGAATGATTAGATAACGGTGGCGGGTGAACATTATTCGCTTACTGTGCAGTCGGCTTTTTTATTCTTTTGAATTTACCTGCATTATTGTAAAAACAGAATTTAAGGAAATCACATATATCGGAATTTAGAACCCGGTATTCCGTTAGCCATACACTGGTGAACGAAATTCGATAGAAATCAGTGAGGAGCATATCTGAACGCCTCCTTGTCAGTAAATTAATGGAAAATTTAAACTTTTATTAATATACTTATTGTAGTTTTAATGGTAAACTGAAGTCAAAACGAAATATTATTTCGAGATAATATATCCACATTTTATTGTTCTTTAGTCATATAAACACAGCAGTACTTACATGAGTTGCTATGATGTACCCTTGTGGAAGATCTGATATAATGTTTAGTCACTATTCAGTATAGTAAGAGCTGTGCGAATACACAAAACATTAATTTTCTTCTTTAGTGTTATAAAGTATTAAGGTTAATGGGAATTGTAATACTAACAATGTAAATACTTTTGTATCACTATCGTATAAAATGTCACATTTTAATAATTAAGATTTTATCTCGAAAAGAAACCTTTTTCCTTTCTACAAAATATACAGTCCACAATAGAGTCAGTTTGTATACACTCTAGTACACCTATCTACCTCTTACAATAAATAGTACACCAGTATTATACGAGACGAGTACTTATGTGATCATTTAATGTATACTTTTATTTCCAAAATAAATAATTTCCATTTAAGTATCATTAAAAATGCATTGACGTTATTATTTCCTTTTGTATTCTGGTCATTTTTTCTATATTTTGCAATTCATTTGTCACGTTTATTTTTTCCTTTTAAATTTTTATAATGGTTTTTTAACATACCTAATATATTTATTTTTATTGAGGAATCAAATGGACTCGTGGTTTAATATTTAGTCTCTCCGTAATAGTTTTCCCATTTTCCAACAGATGGCTCAAGTTAACAGCTAAAGAAATGGTAACAACTTTAAATTATCTATTTTTATTTAGAAATATAAATTTTTATGAAAATAAAGGAGTAAATTTAGAAAACAAAATTAAAAAACCCGATTACGTAATTAGCGAACTAAAACGATGAAAACAAGATTAAATAGCGAAAAAGAAAAATAAATAAAAAAGTAAAACAGTCAAAGACATACATGTTGTACCAAGTTAAACAAAAATATCTGATTCCTCCGACTGCTTTACGAATACATAATATGTTCATAAGAAACTGGCTTACTCACACTAATATAAATTAAACAAACATTTTAATCTACCAAACTTCTACACAGTGAAAAAAGTTGTGTTCTGCGTAAAAAAAAAACTAGTGGTTAAAATTTTTGTGTTAAATAAGTAACCAAACCCTGTGTTAATGTAACATTTAGTGTTTGTGTTAAATGAAAATATTAACATAAATTTTGATTTGACAGAATAAAAATATTAATCTGTTTTGAACAACAAAAAACTAACACAATCTTTGTGTAAACGGAAAGAATGTCTGCTTTAGTTAAGAGAGAGGGTAGTGGTAACTTGTAGCATCATTCGACGATTGTGCGTTCAACAAAAACATACATATGTATGTATAGAAAACGGAATATTTCAAAATCAAATGTATTTCTAAACTTAAATTGGTTTTAATTATATAGATATTAAATATTGATTACGTAAGTTAATTAAAAATATTATAAATTGAATTTCTTTCTTTGTTTGCAGAATTTACGTCAATTAATTAAAAAATTATCGAATATTTGACGTTCGAGAACACATTCAAAGGGCAAAGAAGATCAGGTAAAGAAGGGAGAGTTTAGTGGTTCCATTTTGTCTTCTACGTTCAGTTTGACAACGATCTTTACAATTTTTTGGTATTGCTTCAACATTATTTTCATCAAATACCAAGTGAAATGCACCAATATCATCGTTGAAATCTCTACAAAAATTGATTTTATTCAAAGACATAATTCTGAACAATGCGGAAATTGATACAGCGTAACAGTGCACAACTGTGTAGAAATATTAAATAAATAAGTTTAAGTACCGAAAAATTATTTTTTACAATTTCCATTAATTTACATAATAAATAAATAAAAAAAATACTAACTTAAAAAAATATACCAACACATTTATTGAGTAAACGTCTACATTCTAAATCAGTTAATTTTACACATTACTGTGTTAAAAAGGTACACTAAATAATGGTTATATTAACTATAATTGTAAGTACTTGTAAAATTATAACTAACTGTAAGTAATTGTGTAAAATTAACATAAAATGTATGTCCTTTTGTGTGTCAATGATTTGACACAAATCATGTGTAAAGATTTGACATACATGATTTGTATTAAAATAACACAAAAAATTGAATGGACCGTTCTGGACATGTGAAATGTGTTAATTTTAACACAAATTTTTTGACTATGTATCATAACTTGATAAATCGGCAAATCAAAATATAGCTAATTCTATGCATATGGACCAAATCAACTACAAAAGTTTTAACGTCATGGAGAAATAAAGTATAACTAGACGTACAACTTTAACTTACTATAGTTACTTTAGTATAAAATATAAAGAAATGAAAAGAGACAGAAAACTAGATAAGGTTCGTCCAATTTTACTTCATTTGCTGCATTTGTTTGATGACTTCAGACCATTTTAATTGACTTGATCGATACTATATATTATGTATATGTATTAGATTATGTACCTCCTCTGATACTACCGTAAAAGGGTCGCTAAAAACGATCGAACCGTCCATTTCGGGTAGGCAGCGATTGTTTTTGAAATTCGCAGGACTTGTGATGAGCGTAAAACTGAGTTTTCGGGATTGTCAGTGTTGTCATTCAGCTGCCATCTTGGAAAAAAGGTCAAAATTAATTTTTCGATTATCTCTGTAACTGTAAGTCCGACAAAAATTTTGTAAGGATCATTTTTATAGGAAATTTTATTTTCTATAATTTTTATTTGAAACTTTTTATCGAATTATTAAATAAAATCAAATCATAAAAAATATTAAAAAAGTTATTCCTAAATAATAAAAAATATTAAAAAAGTTATTCCTAAAAGAGCGTGAAAGATTTAGGGATGGAAAACTTTGAGGGGTTATAACTTTTCTATTTTCAACCCGACAAGATTAGAGTGCTTCTTATATTTTTCATAGAGAATTTCTTGACGAACAATTTGATGTATGAACTTTTATTATTAGGCTCACAGTTATCGAGTTTGCGCGTTGCAAAGATGAGTAAGTGAGATATACAACCAAATAAAACTTCATATTTTTTATTTAAATGATACATTTTGAAACATCTATACCTATTAATAATAGAATTAGGAAAAAATTTATAAGATTTTGTGACGAACACACACCTAATCTATTAGTAGAGGACCACCCCAAGGGTGGCATAAAGGATTCCAAATTTAAAATTTTGCTTCCCTTTTATTTTTAAGTTACGTCTTCAAATTTTAAAATTTTTGTTAGAAAAATTATAGGTTAAATTAAAATTGTTTACTCATTTCTACAGTTACGAATAAAAAACAACTGACATCAGATAATTGTACTATTATTATTTAAATGAAAATTAAATATTGATTTCGTAGGGAATTCTGAAATATTTGATTTAAAAGTACAGTGAAGTCAAAATTATTATCTAGAAGTCTGGGGCCCCAAATACAACCCAAATTAAACAGCTGGACAGAACTCGACAAAATGTGAAAATTATATATTACGTCATTCAAATATGAATATTACTTATTTTTGGTGGAAAGGGACGTTAGGCGAGCGAAGCGAAGCATTATAAGTAACTTAGAATACATATTGTAAACTATTTTATACAGAATTTTAGAATATCATTTTAAAAATTGGAATAAGGTCAAAACTGTCTCCCAGAACCACAAAATATAAAGTTCAAATTAAAAAGTTGAATGGTTCTTGGCAAATTTTCTCTTATTGTTAGACACTATCAGGATTTTGGAAAAAAATGAAAGTGTGATTAAAATTTTCCACCAGGACCTCCGTTCCTCAAGAAATGCTTAGGCGCGATTTACATTATCACTCCACTCTCACTCCGATATCATTACGCTCCCGATTCGATATAATCTTGTTGTGTTCACATTACAGTGCTGATATCATGCTGGTACCCATTCGTTCTCTATTCACATTATAATGCCACTCTGGGTACACACCCAGTTCGGTCTCAGTTCCATACAAATATCTTTTCATAACAACTGAATGCAAGCGGAGTGGAGTGGAATCAAAAAAGTGTTTTTGCACGATCGTGTATTTTCATGCATTTACCGATGCTGTTGACAATGCTGGTAAGTTACATTTCCCGAACGTTTGTTTATATCCATGGAAACCAAAAAATAACAGTGCGGTAAGTGAAATAGATGCGTGGTAAGTAAATAGGAGTGTGGTAAGTTAAATTAGCTCAAAAATGATTGTATTTATTTATTTATATTGAAATTAAAAGTACAATTTGAACAATTAGGAAAATAAATCCATTAATAATATGAAAATTTTCACTAGTTTGCACATTATTATTATTATTGTTGGCATCAGTCTTCTTATTTTATTGACATTTCAAAAGGTCGTTCAATCATTAAGATTTTCTGTGGCTTTCATAATCTTCCTTTCATTTTACGAGAATAAATTTGCAGTCAAAAATAAAATGCTTCATCAATTTCATTATTCTCACTAATAATATAGTTTAACAAACTATTTTCCTCAATTTTTTTTTAATAGAAAATTCAAAAAAAATATTCACGCCAGTGAAATATTGACACTTAATTTATTATTTACAAATATAGTTGTCAATTGTCACTACAAAGATTCATATTAGTTGTTATGAATATTTATAATATTTATTCATGGCATTCTATGTCATAACATAGAAATATAAATTTCACCTATATTATCTGAATTTTATTTTTTATTTAACACATTTTTAATCTTTAATTATTTTAAATCGATCGTGCAAAAAATATTATACAATACACGATGCGTTAAGTGCATTTACTGATCTCGAAAATTGCAAAAACTCGACCCTGCGGGTCTCGTTTTCGCAACATTTTCTCGATCAGTAAAAGCAACTTACCGAACTTATATTGTAAAATACTATTACACTATAGCTACAAGCCATAACAAGTCTGATATCGCTCCGATAAAATATTACCTGAGTGGTATTGATATTGGAGTGGCATTGAAACGGGAGCGAACCGCGACTGATATCGGACCTATATCAGAGCGATGATGTGAATACACTCATTGTTTATTGTGTAAGAATATTTTATCGAACCTGGAGCGGAGTGATATCGGAGTGAGAACAGAGCGTTAATGTAAATCGGACCTTAAACTTGAAGTATTACTAAACCCATCATCACGGGTATCTGCACAAAAATTTCAAAGTGTGGAAATTAGCTATTCTATTGAAATATGAATATGACTTACTTTAGAGTAGAAGTGTCTTTAGGGCGGAAAAATAGTCAGGTCGAGGTCTGCAGGTCACAATTTGAAAGAACGGGTTGACTTTTGAAATAAAAATGGACGGAAATAAAGAACTTTTTACGGAATCGAAAGCGAACGGGAATGGCATTGAAGATAATGTAACTCCATTTCGGGACTCGGAATAAAAATTGAGAATGAGATTAAAGTTGATAAATTGGACGGAATTTGACCATTTTTCTCGGGATTTGAAGCGGGTTGGAATGAAAAATTAATTTTTGGAGTGGGTGGGAATGGGACAAAAACATTGCTCCTTGAGGCTTTTCTACTTAAGAGTTATTTAACGAGCGAAGCCAATCACTATAAATAACTAATTTTGTAGAAATTTTCAGGATATCTGACTTAAAAATAATTATATCTTTAATTCTGATCATTTTACGTAGGTGAAACTGCGGGTCAAAGCTATAAAATAATAAGTGTTGCAGGAAATTATATAAAACACCAAAGTGAAAACAAAACAAACATCTGAGTCAGCGAAGCTAGGACGGGACGTTAGTTTATTATTATTATTATTACTGTATTTATATTTTAGTCTATTTTGATTAAGTTATAGGCCAAGAAAACTGATATTTAGCAGTTCTTCACACCACCTGCGTATCATTTTAGTACCTTTTATTAAAGATTTTTAAGGATGCGTAAAATTTTGAAAGCTAGAGTTTTAATTAATCTATTTTATTTTGAATTATCGTATTCAAAAAAATCAACCATTTACATTCCGCTACAAAATATGGTCAAATAAGGTTCTACAGTAAAGAATCGAAATTTTTTTAAAATTTTCTATGATCCACTCTACTAATAAATATAGGTTTTAAGTAGTAACAAAAATTAAATGAAAATGTAATTCATACTAGTGAGCGCTTAGTTATACATAGTTAAACAATTTAATTTTGTAAAATATTATTTCTTATTAGTTATTACTTAAAAGAAAAGGGAGCGTTTTTACTGAACAAGTGTAAATGGATGAGATTTATTATTAATAAGGGTTTAAGGTGTTAAAATAAAACAATTTAAATATCACACTCATCTCTGTAACCTTTGTACACTGGCCAGGTAAGTAGACAGGACCTAGAGCTTATAGTTTCATCCAATTCAAAACGGGAAAAAAATGTAATCTTTAAGCATGGTACATTCGAAACGATTAACAGGTAATTAATGTCCTAAATAATCATCCGGTTACCATGGGACTAGGGGAGAAGTTTTCGTGCCGCAGACGTGGCGAATTCTTGCCCCATGTCTAATGTTCTTGCGAGGTATTGTCCTCGTTAAGACGTAAGTATCTCGAATTTCCATTAGTGAGTTCCGAGAACATGAGGAGAGTTGATTTTGGTGCAGTTCTACGAGGGACTGGGCGTTATCTAGTTCCTTTTGAAGGATGTGGAGTACATTGATTCCGTTTTGGTGACCTATATGTGACGGCAGCTCTGAATCCCGACCCACTTACAGCTTTCACTTATTCATTAATACATCCCACTAACAGTTTTGGAAAGAAAAGCTTTAAGCACTACGGATAGTGTGGAGAAGCATTAATACGTAGTATATAGTTTTAGTAATATCGTATTAACAAATAAAGTAAAGTAATGATATGCTTGATTCAATATCGCTTAAACGAATCAACAATTTTTTAGTTACAATTTTAACTTACTTATTTTTGAAAAGCTGTAAGTCAGTAACTAGGAGCCCGATAATTAAATTTAATACTTCAAATTTTTCGTCGAGAAACATTCTACAAAAAATATAAGAAGCAATTTTTTTGTCGGGTCAAAAATAGAAAAGTTATCTGACCTCAAAGGTTTTCCTTCCCAAATTTTTCATCGTTTTTTGCTAATAATTTTCTTACTTTAAAAGCTACTTAAAAAAGTTAACTATAAAAGTTGTAGAAAATAAAATTATCTACCAAAAAAGTCTTTACAAAATTTTTGTCAGACTAACGGTTTTGGAGATATTCGAAGAAAAATAATTCGACCTTTTTTCGAAGATAGCGGCTGAACGACAACACCGACAATCCCGAAAACTCAGTTTTACGTTCATCACTGACCCCCCTACGACTTTCAAAAGAAAAAAATTGCTGCCTACCCGAAATGCACGGTCCATCTACGCTTTTACTGCACTATAAGTTTAGTCCACTAACATAAATAATATACAATTATTTTTTTTAGAAGTTCCATAAAAGTTAAAAAGTTATTACAATAATTATATCCACTAAATTATGTAATATACGTTGCATATAGTAAGAAATTCATTACACCTAACACAAAAATTAAGATTCTGAAGTTTATCATTTTGCAACACTATATGGTAATGTAACAACGAAAATTTAAATGTTCATCATTTCCCCCATTTATTTCTACAGTGAACATACAATTTTTTATAGTTTTAGTTTTATGTCAATTCTAAAAGTGGATGAGCCTATTTCAAATTTAAAAGCGAATATTAATAAAACATCAAGCTACTTTTTACAACTTCAGTGTTGTGCTTATCTAGATGACGTTATCTGAAATTGTATCTACATAACGTTTTCGTTATCTATTATCTTTTATATAGAAATTTTTCATTTTTCAAATAAGTTGTCTTTTATCTTATATTTTTATTAAGCGAAGAAAAAAGATAAGATAACAACAATATATCTTGATTTTTTCTGAAAAAAAAAAGGAAATTGAAACTAAATTCAAAATTTTCATATATTCACTAACTGATATATTCAACATTTTCATATAGTCACTAACTGATATGATAGAACTGGAATCATTTCCGCCATTAACTAGAATAACATTAGGTTGTGTAATATGAAGTGTCGTTTTTCGACCACTTGGCCCGACCATATAATTCAGAAAAATATTGACACTTTTCTAAGCATTAGAAAAAAGTTTAAAAGCAATTCTTTGATTTTAAACAGAATTCTTATAGTTTGGATACATTTTGACCACTAGTTAAAATAGCATTAGGTCGTGTAATATGAAATGTCGTTTTCCAACCACTTGGTTAACCATGTAATTTAGACAAATATCGACACTTAACTAGTTCTTTAATTTTAAATATAAATAGAATTCATTTAGTTTGGAATGATTCCCGTCATTAGATAGAATAACATAATACTTGTAATCGGTCATGATAATTATATGAAAGGTCGACCATAAATTTGTTCCCACCAAGTTAACCCCACCATTTTCTTTTTTCAAACAAAATGGTTATGCGATATTGTGTTAGTCGTGTATTATCATGTGCCGTAAATAATATAGAAGCTAAATCCCCAAATTTTATATTCAAAAACTATTTTTTGGGCATAAAAGTAGCTTCGCCGTTTACTTTTTTTAAAACAGTAAATGTTGTTTTCTGTTGTGCCGGACGTGTGCTACCATAGGTTGCAAGTAAAGAAAATTTAATAATTCCAAAACGTGTAATTTTTATCACGAAAAACCTTTCTTTAACATTTTTGTAATTTATTGTAATTTACACATCTTTCTGAGGACCGTTGACGTACTTTCGGCCTCCGGTCCACGGATCGATGGTTGAGAAACACTGACCTAGTGCATTATTTCTGTAAATATTATCTTATCTGTTATCTAAAATTTTATCTATCTGTTATCTTTATCTAGATATTTTAAATTATGTTATCTATTATCTGTTATCTAGATAATAAAATTCGATATCTTGTCCAACATTGGCTTACAACAAACTTAAAATCATATCCATACACAACATTTTGCAACTAAAAACTACAACGTGAATGTTTTTTTTCGTTTTTTTTAAATGACGTTGGTGTTACGTAAATCTTCTAATGTCACCAAAGAGATTACGTTGATAGGAATACTTAATTTAAATGTACACTTATTGTTAGTACGAAGAAGAGTACAGATAATATAACACGATTCCAAAAATAACCTGTAATTAGAAAACAACGTGATCAGAGCAACTGATCAATTTTCATATTTAGAAATAACCGTCAGCACACAAAGAACAACCAGCAAACAAGGCATAATATAGTAAAATATATAGGCAGGTAATTATTCACATGTTTCATATTAATTAATGATCGTGCACATGTTGCGAAATATTATATTACCTACGTAAGAAACATGTTTGCTTATACGGGATGTACGTACAAGCCTAAAATAGGAACAAGAAAATTTTAATCATGTACCGTTCAGATATAATTTATAACAAAATTTTAATTATTCAAAAGACCACAATTATGTAATAGGTACTATATAAACGTACAAAAAAAAAAAAAAAAAAAATTACCACAGAAATTGTAAATAATTTTTCTTACTAGCTAAGTATATTTTAAAAAATATGGTAAAACAAACTCAACAATCCAAAAACGAACTTTTAGCGAATTTTTGAATCTAAAAATCAGCTATTACTGCCACTGTCATGCCGCGACTTGATTCCGGGACTATGACAGAAATTTGTTTTGAGGTCCCTAGAAACCGAAAATAATATTCACTAAAATTTATATATATATATATATATATATATATATATATATATATATATATATATATATATATATATATATATATAAGTCCTTTCACACACAAAAAAAAACTTTCAGGATAAAATTATTAAGCTTTTCATGATGTTAGTATCAAATTTATACGTATATTTCGGCTTTTTTAGATATCAATTCCTGTTTTTAATAATTCCTAATAATTTCTGATTATAATAATTTATAATTGCTGATATTTAACAGATAAAAATATTATTGTGAAAAATTCTTATTTTACTTTTCAACTTTAATAATAATGATTACATCTAAAATTGTTAAAATTTTTTTTTTTATTAATATTAACAGTAATTTTTTATTAGGTATTAATTTAAAAATAAAAAGGTTATGAAAATTCTAACAATTTCTTAAATTTACTAATTTATCAAATGTAAATATACATAGTATATAATGACAAATATTAACAAGGACAGCGTAGTCCAGTCGTTAAGAGACATCACTACTTTAAAAAATGTCGTTACATTCTACACGACGTCACAGCATGAATAGTGATCGAAGCTCACAAGAGCAAACATTTATAATAAAAAAATGGTACATAGTTGGTAAGATATTTACAGAGATTAAAAGCTCGTATATCCTATTTTCTTCTATTCTACTCTTTTAAAATATTTATTATTGATTTTGTAAAGACCTTATTGTGCAGAGGCCCCGAGGCATGTGTCCTAAATAGCTTTATGTAAATCCGGCACTGGTCTTCAGGGTAGACAAGGATCTTTCACAAGCAACTTCATTTTATGATAAAGAAACTTGAATGCTAGTCTAATTAAATTGTAGGCACTACTCAATATGTCTAATTTTGAAGCAGAAAATGGCGCAATTTCTGCATGTAGGGCGTGTCTCATATATTATAGACGTTTCTTATTTTTGTCTTTCTACTGAATTTCACTAACGTTTTCTTCCATAATTATTTTATAATCTTCTAATTTAGAAGTTGTAGGTTTGTCCCAGTGTATTGCTAAACTTTTCAATTCAGTCTGCAAATTTTCACTTGTGACTCTTTTATTAAATTTCAGCGTCTGCTTAATTCATTTAGTTCACTAGATTAAAATTTATTATTCTGTATGTAAGGGAAACACTTCAGATCAAGACACGAGAGTATCATACAATTAATTGACATACCCATATATATAAAGACCTTATTTACGTGATTTTTTCTCCTCTTTCCAATTGTGTAAAAAATTTCACAATAATTTTTGAATAAAGGGGAAATTTTGACAAAAACTAATTATTTTCACGAAAAATGCTCCAAAAAAGTGTCTGGCTAACAAACTGGTCCAACGGTTTGGGACCTCCCAACATTTTCACCAAATTTCGTAAATGTAGGACACTTTGTTCGAGAGTTATCGTGCGGACACACACACACACACACACACACACATATATATATATATATATATATATATATATATATATATATATATATATATATATATATATATATATATCCGCACGATATAATTCATATTTGGTGCCGAAAAATGTACACGACACGAATCCCTTACTTCGTTGATAGCAAATTTTGTCCCATTTAGCGCATTGAAGAAATCCAAAAGAAAAAGACGTAAGTCCAAATAAAATGTCGAAATGTAGCTAATAGATGAAAAATAATAAAAGGAATCTTAGCTGCACTTTAAGAACCTATTCTAGCGATGCCAAACACAAGATGATACATCTCCACTTTCTAATTTCTATTTTTTATTTTTTTTTTGTGTTTATTTTTTGCTTTTGTTTATTTATTTATTTATTTTTTTTTTTTGTTTGTTTTTTTTGGTTTTGTTTTTTTTTGTTTTGTTTTTTTGCTATTTATTAATTGTGGTCAATACGTCAAAATGTATGATACATGCAAAATTTCATGACATGAAAGTGCACGCAGTATTTTATAATAATATTATATATTTATGGACATTATCGTGAACAAATTTTTTTTGTGCACAGTGTTGTGGAAACGTAGTTTGGAATGAAGCACAAACATGGATACGAATTACATTGAAATGAATTCTACAGACTCAAGTCACGTTTCAAAGATATAGCTAATCCGCCATCTTGTGGGGCCCACCATATTGAATTTTAAATGACGGCACATAACTAATTGTATTCTACTTATAATACCCTTTTATTTGATATCCATATCAAGAGAGTTTTAAAAAAGGTAATCCGTCATTTGCCGTAAAGGCCACCATTTTGAATCCACCATCATATCGAAAGCACACTTTGTACTGCCCTTAAAGTCAAAGGTTTGTGCAAAATTTCAGCATGACCAGATATCGGTAAGTATTCGAGAATCGATTTTCAGATTTGTGCCGGATACTTTTACTAAAAGCTTATAATAATACTTTACGGGAGTGGAGTATAGCACACAAGGGACTGGAATTGGCAATGCTAAATCAGCTGCTAGAATTGTAACTAATTAGCAAAAGAATATCTCGCAAATTTCATTTAGATAAGTGCAGTAAAAAAAATTATTTACAATTTCCGTGATAATTTTTTTTAATAAATCCGGAGAAATTGTGGTGGTTACACCGGCTTCAGACTTAAATCAGCAGTGCCATTGTTTCTCGGCAACGGCTGTGGCAAAAAAATTAATT
The DNA here is from genome assembly GCA_035578155.1 of Brachynemurus nebulosus. Taxonomy (NCBI): domain Eukaryota; kingdom Metazoa; phylum Arthropoda; class Insecta; order Neuroptera; family Myrmeleontidae; genus Brachynemurus; species Brachynemurus nebulosus. Next base: position 21,541,702 of record JAPWDM010000002.1, read on the forward strand.
CATTGGCAAAAAGTTAGCAAAAAGTTAGCAAAAAAATATCCCGTAAATTTCATTTGAACAAGTTCAGCAGGTCCAGAGATACAGGGGTGACGGGGCTGACTTCAGATTTAAGTCAGCCCCACCATTATATCTCGGTAACGGCTGCGGTAAAAAAATCAATTCGTTGGCAAAATAACAGCAAAAAATTAGCAAAAAAAATATCCCGTAAATTTCATTTGAACAAGTGCAGCAGGTCCGGCGGTACAGGGGTGGCTGGGCTGACTTCAGACTTAAGTTAGCCCCGCCATTGTATCTCGGTAACGAATGCGGCAAAAAAATCAATTCGTTGGCAAAAAAGAAAAGAACAGCAAAAAAATATAGCCTGAGTGGGATCTCGGGATTATGACTTGGCGGGGCTAGTTTTATAGACACTAAAATATCTATCCGTATAAAAGAAAAAAATAATAATAATAAAAATGGTCGATTTTTGATGTTTTTTTGGCGAATCTTCCCTTAATTGTAACTGAATCAAAAGATAATTTAAAAATTTAAAATATGTATTCTGTGTTGTCACTATGATTAGTAACAATTCTTGAATCTGGTAACGATATTTTAGTACCAGAATATGTTTCTGCTTCTTTCATAATTAAATATTTCAATAGTTATCAAGTCTTCCAACCATAAATGATAAATAAATTCATGGAAGTAATTCTATTACTGTTAATGGCTAATTTTTTCCATATATGCGGACACAAGGGTGGATCTAATAAAATAAATTGTTGACGAAGATATGACATTACTGTCAATAATGATGGATGAGTGGAAGTTTCTTATATTCTTTTTTGTCTACTAGATGATGAATAGTCATATATGTACATTACTTTGTGTCACCTTAATATTACCCAGATAAATTAGATAGGTACATAATAAATAATTTGTACGAATTTATAGGATTTGTCAATGATAAGTAATAAAATGGTATTTCTTTAAGCGTACTAACATTAGGGTTTCATGAACTCTTTTTGATGCTAGTTTTGGTTACAAACAGTAACAATGTTAAACAATTTGTTAAACGACATTTTTTTCTGCCACATTAAAATTTAATTAATACAGATATTCTAACTGCTATGAAGGATTTAAAATCGGAAATTGCTAGTTTGAGAAAATATTTTTCTGCAATACAAAATTCTAATGGGACGTTGGAAAATTCAATGAAACTGGTGTTAGAAATAAGTAAAAATACGGATGACAAGCTTAAAAAATATGAAACAATCACGTCAGAGTTTACTAGAAGGCAAGCAAAAATAGAAGAAACTACAAAAATTATATTTCACAAATTTGATATGTAAGAGAGGTTTTCAAAAAAAAAAAAAAAAAATATATATATATATATATTATATATATATATATATATATATATATATATATATATATATATATATATATATATATATATATATATATATATATATATAATTATGTATGAAAATGAAGTAACTGAAGATAAAAACGAACGAATTAGTGATCTGAAGAAAAATACTGCAAATATTTAATGAAATCCTAGGAGTAACGTCATTTAGTCTAAATGATGTTAACTATGCAAATAGATTGGGTAGAAAAAATGGAAATCGACCCCGCCCTGTTGCGGTTTCATTTATTCCCTTTCGGAAAAAAATGGATATCATATCAAAAAGAAGAAATCTTAAAGGTTATGACATTTACGTTTCTGATGATTTGATTCAAAAGGACAGGGAGGAACGAAAAGAGTTGATCTTACATGCAAAGCGACTCCGAATGGAAGGGAAATTAGCGGAAGTTCGTGATAACCGTTTGTTTATTCGAGGTAACTACACGGAGAGAAAAATCATATAATTTGTGTAGATAAAATTTCAGAAAAATTACCATGCTCTCTTATAATGCGTGCGCGATCGACGACCAAAGTAAAAAATATTTTACGATCATGTAAATATTATTAAATTGAAACGTAAAAAGTATTAGTCATGGCTTCATAGAAATTGTTGTGCTAGCATGGTAAAATTTAAAGTGCTAACACAACATTTATCACACTCTTATGCATATATGTTATAGTTTAATTCTTGTTGACGTACTCTTTCATTTGTGCAACTGACCCGCAACCTTATGTTGGTTGGGCTGTACGCACTGAGGAACAATATACGTATTCAAACCTGCTTCGAAAAACTTCGAAGATGCCCGATCTTTTCCGACCTTCGATTCTTTATGATGCATACAAAAATGATTGGCAACAATATATTCTAATACTGAAGATAGTGAAGTAACAAAATGATGAATTAAACGGTGACAATCCGTCCTATAAGACAGTATAATGAATACTGCTTGCTGCTTGTAAGACAGTCTAGTGAATCAAGGTGCTTGGTCCGACCAAGTTGGTCGTTACACCACTCACCAGCCTGGCTATATGACTTGCATGTATGAGTGGGGTACATTTCTTACGCCACTTGGGGTACACGTCGATTGTAGTGCTGAGCACAGTAATTTTTCTATGAATTTTCTCTCCGTGTACTATAAGGTAGATTAACTGAATCGAGATTTTAGAGAAGCTTCAATCATAGACGAAGAAATTCAGTTAAGCAATCAAGCTGGACCCAGTACAACAGAAGATATGGTTACTGCAACCGAAGAACCTCCAAATTTACATACCACCCCTTGTTTAAAGGAAATGAAAAAATCAAAGATAAGCAATCCTTCTGCTGTAATTACGGAAGTGTCAAGTGATCAACACCTTAGGTCAACTAGTAATTCTGTCGATACCATGCCACAAGTTGAACAGATTAAAAAGGTTATAATTACTTCAACACCTGCGTTGGGAACAATTGATAGGTTTCTTCGTTCATGAGCACAAGAGAACGCAAATAAATCCGTCACAGCTAAGAAAAAATAGTGAAATAAGCGATTATGTGAAAGAACTTCGTTCAGTTCAAAATTTATCTCACAATTTAATAAACATTACTTATTTAAACATTCAGGGTATAAAAAACATTAAAATGATTTGGAAGGAATTGAGCTCTAGGGATGTTATATCTCTTTGTGAAACGTGGGTGTCATTATAATGTTTACTGGTCAAGTGCAACTAGGGAAAGTAGTATGGGGCGATCAAGTGGGGGTATAATAACATCAGTTAAAAAATACTATAAATGTGTTGAAATTGTTGATTCCAGTTCCTGGTGGTTAGCGGTTCTAATAAAGTGCCAAAATATTCAACTTATTATCATATCAATTTATTTTAAGCCTAGTTTAGATATTAATAATATTTATCCAATGCTTCAAAATGCTGTAGATTACATAATTAAAAGTATCCGCGAGCTTATTTAATCGTGGGTGGAGATTTTAATAGCAGGGTTGGTAATATAAACCAATTGGCCAATGAATTTTTGCAGTTCAATCGTCTCTCGTACATGCGGGATAGTTTGGATACAGTAATAAACTCTAGGGTGAAAAAACTATGTAAATTTATGGAATTAAATGGTTTTATTTTGCTTAATAGTCGGACTTATTATGACTTCCCAGGTGTGCTCACTTATTTAAGTCACAGTGGCGGTAGCGTAATAGATCTTATTTGGTGTAACACTTTTTCAATACCATATATTCTGAAGTTGACGGTAAACGATTACATTACACAATCAGATCATTTTTTTGTTACTGTAACATTGAATATTTGTACTCCCAAATCTATTTCTAACGAAGAAACGACAATAGTTGGTGACATACTTTACAAATGGGAATTTAAAATGAACTTAAGCCAGTTCTACACGATGCTACGAACACCTTCCAACATTGGACGTTCGATGGTTCATCGCATCGTGTGGCCGTTGTTCGAACCTACGAGTGTCCAATGTCGAGCGTCAAACATTCGCATTTGACCATGTCCCGCTCGATGTCGGTATTCTTGCACCGAGTCAAAGGGATGCTTCGAACGTTTGAAGGTCAATGTTGGTTGCGTTGGTTGGTTCGACTCAGCAGCTGCACGACTCGTTCATGTGAAGAGAGACAACATCAGTGTATGACATTAGGGATCACATAAGACAGATGACATTCTCGTCCACTGAATAAACGTTTGTACCAACACATTATACAAGAGAGACAACATCAGTGTATAACATTAGAGACAACATCAGACAGATAACAGCCTCGTCCACTGAATAAACGTTTGTACCAACACATCATCATTCGTATTGGATCAAACATTCGATTCACCGTGTAGCAGATACATTCGTCGCACCAACTATCGAACTTAATTGCCTCAAACGTTCGATCGAACGTTGGAAGGAACGTTCGTAGCATCGTGTAGAACCGGCTTTAGTCTACAAAACTGTCATGAGAAACTCAAATAGGCTTGTTTTTCATTTCAATCAAGCAACTATTGATGACATAGATTGCAATTTGAAGGACGCAATTTATGAAGCCGCGGAATATATTGACCTGAAGAAACAAAAACTTCATTTTAAAGTTTTTGAAAATTCAAAACGCTGGTTTGATAGTGAATGTGTCAATTTAAAGAGAAAATTGAAAGCATTATTAAAACTCTCTAAAAGAGAAGGTTTTACAAACGATAACAAGCATAATTACTTGCAAGCAAAAGGGAGTGTGTTTGTCTGCCGTTGAGTATAGACGAATCAATTAATTACTCCATTATAATTACATAACAATTAAAAATAAAATAGTACTCCAAAAAATAGTGTTTTAATAAAAAAAAAAAAACTTAAATTAAAAACTAAAACTAAACCAATAATGGAAAATATCGAAAAAATATTGTTAGAAATTAAAAAGGACACTGACCAGCAGATCCCTCTAATTAAAAATGACTTGAAAGAATTAAAATCAAAAATAACTCTTTTGGAAGACAATATGGCGGTCTTAAAAAGTAAAATAAAACATTTAAAACAAAACGAAGAATTCATGAAGGAAATAATTTTAAATCAGGATAATAAAATTAATACAATTGAACGGGAAATGAGGTGTAAAAATTTAATTTTTAAAGCTTTAAAAATAGAAATTAATGATAATTTTGAATCGATGAGTAAATTTGTGTGTGATTTTATAGTTAAACACTTAGAAGTGAACGTGACCATCGAACAAATTAAAGACATTCGCGTACTAAAAAAAGAAAATTTTCCAATTATATTGGTGGAATTTTCAAATATACGCCTATGAAATGAAGTGATTAAAAATAAACGTAAAGTTTATCAAACCAACATATACATTAGCGAATTTTTCGAAACAAGTTCTTGAAGAAAGAAGGAAGTTAAGTGCATATAAAAACACTATTAAAGATAAACACAATTCTATTTACCTAAAATACGACACTTTGGTTATCGACGGGAAAATAGTCAAAGCAGGAAATATTGAAGAACTTCTGGACAAAACAGTATGTGAGCGTACAGAGAAAATTGACGCAACTATAAGTAACACTAACTGTGGTACCTCTGAAGAAAAAATAATAAAGAAAAGGAAATTATATCAACGTTCAATAAAAGATATATTGTTGACACCACAAGGTGAATCATCTCCTGAAATGTCCACTATACCAAGATGTACACAATATCAATCAATAAAAGAATCCCCTTTAACGTTTCTGAGCTGGAACGTAAGAGGCTTTGCCAACGTTAGCAACATAGATGAAAATAATACCAAATGGGATATTTTATGCATTTGTGAAACCTGGCTTTTAACCCCACCCACAACTGTACCTTTGTCTCTACAAGACTGTTCTTCCTTCCACTCAATAGCTACTAGAGAAAAAAGTCGAGGGAGACCTAGTGGCAGTATAAGTGTCTTTGTACGAAACTGTGGTTTAAAAGCTAAACTTGTGGAAACAGATCATATGTGGTTGGAACTCGAACTAACAAGTAAAGGTCTTGAAGTGATAAATCCCAATTTCGATGACACTTGGTAGGTGTGTAGAACACAGAAAAATAACAGACACGTATTTTTCGTTATTGCCAAAAACGCCATTTAAGGGGTGAAATCTACCCCCAAAGTTGGGGTAAAAATTTAATTTTGTTAAATTACTCGAAAACTATAATAGATAGAAAACAAGTTTAAATCCACCCAGCCCTTCATTTTGAAAGATCTTTCTACTTATGTACTCAAATCCAGGGTCGGATCTACTGGAGGGGCCTTGACTATAAAATTGAGGGTAAATTTTGAAATAGGGTGAATATGGTTCGACCAATCAAAATACTAATATCAAATATGAAAACTACATCAAAAATACTAGTTTACCTGTTTTTTAACAATACCATTGAATTCCGATGTAATAAGGGGAAAAGTGGGGGGAAAAGTAATGTGGAATCCCTAAAAGGCACCAAGTGGATACTAACTCAATACATGTACAAAATTTCAGCCCTCTACGTTTACTCAGAGTCTCTAGGCGTGTTAGAAATAAGGCAAAATTATCAAGGAAATATTGGCATAAAAATCGTGGGGGTAAGGGTTAAAAGTTGAAACTTCCAAAAAGCGGTGGCTGGCTATTAACTTAACCTGTACACAAAATTTCAACCATCTAGATTTATTTGGGGAGATTTTGACCCGAACGAAACTGTTAAAAAACAAGAAAAATCATGTTCTTTTTGGTATTAAATTGGTGAGGGTAAGGGTTAAAAGTTGAGGCCCCCAAAAGGCACCCCCTTGATACCAACTCAATCTGAATACAAAATTTCAGCCCTCTAGATTTATTTGGGTGACCTGTGCGAGTGGTACAAACTTCGAAAACGTCGAAAAAGCATGAAATTGTAGCTTAAAAATGAGGGGGGTGAGGGTAAAATATTAAAATCTCCAAAAAGCATAACTTAGGTATGGATTCTATCAACACACCAAATTTCAACCTTCTACGTTAACTCTGGAGAGCTGACGGCGTGTTGGATCCAGCCAAAATCGTTTTTTCCCCCTCTACTCCCTCCAAATCATCCTAGGAAGCTGAATTTTGGATATGTTGTAGATAATTGATCGAAACATTATTTCCAACCAATTTGGAAAAGTTTTATTGTTTTGTTGCCCCCCACCATCCGCTTGAATGTTGGGTCGGATCCAAAATTTTCCCAAAGTTTGGCCCCACTTTAATAGTATTGTTGTGCATCGGAATGAGCCCCACTTACCAAATTTCAGTTTATAACTTCCATAGGGGGGCCCTACACATATTAAAAGGTAGCGGAAATATATATATATATATATATATATATATATATATATATATATATATATATATATATATATATATATATATATATATATATATCAGACATTGTTTTTGTACATAATCGTGTTTTACGAGTCCAAAAACGGATAGCGCCCCTACTCTTGCCTCTCGCCGTTCTTATCGTATATGCTATATAAGTCTAATTTTTTCAGTTAAAAAATTCGACTAAAAATTCGTTAGTTTTACTAAATGGGAGAACGCTGTCCGATTACCCGGCAAAATATACATATGTTTCTGGTACTGGTTGTAGTACAATAGATTATGTTTTTTGTGACTTGAGGATTCAAATATTTTTATTAAAAATTAATGCGAGAATGTAACAATACTTATATAATTAAATATAATTTCTATAATTATTAAATTTTAAATTAATTTGCATACATATTCCAAAATTCCTGGCGGCGTCGCGTGTCAACATTTTCAATCGAGCAGCAATATACCATTTCGCGCTCTTAATACACAAATAACTATTAACCGTCATTTTACACTCACCTCTTATTGAAGAGTAACTAGTAAAAAAATTAGGAAAATCAAAAATGTTGAAAGTATAGCTGGTTTATTTCTGTTCGACAACCTCGAATATAAAAAAAAAACATGTAACAAAGCATAATAAAAATTATGCTTTTCCTGAATAATATTTATATTATCAAAATTTTATGTTTTATTTATAATGTTTTAGAAATTAATATAGGTAAATAAAATTTTATCTGTTCTCGATAATTACACCGAAGTTAATATACTTATACATAGAATTATACCATCTGTAACATATTTAGTAGTAATAATACATATAATAATATTATAGCCGTTTTAATTTTCTCGAAAATCTGAATATGAGTTCTTTGAAACAGCAATCATATAAATTAATATTAATTACGATGATTATCAACTAGTTAATAATTAACAAAATTAGATTGTTATAGAAGTTTTGTTGTTGAACTGTTATTCGTCAGTTGATGTACAAATGGGCTCGGTATCAGTGTACAATGTTTGCTTTATATTAACTAATTGGAACTATCCATAGATTTCAGTACGTCTACATACATGGACGAGTAAACTTAAAATAAATAGAGCAACTCATTTTGAACTAATATTATGTTATGCTTATGAAGCAGCAATAAATTTATTACTGCAGATGTAAACACAAAGATTTGTGTTCACTAATGGCCACTGCACACGATCAGTTTTAACTGACAGTTTTCACTGAACAGTTCAAATTGACAGAGAAAACTGATCGTGTGTAGGCAAAAAACTGACAGTTTTTTTACTATCAGTTAAAACTGATAAAATATTTCACCACATATTTTTTTAACTGAACTGATGGAACTGATCAGTTTAAACTGAGCGTGTGTAGGTAAATTCTCATCAGTCGTATCGCGATCTGAAGAAACACATATGCTAGCCAACGTGTACCTATACTATATGCTGGCTATAGTGATGGAAAATGACTGTTGACTCTGTTGCGAGAACATTTGTAGATTTCAAAGATAGAACCTGCCCTATTTCCGTGCATGTTTCTCTGTGATATTTAAAAATTGACTAATAAGAATATCGTATTTCTCACGTGAGCACCTATTTGCCATCCCTAATGGTAGATAAGAGTGGTGGTAAACACACTGAAACCATCTGCCACAGATGAGACAGATGAAGCCTACATATAAAAAAGTGTAGTCCGAAAGTTGCAATAAGCTGCATTTTATACTGTATTTTATATTACTAAAGTATCATCGTCCAATGACATCTTGTAAGGACCTGATGTGTCTTCAGTTTTAACTGACAGCTTTAATATGAACGTGTGTAGGCACAGCGACGTCAGTTTTAACTGACAGTGAAAACTGTCAGTTAAAACTGATCGTGTGTAGCAGCCATAACTGAACTAAATTTATTAGGCTTTATTAAGTCTCCTCCGTAGGTATGAATAGGATTGATGTGCTTACATGTAACAACACTTGAAAATTTTATTACTCGTAATATCTCTTATGACAAGTAAGTAAACGCTCAAAGAAAGTACAAACCATTTATAATATTTGTAAACAATATACGTCAACCATGTGAAATTTATAGCTACATTACAGAAAACGTATGCCGGATACAGTGTGTTCAATTAAAGTGTAACATATATATTATAAATTATTTTTTTCAAAAATGGCCCTATTTTAATGACACTATCCCGCATGAATGCTACTATCTCACACGTGAATGACACTATTACAAATCACTCTGTTTAGAGTTTAAAAATTCGAGGTTTTCTCATAAAGTGTTCGCTTGTTCTAACGGAATACAGCTTTTGCAAGTATCCTTTTTATAAAAGTGCTATCTGCAAAGTAATAAACTATTTGCCTAGGTAGTATTTTCAAAAAAACGGTCATAACATAATTATATTCTTGGCTTCCTAGAGGGTGTAAAAATTAAAAATTAAAGGGTATAGCTACATAAGCATAGGAAAATGGCCCCCATGGCCAATGTCTGTAATAATATATGTAGTGACATTGGTACCCCAAGTGATTACCAAATACAGGGTCATTGACCCTTAACCTTGACTTGTCCTTAAGATATTAACCAAAATATGTTTTAGTGCTGTAATTTTTCAAACTCAATTTTCTCGAAAACTATAACACCTAGAAAAACAAAACCGACGCCAAAATTTAGATAATATTTGGGACTATATTATATATTTTTTTGACATTTTTCACTAAATTTTAAAAGTTTAAAATAATTGCATTAAAAATATTTTTTATTTTTTAGTATGGTTCTGGTAAACTTACACCTTTCAAAAAAATACAGAATATGGCTTATCTTATCTACTTACATCATGCCAAAATTCATTAAAATCGAAGATGCGCTTTTTGAGTAATAAATAATTTATTGAGTATATGTTATGTATTACGTTAACCGTATAAGAGAATGATTAAAATAATTGTATAAAAAATAATTATTGATTTTTTTGTACAGATCTAGAATACTTACATCGTTCAAAAAAATATACTATATAGCTTAACCTTTCTACATATACCATACCAAGGCTCATCAAAGTCGAAGAGGCGCTTTTTAAGAAATAATTAATTTATTGAGTATATGGTAGGTACTAACCACAAAGGCAACATTTTCTGATTATAGAAACTACATATTTTTATTTTTACCTACTGATGATTTCAATCGTCGTCATCACTGTTTTCATTTATGACCACATTAATCGATTCATTTAAAAATATTTTTGATAATATTTCAGCTGGTCGTACAATGCGAGACAAATATCTCGCAAATATCCTAAATAATATATCACACTTGCAACATGAGCACAGCATCCAACCGTTCGATTACCATTCGGACATTTGTAACAGTACCGGCGAATTTGTAACAGTACCCGATAATATTTAGGATGTGGCTATTTATACATACAGTATGTATACGTAATTGGCTATTTATACATACAGTATGTATACGCAACTGGCTATTTATACATACAGTATGTATACGAAATTGGCTATTTATACATACAGTATGTATACGTAGTTGACTACTTATACATAATTATGTATACAAGTAGCAACGCCAGAAGTGATCCCCAATGCCGTGAACACCGAAAAATGAGTTTTTTGTTAAAATTGGCCAAAATTCAAGTTTTCTAAAAAATTTTTACACCATTGAACGAAAAAAAAACATAAGATACTCTTTGAACCGTTGTTCTATTTAAGCAGGTTTTCGAAAAAACTAACTTTTTAAAAAGGCAGATTCGCTGTGTTAAACAGGATGTTGCGACAGAAGTACAAGTTAATGTTACTACTTTTATTATGTATATGTACATGGTAATTCATATAGTATGATATTTCTTATGTAGGTACGTATATATAGTTATCAGTTTTTTCTAGGATTCCGAAAAAAAATCTTTTCTTAGGATTCCGAAAAATCTCGAAACTTTCATAGCTTTATAAAATTTTTCATGTACACATTACAAATACAGTAGAACTTCGAACGTCGGGACCGGGACTGTGAAAATTTCTTATTAAATTTATTTTTACTACTACTTCGGAACTTTTTAATCGAAAATTCGCTATGTTATGTAGGATGCTGCGACAGGGATATTATGAATATAAGCTCATTTTTAAATATAATTTTTTAATGGTATATTTTGGTTTGTATTCATAGAAATAAGTGAAAAATGAACGGAACATCACCACCGAAATCTCATTCCGTGGCAAAGGGTAATTATTTACAAATAGGCCTCTGCGTATAATTGCTTCAAAATTATTTAATTACCCTTTGCCTGAAAATGAGATTTCAATGATGCCGTTCGGTTCATTTTCCACTTCTATCAATAAAAGCCCTAATATACCGCAATTATCTATACAATATAGTAAGTTTTAGAACTTCGACACGTAATATGACGAAAACTAGACAAAATATCAAAAAACTTTATTCTTCTATTTTTGTATTACTCACCAAGTTTCTATAAGAATTGATTTTAATTTTTGTTGGCAAGGGAAACCATCTTTTAGTAACCCCTAGACTTAGATATTTAGAGGATTGGAAAACAAACTTCCGGTCCGCGTCACCAAAAGTCCGTTTGGGGGTAAATTCTTAAGCCCAAAAAATTATATAAAAAAAAATTCAGCTCAGTTGGAGGTATGCGGTTATTATAATTGTGTAATAATTATAAAAATATTAATTGCAATAATAGCGCATACAGTCAATATGTATAAGTAGCAAACTGCGTATACATACTACATGTTTAAATAGCCAATTCAGTATACATATCATATGTATAAATAGCCAATTTCGTATACATACTATATGTATAAATAGCCAGTTGCGTATACATACTGTATGTATAAATAGCCAATTGCGTATACATACTGTATGTATAAATAGCCACATCCTAATATTTATTGTTTATATGCCGTGACCCAACATTTAACTTTATAATATTTGGAGTTTGCTTCGTGTAATATTTTAGATTTTCCCAGACTAACTGAAGTACAATTAAAAATGTTGTTTACAGGTTCCTATCAGTTTTCATTAGCTGTTTCATATCTGGCTGAAATAATGGACGACAAGAATAACGTTTTGCATATATTACAAACGAAGCAAATTCCAAATATTATAAAGTTAAATGTTCGGTCACGGCATATAAACAATAATAATTATCGGGTATTTATTGATTATCTTCCTAATTCTAACAATATTGAAGGAATTCGCCGGTACTGTTGCAATTGTCCAAATGGTAATCGAACGGTTGGATGCTGTGCTCATGTTGCAAGTGTGATATATTATTTAGGATATTTGCGAGATACTTGAGCCTTGGTATGGTATATGTAGAAAGAAAGGTTAAGCTATATACTACATTTTTTTGAACGATCTAAGTATTCTAGAACTGTACAAAAAAATCAATACATAATTATTTTTTATACAATTATTTTAATCATTCTCTTATACGGTTAACGTAATACATAACATATACTCAATAAATTATTTATTACTCAAAAAGCGCATCTTCGATTTTGTGAATTTTGGCATGGTGTAAGTAGATCAGATAAGCCATATTCTGTATTTTTTTGAAAGGTGTAAGTTTACCAGAACCATACTAAAAAATAAAAAATATTTTTAATGCAATTATTTTGAACTTTTAAAATTTAGGGAAAAATGTCAAAAAAAATATGTAATATAGTCCCAAATATTATCTAAATTTTGGCGTCTGTTTTGTTTTTCTAGGTGTTATAGTTTTCGAGAAAATTGAGTTTGAAAAATTACAGCACTAAAGCATATTTTGGTTAATATCTCAAGGACAAGTCAAGGTTAAGGGTCAATGACCCTGTATTTGGTAATCACTTGGGGTACCAATGTCACTACATATATTATTACAGACATCGGCCATGGGGGCCATTTTCCTATGCTTATGTAGCTATACCCTTTTGTTTTTATATATGGAACACCCTCTATATTTCGACATCATTAAATATGTAGTAAATTATGAACTGCCTTCAAAGTCTTTACCAAAAGAGTGTACGGCAGAACTGTAAGTTTTTGCCATTGCTTTTTAATATATACTTAGACCAAGTGTTCGCATGATGTAAATTTTGCGGGTGATCAGGTTGTTATCGTACGGGATAATACGACCTAACGTTTAACAATTAATGACGTTTACCAAACCTGGGATTTAACAATTATTTTTGAACAGACAGAGTACCTTTGAAGTAACAGCTCTGATACTTCTGACATTATAACTGACGATAATGTTCAACAGAAAAAAACCGATGGCTTCAAATATCTAGGGGATTGGGTAGCCAGATCAGGAGATGGCGAACACAAGGTGACCTCAAAAGTAGAAAGGAGTCGCAAGGTCCAATATATTGTCTCAATTCAGTCTGCTGGGACCAGCATATTTTCAAAAGAAATAAGAAGAGAATTGGGAAAACAATGGTAAAATCGGTTTTGCTATATAGATGTTACGTCTAGGCACTTAAACAACTGAAAGTCACCGAAATAGACTACCTTAGACGTAGTGCAAGAGTGTTCAGACTAAACCGTGTGAGAAATGACAGTATTAGGACCATCATGAAGGCAGAAGAGAATGTGCTGGAAAGAACTGAAAACTGAAGCCTGGAATGGTTTGGACACATGTTGCAGATGGATCAAAGTCGGTAACCAAAGCGTCTATATATATGAATCCAACCAAGAACTAAGAACCAGAAGGGTATCCTAAAAAATTCGGGAATAAGGCGATGGTGTCTACAACAGTTGAGCGACACCTCGCAAAAGACATCGCCTGAGGACAGAAGCATATGCTCTTCCGATACCGGTAGCGCAATTTTTAAATTAATCTTTTATTTTGTTTTTTTATCCTGATGACTTATTACTCCCAATTTTCCTTTTCATCTTACCACTGACATTATAAATTTAAAAAAAAAATTTACTATTTATCTAAATAAATATTAATGTAAATTTTACGAAAAAAATGTGGTCGTAGAAAAAGTATAGTGTAAAATATGTGGGAAAACTCACTCATATGAATATTTCTCACTCATACACATGAGAAATAAGCCGTTTTTCTCACTTATTGTACAATATATAATTTTATTGTAGTATTAAATACGAAAAACGACAATTTTTCACAAGTAACTATTTTTTCCACTGGGTCTACCAAGTACTTTTTCTACAATACTTAAGTCCAAATAATATTTTACTTATTATAAACCAAATTAAAACATTTATAATACTAAAATAAACATTCTGTCTCTTACAAAGTTTATATAATAGTCATATAAAGATTTCATAAGATAAAAAAAAATCACATTCCATTTCACATTATAAATCAGTTGTACTACATGAAGCATTATTCTACTCTTTTAACCCCTATAAAAATTGTGGAGTAAATAACATACATCACATACAAATCCACCACATACTGGTTTACAGCTAACAATAAGATAAATTATTACTTGTTATGAAATTCTTTAGGTCGTTATCGTTGACGTGAAAACGTCTGCAAATTCGATATGTTAGCAAAGCCAAAATTTTAGATGCTTGGAATTTTGTTTCGCTGTATCTGATGAATTGTTTGTTACTAATGCTGTTAAAAATCTGTTATTGACGAATAAAACTGGCTCAGATCGCCTAAATTTAAATAGCTTATACATGTAATATTTCAATTAATTAAATTATGGACACCGATAACGGAATTTTTGGGAGTGGAACAACAGGTGGATATTCTAGGGAACGCGCAGTACCAAAACGTTAGCTGCTGTGTCCTTAGAAAGCGTTTCCAAGCTCTGGTTAGACTCAAGGCATAATAATTCCAACAACAACAATAATCAAGATATTATTAGCAATTGTCAGTATTGGAAAATTAAAATTTTATAAAAGCGACGGCAAACTGAAGTAGGCATATGCTCAGAATCAAAAGGAACGAGTACTAAGAAAAAGCGTAGATCATAGTGAACCAAAAAAGTGCCCAAAATTTAGAAGCGAAACACCTAGAGAGAGATGGAAACGTTGAAGAAAATTAGCAGTAGATTAGAATTATTGTATGACTTGTATGATTTACAAACTGTAGTCGTTTAAAAAAAAAATTTTAGCTTAAGGTGGCAATCACTCTACTATTTATCCTATAAGATATACTAACTATCGTTGCACACTCAATTAGAAATTTACAATTATTCATTTGTCATCTCTAGGCAGTTTATTTTGAATAAATTTATTGTAATACTTTCTCCCTATATGATTTCACCAAGGATATTAGGTAGTGTAACATCAACTTAATAAAATAATGCCTTAAGTTTTAGTGGATCTTAAAGTTATGTTTAACTCACTAAAAAAAAATTAATTAGCAAAGTTATAAATCAACCAAATTACGTACATACAGTGCACAAGTGGATTTACACTGAGGGCAACTAGGGGCTAGGTGCCCAAGGCGGCCAAAATTTGTTGTTGTTGTTCACTTTTTGCTCGTCACTTATTTTTTTAGAGAAAAGTTTTTTATGTGGTTTTTTCCCAGGAGCAATATTTTTCACGGAGCCCTAAGGAGGCACTAAAGACAAATCCGGCCTTGTGTTCATACATATATACCACATATACCTACTGTTGGTAACTTTATATCATGAACAAGTGTTTCAAATGTTACCTAAGTATGTGGATGATTACTAAGATATGGGTAGTTCTACAAATGAGGGAATTTTGGACGGCCCAACTCATTTTGTATATTAATATTTTGAAAAAATACATTTTTTCTAGATGGAAACTGTAAACCATTACTGCATCTAACTGGTCACTCAAAATAACCCGGATTCGAAATATATTTTTTATAAAAAATGACACCTAAAATGTAAAATTTTAATCTCCTGGTATATCTCCTCTCCAAAGTAAAATATAAGACTAAATAATTATTTTTTCTAAATGTATAAAAAAAGAATTTACACTGCAGTAATAATCTATAATATTGGTACTTTTTTATTGTATAAAAAATTTTTGAATTTTTTTTCGTATTTTCTTTAAGAAATATTCTATTGAATTTTGTCTCCCGAACTTTGCATCATTATCCTATCAAACCAAAACACTTTGTTTGTCATAGTAATTAACTGAAATATAATAAATAAAATAAAGTACATGTTTTACTTAATTTGAGGTTGTATCAAATAATTCAGTTAACATTGTGAGATCGTACTCGGTCCAGTCAATTTCTCAGTATCCTGGTCAGCATTTTCGTGAAAAATACTGTGTATATAAGAAATTTTTCAGTTATATGAGTTGTAAATGTGTTGTATTGGAATAGCGGACCTGTTTTAAAACGTTATTTAGCCGATTTTTAAAGAATGTTGAAGAATTCTAAGTCTCCTTGTCTCAGTCTTGGCAGCTCCAAAAACGGGATTAAACTTAAATAATGTAAATAAATTAGGTAAATGTCATTAGAATACTGTAAAATGACTCCGTATATTTTTTAATAAAAAATAAATTCCCATTTTTTCTTCTGTATAATATATACTATATCATTAATGTAACTACTGATACATATACTACTAATATAATATATAATATGTATTAAACAGTCGTAAATGACTTCGAATATTTTTTAATAAATAATAAATTGGCAATTTTTTCTTTTTTTATTTAGTTAATTTTTTAATTTTTTTTTTTTTGAAATTTTTTTTTAATACATATATACACTATATAACTACTAATATATATATACTACTAATATAATATATAATATATATTAAATAAATAATAAAATGTTTAATAATAAAAAATTTAATAATAAAAATAATTGGTTAATAAAATTGGTTTATAATAAAAATGAATATAAGAAATTCTCTTGTGTTAATTTTAGTTCTAATACTCATCTTTTCGAACGAACACTTAAAAATATTATTTTAAAAGGTAATAAAAATGTCAAAATAAGTGATAATAATAGAAAAAAGTATGTGAAATTCCTAATAAAAAATAGTATATGCAACTCGTGCGGGATTGTCGATTGCCCCACTCAAACGAATGAGCGCACTCACTACGTTCGTGCGCTCAACTTCGCTTTCGTGGGCAATCGACAATTTCCCACACTTATTGCACAATATACTATTTTATTTTATATATCACATTATGGTTGATTTATTTTTAATTCTACATTATTCAGAATGCATCACACAAATTTTGAGCAAATTCGTATGAAAAACAAAAATTTTATAAGCCATTCACATTTCCCCGGTGCGGTTTTGCAAATCTTATGAATTTCGGGGTAAATGTGAATGCCATCAGAAAAACTATTTAGAATGGATTACAAGAGGAGTGAGGTACATCAGAGTAAGGACCAACTCAAATTCTTCATACTTACCACACTTTCAAATTTTTCATCATACTTTAGCGGTCACAATTTCTCTTTGTTTAATGCAAGTTACGCATACCTCAAATTAGTACAAAAAATTAAGGTTAAATAAAAATAACAAAAATTGTAAGAACAAATTTACAAGCTAAAAATGATATTTTGATGATATTTTGTCACTTTATCAAATAAAAAATCAAAAAATTACATGATTTTCACACAAAAACAAGGAAAATAAGACTTTTTCAAGGAAATTCATTCAGTTTACATGAACAAAAAACAACAATCAATTTTTTGTTGTTGTTTGTACAACGGAAACTTGTATAATAATATCATTGTAGATCATCATCAGCATTTTCAACTCTGAAAAGGACACTACTGAAATTTTTGACCGGATGGGGGCATTTGTGAATTACGTTCACAATTACCCCACAATTTTAAAATCATGGGGTAATTGTGAATTGGTAGTAAATTGTCCAATTTCTTTAGCAGTTAATAAGGAACCCCCTCAGGCTTTAGACCACTTCTTTAGAAGTCCCATTATCCATTTCTTACCTTTAAAAAAAAAGAAAATGTATTTAAAAAAAATTTTTTTTTGAGGATTGGTCGAAGTAAGATACACAAAATTTTGCAAGGGTTTTTTCAAAATAAAAAACAGATACTAGTACTTGGAGAATTGTTACGAAATTTTAATCGCATATTAAGAAAGGACAGAAAAACATACTAAGATTTGATTTTAAACAAAATTAATATTATTTTAGAAATTATAGGCGCCGTTCACAATTGCTCCAATTCACATTTACCCCGGTCAACCCTAGTGTACTATGTGTATTTAAGTTTATGCCAAATTTTAATTCCAGCTTCGTAATAAGTATGCCAATACAATAGACAAAATATCTAACAATATGTTTATAGTATCACTGGTATCATTATAGTCACACTAGTCTCTAATAATGAAATTTTACGCCTAGATGCTACGGGTGTGTCTCAAATAATCAATATCAATACCTATATATAATAAAAGAAAGTATGTTTTGTCCGTCCTTGCAGCTAAAACTCCGAAACCGAACCCCGCAGTCCCATGAGGGTTATACGGTATGGCAGCCTTCCATCCCCCATTCATGAAGAAGGATTCCGTTTTAAGCTGTAGTAATTGGTTTCGAAAGTAAGGGGATCAAAAGAAATGGAAACTTAAGATGGAAAGTCAATAAAGTAACTGTTAATCGAGTCCTAACTTCTGGTCAGAACGTTACAGAATGTCACAAATTTTCCCTGAATGCCTTACATCTACAGTGTTCGAGAAAATTCTAGAATATTCCTGAATATTATAGATATCCTGCTAACTGCTATCGACCAAAATTGAAATTTACTGAGATTCAGCCCTTAAAAACTTAAACCCTTTTTTTAAAGCCCGGATCAGCCGGACACTTATCGTCAGTTTTGAAAACACCAAAATGACAATCCGCTTATACGCTTTCAACCACATTTAGATATTTTGAAAATATCGAAGATGTAGCGAAAAATTGGACTCCTGTGATGGGGCCACGCTGCTCACGGCGTTTTAAAATTACAATATTATATTTAGTCTAACAGTTAGTTCACTTTTTTTTTGAATTTACTATGCCTGCTTGTATTAGTATGAAAATAAATCATTTTAAACACATATAACAATACCATTGAATTCTGATCTAAGAATTGGGGGGGGGGGGGTAAGGTAATATAGAATCCCTAAAAGGCACTTACTGGATACTAACTCAATACGTCTTAGAAAAAAAGCAAAAAAAATAAGGAAATATTGGCGTAAAAATCGTGGGGGCAAGGGTTAAAAGTTGAAACCTCCAAAAAGCAGTGACTGGCTATTAACTCTAGGTTTATTTGGGGAGATTTTGACCCTGACAGAACTACTCAAAGACAAGAAAAATCATGTTTTTGGATATAAAAATAGTGGGGGTAAGAGTTAAAAGCTGAGACCCCCAAAAGGCACACTGTTCATACCAACTCAATCAGAATACAAAATTGCAGCTTTCTAGGTTCATTTGGATGACCATCACGCGTGACATAAACTTTTAAAACGTCGAAAAAGCATGAAATTTAAGCTTAAAAAAAGGTGCGGGTAGGATAAAATATTAAAACGTCCAAAAAGCACACCCTAAGTACGGACTCTATCAACATACAAAATGTCAACTCCCTATGTTACTTCTGGGGGGCTGTGGGCGGGTTAGATCCAGTCAAAACACTTTTTTGCCCTTCTACTCCCTCCAAATCATCCTAGGAAGTTAAATGTTGGATATGTTGTAAATAATACAGATAATAGAACAAAACATTATTTTCAACCAGTTTGGAATAGTTTTATTGTTTAAAATTAGTTTTTCTTGGAAACTAGTTGACACAGAATAATAGTTTAAAGACCTTTTTTATGTGATTTTTGCTCCTCTTTCCAATGTTGTAAACAAAAATTTTGAATTTTGGGGAATTTTTCCTAAAAACTCGTTTTTTGAGCGTCCAGACGTCGGACGTGTCTGAAAAATATTAGCGGGTAAAAAACCATTATTTGTGTTCCAGATTATTTTAGTTTACATTAGAGGATAAATTTTAAAAAAAAAAATACCACGGTTACTGCTATGCCTTTGGTCAATAATCACTTTTAAAGATTTTTTGTTTATCGAGTAAAAAATGTCTCAAAATTTAAGTCTAACAAAGCATTACATAGAAACATGAAGTGATAATTAACCAAATTTATTTTTCCTGTAATCCCCTGACTTTTCTGAACATTTTGATGAAAAAATTATTGCTTTATGTTAAATATTACAGAAGTTATGGATTTTTTAATATAATAACGTCACCGAAATTGATACCACGGAAACATCATTTTAACCCTATTTTGCTAAATTTCAAAAATTCATAACTTGAAAACTATTAGAGATAATTTTTTTAAATTTTGTACAGATGATTAGGATGGTAAAATAAACAAATAAAAATCGGAGGTCATGGGTGACATGACCTGGATGAAGTGGCGTGTAATGACCCATGTGCCATGATAAGTTTGTGACAATTACAGTACTCAGTCTGTAGTGTCTATTATTTTATTATAATTAATATCAAAAAGTCATAGACAATTGTTAGTTTGGCCTTCTTAGGAACATTGCGGCCTTACAAAGAACAGACCCATAAGACCCACAGCGGCCATTTTAGGTAAAAAAAAAGTTTTTAATTTCATTACAAAACGCAAAGCAAGTTATTTAATATCAATATAATGCTCATTACTACTATTTTTAAATAATTTCTATTAACATATTCTTAGTTATAGGATGGTGTTCAAGTAATGTTCGTTAAGTTTTTTATAGATGATAAAAATATATTGAGCATTTAATGTTTCACTCAAATGAAAGAGCTTATTATGTAGTTTTAGTAAAAGCGGATATATTAAATGTTACAACTCTTTTTTTAAGTTGAACGACTGATGTATAATATTGGCCTTGTTTGGAGCCGTGTTCCTTGCAAGGCCATTTGGAAGAGCTTCAGAAAACTTAAGTTTAATAAACAGTGATTAAAGCTAGGTTAAAAAAAAGTGATTTATATGGTACACAATAAAACAAAATATTACTTAATAATTTGTTTCCTTCATTTATCCAGTAAATAAACGAATAAAAAATGTTTACTCGTTTGAGTGGCCTTCCATACTCCACCCACCTTATAACGGTACGGCGAGTAAGTGTTGAGTGCAAAGTTAAGAAAACAAAATCTTTTTATTTATTGATCCGCTTCTATTTACTTCATTTAAATTGACTCAGGCATAGAAAAATTTAACTGAAGAAACTCAAAAGTTTTGAGAGAAAATTTTACAACTTCATTAGCAAGCTTTTTCGACAAAATATCTGAACTACAATAATGAGTATTATTGGTCCGTATCTTCAGTCTGTTGGGACTATAAAATTTTCAGCTCTGAAGCAATGACATTGTAAAAAATAATTGTCGTATACTGGCACATGCTCATTTATGTGGCTTCTAGAACGAATCTAACTAATCATATAGCATATATATAAAATAATCCAGAGTCTCCTAGTTTAAATTTAAAAAAAAATTGCATTTCTTTGTTCTTAGGAAATTTTAATATCCACTGTTAAAATTTTATATAAATTTAGGCAATATATATTAAGCAACCAATTTTTCAATTGAGCTTTAATTAAAATGAACTACAGAAATTATAATAAAATATTAAGATAAGAAAATATTTTATTTTATTAACTATAAAAGCTATTAGAGGACGAACTCAGTTTACAGAATTTACCAAGTAACAAAGTCACAGAATTTCACAGAAAAGAAAACGTGAATCTTGTATCACAAACAATATACTATTAAAGGCAAACAACCAGGATTAGAATTTTAAGTGAAGTGAAAATGATCAGTACTAGTGGCCTTCGACTGTTTATTATTAGTATTATTACATTTGCTTAGTTCGTTAGTGAGATTTAGCAGACCAAAACATACCCATAACAAGAAGAATAGTAAATAAAATTTAACAGAAAAGTGGGTAAAAGTTTATTCTAATGGAAAGAAGGATACACAGTTTTAATCTTAATCGAATTCATGAAGAGATTATAAATGCCGTATTAGCTTTAAATTAATGTTATTTATTTAACAGTCTTATATTAATTAGTATATCGTTTCCAAATAAACTACAGAATAAACTGAACAATAAAATAAACTGAACCCAGTAGAAAAAAATAATGTATTCCAATTAAGAAGAAACAAACCACAAAATTTAGTTTCTAATCAAAAACATTTTCATAAAATCATGTATGACAAATTAACAATTTCGCCTCGTTCTTAGAAAATATTTTCCAGAAGATAGTATATGCGGCAACATTCGGCTCAGTAAATCATTTCTGATTCAGTTTAATGCAACGAGAAGAGAACAAATTATAATTTACTTTAAATTTAAATAAAAACAAACAACTACGCGGGTGCATATGTGTTGCTACTCCACTCTGGTTATAAAATATATATATACGAAATGGTCTGGTGAGTCACGCAGTACATATAATATTAGATCAACTTATAAGCTGTGGTGCAAATATACTGAAGACTCAAAGTATTAGCATGACAAAATTTTAGCAAACTTGATAACAAATTTACGACTAAGCGTAATTAAGTATACTATTAATAAAATACGATTAATTAACTATATTCAACATGTATACAAATGAAAAATTTTGATAAAAAAATGTTACACTTATAAGCCCCTGCGTTTCCACCATAACTATTTGAATAATTATAAATTTCGTAATGATAAACTCCGTAAATAATATGTAGACTTTGCTCTTCAAAAATTAATGAAACTTGTCTATATTACTTATTATAGATTACCTAAGCTGGCAATTTTTTTTGTGAACTGCAAAATAATTAGATTACCTATGTGTCTTGCTGAGGATTAACTTAATAAAATAACAGATTTACATGAAAGTAAGGAAGGAAATTTCATGAAGGCGAATAATTAGGTATATATATATATGTACATATATATATATATATATATATATATATATATATATATATATATATATATATATATATATATATATATATATTAAGTAGTCGCTACACCTACTAATAAATTTAAAGAAACAAAGAAACATACTTTATATATTCAGCGAATAGATAAATAAACAAAAGCCTCCAAAATGAAATGTCAACATTCAAATGTATTGATTTTCCAGAGAGATAAACAACAAAAGTGTTCAACCAAATATCAAAGCACGTGGGTAAACTTTTAAATTCATAAAAATAGATTACCTATTCTAAAATAAAGTGGGACAATATTGCCTTGATGGTAATTCAAATTATGAAATAGCCACAGCGGAAATTATTTATTAAAAAAAAAAAAAATATCTAATTTAGAAAGTACTCAATTTTGTTAATTATTTCGATACTGTGTCATGCAAACGTCAGTTCATGTGTAGTTATTTCAATTAAAATCGATAAAATTTGCCGTGTTAATATTTAAAGGATTAACATATTGATATTACAAATATGAATTAAATCAAAGCGTTACATAATTTTTCTTTAAATCCTCGCTCTTTGATTTCTTGTCATTGTTCCATAACCTCAATTACAATTACGCAACACCTTTGGCGAACAACAGAAAAACACACAAATACATATTACATAAACATATTAGGTAGGTATTATATATTATGTCACAGTTGTTAATGTTGTTTCACTATTTAATATATTAATAGTTTCATTATATAATACGTCACTATTGTTAAACGTAAATGCTCGTTCTACATCTTTGACGTAAATAAGCAACTTTTACATATAATTTTCATTGAAAACGACACAAGAACAATTGTTTATGATTTAATTATTTGAAATTACAACGCGAATTTCATTTTTAACACTATCTACTACTCTACATGCGTACCGTACAATGATAATAATAATAATAGAAATAATATAGGTTATGAAAAAGCTTTGCTATATATTATGTTTGCCTGCTACAAAACATATTATGTACGTGAAAACTCCCTAGCTGCGTAACAGGAGCAAACTTATACAACAGCACGAGATCCTGCAGGAGCCGAGGTCGCCGTGATACTGGAGCCGTCGACAACAGCAGGAGATCTAACTCTATGACTATCTCTCTCTAACATTATGTATCAAATATATTACGTCTTTGTCTCTTGCCCGACGTATTGTTCAGAATAGAAAAAGATGGATGCTATGATATTGTACGTAGTACCAGTGGGTACGTATATATAGGATGATGCTGTACAGATATAGAAACATTACCTAACGTACATACGTATGAATGTATATAAAGATATTTACATATGTGTGTGTGTGTGTACATTTTGTCTTTCCCCGACAAAAAAGGAAACTAGAAAGAAAATTTTGTTTTTATTTTTTCAATTTACAAGCTGTAGTGTACTTTGGTGACTGTGCTACATTACCCTAACTGTACTAAAAAGTTGTAAATGTAGTACATATACATAGCTACATATTGTATGTGAAAGTTTTGTAGAACCGAAGCGAACGAATGACTGTCTCGAAAGAATTTTTTTTCTTTTTGAAACAAAACTCGACATGTAAATGTACAACAACATTGTTAAATTAAAAAAGAACATGTTAATTTTAGATGAAATTAATTTATCAAGTAAGAAACTGTGACAACAATAAAATATGACCCCCTTTTAAATTATCTGTTTGTTAATAAAAGTTTATTCATGAATCTCTTTAAAATTTTTCTCCATTTTCTGTTGTTAATATATTATGTATATACCTACAGGACCACAAAAAAATTATTTATACATATATTAGATGGTCGAATAGTTACCGAATTTATTAACCCTTGATTAAATTTTTTACCTACTTATACGCACTGACTCGATCTTACAAGAATATCACTTGTACTATACTCAGTTTCAAATACAATTGAGCATGAGTCATCGATAAAGAATTAAATAATTCTTTTATTCCAAACAAATCAACCTTCTATTCTTTTCTAAAAACAAACTGCAAATTTAAAATTTACACAAGTACAATAATGAAAGAGATAAAGCCAAGAAAACGAAAATTTTTTAAATTCATAAGTGATGAATCATGGTTAAATTTAAGTGAAATGGATTACAGTATGCCATATTCTTCTTATATAAATACACTTTATAAAGTTACTGTAAGAGTATCTCTGTCTTCCGAATTATAGTTATGGGAATAATCACTCTTTTTAGTGAGTTGAATCTTTTGACTCCGCTCACTGTGGTGAATCGATTCAATGAATTGAATCACTCACTCACTTGATACTATTGGTTCACTTGTTTTTATGAATTGAATCACTCACTCACTCACTTTACACAACTGATTGGCACAACTTCAAATATGAATCAACAAACCAATACACTCATTTGGTACACTCACTCAAGTGAATGAGTGTTAGGGTAAAATTATTATAACAGAATAAAATTAAAGTTTTTGAAAATTTTAGAAAAAATTACCTGTAGTTGGAACAAAATTTGTGCATTAATATATGTACTTCAAATAATAATTAAATGACTTAACTAATAATAATAATAATTTTATTGTTAAAATTAATGCACAACCAACACAAAAAAATTTTAAAAATAAATGCAACATTAAAAATACACAGTTAAAATATAAAAATAGATTAGAATGAAAAATATGGATTGTTAATCACACTCAATGGTGTTTTGAAGAAAAACTAATTTTTGGAGACCTGATAATCTGATAATAAACGGGCAAATTTTATTTTAAAAATCTGAATATACTGAAAGATAAAATACATATACTTTTTCTTAGAATCACATATTTTAATATCTGTACTTATAGTGTATATAAAATGGGGTATGTTTTTTTTTATTACTTTATTAGGCATTTGGCCTAAATTTGATTTAAAATTTGTTTTATGCCTTTTAAAAAATAGGAATTATAAAATTTAAAATATTTAGATCTAAAAAAATATCAAGTTAAGTATTCGCATACCTATACCTACCATACCCATAGTATCATTAGTATCATATACGATGTACATAATTATACACGTTACATACAGTTAAATAGATGTTTATGGAATTTTTGAACAAATCTATTGTAATAAGTAAACTGAATAAAGTCTTATATGTATGTCATACACTCTCAAGTGAGTGAGTGAGTTAATGAGTGAGTGTGTGATACACATAATTATATTCTCTCAACTCACGAGTTGAAAGAGTCGATTCAATTCTTGTTGACTGATTCAATTCAGTTAGTCACTTGAGTGATTCAACTCAGTGAATTGAATCACTCACTCACTAACCATCACTATTCCCAAATATTATGATATTGAGGTAAAAACATTCACGTAAACAGCACTAGTTAAGCACCAATTTTGGTTTACATATTGATTATGTTATGATCTTTAAATTTTCAGTAAGATTTTAAGTATCTTGAGTAATGTCCTCCAAGAACCTGTAATGTTGTTAAAAAGTAAATCATCTATTTACTATCTGTGCCAACGAGGTCGTTCGCCTTCTCAAAAACTGCGGCTTTGTTATCTAGGTATACATATACCGGTCACTATCTACAAATACCAATGTTTCTCAACCACCGGTCCCCGAAAGTATTTCGTCAGTCCGCAGAAAGTTGTGTGAAATTATTCATTACAATTTTTATCTAAAATCAGCCAAATAAAAAATATATTTTAATGTTAATCTACTACTTATGTTACATTGTCATTTTTAAAATTTAATTACTGATTATTTAACAAGACCGGACCTATCGATTCTGATGAAATTTGAATATGTCATAGAACAAGCCTAATTTCAATACCACGTTATTCTAATTGTCTTAAGCTACTTTCCATAAGAAAGAAGTTCATGATTTGCTCAAAATAGTAGGATTATGTCGACCTAGTTAACTATCCTTAGACTGAATCTTAGGAAATTAGGAAAAAACAGATCAATTAGAGATTTTTACGTAGATATGAAATTTTTAAATAAAATTTTATTATTGTCTTTTTGAAAAATTAACTCCCAAATTTTAACCCTCAACCACCTCTGTAGATGTGGATTTTAGGGTTAGTTCATATGAAATGGTCCAGAGGTGGTTGCTCGACCATTTTAGAAAAAAATAATATTTCCCCAGTTCTCTTTATTGTATTTGAGATATTAGAAACAACTCTTTAAAAAAATTATCATAAACCGCATAAGTGTGGCGGCCATTTTTAAAAAAACTTTCTAATACATTTTTTGTAGTAATATAAAAATAGTAGGCCCCAAACTTACATTGACCTTGGTTTTTTATATTAATACCAGTAAACAGGATTAATAATTTACAGAACCGATAAGAGGAAATAATTAATTAAATTCCAGTAGATTCAAATAAAAAATATTCAACTGAGAAATATCTGTAAGAAACAGAATGTACAAATAAATAGTAACCATAGCTATTTAACTTTTACAATTACAAAAATTATTTATTTCCAAATACTTAGCTACTAACAAATTTGCATGATTTTTTGATAAATTGTGAATAGGTTGTTGTATACAGTGATAATTGATATTTTACGGTTTTTCGTAAATTTCTACGGTTAGGTTAAAAATTTTTCAAAACCATTTCTTAGCAAGCCGCTATGACCTAACAGGGACCTACATACCAAATTTCAAGTTGGTATTTAATACAGTACTGGAGATTTTGTTACAGATGTGTGAGTGAGTGGTATTTGGTCTTTGTTACATACATATATATATATATATATATATATATATATATATATATATATATATATATATATATATATATATATATATATATATACATATATATATATATATATATATATATATATATATATATATATATATATATAATATATATATATATATATATATATATATATATATATATATATATATATATATATATACACAAGGTGGTCCAGAATTATGTACCGTAATTGCTAGAGCTGGTAGTACGTTCAAAAATAATGGTACCTGTTCATGTACACTTTCTTTCAAAACTCAATAATAAGGGAGATACAACTCTGTAAAGGGGTGAAACGAAAACCATTATTTCTTAAATATTTTCCAAACGCTTTTGAATAACGGATTGATATTTTAGGGGTGCTTATTTTGCGTTAGAAGGATCAAATTTATGTCAACACTTATTCCACCACTCATGACTAAGGGGTGGTTTTGGGTGGTAGGTGTGAGTTATCACGTCTTTACTTTTTAAATTTGCAATTATTTAAACAAAATCCTTGATAATATGATTCCTCAGACAATTTCACGCAAAAAAGGTATACTTGTTACATTTCGATAAATATTACCGTTTCCGAGTAATTTAAAGTAGAAGTATCTATTTCCAAATTATCCCCTAATCATAATTGATGGAATAATTGATACCATAAATTTAATTATCTTAATGTTCATACGCACCCCTAGATTATGAATCGAGTAATCAAAAGCGCCCAAAATTGTTTTTAAAAGAAGAAGTTAGTTTCGTTCCACCCCTCTACATTTTACCCCTCTGCTTTATCTCCCTTATTATTGAGTTTTGGAAAAAAGTGAAGATGAAAAGGTACCATTATTTTTGAACATACTATCAGGTCCAACAATTACGGTACATATTTCTGGACCACCTTGTATATATATATATATATATATATATATATATATATATATATATATATATATATATATATATATATATATATATATATATATATGTTATAGTCAAACACCGAAGCACCGGCGCTCTTAGGTTTGCCTAGTCAAACCTCAGGTCTGACAACGTCTCAGTCAAAGTCCAAACGAATAGTGCTTTTCTACCTTTGACTAACGATTTTTTGGTTAATCCTAGGAGAGACTGATTTGGACAGTCAAACGCCGAAACTCAATTTGATGAAATCGGGGTTTGACCAGTCCGACTTAAATTATTTAATTATTAGCTATAATTAAAGAATATTTGTAATTTTAATGTTTATTGTTCATATATTTTAGGAATGAATTGGCAAATAATCACAGCAAGAAATAAAATTGGTTATTATTATTTTGTATCGTGACAATGGGTATGTAATTAATGAAAAAATGAAAAAAATTACTCTTAATTTTGACAAAGTGATGCGCTATGGCATTTTAAGTTGCACAATACGTTCAATCTTTTACATTTACACAATTTTAATGCGAGTATTTTTTTACTATACCCGAAAGAAAATGAACTGAGGGATGCGCAGAAACGCATTTTAAAATGGGTCATTCTAAGTCATTTTGAAGGTGAGGTCGACATCTGTCAAATACACGTGTCGGTTTGATATCGTATTCTGGTTCCAAATTAACATGCATAAATGTGCGTAACATAGACATTGTTATAAAACGACCCTTTCTCATATATTTTCCTCATATACAGCATGTTGATACTCTTAAAAGCCACCAGAGATAAATAAGAAATTTATGTAGATAATAAAGTATAATTTCCTATCAAATTATCATGTGTCAGTGGCGTATTTACAAGTGATTAAGTAGGCTACTGAAAATTGAAATCGGTAGAAAACTGAAATCGGTACAGGCCGGCAAAGTGGGGACTCAAAAAAGGGTGTCTCCTGGTTGACGTGATTCCAACCCTCCTGGTGATCTGAAACACAAAATTTTAGTTAATTCTTAATAAACAAGGATGTAGAATTAGTTGGACGTAGCCGATTTGAAAAAATAATTTCTCTCACCAAATAGCATCCATTTAAAAAAAAAAATCATTTTTTCGCCTCCTTTTTTCAACTTTGGAAATTTTTTAAAAATAGTGAAAAAAATTTCAAAAACCCCTATGTCGAACCAATTTTGATAGTATTCCAACTACGTCCAATTAATTCTACATCCTTATTTATTAAGAATTAACTAAAATTTTATGTTTCAGATCACCAGGAGGGTTGGAATCACGTCAACCAGGAGACACCCTTTTTTGAGTCCCCACTTTGCCGGCACCACTGATTTATATAATTCTGTAAGGTGATACCAAATGACTTAGAAACAATCAATAGCCAATATTACCGCAAATTAATGTCCAAATTTTTTTTTTTTTTCATTCTCATTATGCACTGTGATAAGTATTTTTTTTAAACCACAAAAAAATCCTATACTGTATAATTTTTCGCCAAATTAAAACCTATATTGTATATATACTATTTTCAATTAGAAACTAACACTGAAAAGATACACAGTACAAAATAACATTCATACATGTGTAAAGAAACTGAATGATGCAATAATTTATATCAGTGATTCCCGAAATGGGAGTCGCGATCCCTAGAGGGGTCGCAAAAATTGTTTCGGGAGTCACAGAAACAATTGATGATAGATCACATATTCATTTTTTACACATTTTCTACCAATTTCTACATATTTCGGGGGGGGGGGGGTTTATATTCTTTAAGTGCAAAGGGGAGTGGCGAACCAAAAAGTTTGGGCATCACTGATTTATATAATTCTGTAAGGTGATAACAAATGGCTAAGAAACAATCAATAGCCAATATTACCGCAAATTAATGTCCAAATTTCTTTTTTTTTTTTATATTTCATTCTCATTATGCACTGTGATAAGTATTTTTTTTTAAAACCACAAAAAAATCCTATACCTACTGTATAATTTTTCCCCCAATTAAAACCTATATTGTAGATATATACTATTTTCAATTAGGATACATTTAGCTTGCTAAATGTACCATTTAATTAATTTTGTGAAATTAAAACAATTTACTTTTTTTAAATATTTGACAATAAAATTATAATCCCACACTATACTTAATAAAGATGCATTTAGTTCTCTATAGAACTCAAAAATAAAATAAAAAAATATTTGAAATGAAAAAGATTTGGGACTCCCTACTGAGAAAGGGTCGTTTTATAACAATGTCTGTGTTACGCACACTTATGCATGTTAATTTGGAACCAGAATACGATATCAAACCCACGTGTCTTATGAATCATAGGCCAGTGAGTTGATTTATTTTACCAACTCCTCCTGCGCAAACAAAGACAGGTCTCTTACTTCAAAATCTTTTGGCTATACAGTGGAATGTTATAAAATCTTGGCCCCCAAACTTAGAATCTTTTGTATTATCTCCCTCAGAGAAAGCTGAACGTCGGGCACATCTTCCAAATTAAGAAATTTCTCTTTCCTTTCTTGTATCTGATTCCTAGCAAAAAGTGTGTTTATTATTCCGTATTTTGTCCCTACTCTGTATAAAATGAACACTTATACTTATTCAGATTAGATATTTTCTCCACAAAACTTAGCTTTCAAAGCCTCTTTATCCCCGTAACAGCACAGTTTGATTCACACATCTTTAAGCTTACACTACCGCACGTTCAATGCACAAATACGGAATTACAAATACATTTATTAGAATACTGCAAAGAGTTAGGCTCGCATGCAAAACCCTGTTTAAACATACAACAATTGCAGTACAAATCGACGCTTGACCGAATGTGCCTTAGTCGCTTCTAGGATAGACTAGGAAACCCCCGAAACAAATTATTCTACTTTCGACCTTTGACTAAAATTTTAGGTACTTCTGGGTTTGACTAAAAATACATCAGTCAAAGGCCGAAAAAGGAACCTGTTTCGGGATTTGCTGAAAGGCGTTAGCCAAACCTAGGATAAACGAGTCATTCCGCGAAGAGACTGAATATCGACCTTTGACTATAACATATATATATATATATATATATATATATATATATATATATATATATATATATATATATATATATAATATATATATATATATATATAATATATATATATATATATATATATATATATATATATATATATATATATATATATAATATATATGTATATATATATATATATATATATATATATATATATATATATATATATATATATATATATACAGATGTGCCGTGACTATTTGGACCCGATTTCGTCGGGTGAGGGACGAAAGGGAGGAGGTAAAGCAACCATACATAACATAGAAAGTAATGTCTTACAGAATTGTTTGTTCACTTGCACATAAAGTTAATGTATTTTCCAATTATGTAACTTTAATTACAAAAGCAAAAGCTAAAAATCAATTTTATCTAACTGATGGTTTTAGTATTTCTTGCGAAAAGTATTTTTAACCGAAATTAGGCCTTTTTAATTAATTTTTTTTTGTAATCTTATAATACTATACAGAGCGTGTATGGTTGTTTCTATCGTTATA
The DNA here is from genome assembly GCA_035578155.1 of Brachynemurus nebulosus. Classification (NCBI taxonomy): domain Eukaryota; kingdom Metazoa; phylum Arthropoda; class Insecta; order Neuroptera; family Myrmeleontidae; genus Brachynemurus; species Brachynemurus nebulosus. The sequence continues at coordinate 21,573,937 of JAPWDM010000002.1, forward strand.
AAATTATGAACAGTTTGAATAGTAAAAACAAGTATGAATAACCCCCAACAACGTACACCAAACATTGTATCTGTGATTATCAATCGGTGGTCCAGCTGTACATATTATTAATAACATATTATGTATTATCAATGACAAGCTGAAATTCTGCTTTTGAAGTTAAATCAAATTCTTATTTACTAATTTATTATCAAATGCCGTAAATAAAAAAATTATTTTAATAAAATTACGACTTTTATGGCTAAAAAGAATTTTTGGGCGAGTTAGCCCCGCCATTTTCTTTTTTTTTAAATAAAATAGGTTGTGCTGTATTGTGCCAGACATGTGCCACTATGTGCCGTAAATAAAAAAATTATTTTATTAAAATTACGACTTTTATGGCTAAAAACTATTTTTGGGCGTCATGTTAGCCCCGCCATTTCTTTTTTTCAAATAAAAAAGGTTATGCTGTATTGTGCTAGACATGTGCTAACATGTGCCATAAATAAAAAACAATTTTTTTTGAAAATTACCATTTTTAAAGCCATTTTTTTGGAATAAAGTTAGCCCCGCCATTTTTTTTTTTTAAACAAAAAATTGTTGTTCTGTATTGTGCTAGACATGTGCTACAATGTGCCGTAAATAAATTTTTTTTTTTGAAAATTACGATTTTTACAGCCAATTTTTGGGTGTAAAGTTAGCCTCGCCCTTTTGTTTTTTTTAAAACGAAAATAGTTGTTCTACATTGTGCTAGACGTGTGCTACAATGTGCCGTAAATAAAAAAAAATTTATTTGAAAATTGCGATTTTTACAGCCGTTTGTGAACTTTTTTTACGTAAATACTACGCTGTGGAACATAAAAGACCAAATTTTTCTCGTTTTATAACCCAATTTTTTATCTACCTATCGTATTTTTTTGCTTTTTCTGCAAATTTTTACGTAACAATAATAATAATAACGCTGGAATTACAAATCCTTCAAAAAATAGTCTCTGTTGACATTTTGAAAGAGCTGTCGAATACAGCGATTTTACTCGTTAAATATATTACACAAAGCTATTTCACTAGCCAGCGGGTAAAAATACAAAGCGAGTAGCGAGTAAAGTAAACGGGTCTTCAACTTTATTCGCTTTAGGGTGCATTTACACTGCGCGCTATGCGATGCGAGGCTTTGCTATGCGACGCAATGCTATGAAAACAAACATTAAAGAACATATTTGAATGTGCACATTGCGCGCTATGGACAGCGATGCGATGCTATGCTAGTAGCAGCTTCTATACGCAACAATTCAGTATGTTTGATTTTATCGCCTGAACTCGCCAGTATTGTGCTATTCAATCATCAGTGATGGGTGTGGTAAAACTTATGAAGTCATTCGATGTCGTTCGCCAATGTGGGGTCAACGGTCAAAACTATACAAAGCAATAAAATAGAAAAGATGAAAATATTTTTTATATACTATTTATAAATTTTTAATCGACATTAAAAATTTTGATACTAAATTAAATTTATTATTGATAATTGAAAAGAAAAATTGAAAATTTTGAATTATTGCTATTGTATATCTATTTTAAATATAATTATAACTTTTTCAAATTTTCGCGGTCGTTTCCAACATTGATGTCAACAATCGATGTTTCGATATTTTTATAAGAACATCGATGGTTCGATGGCGAAAAATTAAAAGAATCGATAGTTCGATGTTGATGTTTTTTACCGACATCACCCATCCCTAATTCTCATGATCACTCGCTATGAAATACAATGCTAGATTGAGCAAGCAGTGTGAACACATCTTGAAACATAGAAAAAGTTAATAGCATAGCCTAGCATCGCATAGCAAAGCCCCGCATCGCATAGCGCGCAGTGAGAATGCACCCTTAGAAAAGCGAGTAGCGAGTTTCTAGAGAGTATCTAGCGAGTAACTAGTCAAGAATATTACACTAACAATAAGCGAGTTTACTAGCAGCGAGCAAATTCGCCGGTTAATAAGGAGCAAACTCGCCAAGTGTAATACAGGCTTATACTTTAAATAAAAAAAAATCAATTTTACTTACCATATAATTACTAGGTCAGCTTTTTACTTACAAGAAGTCTTGTTTTGAAGTTATAACTCTCGATTTTGATTTTACACTAAAAAAATTCGCTAAAAATGTTCGTTATGCTCGCTATAATTTCAGATTTGAAAATTCAAATGTTCACATAATTACTACGTTAACAAAATATGTTCGTTATAAATATTTTGAATTTAAAATGATTAGTTTTATTTATATTGTTAACTGCTTCTCTATTCCTGATAATTGTTTTTATCTACAGATTGTCTTTGTCTACTGCCAACTTTAATTGTTAAGACATTATTACACCACCTTTTTGCTTAAAGAAAAGTTTGATTCATTTACAGCATAGAGTACTAACAATGACAGACAAAATTATTAAATTTCTGACAAAAAAATGTTTTTGATAAAGTTTAAACTTTAAATCATAAAAAATAAAATCAAAAAGAATGTTCGTTATGTTCGTTACAATTTTAAATTTGAGAATTCAAATATTCACAAAAAGCCAGAACAACAAAATATGTTCGTTATAATATTTTGAATTTGAAATGATTAATTTTATTTTACTCATAATTTTTATTCACGACACGTTGTAGAATATACGTCGAGCTCAGTACAGAACCACCTTTTTTGTTTAAAGAAAGCAAAATGGCGGGGCTAGCCTTACACCCAAAAACTGGCTGTAAAAATCCTAATTATCAAAATTTTTTTTATTTACGGCACATTCAAGAACACGTGTAGCACAATAGAGAACAACTAATTTTGTTAAAAAACAAAAAAAACAAAATGGCAGGGCTAACTTTACACCCAAAAATTGGCTGTAAAGATCGTAATTTTCAAAAAGAAAAAAATTCTATTTACGGCACATTGTAGCACACGTCTAGCACAATACAGAACAACCATTTTTGTTTTAAAAAAAACAAAATAGCGGGGCTAACTTTACACGGCAAAACTGGCTGTAAAAATCGTAATTTTCAAAAAAAAACATTTCTTATTTACGGCACATGGTAGCACATGTCTAGCACAATACAGCACAACTTTTTCTATTTGAAAAAAAGAAAATGCCGGGACTAACTTGACGCCCAAAAATAGTTTCTAGCCATAAAAGTCGTAATTTTAATAATTTTTTTATTTACGGCACATTATAGCACACGTCTAGCACAATACAACACAATCCTTTTTATTTAAAAAAAAAAATAAAATGGCGGGGCTAACTTAACTGACATGAGTGCAAATTATAATAAAATATTGACTTTAATTTACAGTAATTTAATTTAAAAATTTTAACTGTAAGATTATTATAGCCTAAAAAAAATTTACTTATTTTCTTTATCAATTTTCTTTACCGTAAAATTCGATTCAATTCAAAAATTGTGATCCTGACAAAAACTTAAACAAAAAGAATAAGTATGAAAAGCTTCCCGCACTTCTCTTCACTGGTTTTACCAAGAAACTCAATTTACACTATCTGTTATACACATAGACGAGGTGCTAGGTGATATTGAGTATGTACTGAAAAAGGAATAGAATATTCCTTTTGATTATTGTTAAGGGGTCTTAAGTGAGTATGAAAACCCATGTCGTCGACCTCTAGGGTGGAAGACAAATTGGGGGGGGGGGGGAGTTGCAGAAAAAGCCGATCGGGAGATCGCTTATATCTTGCTTATTATTGATCGTAGAGTGATGATTTTTTTTTAAAATTTGTTTGCAATGAGATGATCTAAAAGTTATGTTATATTGAAACTTTTGATATACCTAACAGTTTTCGTGTAAAAAAATTAAAATAGAAAGCAACGTTAAAATTTAAGTATTTTTAGTATACACGGCTAGTCAAAAGTATAAAAAAGTCAAAATTCTCAGCGGGAGAACCTTTTTGGGATACATGATTAGGACAAAAGTTTCACCATTTGTTACGGCGAATTCGATGATGACCTTCACCTTGATATCAAAGTTAAGGTTCAAGGCCATATCAAGGTCAAATCCGTTTATTATATGGCAACCCCCACTTTTGAGCCCGGAAATGGAAAGAGGGGAAAATTCGTACTTTTATATCGTACTTTTTTACTTGACCTAGTCGTGTACTTCTAAACAGTTTAAAAATTAGTGTATTTTCTAGAATTCAATTATTTTAAAGAATGAATAAAGGACAATTCAGCTATTACACCATACCTCACCAGATCACTAGAAATAGAAAATAATGCCAACCTGCCAAACGTATATATATATATATATATATATATATATATATATATATATATATATATATATATATATACGTGGGGTGCGCCATAAGTTCTCGGCCTAACATGATAATTTATACTCACAGAAAGTATTAAGTCTCTAGTAATCATAAATGGAGTGGACGAGTTTATATGTGTTTTATTTATTTTGTTGTAAAAGTGTAGACTCAATATGTCGACCGTTTCAAAAATTGAATATCGTGTAGTCATAAAATTTCTGACAAAAAAAAGACAAACTCCAGAAGAAATTAAGGACAGATTGGATGGTGTATACTGTAAAGCCGTGCGGTACGAGTCCCTTAACGACGATGATCGTTCTGGACGTCCGGCAGATTCGATCACTTCCGAAAACATCGCTCTTGTAGAATCGCTACGAAGAATTTGCTTATTATTATAAAGGCATAGAGATGTTTATCCCACCTTATAATAAGTGTATTGAAATAGAGGGAGGTTATATAGAAAAATAAATTCTTTTCACTGTTCTCTCTGTATTTTTTAATACTCAGGTCGAGAACTTATGGCGCACCCTACGTATATATTGTAATAGCTGTATTGTCCCTTTACTCATTCATTAAAATAGTTGAATCGTAGAAAATACGCATCTACTATTTTAATGAATGAATGAAGGAAAATTCAGCTACAATATATATATATATATATATATATATATATATATATATATATATATATATATATATATATATATATATATATATATATATATATACAGGGTGAGTTTTTCGGGAGTTGCCATTTTTATTACAGCCAAACCGTTGATTTAATCGAAAAATTGTTCAAATAAGAGTTGTAGATATCGACGGGGGCAACCAGTTGCAATAATCAGGAGCTTTATAGCTCTTGTGGTTTTCGAGATACGATACAAACTTACCTTTTTTTAAATGGAATAGTATACTTATTTGTTGATAAAAATTATTCAATAAAGCAACAATAACCAAAAATAAAAAGATAAAAATTTTTATTTTAAGTTTTTTTTTCAAATTTTACAGCTTTCGCGCTTAAAAGTGATTTATTTAAGCGAATTTTGGTAAGTTTAAGAGCGCCTACTTCAAACAGGCCGCAATATTACGGAAAATAGCTAAATGATAATTGTATTTATGACACATAGATGGCTATCTAGTAAAACTCGTGTTCCTAGGTAACTAAAACAGAAATTTTTAACTGATTTGAATGACATAATCTGACAAGCAGAAAGACATTTTTATATTTGGCATATTTAAGCACTTTCGTGATGGTTATGTGCGCTGTGTTTGGTTGCAATAGCAATAATAACAAAAAACTTAAAATTAATGATGTGATTAATAATGTAACCCACAAAATAACTGACCCTGATGTGATTAATAATCTAACCCACAAAATAATAGCCCACAAAATAACTGACGAACATTTAAATGTTAAAAATGCAAAAATTTGCAACACAACTCTTTTCACATACAAATTCAAAAGCTTCAAAAGCTATTTCGCGTATGGACTCATTGGGGTCGCTAGTGATTTACTAAATGTCCAACGCTCTGCAAGAGTTAAAAATCAATTACAGATAAAATATTTTTAATAAAAACTTTATTATTTTTTTAAATAAACTTTATAATTTTTAGTAAAATTTGTTTCATTACAACATTTCTTTGAATTACAGAACTCATTTTTGTCTTTTAAAATACAGAATAAATTTTTTTATAAAAATGACTAACTAAGAACTAGGGATGTTATGGATATCCGTAACCGTAACCGAAACTACCGGATATCCGAAATAATTGTATATCCGAAAATAAAAGCTTCGGATTTGTTCCGAATAATAACAGGCAACTGCCATTGGAAAACTGAGTTTAAATCGAAGAAGTTTTTGCAGCATATATCTCTTAGTAGATTTGTTGATTCGTTTTTGACGTTCACTTTTTGGGTAAAAGCTTTACCCTTTTTCTCTAAAAATTATGTTCACTGAAAGCAATTATCCGTAACCGAAACCGAAAAAAATGTTTTTAAATATCCATATCCGTATCCGAAATTTCATATCCATAACATCCCTACAGTAAGATCCATTATTTACATGAGTAAATTTCCGTTCAAATGGGAATGTTTTTCCTTCAACTGTGTGATCAACTGATTTTTACTAATGTCCACGGAACGACAAATTTTAATACTTTAATGCTGTTTTTCCTGTTGAAGTTAACAGAAGTTTAGTAAATATTCCAATTTTAAACATCGAATGAAATGAACTATAAGAATTATTGTAGATTTTGAAAAATTGTTTGAATTCTTACTGCAAAAAAAAATAAGGTTATGAAAATAATTATTTACAACAACAGATTAAAAACTAATCGTGAAATGAATAAAATCATACTTTTCCTGTTTCAACGTAATGCAATCTTGTTTAAATACCAGAATTTTGGCGTTGAAAATATTTTTTGTTGTCATTTTTATTTAACGGTCATAAATAATAATAGCCATAGGTATGTAATACATCCGACATTGATATTATCGATGCCAATATTGCCATCTACATAAATATTTCAATAACAAATTACAAAGATAATACAGATTTCATATTAACTACGTATTGTGAACGTAATGACTGTTTCACAAATGCCTATTTTTGGCTGCCATAGTGTGGTGTAGTATTAAATATTAAAAATTAAAACTATAGCTGTATTTTAATGCCTTTTTATTGAATACTAAGTTAAATATTTGAGGAAAAACTACAAATTATTTTGATAATTAATGTATTTAATTAATAAATTTTGTCTTATTGCAACAGCTTAATGCGAACATACCATCACTAGTTATTTTGGGTGTTTTGAATGTAAATTGCAAATTATGCGTATTTTTTGCGTTCGATCAAATAAACTTGACCACGGGTTTTGAAAACTAAAACTTAAAAATGCAATTTCTCAAAAATTTTGAATAAAATAATGAAAATTTTAGCATAATTGGTAATTTGAAGTAATAAACTAATTTTTAAAAAACATCTCAACATATGTTTCCATTTGAAAAAAAAAATTTTTTTCTATTCCAAAAAAACCGTAAGTCCTAGAAGTCTGGAACAATTTTTCCTGAATGGCCCCCTCTAGTTTGAATATTTTTTGTATAAACTTTTTTTCGATTAGATGCATATTTTAGGAATAAATCGAATGGCAACTCCCGAAAAACTCACATGGTATATATATATATATATATATATATATATATATATATATATATATATATATGTATATATATATATATATATATATATATATATATATATATATATATATATATATATACAGAACGTTTATAGTCCGCAGAAAAAACGCTCTTGCCATTCATATTTGAAAAATAGAGTTCATAGCCTTTAATTTGGGCTATTGTAGACCTATTTTAAGCAACACCAATTTTGGACAGCACTAGCAGGGGGCGTCTCTCTCTCTCTCTCTCTCTCTATATATATATATATATATATATATATATATATATATATATATATATATATATATATATATATATATATATATGTTTGGCAAGTCGGCCTTATTTTCTATTTCTAGTGATCTAGTGAGGTATGGTGTAATAGCTGAATTGTCCTTTATTCATTCTTTAAAATAGTTGAATTCTAGAAAATACACTAATTGTTAAACTGTTTAGAAGTACACGACTAGGTCAAGTAAAAAAGTACAATAAGCTAAAAAAATAAGCATTCTTAAAATAAAATATGAGTGAGTTGTTATTGATAGAAAAATTTTAGGAATAAGATTGAAAAGTTTGGTTGATTTGTTTGTGATTAAATAGCTATAATTTATGACTGTTTAAACCATTTGCACGATAAAATCTAATTAATCGTCTACCAATAAGTTGATCCTTACTGTACCAATTTTAAAAAATTTGAAAATCTTATTAAGATAAACTTTTGACAGATAACTCATTATAATTACGTCTTCTTCTGAAGTGTGATTAAAAATAGGTAACGACGTAAGTCGCCTCTTTGTAAATAATTTATATAAATATCATTCACATTTCAATTGTTTTTGTTTAATTAGGTTGGATTAAATTAATATATTATCTTTTTCTAACTTGTAATGTCGAATCGAGAAGAAGTTTTTTAAGGAGCATTAAAAATTTTGTATTCAATTATTGGTTTAAATTCATATGACGTCATTTTGAAGGGTTTAACTAATTAGTGAAGCAATCGTCTAAAAATAATACTTCGGGTATAAACGCAAAAAAAAAGAACTCCAATTTTTCACTAAAAAATTCTAAAATATCCACTGAAAATTGGAAAAATATGTAGTATAACATTTGCGTGCAATAGCTATTACTCACTCAAATAAATTACATTTCATCTCACCAGCTCGGCAGTTGTCGCAAAATAATTCCCGTGAGTAACAACCACTACTAGGAGTTCACTAAATAATATACTATTTTTACATACCGCATTTACCACTCTATTTGACAATATTGTAAATCAATTAAAGTAAGCTGAGTGAAAAAATTAAGTAGGTTAAATAGCTTATTACGAAATACTTTTAAAAAGGCTAGGAAGGAGTTTTTCATCAAATTGTTAAGACTTATTTAATCTCGAAGTTTTTCATCGAACAGGTACTTTAACCATTTTCTTTTCCTCAACATTGACATTAATATATAATATTTAATTATTATATCAATACCTATAAATAAAATAGAAGGGTCTGTCTGTGATTTTCGAATTTTTAAGTATTAGTATGTTTTTCAGTTAGCAAATTCGACATATACATATCGCGCGTTTTCTGTCTCAACCTCGTATATCAAAAACTACATGTTTTAGGACACACAAAAATCATATTAAATACTGTAATTATACATATACTTATCTATATATATTTATATATATATATATATATATATATATATATATATATATATATATATATATATATATATATATATATATAGGTAGCCAACATCAACGGGTGTAATTAGCATAAATCTTAAGTTCATAGTGATGAAGATACAGATTTAAATACGTTTTGTTTGTGTGTCCAAAAATTGGGATTTTTCAGATACGAGGTTGAGACAGAAAACGCGCGATATACCAAATATATCTTTAAATTGGTTATAGAAATTTTATCTATATTATATTTTTTAAAGTTATCTAAATTTGGTTATAGAAATTTTCAATTATGAAGATTTTAATTAAAATATTTTTAACTTGGTGCCACTTCCGATTATACCGGAAGTTGACACAAAATGTATTATTTAAAGTGTTTTTGACAGCAGATTTGAATTCGCTGGAAATTGTTAGTACTATTCTATGTGACAGTGACATTTCAGCTTTTTGACTTCATACAGTGTGGTCACATAAAGCATTTCTTTAAATATTTTTGTTTATTGTGTAAAGCTTTTCTATTTCAAATGAATCACCTATATTTTTTATCATAATTGTGTAGAAAAATGTAAAAAAGGCTATCTATTACTATCAGATATTCTTATACCTAAAACTGAAAACGGAAGTTACATAAAATTTATGTAATACAATGACCAGTTTGGTTTTCTATGGGCATGGCTGACACGAAAACCACGGGACAGATTTCAGTGAAACTTTATAAATTTATCCCTTAGACGCTTCACAATCTCAACATCGACAACATCTCCAGTCAAAATTATCACCATATTCTTTATGGGGGTTGATATATTCAAGAAAAAATTTGATATATACATATATATATATATATATATATATATATATATATATATATATATACCTATATATATATATATATATATATATATATATATATATATATATATATATATATGCAGTTAGATGCAAAACTGAGTCAACCAATATAAGATATTTGTACTTCTTGAGTATATTATAAACCTTACAATCAAAACAATATTTATATAACTGAAAAGCACATTTATTGATACATAAGGTTATAAACTTAATTTAGCTTAAAAGCCTATTTTAGAATAAAATAATCATAATGACCTTTGGTTCACTTTTGCACCATTTGTAGCGAGCATCAAATAATTAAACTTTAATATTATGTCCACAGAGCTTTTGCCTTTCTAACAGCATGTGATCGTTTTTTAACAATTCTAATAAGTCTTTTTCGCAGTAATCAGATGAGACTTTGTACCACTGTTTCTGTACATCTTCCCATAAGACATCTAAATTTGACGGAGGTGATTCATATTGATTCAAAAGTTTATTCTTTAAATATGACCATACATTTTCAAGAGGATTGAAATCAGGACTTTGAGATCACCACATCAGGACTTTGAATTTTTGTTTACTTAACCAATTATTTAATAATTTGGAGGAATGTTTCAGATCGTTGTCATGTTGAAATATTATTTCGTCTTGTGGATATGGTATGTTTTCGACTGCTTCTGTTAAATATATCCTGGGAATATTATAGTACAATTTTTTGTTCATATTACCATCAATCCTATGAATTGGACTTGCAGCAAATGCTGAAAAACAGCCTCACAACTTGATGTCACCACCACCATGCTTTATCGCCTGAATGTAATCCTTTGGTTGTCTTGATTCTTTAGTTCTCTTCCAATCCCACCGGCGACCATCTGTACTGTATTAATTTTAGTCGTATTTGACCAAATCATCTTCATCCCATTTTATAATTATCCCATTTTATATATTGTTTTACCAAAAAATTTTCTGGCTTTAATATTTCTGATATTTGACCAGAATGAACATTTGCTTCAGATATTGATACCACACGTAATGAATACGGCTTTGGTTAGTTGGCTTTTCATCCTTAATTGTCAGGGATCATTTCCATTGAAACTTCGGACAATATTGAGGGTGTAAAACAGTTTCAGGTACTGGAAGCATTATAAAGCTTATGTAATTTTGATAGGCCTTATTTGCCGCCGACACCCAAGTAAACAAAAAAAAAAATTAATTATTTTGGCAGATATAAAATTATTTAATGAACTGAATTAACAAAAAACGCCGTGAGCAGCGGGGCCCCATCACGGTAGTCGAATTTTCCCCTTCATCTTCGGTATTGAATGTCTACAAGCGAAATGTGATTGAAAGTCTACAACCGAATTGTCATTTTGTTGGTTTCAAAACTGGTGATGAGTGTTCGGCTGATCAAGACTTTAAAAAAAGGTTTTAAGTATTTAAGGGCTGTATCTCAGTAAATTTCAATTTTGTGCCGAAAACAGGTAGCAGAAAAAAAGCCAACACAATTCGTACGAGGACATTCCTGCCCATGTTTATCCGCTAATTGCCTTTATGTTTTAGTTTTAAATATTAAAAAAGGACCTTCAATAGTAAACTGGAAGGCCTTTATAAAGATATTTTTTCTTTCCAAAAAAATCCAAAATTTCTATTTTATAAATACTAAAAATTCAAAATTCCTAATTTATAAATAAACAGTGACTTTAATAACATTTTTAAATTACTTAATATGTACGTATTTCATTTGTCATAAAAGTAAGTTCACTTTTTTTTAAATTTTTTAAAATTACTATTCGCCTACTTGTATTTAGAATAAACATAATGCTTTTAAAACACATTTAACAATAGCATTCAATTCCGATGTAAAAATGGGAGAAGTGGGGGGAAAAGTGATGTGGACTAACTAACTGAATACACGTACAAAATTTCAGCCCTCTAGGTTTCCTTATGGAGTCTCTAGACGTGTTAGAAAACAAGCAAAAAAATTAAGGAAATATTGGCGTAAAAATCGTGGGGGTAAGGGTTAAAAGTTGAAACCTCCAAAAAACAGTGTCTGGCTATTAGCTTAACCTGTACACCAAATTTCAGCCCTCTAGGTTTATTTGGGGAGATTTTGACCCGAACGAAACTGTTAAAAAACAAGAAAAATCATGTTCTTTTGGGTATAAAAATGGTGGGAGTAGGGGTTAAAAGTCGAGACCCCCAAAAGGCACCCCCTTGATACTAACTCAATCCCAATACAAAATTTCAGCCCTCTAGGTTTATTTGGGTGACCTGTGCGAGTGGTACAAACTTCGAAAACGTCGAAAATGCATGAAATTGTAGCTTAAAAATGAGGGGGGTGGGGGTAAAATATTAAAACCTCCAAAAAGCACAACCTAGGTACGAACTTTATCAACACACCAAATTTCAACCCTCTACGTTAATTCTGGGGGGCTGGGGGCCTGTTAGATCCAGCGAAAATCGTTTTTCCCCCCTCTACTCCCCCCATATCATCCTAGGAAGCTGAATTTTGGATATGTTGTAGATAATTGACCGAAACATTATTTAAAACCGATTTGGAAAAGTTTTATTGCTTTTCCGCCCCCCACCACCCCCTTAAAGGTCGGGTCCGAAAAAAAATTTGCCCAAAATTTGACCCCACTTTGATAGTATTGTTGTGCATCGGAATAAGCCCCACTTACCAAATTTCATCTCTTAACTTCCATAGGGGGGCCCTACACATATTAAAAGGTTGCGGGAAAATATATATATATATATATATATATATATATATATATATATATATATATATATATATATCAGACATCTATTTTTTTACATAATCGTGTTCTACGGGTCCGAAAACGGATAGCGCCCCTGGTCTCGCCTCTCGCAGCTCTTATCGTATAGACTGTATAAGTCTAATTTTTCGGAGAAAATTCGACTAAAAAGAAGAACTGAAGAACAAAATTAGATGAACATAAAAATAATTAACAGCATTAATATTATAATTACATAAGATAATTTTCGTTGAAATTTTATTATTCGAGTGACAAAATTTCATCTTATGATATATGGGTCATTACTGGAGACAAGGCGCGGGATGGTCGCAAGTGGCCCATGCTTTGCAACTTGTTGATGTCTGAGGCTTGCATGCGTCAAACACTGATACGACTGTATGAATATTTGAACGATTTATGAATTTTAGGCCTTATTACCCGACAGGCATTATTACCCGCAGTTACCTTATTTATAAAGTAGGAATTTTGGATTTTTATTTATTATTTTGGATTTCTTTGGAAAGAAAAAATATCTTCATAAAGGCCTTCCAGTTTACAATTTAAGGTCCTTTTTTAATATTTAAAAATAAAACACATAGGCAATTGGCGGATAAGCATGGGTAAGAATGCCCTCATACGAATTGTGTTGACTTTTTTCCTGCTAACTGCTATCGGCACCAAACTGAAATTTACTGAGATTCACCCCTTAAAAAATTAAAACCTTTTTTTAAAGCCCCGATCAGCCGGACACTCATTATCAGTTTTGAAACCACCAAAATGATAAATCGCTTGTAGTCTTTCAATCACATTTCGCTTGTAGACATTCAATACCGAAGATGAAGGGAAAAATTCGACTTCCGTGATGGGGCCCCGCCGCTCACGGCGTTTTATTCTTATACAATGTACTTATTAAATGCTTAAAAACAAACAATAGTGTTAATCTTGCTCTAATGTTCAAATTCTTACTCTTTGTTACTTTTCATTCTCATCATGCGCTTTTATGGGCATTTTTTAAAAATCGCATAAAAAGTATCGCACAAAAAAAATTATACAAAAAGATGCATAAGAAAAGATTATGCTGTACGATAAGACTATTGCCTAAATTAAAATTCTTCAGTTGTATTCCTGAAGGCAAAATAAACATTCTCATACAGTCGTGCCTCAACTTATTGACAATTTAAGTTATTGACGATGATCGTAGTTTACCTTAAGTTATAGACAAACCATATGTATGTACCCAAGGTCGTACGTGCTGTGTCGTAGTGTGGCAATGCGTACATACAGATGGTTTGTCTATAACTTGAGGTAAACTACGATCATTGTCAATAAGTTAAATTGTCAATAAGTTGAGGGACGACGGTATTTTCTAATATAGATTTTCTCTAGATAAATCTTTATGACAATTATTGAATTCAAGTAGTTATATTATACTTATTAGAAAAATGGTAATTTTAATAATTTACAATATCGCAAACTTCACAGTGAACTATGCGACTTCTGAATTTACTATAGTTTGGCTAAAACTTGGCATAATAAACGGAGACTTATGGCACACGCGGAGGTCAATAATAGTTTAGGTGGCATAAGTAATAAATTCAACTGACAGATCAAGGAAAAATCAATAAGAATAACAGACGTCGTATATTTTAATGTAATTAACTTTTTCTTAAAAAAAAAAAAATTAAAGAAAGAAAAAAGTACGGAAAATATTACTCAGGTAAAAATATTATGTCTGAAATTTAAGATTTAATGATTGAACTATGAAACATAGTATATCAACAGCTTCATTAATTCTCTTTGAAGTTGGTTTTCCGCTATTGTCACTGGCACCGGTTTCAACATATAAAAATATCGGATTTTCCTGAATATCAGACTTGGATGCCATATACTGGATCTGAGCAGCAAATTTAAAAGAGTGTGAAGGAACTACACAACCATCCTGATCAGCTGTTAGTAGAAGAATTGCAGGATATTGCACTGTTGTTGGCACATGTGTATTATGAAGCGGTGAATAGCGTAATAAAGTTTTAAAATCATCTTCACCCTCTACGCTTCCATAATCACTGCACCAAGTATGGCCTATTGTGAATTTGTTAAATTTCAGCATATCTAAAACACCAAATTGACAAATAGCACATCCAAATAGATCTGGTCGTTGATTAATACAAGCTGCTACAAGCAGTCCACCGTTCGACGCCCCCTGAATCGTTAGTATATTGGGACGTGTATAACCTCTACTAATTAGATATTCAGCAGCAGCTTGAAAGTCATCAAAAGAATTTTGTTTATTCCTTTGTCGACCAGCCTCATGCCATTTTTCACCATACTCACCGCCACCACGAATATTGGCAACAGCATAAATACCGGCCAAATTATTTACAAACACAAGACGTGGTACATTGAAAGAAGGCTGAACGCTAATAGAGAAGCCACCATAACCATCAAGAAGACAGGGTTGCGTTCCATCTAATGGAGCATCTTGACGATGAACTATGAACATTGGAATTTTTGTACCATCATAACTCTTATAAAATACTTGCTTTACTTCAAAAAAACTGGGATTAAACTCTTTAACATTGCTTTCTTTTATAACTTGCAACTGGTAAGGAGTGTTTGTTAGGTCACAACGGTAAATGATACCCGGTGTTAGAAATGATTGAAATTTAAAAAACAATTCTGTAGATCTTTTCTCAGCAAAATAGTCAACAATAGTACCCAGATTAAGTGGAAATTCATAAATCTTCGTTCCTTTCAGATCAAACAATTGTAAAACATTGACAACATCTCGAATATAACAAACTAAAAATAAATTTTGACTGGTAGACGTCACCCAATTCAATACGTCATGATCGTGTTCAGAAATGATTACGTGCCAATTATTTTGTGATGCATTGTTAAAATCAATCGCCACTAAATGATAATTTGCAGCATTCCAGTTGGTTCGGAAATAATTTACTGATCCTTCAGTTGTCACATAAAAATAATCGTTTTTCAGTTCTTCAACTATAGGAATTAAAGTTACGTCAAATGTAATTCCATTCTGAGATATATCATAAAAATACAACATATTATCTTTACAGCTTTTTCTTGGACGACAAATTAGATAGGATCCACAATCACTAACTTCCGCATTAATTCTTAAGAATGGATCTCCAAATTTATAAATAAATATATCATTTTGTTGAGCCGTACCAACTTTATGGTAATATAATTGTTGTTTTTCAAAAAGTTTACAATTCATATTTCCTTCAGTATCAGGGTAACATGCATAAAAAAATCCTACATTATCATGTGTCCACTGTAGGGTAGAAAATTTAATTTTTTTTAATACATCTGAATATTCTTCACCAGTTTTAACATTAATAATATACCCTGTTTCCCAATCGGACCCGCTTGTACTTAAAGTATACGCAAAAAATTTGCCATCTTTTGAGAAAGCTAACTGACATAAAGCAACGTCACCGTCCTCTGACAATTTGTTTGGATTCAACAAAATTCTTGGTGTGCTATTCAATGTATCTTGCATGTAAACAACACTTTGATTTTCTAAACCAGAATTTTTCATAAAAAAATAATAATCTCCATATCGATAGAAAGTAGAGTATTTTTCAAAGTTCCACAATTTAGTAATTTTATCCATTATGGCTTCTCTGTATTTACACGAATTTATATATGAACGACTTAAGTCATTCTGTAATTGAATAAATTGTTTAGTTTCTTCTGAATCAACATCCTCTAGCCATCGATAAGGATCTGCGATGTCCACTCCGTGGTAATGCTCAAAAGCTGTTACGTCACGTCGAACTAGTGGATATTTAAATTTTTGTATTTTAGATGTTTCATTGCCGATTATTTTCAATAACGATGGAGATTTGCAGTTACACTTAAAAATTTATACAAACAAAAATAAATAAAAGAATTGGAAGTATAAAAATGAAAAAACAATTTTTACTAACCACAAATAATTCTAATTTACCACTCCTACCTTTAGACACCGGCATGGCATCAGTACTGGTTGTTCAGTGAGAATACATGTAGACGGACGTACTTACCTGTAACAGAAATGAAATATTAGTTAGAAGTATACGAAAATAATCAGTAAAACTTACGGAAACTGATATTAGTTTATTGACATAATATATAATAGTAGAATATGCCATTCAATATTATACATTCTTGATCAATAATTTGAAAAATAATACTCAAACATATTTTAACTTATTAAAACTTTAATAATTTCTTTTCGTATTTAATTTTACATATACTATCCTCCATTCGAACGTGATCTGTAGTGAGTATGCTTAAGAAAAGTTGATTCATTTCGCGAATTATTTCAGTTATCCTTGCCGCTTCTAAATACGTTCAAATTTCCCGAACTTGTACTTTCCAATAAAAAAATTTATCCTAAAAAACTGTTTCTATAAAATTTTCTTTGATTACTTGGTTGTTAAGCTCTAAAAACTACATAAAACAGAAAATTGTACTAACAAGTAACGGTCCCGAGGCTAGACCTATCGATTTTGATGAAATTGGAATATGTTGTAGAACACTAAAAAATAAGCGACACGTAGTATTAAAATTGCCCTCCAACAATTGGAGTAAAAATTTTATTTTTCAAATATCTCTTTCTTATTAATTTAGATACCTAATGAAATTTTTTAATTTTATTTATATGAATTAATATAATTTTGAGTCAACTATGCTTGTTCTCTTTATATACATTAACACTATGAGGCCCGAGCACATTCACACTAAACTTCCCCGGAAGCCGACAATATTTTTAAGTAAATTTTATGTAAACAAGTACATAAAATGATTCCACAAAACACTAAATGATTCAACATGTATGTGTTATGAGTAACACACATATACATACGAGCATACAACACACACATACATACATATGTGGATAAAAATATTATTGACATTTATTGTAAATAAAAGATGAAGCCTAGATATTTTGATGATAAAACATAAATTATGTATATTTATATGTACGATATGTACCAAAAATGAAACGTGTCCGGTACGTAGTACATAATAAATTATTTTTATTAGAATAATATAAAATCTTTTTTATAAATATTTTGAAGTGTTTTGTTTATGAATCTAAATATTGATCGCTGTCGGCCTCTGAGGATGTTTTGTTTGGTTTCGGATGCCGAAGCCATGGGACTGAAAGTGTTAATTTTGAATATCTATTTTCTCACTTGTCACTTGACCATGCGTGAAAAACAGATTTCTCAACTTCACAGTCATGCGTATATACCGGATATATGTATGTACCATGCAAATACATATGTACATATATGCACACTTGTTGTCAATCAGTGCCCTTCACACATTTTAATGTTTTAATATCTCAATTTTAAATTTAATATGAATTGAAAATACAGTGAAAAGTAAATAAAGTAACAAGGGTATAAATAATATGCATTTCTCAGGCATGCATAAATTTGTTTACTCAAAATTAAAATTTACTGTAAAATTATACTCAAAGCAGAATTTAGAATTATAGCATTACTTACAAGGAGACTGCACAGCCTTGGGGTCGGCGATTTGGCTGAAATTTTTTTTGGTGATAGAGTACACTTAATATGTTAATATATTAAAATAATAGCGCGCACTACTCAGAAAAACTTGTAAAAAAAATAATTGAAAAATTTCAACGCAGCTGGTGTAGTTAATATACTTGAAAAGGAATATTGTACATAACAGTTCTATTGGTCTAGTGCAATTGGCGTTAGACTGGTAACACAATGGTCATGTGTTCGCAACCGACTCTGTTCAACAAAACTTTTTTGTTAATTTTTTTTTTTTTTTTAATATTAATGAATGTCTTCTTTATTTATAAAACATCTTATTTAAAATATGTATTTGTAACAAATTTTTAAATAGGTAAATCTGTAAATAGGTAGGATAAAATAAAAATTATAAAACTTTTAAAGTAACATTTATTTAATTGTAAATTATTATTATACTTTACACACAAGACCCAGAGTGATAGTCAAAAACATACAAAACAATAATTTTGTCTGATATGCGTCAAAATTATTTCATGAAAGGAACATTTTCATGAACGTTAATCAAATATGTTTTTCACTAGATGTCTTACAGACACCCTGTAATTGTAAAGGACATGCATTCATATGTTGTGTAAATTGTAATAAAAATTATTGTTTTGTATGTTTTTATGGCAACTATCACTCTGGGTCTTGTGTGTAGAGAATAATAATATAATTTACAATTAAATAAATGTTACGTTAAAAGTTTTATATTTTATTTTATTTTATCTTACCTATTTACAGATTTACCTATTTAAATATTTGTTACAAATACATATTTTAAATAAGATGTTTTATAAATAAAGAAGACATTCATTAATATTAAAAAAAAAAATTAACAAAAAAGTTTTGTTGAACAGAGTCGGTTGCGAACACATGACCATTGTGTTACCAGTCTAACGCCAATTGCACTAGACCAATAGGACTGTTATGTACAATATTCCTTTTCAAGTATATTAACTGCACCAGCTGCGTTGAAATTTTTCAATTATTTTTTTTACAAGTTTTTCTGAGTAGTGCGCGCTATTATTTTAATATATTAACATATTAAGTGTACTCTATCACCAAAAAAAATTTCAGCCAAATCGCCGACCCCAAGGCTGTGCAGTCTCCTTGTTAGATAAGAATATTTACTGTGATAAGTAGTCGTATGTAAAATTCTAATTGATTGTGATTATGCTTTATTCTTTTATAGGTAAACCTGCATTATTTTTTTTTGAAGCAATACTCATTGATATTTTTTTAAAGGCACGAAATTGGTTAAGCTGAGGAAAACAGAAACGTAATTGCCAATTGGTCTGAATTTTACATGTCGTTGGTCCTCCCACGAATGGTCGTCTCTCATTTTTCCTGATTTTTCCATTTATGACGATTTGCGAGACATTAATCAAAGTCCAAGTGAGAAACGCGGAAACCGTTCATCAATACAGTTTCTAAACGGTAAAAACTAGGGATACAAAGGTTCGCGAGACGTATTTAAAATTCTGAGTAAATACTGTCGGTGTTGCAACTCAAAATTTGAATAGAGATACGATATTGAGATACGACCATTTGTGAGATGGCCGATGATGTGTTTTATATTTGTTATATCCTTGTTGTACTATTTTCAAACAAAAAAGTGCATTTACGTTAAGAAGCGAAAGATGTTTAAAAACGCATAATATTATAGTTTTGATGAATACTAATTAAATGACAAATAGTTACATACCTACTATGTTTCCCATAAAAAGCAGTTTTTCAATTAAATATCAAAGAAAACTGTTAAAAGGAAACTAATGATTATTTATATCTAAATTAACGTTTGTAACAAACATAACAAAACTATTTTATGTAGGTAATAAGTTCTCATAGAAGGAAATGTTTTTTTTTTGTTATATATATATATATATATATATATATATATATATATATATATATATATATATATATATATATATATATATATATAAAGAAATGCACTTACGTAAATTATAACTTTTCTATTAGAATCTATTATTTCTAGTTACAAAGACATTTTATATTTTATATGAATAAGAAATTTCTTTGTCATCGTTTAAAAAGTATAGACCTTATTACATCTACATCTAGACGTCTTTGTTGGACTTTACATTTTATAAGAAAAGTATTTATTCAAACAAATACATTCCTTTTCCTTCTGATATTTTGAATGCTTTGATTCATTACTGAATGCTTTTTAAATTTTATTTGTTTAACATTCAATATGAAAAAAATCAAGAGTATCAAAGTAAATAAAATGAATAATTTTTATTTGCACAGTAAATTACGGTAGAGTTTTATGTAACTGTTGTACGTATAACGGTGTAGATACTAATGCAGAAACAAAAAAAAATCGGTACTGTTGAACTGAACCAATATTATGAATGATTAGTTAACTAATAAACGGTGCTTTTAAATTAGGTTATAGCAAATACAAAAGCAAAGTTGAAAAGAAAAGAAAAATCAGTACCTACGCATATACTGCATTGTTATATTATGTAATTTATAATTGGTAATGTATTAAATCCATAAAAAAAATAATAAGGTACCAAATATCAAAAAGGAAATTTTAATCCTATCTATTTTCCCGAAAAATCGATGTATTTCATTTATTATAAAAATATATCTAAATGCTCTTTATTGAAACTAGTAGTTCTCTAATACCTATAATTATAAATAAGCTTTTAACTCGGTTATCACAAAAAAAGTTTTTTTTTTTTATAACAAATCTAGCTAGTGGTTCCCATGTTTGCGAAAATTTCAACATTTTGAATGCTTTCAAAGTTGATCGATTTGGGAAAAGTTCCAAATTTATTTAATGAATATTTTAGGTCCTTCATTATCCGAAAGTTAATACTTAAACTTTCTCTACTGATAATAGTGAATCGATTAGGAATAAGCAAAGTTTAACACAATCAAATTTAAAATGGCAGTTTAATTAACCGTTTAAATACTGTGGAAATCATTCGTGATTAATGAATCGTACTAAGTGATTTAGTAAGTTTGTTCGTAATTCCATGAAAGTCATCGGCGTTTAATAAAGTCAAACTTACCGGAAATAAACAATTTGAGTAGGTATGTAAAATGTAAATATAAATATTTATAAATATTTTAATATGAACATCGTTGATTCAATCACAGATAGTTTTCGATAAGAGAAATCCATTACACATATGATGATACACTTTAACTTATCTGTTATGAATATTTCAATATAAGAATTACTTAATTAATGTTACAGGTACAGGCAAAAATACGAAAATGGGCATGGTATTTAAAATATTAAGTAAACCCCTTCATCAGAATTATTATTTTTAAGAAGGTAACGCCTAAAATTCCTGTAAAAATTCTGTATCAAAGCCAGGCAAGTATAGAAACAAATAGAGTGCTGACCTGCAAAGGTTACAATTGTAAATAAAATTCAGAGAAAAAAACCACAGAAATTTTCAAAATTTAAAAAAAAAATTGTGCAAACATTTACTTGGTTACATAATATACATATGCGTAGCTACTTATGCCTATTTACGTAAATTGAAAATAGAAATTTCTGTTATTATTTTTAAAACTTTATCGCTAAAATACAGTTATGTATAAAAAAAAAACTTATGTCCACAGAGACGCTGGCAGCTACGAACACGTATGTATGTCGAAAAATATATTTTATAACGTAGAGAAATCTAAGTAAATTATTTACATATGCGAATCCAAATAACATATTCAACAACTTGAAAACTTATTTCCATCGGTAACAAAAAAGAGAAAAAAATGTTATCCTTGGACAGAGTAAAGATATATATTTTGTACAGGTATGCCGGTGTAAGCCAATAAACTTGTCCGAATAAAGTAAGAATAGAAAAAGTAATATTTTTGGAAAAATGAAATTGAAACTTTATTTGCGATACAATATATACAATAATATTTTGATAGAAGTTTCAACCTGAAGAATGATAGAAAAAGCAAATAAATAGAACAAGCAACGAAAGGGACGTTTTAAAAGCTGTTCACCATAAGTAATCTTAAAAAAAAAAAATAATAGGCAATAATTCAACATGTAAATCAGTCTTTACCTTCAATATCATACCTATCATTTAATTTCATTTCTACGAATTTCGATAAGATTTACAGAGAAACAAAATTTGATTGTTATGTAAATTTTTTCAAAAGAAAATCGTGATATTCCTACCAAGATAATAATAATGGTTCATAATATATATTTATCAAAAAACACGGCATTAACGAAAATACCCCTGTCGCAGCATCCCGCATAACATAGCGAATTTCCGTTTATAAAAATCCGTTTTTCTGTGATTTTTCACCCTTTTAAGTGATTTTTCCACTAGTTTTTTTTACGTAGAACACAATTTTTTTTATTGTGTACTTTTAACTTTCTGAAAAATTAAGTACTCCTATTGGAGCATCATATTGTATCTATTATAATTTAGCAAATTTTGCAGAATTTACTTTTACACAGAATAGGTTCAAAAGATTCCTTCAAAATATTTCAGGTACATAATTTTCTTTTCTCTTTTAAACACTTAGTTCATTTTCTCTTCTTTTCTAGGTACATAATCTATTTTCTCCTTTGTTTTCTCTTTCAACTGTACCAAAACCTATATACTTCATATTCCGTAAAAAAAAAGTTCGGCGTTACGATAGGTAGACAAATATAGCAGGTAGAAAATAATAGGTAGTAAAAAAAGTCATACAATTACATAATTTAATACATGGCCTTAATGGAATTAATTAACTGATCATCATTATTATCTCATGGCAAAAGCATTCATAACTACAACCAACTTTTTTTTTACTTACCATATTAACCCTTAACTACTGACGTACGTATGTGGTACGTCGCTTAAATCATTTTTCAATGTATGTAAGTTCGTTGATTAAAAAATAATTTTTTAATCAGCGAACTTACAAACAAGTATAATGTTCACCCTACATAATTTTCAGAGCACCTACTGTATATAGAAACATGTCATTCGTACGTCAGTGGGGAAGTAACAAAATTACACGTCAGTGGTTAAGGGTTAAAGCTACATAATTCGTCTATTACTTTTATGCAGTAAACGTAAAAATAGTAAGTGAAATCTAACCAGAGACAACTAAAATTTCCTTCTTACACGATGACTGTTAAGCGATCTGTTTAGAAAATATTCACAAATGTTTCACTATGGAACATATTTCGTTGTTTTCCCATCTCCCCTATAAATTTAGACGATAGTCACTTTTGGTTCAGCTTCTACATACAGGTATTAAAGCAAATTTTTATCATATTCCCCGATTCAAGTCTTACCATGACAGTCGTTGTAATATATAAATTTTACTTACAGAAATTCCCTAGAAGCTACATACTGATTATGTATACATATTACAATTTAAATGATGTTTAAATTGAAATTAAATGAAGTGATAAAATTTTCTCAGATATTGAAATCTCTGACGATGTAAATTTTCCATAAATATTGTGTTATTTTATATAAATATCGTTATGTACATACATTTATTAAACGAAACATAATTTCATATTTAAAATTTTTAAAGAAAAACCCACGTAGAAAACTTTAATCCGAAACAACTCATATAAAAAATTCTTTGAAATCTTCTGATTTTACTTTATTAAGTCCATGTACATAGACGTTAGGAAGATCTCACAGAAAGAGGGAAATATACAAAAATACATATTTATCACCCTTTTCGATTTTTACTTACCTAGCTTCACATTATTAATTCAGCGATCCGGTTATATTATCCTAATATTGAACAGAAAGTGAGAAGCACAGAAAATTATATTGTTCTTATTTCAAAAAGTGCGAATAACCCAATTCAGCAAATTCAAAATTTGAATACAGAAAAGAAGAGTGGGTGTACTAGTTCTTTGACACTCTTCTTTGGTCTATATCTATAATGAGAAAAATAGCAAAGTATAAGAAGATTCCATGGAAAATTTTCGCTTCGTTTTAATTTTTTAAAGATGTGATAAGTATTTAGTATGAAATAATTGTAGGAAAAATAACGAAAATAGTATGTTATAGTAAATTAAGGGACTAAAGTGATGTTTTCCAATACCGAGTGTGAAGTTTGTTGCCAGAGGGCCTGTAAAATGGTCGGTAACGTTATTTTACTCCTTAAAAAGTTAAATGGTAGTATAACGTTTCATAAAATTAAATTTTAGATCAACTTTGGCCACCTTTGCTTAAGTATGTTATATGATAACACGTTATATTTAAAATGTTACTATTTTACCAAAAATTATGTTAAGATAGTGGTCTGGTAACTCGCTCTGTTTTTCATGCCTATTTTTAGGAGAATTTTTTTTGAGAAAGAACAAATGAAAAGTTTTGAATTTTTAATATGTTTTGATTTACATCTTAAGGTAACAAAACTTTTTTTTTTGGATAAATAAAATTTTGTTTTATTATTATTATTATCGCTTGAAGTTGGCGCCTTAAAAAAGCACGTGGATGGCCCAGGTGATTTTGACTCTTGGGGACATCTGAAATCAGAAATTCTTAATTAGTCTTAATCTATAGATATGTCATTCTGGTCGGAACTACATAGAATTATGAACTTTTATCAAAAAATAACAAAATGACAGACTTCGAAAAAAAATCTTTTTTCTGTCGCACAAAAAGGGTTGTAAAATGAAAAGTTAGGGGTAATGGAGGTATTAGGGGTAATGGAAGCAAAATTAACTCTACTTCCGACGAGAACTACAATTATGTCGAATAATCAGTTTAAGTTTCAGAGCAATCGGTTCGACAGCAAAAAAAGTTATGACCAGGGCCGACCGTAAAAACGCTGTTGTGAGAAACTCTTACTTACATTAATCGTCGATGCCCAACCGCTTGCAGCTGCCGGCCGACCTTCGGCGCGCACTTATGAGGCGCTCTCGAAAATTCGTTGTAACTCAGTTCCTATTTCGAATTTTGGTCTAAAATTTTCACAGTATATTCTCAATATATTGTACTTTCGAATTAAGCAAATCCAAATTACCAGACTACTACCTTAATTTGTTCTTATCTCTCACTAAATTACAATTTTGTTATAATACAATTATATAAACAGTATTAATATTTATAATAAATATACAAGTTCATAAAAAAATTTCAAGAGAATTATAATCAAATATTAAACGGTACTTCAATTCGAAACTGTCATATGCAGAATATTCTATGTATGCTCTTAGAATTTTTAATTATTTCATAAAATAAACATGTTTAATTGTCAGTTTCGTTTCTACAATGGGTACTCAATTAATAATAATCAAGTTATTAATTGAAAACAGTCTTCACAAGTTAAATAACGGACAAAGCGTTTTATCTTCGATGATTTTTGAAGCTCCAGTAAATGAAGGTATTGGAATTATATATACTTACTATTTAGATCTATAGAAATCTGGGTCAATACGAGAACTGAAACGGCAATATAATAAAAAAAAAACAACTTATGTCTGTCTATCCTTGAAAAAACAAATACACACTATAGCTTAGCTTGACAGTCAAAAAATATTTCACCTCGCCAAGCTACCATTTAAGCCCTAAGCGTATGTTTAAAAAACTGTGGATAGCAGTGTGTCTGAGTGTGGCAGATACCGCTTAAGTGTGTTAGTTGCACAGCAACTGCAGCGGTGGGAAGATCGATTGTTTTTTGTCATTATATCAACCACTGCAATAATAAGCGAATACATATATAGTAATATGCAGGTACCGAAACACTGGCATACACATACAGTGCAGTCCCCCTTTCCACAGACAGAGTGTGACGTTGACACACACACAAGCGTACATCATATATACATAGAGACGAGATTTATGTAGTAACATGTTGTGCGTTTGGAGTGGGAGAGAAATTTAGGTAATCTGTGACGTTAGTTTTTGTCCACATTGAGAAAGCTAGTACAGATATACGAAGTTTGTTTCTGAATATTCTGTAGTACCATTAAAGGACACAAGAATTTGGTTCCGCGGTCAAAATAAAAAATACAAACTCAAGAAGTGGTCCACAACCAGCTATTATTGTCTTATAATATGTATTTACTTATATGTATTTATTTATTTATATGTATATGTATTAATTTATATGTATTTATATGCAATTTTATATTAAATTAAAGAAAAAAAAGAAGTGGATCCAAAAACGTATTCGATATTATTTTCCTTTTCACATAAATTCTCATTCAATTTTTACGTAATGTTGACACGACAACTTTAATGTTATGTATTACTGGGTTTAGATGTGTACGTACACATATGCAATATCGTACAGAACTACGTGTACTGAAGCAAAAATGTATCAAATCACCTTTTGGCAAATTACAAAATAGACTACAAGCAATATGATATAAATACTACGAAACTGTTGTAAAATAGACTATACTACATGACATAAATACTATAATTAAATTTAATATTGGTATTTGTAAAGGGAATCTGATATAAATATATCTGATTACAATACAATTTCCCGTAACTTTAGCTAAATTTTATCTTACATTTCATTGCAAGTTTAAGTGTCGGTCTGTTTAGACCGACTTTCCGTATCGGTGCTTGCGCTGATTATAAAATAATAAAGTAATTATAATTAACTATTATACACGCAGGGAAGTTAGGTGAGAGTTGCTTTAACGGAACCGAATCAGTCCGCCGAACGAACTTCTTCGATTTGGAAATTTATTCGTATCCAAAAACTTTTCTTGTCACAAGTACTGATACAGTGTTCTTTCTCCTTGTATTTCTTAAATTTAGAAAAAAAAATTGTAATTACGTAATGAGAGTCGAAATGAAGATTGCTAGAATAAGTTTTGTGCATAACCAAGGATATGATATACATTCAGAGGCGTAGCGAGCATAACTGGCGTCCGGTACGTGAAACTTTTTTGCGGCCCTCTTAACTCCTAAAATTTAGTAGGTAAGAGAACGGTGTCTTCAAAATTTTGGAAAAAATTCTTTCTCGTAAATTTGTACTTTAAATTTTTCCCTAAAAGTTGTCATAACTTGAGGGAAAATTTTTATAAGTAATAACGCCCCTCGCTACGCCATTATATACATTACAGTTGATGTACTAATTTTTTCATTGTATTTTCACAGTTACACCCTCTAGTAACTTCCTGAAGTTAATGAGTCATTCAAACATTAAAAGTTAATTTACTTTAGCGTAAAATATTTCAACGTTTTAAACAATAACAGAACACATATAATCTTTTGTAAATGAGTATAAAAATAACATAACTTCCATAACATTAAATAATGTAGCTAATGTGAGCATCACCAGCAAAAATAATGTATATGCCAACATTTTACTTACAGTAGGTTGTTAGAAATGAACTAACAATCTTTGAGAAACACAGTTTGTTTAAATAAAATTTATTTGTTTATTTTATTTTGAGATATTTTATTATTCACTTTGATGACATGGTATAAATAGATTTTTCTACAGAGTACTTTTCAAGGGAAACTATAGATAAAATCATCATATATATTAAAACTCATTGTCACGTGACCAAAATTGAACGGTAGCCATGTTTGAATTGAAGAGTAGCCATATTTAAAAGAGTGTTTCCATTTAGAAAACACAGACGACAACGCGAATTTTTTTTTTCACAAAAAAAACTTTTTTTTTTTAATTTTATTGCAAAACTACCATTTGAGTTGCTTTTAGAAGCAATTAAAAGGTTAGTTTTATAAAGTTAAAGTTTCATTAGATAAAAATTATGCCTTTAGCAGTATACAATTTTTACTCGGTGGTATTCGTATGTATGTATTGTACATGTACACATTTTAATTTGAAAAATACATAATGGAAAAATATCTAAGACTCATTGTCACGTGACCTAAATTGAAGAGTGGCCATGTTGGAATTGAAAGGTAGCCATTTTTCGTTGGGTCTGTTCCATTTAGAAAACACAGACGACACTGTGTGCATTTTGAATGTTTTTCACAGGAAACCAATTTTTCAAAATTTTATTGCAAAACTAACCTTCCTATTTGCTTTTAGAAGTAATTGAAACATTAGTTTGATCATAGTTTTCTGGAGTTAAATTTTAGTTAAATGAAAATTATGGGTTAAGTAGTATACAATTTGTATTCAATGGTAATGTATTATTTAACTATATTATTACTCTTTATTATCGACTTCTAAAATTTAAAAATATTCTTATAGATGTCGCAGTATATTTTATAATTATAATAGTGCAACCACAGTACAACTTAATTAAGAATTAAGGTAATATACATCTTATTATAATTAATAAACTTATTAAATTAAAAATCTCTTCGATAATTTTTTGGTAAAAAGTACTTATAACAACATTTTGCTTAAAAGTACATATAACAACCTAAAACATTTCTATAATTATTTATAAACATAGGGTTTCGAATTTAATACAATATGTAATCTATTTTATCAACATATTCGTTGGAAGTTTGGTCAATATAATTCCAAACATTCCAATCAATTCAATAATATGATAAATATTTATAGTGTTATGGTTTTCTTTTGTTACAAACAATAAATTGTATATAATCTCAATAAAATCTTTAATTCTGTTTGATACACCTAGGGGAATACCATTGCGTAATGTACAATGCGTAATGTATTACAATGTACAAGGTCGGTACATGGTCGGTACTTAAAACTTCAATATAAAGTGAACGTCGGTAATATCAAATTTAAGCAGTCGGTACAAGCTGAACGTAGTACATGATTCAAATACGTACCGATGTCACTACTGAGAATTTCTGTTGTAGTGCTAAATCCAGTCGTTAGATGACATAAGTATGAACTTAGAATAGAGTCCCTATAATAAATAGAGTCGTGACATGTCATCCATTTTATATCCAAAACAGAGCGGGAAGCTTTAAAATTAATTATCACATGTTTGAGTAAATATTTTTGAGTACATAATAATTGTTCATAAGTTATGAATTAATATGAATTAATGAACAATTAAAAATTTTTAATTTAATTATTCTTTCTAAGTTAAACTGAATGGTTTTTGTTAAGATTTTATTTATTTCCAATGTATTTTACGAAAACTTTGGATACAAAATGCCGGAACCAATCAGCATTCAGCACACATGTCACGACTCTATTTATTATAGGGACTCTACTTAAGAATAGAATCTCAAAATAAATAGAGTCGTGACATGTCATCCATTTTCTGTCCCAAACAGAAAGGGAAGCTTCAAAATTAATTATCACATGATTGAGTAAATATTTTTGAGTACTTAATTATTGTTAATAAGTTATGAATTAATGAACAATTAAAAAATTTTAACTATTCTTTCTAGATTAAACTAAATGATTTTTGTTAATATTTAATTTATTTCCAATATATTTTACGCAAACTTTGGACAGAAAATGCCGGAACCAACCAGCGTTCAGCACACATGTCACGACTTTATTTATTATAGGGACACTACAGAAATAGGATAAGTTTACTTATCAAAGTAATGCCGGCGTTCACCAGAAAATCTTGTTACCTAACATTACGTATCGGTGCTTGCACTGTTACAAACCTGAGGGCACTGATTGAGAAAACTATATCAAACTAGAGAATTCTGTCTGATTCAAACAAATTAACGCGCGTTAATATCCTTTCATTTGTTTTTTATGGTATAAATTTTTAACTTTTAAAGTACTCTTGCATTTAAAAATTATGAAATAAATAAAAAACGAGGAGTCGATGAGTTAGAAACCATAATTTTAATAATTAATGCGTTTAATTTCTTTTAACTAGACCTCTCTGATTTGTAACGATGCAAGTTTCGTTACGTTACATTTTTTTTTGGCAAGCTATCCACGGATTTGAGATGACGATTTTCGACAGCAATATCGAAAACTGGAACAATTATTGTTCCAATCCAAAAAAATGAATCAGTTAATTTATAAATTAAATTTATCGTATTTAAAAAAAAATGCACTGATACAAAATATACCTGTCTTACCAAACGAACCCGATATTATTTTTTTTCAAGATCATAATTCACTGATATTTTAATTTTTATTGTTAAAAGTAAATTTACTTGGCAAAAGCTTTGAGCTAAATGATATTTAAAACACGCGAGAGACGCACGTCATCTACATTTTTTTACTATTTTATATTTAAAAGTAAATTTATTTAATAATAGTTTTGATTCAAATAGCATAGGAAAACGCGCGCGCAGCGCGCGTCGCTTAGTTTCTAGTATCTTTTAAAATAAATTTGATAAAGTTTTAATTTATAGTTAATGGTAACTGTTTTATTTTCAACCAAATTTTTTTAATTATTGTAGAGTATAAAATAGGTGATACAAAATATAACCTATTTTACAATTTTTCAATTTTTGCAACCTCTTGATTCGAAATTTGACGTTTACATACCAAATAACTTATCGCGTAAGCAACACTTACCTTCCTAGAAACGTAAGTAATTGCTTACTGCCAATGGTAAATAGATTTTCTATGGAAATATTCTTTTTTGCACGATCGTGTATTTTCATGCATTTACCAATACTGTAGACAATGCTGGTAAGTTTCATTTCCCGAACGTTTGTTTATATCCATGGAAACCAAAAAATAGCAGTGCAGTAAGTGAAATAGATGCATGGTAAGTGAATAGGAGTGTAGTAAGTGAAATTAGCTCAAAAATGATTGTAATTATTTATTTATATTGAAATTAAAAGTATAATTTGAACAATTAGGAAAATAAATCGATTGATATGAAAACTTTCACTAGTTTGCACATTATTATTATTATTATTATTA
This sequence comes from Brachynemurus nebulosus, assembly GCA_035578155.1. Taxonomy (NCBI): domain Eukaryota; kingdom Metazoa; phylum Arthropoda; class Insecta; order Neuroptera; family Myrmeleontidae; genus Brachynemurus; species Brachynemurus nebulosus. The sequence continues at coordinate 21,604,967 of JAPWDM010000002.1, forward strand.
TTATTGTTGGCATTAATCTTCTTATTTTATTGACATTTCAAAAGGTCGTTCAATCATTAAAGTTTTCTGTCGTTTTCGTAATCTTCTCTTCATTTTACAAGAATAAATTTGCAGCCAAAAATAAAATGCTTCATCAATTTCATTATTCTCACTAACATTAGAGTTTAACCAACTATTTTCCTCAATTTTTTTAATAGAAAATTCAAAAAAAGATATTCACGCCAGTGAAATATTGACACTTAATTTTTTATTTACAAATATAGTTGTCAATTGTCACTACAAAGATTCGTATTAGTTGTTATGAATATTTATAATATTTATTCATGGCATTCTATGTCGTAGCATAGAAATATAAATTTCACCTATATTATCCGAATTTTATTAGTCGAATTTTCTCCGAAAAATTAGACTTATACAGTCTATACGATAAGAGCTGCGAGAGGCGAGACCAGGGGCGCTATCCGCTTTCGGACCCGTAGAACACGATTATGTAAAAAAAAAGATGTCTGATATATATATATATATATATATATATATATATATATATATATATATATATATATATATATATATATATATATATATATATATATATATATATATTTTCCCGCAACCTTTTAATATGTGTAGGGCCCCCCTATGGAAGTTAAGAGATGAAATTTGGTAAGTGGGGCTTATTCCGATGCACAACAATACTATCAAAGTGGGGTCAAATTTTGGGCAAATTTTTTTTCGGACCCGACCTTTAAGGGGGTCGTGGGGGGCTGAAAAGCAATAAAACTTTTTCAAACCGGTTTTAAATAATGTTTCGGTCAATTATCTACAACATATCCAAAATTCAGCTTCCTAGGATGATATGGTGGGAGTAGAGGGGGGAAAACGATTTTCGCTGGATCTAACAGGCCCCCAGCCCCCCAGAATTAACGTAGAGGGTTGAAATTTGGTGTGTTGATAAAGTTCGTACCTAGGTTGTGCTTTTTGGAGGTTTTAATATTTTACCCCCACCCCCCTCATTTTTAAGCTACAATTTCATGCATTTTCGACGTTTTCGAAGTTTGTACCACTCGCACAGGTCACCCGAATAAACCTAGAGGGCTGAAATTTTGTATTCGGATTGAGTTAGTATCAAGGGGGTGCCTTTTGGGGGTCTCGACTTTTAACCCCTACCCCCACCATTTTTATACCCAAAAGAACATGATTTTTCTTGTTTTTTAACAGTTTCGTTCGGGTCAAAATCTCCCCAAATAAACCTAGAGGGCTGAAATTTGGTGTACAGGTTAAGCTAATAGCCAGACACTGTTTTTTGGAGGTTTCAACTTTTAACCCTTACCCCCACGATTTTGACGCCAATATTTCCTTAATTTTTTTGCTTGTTTTCTAACACGTCTAGAGACTCCATAAGGAAACCTAGAGGGCTGAAATTTTGGACGTGTATTCAGTTAGTATCCAGCTAGTACCTTGTAGGGAGTCCGCATCACATTTCCCCCCACTTCTCCCATTTTTACATCGGAATTGAATGCTATTGTTAAATGTGTTTTAAAAGCATTATGTTTATTCTAAATACAAGTAGGCGAATAGTAATTTTAAAAAATTTAAAAAATAGTGAATACAATTTTTTAACAAATGAAATACATACATATTAAGTAATTTGCAAATGTTATTAAAGTCACTGTTTATTTATTTATTTAATTATTATTTAGGAATTTTGGATTTTTATTATTTATAAAATAGAAATTTTGGATTTTTTTGGAAAGAAAAAATATCTTCATAAAAGCCTTCCAGTTTACTATTTAAGTTCCTTTTTTAATATTTAAAAGTAAAACACAAAGGCAATTGGCGGATAAGCATGGATAGAAATGCCCTCGTACGAATTGTGTTGCCTTTTTCCCTGTTAACTTCTATCGGCACAAAATTGAAATTTACTGAGATTCAGCCCTTAAAAACTTAAAATCTTTTTATAAAGCCCCGATCAACCGGACACTCATTATCAGTTTTGAAACCACCAAAATTACAAATCGCTTGTGGACTTTCAATTATATTTCGCTTGTAGACACTCAATACCGAAGAAATAATTTTTTATTTTTTATTTTTTTTATTTTTTATTTTTTTTTTTTTTTTTTTTTTGAAAGAAAAAATATCTTTATAAAGGCCTTCCAGTTTACTATTTAAGGTCCTTTTTTAATATTTAAAACTAAAACATAAAGGCAATTAGCGGATAAACATGGGCAGGAATGCCCTCGTACGAATTGTGTTGGTTTTTGTTCTGCTACCTGTTTTCGGCACAAAATTGAAATTTACTGAGATACAGCCCTTAAATACTTAAAACCTTTTTTTAAAGCCTCGATCAGCCGAACACTCATGACCAGTTTTGAAACCAACAAAATGACAATTCGGTTGTAGACTTTCAATCACATTTCGCTTGTAAACATTCAATACCGAAGATGAAGGGGAAAATTCGACTACCGTGATGGGGCCCCGCTGCTCACGGCGTTTTTTTTTATTTACCATATTTTTATTCTTTAATTATTTTAAATCGATCGTGCAAAAAATATTATACAATAAACGATGCGTTAAGTGCATTTACTAATCTCGAAAATTGCAAAAACTCAACCCCTCGGGTCTCGTTTTCGCACCATTTTTTCGATCAGTAAAAGCAACTTACCGAAGTTATATTGTAAAATACTATTATAGACGCCTATACTATTCATTTTTATCAAAATTGCATTTTCGATGTATTTTAATGTTTTTTATTCATTTTTTCAATTTATTCATCATTTATTTCGGTTGAGAAAATAACTTATTCTCGACCCGTTAAGCTTATTTTTGTGGCTATGGATATGGCTAAGAACCCTCGGCATTCAGTCTCAGATTCTTAAACTGTATCCGAGGTCATAAAATTAACACCTACGAACCTCGCTAAGTAATATACTATTTATGAATTTTTTTCACCGTAAATGCGAATAACTGGCAGGTCGAAGTAATCTTGAGGAGTTGAGAAAGTGTTATACACATGAATATATTTAAATTATTTTGTTTGTTCCTATTTTATTTTTATATTCGATCGTTTAGCCACTCTTGGGATTATCCTCTATTAATAGGTACAAACGGAAAGAAGTTGGCGTCGAAACTTAAAAAACCTTTTCGTTCCTTACATGGCTAGACTCCTTCCAAATTGCACTTTTGAAATCAGTAATTGCTACACCATAAACTTAATTATTTAATTAGTTATTTATAAACACAAAAATTTTTTTTTTAAGTAGGTACCTACATTTTATTTGTCAAATAATGATTTTTTATATAATTTCTTTACAGTCTTTTATTTCGGGTATAGATACCTCATCTGTAGAAAACCCTTAAGTGTCTTGAACTGTGCACTGTTCACAAAATTTTTCAGTTCTATCATATACAGTTGCACAATAACTGTAAAAGAACATGTTATCATATATGCGTGTATTCGTTCTTGATGCGTTGTTAGTTGTTACTAATAAAGAGCTACATCAGGGGTGGACAAACTTAATACTCTTATGATAGATATTAATTTTTCTTATTTATGCGCGATCGACTCCAAAAGATGGGTTAAATTAAAAAAAAATAAAGTATCTTTTATGTCAAATGTCCACTAGGGAAATTTAATCCTTGTCGTAATTCCAAATTTTCATTGTACTTATAATTTAATACGGGATGTAATGTGCAATGTTTAATAAATTTCTGAGACAAAATTTTTAAGTCTTTTTTTTTTTTTTTTTTGTTTTTTTAGTGGTACTTTGTAATTATTAGTCATGTCAAGTGTAGAATAGATACATGTTTAACTTTAAATTCATGTATAATGGGGTATTTGACAGTATCAAAGAAAAACAATAAAAACAATTCTTAATGAAAATTGATAATAAAAGACAGCAATTTATTATGTTAATTCATCCTATTATGTTTTAATTTTAAAAAATATTAATAGATTTCAGCTGTAAATTACGTCAGCAGAAATGGGCTGTGACGTTGCTTTCTCTTATATTTCAACACTGTCGCTACTAGGGTCGCTACGTAAATTCCGGTTAGCAAACAATGCTATGGAAATTAATTCGAATTTAATTAATTTTTTTTAAATAAACTGTTTTTTTCTAGTTATAAGAAAAATAAACAGTTTTTTTTCTTAGTTACATGACACTGGTTGCTATCTAGAGAATGTGACGTAACTGAAGCTAATGAACATTTTCGCGCAAATTTTGAGAACAAATATTAAATTAATTTTTTTTAACGATTTTCGGCATTATTTTTAAAAATTAAAATTATATACATTCATCATACATAAATATGCGTATTTTAAAACAGTAAGGTCAAAATGAAATGTAAAAGTAGCGACTCCACATGTTTCGATTATTTAAATAATCATTTTAAAGGGCGAAAAATACAAGCAAAAAATCAAAATGGACGAAAACTAAAAAATATAAGTGTCGATGACACCATAACATGGCCTAAAAAATGAATAAAAATCAGTAAAAAAGTGAAATAAACTAAAGAAAGAAGAAAAACCAGTTTAAAAGTTTGGAAACTTCTGTTTTTCTATTCCTTCTAGTTTCCATCTTTTTAAATCCTTTATTCCACAGTCAAGCTTTCCATTTTTTTTTAATTTACCTTTCGTTTTCTCGGGAAGTTTGGAAAACGGGAACAGTCGAAAAATAAAAATATAAAAAGTCAAAAAAGAAGAAAAAGAAGAAAAACTTTTTTTACCTTCCTTTTTGATTTTTTATATGCTTTTAGGTATATTTTTTGGCTGTTCCCGTTATCAAAACCGGTTCTACTTTCTTTTGTTTATTTCACTTTTTTGCTGATTTTTATTCATTTTTGGGCCATGCTATGGTGTCATCGAAACTTATATTTAGTTTTTGTCCATTTTGATTTTTTGCTAGTCTTTTTCGCTCTTGAAAATGATTATTTAAATAATCGAAACATGTCGAGCCGCTGCTTCTAAATTCGATTTTGATCTTACCCACAGTTTTGCAGGTTGTCGTTCCCTCGTTTAAGATTTTGAATTAAATTAATGTTTCATCGTCTGCTAAATTTTAAGTAAACGGTTTAAATTAAAAGATTTTAAATTAATCTAGTAAATTAATTAAAATGTCTGCGATCGACCATCGAACTGTTCGCGATCGACCGTTTGCCCACCGCTGCGCTACATCAATGGAATAATTAATTTTATTTATTTGTAATATTCGCGCCAAAAGAAAGAAAGAAAAATAACTAAAATGTAAAAGATAAGTAAAATTTTAAAACTTTTTTAAACTCTCCCGTATCAAGATTTTATTATTAAACTAATGGAAGACAAAACAGAGAAATTGTTTCACTGGATTTTATTTCACTGAATAGAAAGGTAAAAGAATGCTTTAATTTAATTGAAATAAAAATAGTTTGTTCCTCAATGACATCGCTGTTAAGACTTCAATACAATTTTGTGTCATCTCATTTAAGATGATATTAGAGAAGTTCGTTTTATTACATTAACCTCCAGTTTCCTCCAGTAAAAGTAAATTATTCAGATATACATTCAAAAAAAGCTTTAAAAATGTAAGTATCTATAATAAAAACAAATTGAATTTAACAAAAAAAAGAAAATAATAAAATAGGCAACTCCAAAAAATTTTATGTATAGGTACTATAATAGAAAATGTCGAAAAATTATATATATATATATATATATATATATATATATATATATATATATATATATATATATATATATATATATATATATACACATTAATCTTGTATCAAAAAATTATGAAAGTTTTTAGATTTTGCGGTAACGATTTACCGGCTGTGTCGCAATCACTGGTTTATGTCATTGCGATGTAATAACGTACGGCCAGTCGAAAAATTCGACGAAGTTTCAACTGCAATCACCAAAAAAACGATAAACCGTGGTTTCAAGTGTCCAAAGGGTGTTGGCTGGATAAATTCTCCTCAAGAAAACAGACTGAAATTGATTAATAATTTTTTATCATTGTAAAATTAATTGTACTCAAATTGGGAAAAAAGGGTAAAAAATAAAATATATTAAAATTTTGTTTACGAATTTCAAGTCTGCTTAAAAAAATCAAACCGATCTGTTTTTGCTTAATTTTCTAATACATATAAAATCTAAGGGTAGTTAATAGGGTACTTAGCTGCAATTGAGAAATGATTCTAAATGCTCTGTTCTTACGTATAAATTAGTTAATTTTTGTTAAATTTTTAAAAATATTAAAAAAAAAACATTGTTCAATTTTAAATGAACAAATTGGCGGGAAAAACAATACAAAAATATACCACTCAATATACCACATATATATACACACATATATATATATATATATATATATATATATATATATATATATATATATATATATATATATATATAGGTTGTAAAATAAATAAGTCTCGTATGCAATGACGTCACGATTTAACTCAAACAGATGTCGCTTTCATTCATTTCAACACTTGTCAACATGGTTTCAAATTTGTACACAATATTCAGCAGTCATCATGCTCAGTTTTAGTGGTATTTACAACTTTCCACTTTGTTATCTTCTTCATTTATCATCATCGTAAGATTTTCATGAAACCCTACAAGTATTAAATGCACTTTAAGAAAACGTAACTTTAAAATTATAGCAAAAAATAAAAGCATTTTTAACATAATATTTAAAACAAGTTGATAAGGATATTTTACGTATTAAGTGACGATGTATTCCTTCCACCAATCTTTTTTGAGTGCAAAATTAATTGCAAACCAAAAAGTTCAAAATAAATTACAAAGAAAAACAACTTGTCTTGGTCAATTAGAATTGTAAAAATGTCACAATGAAAATGCAATTTGTCATAGACAAACCGTAACTAGAGTAATAAGATCTGCTATTAAAAAATGACGTCATTTTCAAATATCACTGCGTTTTTAACCATTTAAATGAAGGCTAAAAATTTATAATTTTCGTAATCGAATTTTTAAGTAACTAAAGAATATTTTTATTTGTCACTACTAAAATTGAATATATTTAAGGACAATACATAAAATTATTCAACATTTAAAACAATTTTTGAATACAGTCAAGTACCGTATTAGGGGGTGACTCTGTCGACATAATCGTACTGTTTGAGTAATTCGAGAATTTCTTCGTGGAAAATAGTTTGACACAATTAGAATAACGTTGGAATGAAACTGTCGAATACAAAATTCAGCTTGAGCAACACACACCGTATTTAAACATACACCAATATTCATATGTTCACTCCATGTCCAGCTTTGGCTGGTACTTGAACACTCGATGTACTTTGGCAGATGGCCAATTCATTATGTTAATTAAAATTGACATAGTGTTTGAAAAATTACCAAACTGTGAACATATGAATATTGGTGTATGTTTAAATACGGATAAAAATCCGCCATACACTAATAATGTTTCACAGGCACTCGATAACATTTGAAATTAAAAAGTATAAAACTGCGTCTCGCATTAAAGAGAGGTTGTGTTTGATTGATTACTGAATTGGAGTGGCACTCGAACAAGTGATCGGTGGCCTAGTTGGTAAGGCGCTTGGCTGGTAACCAAGAGATCCGGGTTCGAGTCCCAGCCGATCCAGTTTGGTAATTTTTCAAACACTATGTCAATTTTAATTAACAATGAAATATTAAACAACTTTTTAAATTATTTCCTAGTATGAATTTAGGTAGTTGTCAAATAAACAGTCTTTTAAAACTTACAAATTTATGAAAAATTGCCAAGTGGATGTTAAATTTTAATTACTTACCTTTTGACTAAACTCTTAACAGTTAGGTACATCTTTTTCTTTTTATATTTATGTTTCGTCTATGACATATGTAATTTATTATAACGACATAATGTTAAAAATATATACATGAGTTAGACACAAAAACGGTCATTGTAAAAAAAAAAAAAAAAAAAAAAAAAAAAAACACTTAGCCTAAATTGGACCTATCGTAAGTTCCTATAATGGACCGGTTCAATTTAAGAACCATTTCACATTAACAATTTTTATTATCCCAAAAATGAGAGAGATATGGCCAATAGAAACAAGAACAATTAGAAGTACATCACTAAATATTCCAATACAAAAAATTTTTCCATTAATCGCAATAAGACAAGGAATTGAAGCTAAAAATAACCGTAAGGACCAATACGCAACAGAATTAACTAGTTCTCCTTACAAAAGCAGTTTAAAGGTAACCAAAGCCGAATCATCAAAAGTAAAATGACTGAAAGAAAATTAGAATTAGGAGAAATGGTTTTTGGAATGATAGCTAATAGTCGGTGTAATAAAGAAGCTGAAAGTTGACATTGTGGAATTTGCGAAGAAGACAGAATTTAGTCAATGATTCAGTGGATGATGTGTAGAGAATGGAATCATGTAAAGTGTGCAAATTCTTCGAAAAGAGTAAAAAAGTACTTTTGTATTAACGGAAAGAACTGATTCCTGAGTTTTTTAATTTAGAACTGATATGTACTTTTTGTTTCCGCTATATTTTTTTTTACTATGTAATACTGATTTTCGTTATAATACAGTATAATAAAAGTATAATAAAATCATAGTTTTTGAACATTTTTTTCAACTTTCGTTTGATTATGCTATTATTAACGGTGGTCCAATTTGAGATCCAATCGGTCCAAATTAGCATACTAGTTTCTTAAATTGGACCAAATGATACTATCTTTTTTACCCCCGGGAAAATCTTTTTAAAATTCAACTAGAGTCGATTAATATTTTTGTTTTATAAGATTGATTAATCACACAATCAAAAATGATGGTTGTATCTCGATTGGTTTTCTTGTAAACAAAAATGTCAAAAGTGGTCCAATATAGGAGACTCTCCCCTATATGCAAGCCATACAAACTTCTAAAGAAATGTTTGTTTATTTATAAAAAAAAAAAATTTTGGCAAAACTGTGACGATGAGATGTCTATGTATGTACATATTTAGTTTTTATAGATAGTGAAAGAAGTTTTGTACCAATGTAAGTCACTAGGAATTTCAATATACCAATAATTAAAAATTCATGTATTATGATAGTTAAAAGAAAATGTTTTTAATTTTTGAAAAATTACAATTTATGGAAATTTCTTTTATGTGTTTTTTTCATTGTTCTGTTCTGTTTTTTTTTTTTGATTTGTTTGGTAATTCATAAGTGTAATTTGTTACTAAATTAATAATGTGTAATACAAATACTAATATCAGAGTTATGGTTTTTGCAGTATTCATAATGTACTGTGATATAAAAAACTACAAAATTTTAAAAACTAAAACAAATATTTCATAAATTTATTTTAATCAAAATTTATGAAAAACTGTTCTCTTTTCTTTGTACAATATAGTACATATAAGTTCGACAATCAACACAATATGTTTACATATTATGGTAAAATAAAAAAAAATTTTTTTTATTTTTAAAAAAATTTTTATTACACAGGGTGCGAATAATTTTAGTTTGGTCAGAGGCGTATTCAGAGAAATTTATATTAAACTATAAGCTGGCTGGGATGCGATTTTTTCAGATAGCGAATTCCGAAAAAATTTTTGTCTTCGGCAATTTTATACCGAGATAAACCATCTCTCAAAAGGATGAGACTTATTTATTTTACAACCTATATATATATATATATATATATATATATATATATATATATATATATATATATATATATATATATATATATATATATGTGTATATATATGTGGTATATTGAGTGGTATATTTTTGTATTGTTAAACAGTGGTCATTATATGCAAACATAGCGACTTTTGATGTCAATGTTTTAATAGCTGGGTTAAATAAGCTTAAAAAATGATTTAATTGATATTATAATATTATTAATAAAACTTACCCAAAGATATTAACAACACTATTTTGGTAGAATCATCAAATTTTTTTCAAATGTAACTGTAGTGACAGTGACATTTTCCACGATTCAAAAGAACAAGAACACGGTGCAGCAAAAGGTGATAATTTGGAAAATGAAATTTCACTTTATAGAGAACTTGTACATGAACTCAAAGAAAAAAAATACTGTTCTTTATGAAAACATTTCTCTACTGAAAGAAAAAATAAATTATATTCAAAATACAAAAATTATACCAACAAATGACAGTGCTAAAGTTGATTTAAAAGTTCCTATACAACTAAATACAAATGGTAGGAAATTAAACAGCAAAAATCAAAATAAAGAGCAAATACCTCAAGAAGCTTCAACCAGTGCCTCCGTTACTATTAGTTGTGAAGGCTTAAGTAATTAAGTTTTACCTGAATCAAGAAATGATGAAAAAAAAATATGAGCAACAGCAAACAATCAAAGAAAAATTTTATTCTTGGTAAATCTGAAGAACCATCAACCCTCCAAGCATCCAAGCATAAGCTTTGGTTGTATATTAGTAAAATAGTTCACGGGACACCACCAGAAGCTATTGTTTCCCATTTAAAAAAGAAATTTCCTTCAGAGGACTTTGAATGCGAACTATTATCAAACAAAGGACAAAACGCCAGTTATCGGCTTGAAGCACCGTTATCTCTGAAAGATCAACTATATGATTATAACACTTGGCCAGAGTATGCTGTAGTCAAGCGCTTTATTTTTCGAAAACAAGCAGCAGTCTTTAAATAAAACAATTAAGCTGATTAACTGTAATATTCATTACATTAAATAATTGGAAATAATCATAAACGACGAAGAACCTAATTTTTTGTGAATATCAGAACACTGGTTAGGTATCGTCTGAAGAAGCTAATAATTTTGCGTGCATTGGAAACCTTAAGTTAGCTACTTGTTACTCAAGGAAAAATTACATACATGGAGGTACAGCTATTTATGTTAAAAATAATATTAAATGTGAGAAGGAAATAATCTGTGATAGTTTAGTGGTAGAAAAAACTTTTGGGTGTTGGGCTGTGATACTGGAAAATGTGCACATTATAATAGCATGTATATATCGTTTACCTGATGGTGACTATAATATTTTTATGTCACAATTTGAAGAGTTTTTAAATTTACTAATGCGGTTTAAATGTAGAATTTTTATTGCGGGTGATTTTAATATAGATATGGGAAACTTGTATGATCATAAAACAAAAGATTTTAATAATCTGCCTATATCATATAATTTAAAATGTACTACATATTACACAACCAACTAGAGTCACAAACAAAACACAAATAACCATAGACAATATTATAACAAATATTGATAAAAATGACATTTTCTATTCGTACAATATTGTTTGTGATTTATCGGATCATTATCCAAATGTTGTAGGTTTTAAAGTTGACGATATTAACTATGTTAAATATTTTAGATATATAAGGACTTTTACGGAAGCCGAACACGACATTTTCAATTATATGATGAACAATAAAAATTGGGATAATGTTTTAAATGCAATGACGTAAATGAAAGTTTTCATAACTTTCAAGAAACTTTTAATTACTATTTTGACGTAGCTTTTCCAACAAAAAAAGTAAATATTAATATCAATAATATTAATCAATAATAGTAAACATTGGACTAATGATGAAATTAAAAATTTATCAAAACAAAAACGTAATTTGTTTGTACAAATTAAACAATTATCAAATTTAAATTGTGACATAAGTGATTTAAAAACAGTATGATACTTTAAATAAAAATTTAAAGAAAATGGTTATTAATCTAAAGAAAAATTACGTCAGTAGTCTAATTTTAAACAATGAAAATAAAACTCAGTTTATCTGGGAAGTAATCAAAAGTAAACAAAATTTGGAAATACAGATAAAGCTAATAAAAATGTAATTGAAGTAATACGTAACAATGAGGGTCAAAATCTAACTAATATAATCAAATTACAAATTACTTAAATAATTATTTTGTTAATGTGGCAGAAACTCTAAATTTAACCATGCCAGACACCAATACTTTAAAACAAAACCAAGCCGTGAATGTAGGGAGTCTGTACTTATATCCATGTACAGAAAATGAAATATATACTATTATAGCTTCACTAAAAAATAAAAAATCATCTGGCTGGGATGGAATTCCATCTCATATAATTAAAAAATATGCCGAATACATAATAAAACCGCTGGTTTACTTAATCAATTTATCCTTTGAAAAGGACATCTTTACAGCTAATCTTAAAAAATCAATAGTGAAGCCAGTATTTAAAAAAGGAGATAAAGAGGAGGCTAATAATTACAGACCTATTTCATTACTGACTACTTTCTTTAAAATTTTTGAAAGAGCTATTTATAGCAGATTAATGAAAGTTTTAGAACAAAACCGAGTAATTACAGAAAGTCAACATGGTTTCGTACCAGGTGGTTCCATAAATAAAGCCATTTAGCAAGTCTTAACTTCAGTTTTGGACAACTGGAATAAAAAGAACCTATGTGTCTTAACATTACTTAACCTATCTAAGGCTTTTGATTGTGTTCAACATGACATATTGCTAGAAAAACTCTGTAGGTTGGGCATTCGGGGTATCCCATTAAAACTTTTAAAATCTTACGTGACTGATCGTTCACAAATAGTGCAACTTGACAAAATCTTCAATAATTATGTGATCAGTTGTAAGTCCGATAATATGTTAATAAAACGTGGTGTACCACAAGGATCCATTCTCAGACTTTTACTTTTCATATTATACAATAATGATTTATAGTGAATATTAAGGAAGATAAACAGGTTGTACTGATTGCTGACGATGCAGCCATAATGGTAGAAGGTAAAGATGTGGCTTCCTTGAAAAACAATATTGAATCAGTAATTTCTAATGTTTCTACGTTGGTTTTTAGAAAATAGTCTTAAATTAAATATTGATAAAACGCAGTTGTGAAATTTGGGAACTATGGAGACCTATCGGACCATTTACAGATATCAGATATTGAAAAAGTATCTTTTCAGAACACAGCAAAATTTTTAGGTTTGTGGATAGACAAGGAACTTACCTGGCGAGCCCATGTTGACAGTATTATAACAAAAATTAATAAATATCTGTTTTTAATTCGTTCGATGCGAAATATAGTGAATACTAACGTTTTATTGTGTATCTATCATGCATATATTGAATCTATACTTCGTTACGGAATCATATTTTGGGGTTCCTCAGCTACATTATCAAAAGTATTTTATTCTCAAAAAAATGCGTTAGAGCTATTGAAGATGTTTCTAGCAGAACCTCATGTAAAGAAATATTTAGAAAATTAAAAATACTGACTATATTTGATTTATGTATTCTAGAGTGCTTGACGTTTATAAAAAAACATCATGAACTATTTGAAGAGAATTTAAACAATCACTGTTATAATACTAGAAAAAAACATCATTATGCTATAAAATCCGGTAATTTAGAAAAAACCTTAAATAGCCCTAAAAATTCAATTATTAAAATTTTTAATAAGCTTCCCGATAATTGGAAAACACTACATTTGACAAAGTTCAAAAGGACTGTAAAAGGCGAGCTATTAGAGCACGCTTTCTATAGTCGCCTTGAATTTTAGCGAATTTCCAAAACTGGAAATTCAGCTTTTACAGCAGGTGTCATGATGCGACCTAAGCCCGGGACCATAACAGAAATATGTTTTGAGGTCCCTCGAATACGAAAATGATATTCACTAAAATTTATATATATATATATATATATATATATATATATATATATATATATATATATATATATATATATATATATATATCCGCGCGATAACTCTTGAACGAAACGTTTAATGCTTATGAAATTTTGTGTGCAAATTCGATTTTCCAAATCGTTAGATGAGTTCGTTAGCCAGACACGTCGGATGCCCAGAAGTAGGTTTTCCGGGCATTTTTTGTCAACAAAATGAGTTTTTTGCCAGAATTAAGCAATTATTCAAAATTTCTTTTACACCAATCGGAAGAAAAAGCCAAATTACGTAAAAAATGTTTTTAAACCGTTGTAAAAAATGTTTTTAAACCGTTGCTCTAAATTACTTACTTTTCGAGAAAAACTAGGAAATATGTCGTTCTTCATTTCACTCGCACTCGCATACTTTTTTTTTCTGTCTTATTTTTTGCGAACTAAATTCGAAAAAAACCGTTTTATAAGTAGCGTGTCATGATTTTTTTAATTCAATTTAACGATTCGGCTATATTCTATTTCTCTGCCAGTTAAATATTTTTATAATGTATCTCTGTTCCATTTTTTTTTTTTTTTTTTTTTTTTTTTGAGAAAAAAATTCACGACGAGTTCTGTTACGTGATATGATCAGAATTTAGATTATGTTTACACCTTCCTAAAATTAATAAGAGTTTGCTTCAATCGCATAAAGATTACGTTAAATCATATTCAAACAATAATATTTTTTAGTAATTTTCTATCCTGTCGACAATACAGTTATGATTAGAATTGTATAAACAGAGTGTTCTAGTATTAAATAATTTTGCACATTCAATTTAAAAAAAAAAAAAAAATTTAAATTTTGACATTCTTTTATGAAATTTCGATTAAGAAATATTAAAAAATTTTAAGGTGAATCATTTAAAAAAAGTTACAAATAAATTAAAAGGAAACATTCATCTATTCTAACATATTTGTAAAGAAAATTTTACAGTTTACTTACAGTTTTTTGAAAAAATGTAATAACATTTTTACATACAACAAAGATTATATTTGAAAGGTAGGAAATCCACAATTTTTTTTTTTATTTCTTTAATTAATTAATAAATTTGGTTTTAGAAGAAAATCTTCGTCTAATTCGCTCCAAGCCGAAAGTATAGCCACTAATAAGGACATTCCACTATTAAAATGAATGGGAAATATATTGAAATTTATTTAATGAAAGCCATTCATACACATTTTTAAAATATCCTTTTGAATTATATAACAAATAAAATCTATGTAAAAAAATCTAATTGACGTGTTTTTCTCAATTTTTTAAACCTGCCAAGTTGGACACCTCTGTATACTGGACACCTGCTCAAGTTGGACACTTTTCAATTGGCCTGGCGAAATTACATTGTTTTAAATGCATATTAATACTTATAAGTTGGACACCTCTATATGTTGGAAACCTGTCTAATTTGGACAGTTTTTTAAAATGATTTTTGATATTTTGACCTGTTTACGTTGGACATTCAACAATGAAAGCTTATTACCGCAAAAGTTTGCTTATGTGTTTAGTTGCTAAATCTGAAATTTCTAACAACCACAAGGAATTTATCAACTCAGTCACGGTTTTGGATGCAATTCGATGGATCAGCGAAGCATGGCAAGCTGTATCTACGGAAACAATTGTTAAGTGTTTTAGACGAGCTGGTTTTAGTATTCCAAAAGCAAATGAAGGGGATCATAATGAAGACCCTGATTCAGAACTTCGCGATGCAGTTAAATTATTACCTCCAGAGTTTCAAAATCAGTTACAGACTGCTGAAGAAATGATCACCGTCGATGCCTACTTGGAGGTACACGATCATGTCTTCAATACACATCAAGACGTTCTTCAACATGTTTTACAACTAGACGAGGAACAAGAAATCGAAGAATCTAGTGACGAGTGCGAGAAAGTAGCGGAGAAACCAACAACCCCTGAAGAAGCTTTGAACGGTATAAATACCGCCATTAAGTATTTAACTGAAAACCCATGCGAACTGTTAGAAGATTTATTCAAAATTCAAAGCAAATTAGAAAGCAAAATTTTCCTAAAAATTGTATCCAAACAAACTAAGATAAGTGATTTTTTTACGAAAGATAATGTTTAAATATCTATAATATGTATGTATTACGATTGTTATTCGATAGTTTATTTCAATAAATATTGATACGTAGGTGTGTGTATATGTATTACTTTAAAAATAATTAATTTTGCATTATATTCTAAATTAGTGTTAACCTTAAAATTACTAAGCGTAGATGATTTTGGTATTTTGCATATGTTGGACACCTGTTTATGCTGGACAGTTTTTGACTGCACCGCGGGTGTCCAACTTAAACAGGTTCTACCGTATTAAATCCAAGGCTAGTTAGCTAGGGAGTGATTGTGTCAACATTTTAATGTAAAATATGGTAATTTTAACCCTCTTTAAAAGAACATTTCGATTTTAATAATAAAAAAAATTTAAAAAGTGTTTTCGTTTTTCCCGGATTACAAAAAACTTTTCATAGGTATATCTGTGACTAAAGTTGCCTCCCTTTCTTAAGAAAATAAAGTATTTTTAAAAATTTGTGCAAAAAAATAAAATACAATTAACGAAAAAAAGTAGGCGTTCCCATATTTTTAAGATTTTATAGTACAAGAAAATCCTTATAAATTCATCATATCTGTTATTGCATTTACTACCTTACTCCCACTTGACCACTTTTAAATAGTCGGTGTCAGATCTTACGCAATTTAATAAACAGTATCGTTTTGATTTTTTAAACTCATTTAAGACATTTATTGTTAGTGGTAAATATTTGAATTATTTTCTTAACTAATAAATTGAATTCTGTAGACTGATGTTTTTGTAGATAAAAACATTCTAGGTGGCGTCTGTATTAGACAAAAGTCTGAAAAACGGACGTAGAATCTCACTGTTATTAATTATCATTTCTTGTAGTCTTTCGAAAAATTATTTTTTGAACTAAAATAAGAATAGGAGGAAATTCGCTATGTTATGCAGATGCTGCGATAGGGGTATTATAATACAGTTTTAAGCTAATATACCTACTGTAAATTATATTTGACGCATTCAACACTGTACCTCAGTTAATTTGAATAAAATTTATTATTATTATATATATATATATATATATATATATATATATATATATATATATATATATATATATATATATATATATATACAAGGTAAGAGCACCAGTAGCCGTCATTGACCCAATAGTCGGCACGTTTCAGTAAAATGATCAATATTAAGATATTACGCAAGCATATATTTTTTGTGTTTCCTGCTACATATTCTGGGAAATATTCCCAACTATTATTCCATTTATAATAGCAATCAGTTAGCACTAGATATAATAACTGCTCATCTGAAAGTTAGTGTTTGTAAAATTTGCATATAATCACTAAAACTAGTTTTAGCTAAGGAAAGCACTAATTTAATTTTATTGTAATTTTGGTTTAACGAGTAATAAGTTATATTTTTTATTTTTTTAGGTTTATTATGAATTAAATTTTGTTAAAAAATAGTTAGACCAGAAAACTTAACAAAAATTTATTACTTTCGACGGGGGCTACTGGTACATAAAATTCAGGCATTTTCCAGTAACCGTCATAGTGACGGTTATTGGGGTAACAAATTGTATTTTAAAAAAGGATATATATTTTCCTATGTTTTTTACACTAAAATTTTAAAATCTGGATTACATTCACAACAATACGATAGAGCTAATGACCAGTATCTGTCATTATTTTCTGTAACAATTAAACTTTGGTACCGTCTTTTTTGTAGGTAAATTTCAATATAAAATACAGTAATAAATATTCAATAAATGCTCTTGGTATGCTATTGGTTAAAAAAATGCCGACTTCCATCGTAGTCAAACAATTTCGTATATCACAGGTAACTGTCAGACCATATTGTCAGATAAATTAAAAGGAAAGTAACTCATATTATGCAAAAAGTGCCGCCACAATTATTTTAACCAACAAAGAAGATGAGAACATATAGTTAATGATAAGTTTGAATGAAACTGTAATCTTTAACTGCTAGACAGTAGCCAACTACTAATCCAAAACTTGAGAAAATCAATTTCCTCATGGTCGACTTGGACGAAGATGGTTCTTGTCTTTTTGCAATAGACATCCGGAGTTATCTAAGTGATTATCTCAAAATTTAAGAAAATCAAGGGCTTCTGTAGTATAAAATATCAAAAACTGGCTTAAGGAAATTGAAAAATATTTTAAAAAAGAAGGATTTATATAAATTTTGAAAGATGTAGAGCGTCTGATGGAATTATGATGGATCAGTATCTTTTTGAGCCCGACTAATAACCATGTAATTGTATAAAAAGGACAAAAATCAGTACATAATGTTATTAATTCCAATGAAAAGGAATGTTCAAAAACAGCATTTACGGATATTATGGATAATGTTTCAGAAGAATTAGCATTACGAATGGTTATACTAAAGTTAAAGAGAATTCTAAAAGAATCAGTTCAGTGGCAATCTAAGCAAGATATCTACAGGAATTGTATAAATAAAATAACAGAACAAAAATATTTTTTTTAATAAAGCTTTATCTTTAAGTATTTTAAATATATAGCTCAGTTGTTTAAGATTAATCATATTTTAAAAAAATGACGCATACTGGGTCGCTCCTCTGACGGATACTGGAACATCGTTAATTTTTTATTGACGGGTACTGGTACATCACACTTTTTTCTTTATTTTTTTTAATATATTTATTATAAAAATATTCAAATAAATTAGAATATTCCTGAAAGATCATAAAATTATCTTTCGTTTTAGCTTTACTCTTGGTTACTTCGTATAATTATGAACGAAAAAATTTAACGTAAAGTCCTGCTCATGTCTTAACATGACGGCTACTGGTGCTCTCTTACCTTTATATATATATAGGCAAGTAGTGTGGGTATTCCAAACATATTGCGACTGTTAAAACCTACTTCTCCTTATCGAAAATTATCGATAACGAACTACTTATCATAAATTGGTTATAATTTTATTGTTTAATTGAAGCTCTATTAGTCCCTCTGATTTGGTCACCAGTAGAATATTTTTGAAAAAATTAGCTTTCGATAATTTTCGTAAACGTAAACTTTTGATTGTAAATATATCGTAAACGGTGTGTCGTAGCGAAAAAACTTTTTTTTTGAAGGCTTAAACGAAGCAAGTTGTGGGTATTCCGCACATATGGGGGCTGTCGAAACCTACTTTTCGTTATCGAAAATTACCGATCTCGAAAATAACGACATTTTTAAAATTTAAATATGTAAATTTCTACAGATTCGTTATCATTTCTATTATAAAATTCTCAAAAATTTTAGGAGTTTTTATTTCCAGCATTTTTTTTTTATACTGACTGATTCAGTTTACACGATTTGTGTTCGTGTAAATCAAATCCACATAGAACTGATACATTCGCGTACATTGAGGACCGATGTAACTTCATATCAAATACAGTAGAGCTTCAGTAAAGTTAACATCAGTAAAGTTAAGTGACGTCACTTTTTTCCCTCTAAAGTTAAGAGGATTTTATAGAAATAAAAAGAAACAATATTATTACATTATACATTTTTAAGACAAAGATATTATAAATTCTATAAAAGCTATATGTGTAGTAAAAAAACAATTACATACAGTATGATTTAAAGAAACTGGTTCGGATGTCATAAGAGTATTCAAATTTAAACTTTTTTCTGTTGAATTTTAGAACCTCGTTTGTAGCTTAAACTTCATAAATAATAATATTATGCGAAAATAATATTATCAAAGCGAAATAATATTAGTTAGATATTTTTCATGACATAACTAAGATTGGTTATGAGCTAAACTATAAATACATAAATTATAAAATCTTAAAACATAAAAACGTAAACAAGTCAGTGGTGTTTTTTAATAAAAATATTTCTCTATGCAAAGAGAATTCGAGAATGTTGAATTCTAGAATTTTTAAATTTTTTTTTAGATATTAACAGAGTAATCTGATTGAAAGCTACTTACTCAATTCAGTTATTCACTTAATATAATAAATAAATAATCATAATAAATACCAAGATACTTGAATATCAAGTACTTAATAACCAATTCGGAGAAATTTGTGAATCCAAATCAAATCGTAGCTGTTTATATAGATTGAATACGGTACTTGTCAATTGTCTGTTTAAGGGACAAAAAAAACAAAACAATTTCTATAGCAGCTATATCTATAAGGAAGAACTTTCTAACAGTAATATTTTTAATAAAATTTATACATTAGTATAAAATCCAATTAATCCACTGGAATCCAAATTGTTAAATAGTTTGCTCTTGTACATCACCTATGGACTTAAATTACCATTTAGTCCCGACCATGAATTAAATGACCGCCACTGACCTCAATCTGCTTCACTAAAGTTAAGTTTCACTAAAGTTTACCAAATTTTTCTTAACTTTAGTGAAGCTCCACTGTATATAATATATGTATTTTATTCTTTTTCAGAAGAATTACTTAAAAATCGTGTTGTTCGAAACTGTGTAATTCGGAGGAAGTGTACCCGTGTTCTTCGGGGATTACCTATATTATCAATGAGCTTATTGTTGGTAAAATTAAATGAGATATTTATTTGTATCTTTTACAACTAATAATTTTGATGAAAATATAAAAAATTTTCCTACAAAACTTTATTAATTAAAAAAAGATACAGGTTTGTATTATTCTGAAAAAAAATAAATAAATAAATAAATAAATAAAAATTCACACAAGAACATAAAACTTTTTAATTATATTACCTGCATGTTGGGGGAGAATGTATACTTTATTATACTTTTTATTATAAATTCATTAAAATAACACCACCTTCATAAATATGCTAATTGTGAAATAAAATAATCTGAATGTTTGTCTAAATTAAATCTATGTATATTGAAATATAAATCTACTTTTTGTTTGCATAATGTATACCTACCTATTTTCATTTAGTTTATGAATATTTTAACAGTAGTACATTTAGAAAAAGCAGCTAATACTTGAACCGTTCAAAGACAAACTCTTGTTTATATTTCACAGTATTGTCAACCAATCGCAAACAGGCGAATGTTATTCATTTTCCATTAATTTGTCCGTTTCTTGTACCCAGTTCTACTAATACATACATACTTAGGTATATGTATTCGTTTGTTCCATGTGTTCCATCTTATGTACTTTTTAGGGTTCCTTACCTTAAAAGGAAAAACTCTTATAAGATCACTCCCATACCTGTCTCTTTGCCTATCACAGAGCCTTTTTGAAAAATGTGTAACACAGAAATTTGAATATTTGACATAACATTAGGAGTCCTGATGTCCCGCACATTATTTCCTGTCCAAAAAAGCTAATTAACATATCGTATGAAAGACCTGCCTCTAAGGACTCAAAAAATATTCTATTGCAATTTTGGACAATGAGATAGCTGTTGGAAAAAGAAATATTAAATAACTAGTAGACCCGGCAGACGTTGTTTTGCCCTTTTTGACAGGTGGCGTCATTAGTTTTATTTGATTAAAGTCCCTGTATTTGTAATTTTAAGTCCCTGTATTTGTAAAATTTGGATAAAATTTAAATAAATATATATATATATATATATATATATATATATATATATATATATATATATATATATATATATAAATTAACAAAAAGTCTAATTTGACTGCTCACTATACGGAGCTTTGATTATGAGACTCACTCTTGGTTGATTTTTTTCTTTTTATTTCATGTTTGTTATTTTTTTACCTTTTTTTTTGTTCTGCCTAGTTCCAACTTGTTATAAATAATCCGCTTAAATGAATACTAAAAATAAAAATATATTTAGCAACGCTGATTGAAAAGCAACAAATAATTAGTTTTTAACGAAGGAAAATTTAGTTATTACAGCAGTTGTCACGATTAAACTTGAGCCTGAAATTGTGATATGCACACTCATATATATATATATATATATATATATATATATATATATATATATATATATATATATATATATATATATATATATATCCTTATTAAATTTTGAATCGATTAAAAGAAAAATCAGCCACTAGAACGCTCGTGATCGCTTTTTTTAAAATTAGGGTTAAGTTCCTACTCTATTAGTATACCTACTACACACACCGGCAGAATTAGCAGAACATACAAAATATCTGTAAAAATCAAACAAACCATTTAGTTTCAAGAAAATATTAATCTTATTTAATTATTCACTTAAAATTAGGTGTTCACAAGTCGATATACCTCTATTTTCGGTGGCAAAACAAGTAACCATATAAAATGGCAAATTTTTGGAATCTTATGTCGTCTTAGAATAATTTAAATTAAAGATTAGTTAACAAATAGAAAATGAAACACAGCGTTTTAATCCCGCCTGGTTCCTCCCGTGCTCTTATCAAAGCTTCCATTCGTTTTTCTATACTCAACATGATGCTATCTATAGTTTGCTGGGACAGTCTTTGCCATTCTTCAATTACGGCAGTTTGAAGCTCGACCACATTGAGAAGAAACGGCATTTGAATTCGAAAGTGACAGACCTTTTAAAAAGAAATGCATCAATAGTAAATAAAAACAATTCTATGGAAAGTCAATTGATTCGTTACTTCAATATTATTTTAAGTAAAAATGAAAAAAAACCGCCAACTTTGTTTAATAAATAGGTTTTTATATTTTTTTATGTTCTGCTAATTATACCGGTGTGTGTGTATGTGAATCGATTTTGAGTACTCCAAATTTATTGATGATTGATGCTTCATCTTAGGCCTCATTCGCACGAGCGCTTTATCAACGTCCATTAAAAAAGCGTTGAAATGAAACAGACGGATATTCAAGTATTTGTTCATACGGCAGCGCTTTTAAAATGCGTCGTCTTTTTATCGAGCTGTGTTCTATTCAGTGATATACATGGATGGCCAACTATGTACCTATTTTTGAAGCAAGTATGTTTTAGACAACTGTGATCTATGACAACAGAAACCCCAATATAAACAACTGATAAGAGTGTCACAACAACACATTTAAGGTGATGCTATCTTTGTTTATTCCTGACTCAAAATTAGCATTTCTTTAACAAATGTATTTTGTCATTCATTAGATAAAGACAAAATATAGTTTAGAAAAACAAATGACTGCTGTCATCTTTTTCTTTAATGACTATTTAACTTTTTAAACGATTTTTTAAGTTGCCTCTCTATGTATCTCTATGGTTCTATTTTAAGCGCTGGGCGTTGAACGTTATGTCGAATGTATCTTACGGCTGTTCAGACGGGAGCTAAAAAAGCGCCAACGCTGCGTTCAGTGTGACTTGTGCTTGCATAGCGTTCGGTTGTGTCGTGTTGTCAGCTCGTGTATATTTGTTTATTGTTTGCATTGCTAGCTTGATAAGGACGCGATGTCAACGTCATGGGTTATAGATCCTGAAGAGCTGATTATAGAAGTTGAATCTCGGCCTTTGTTATATGCAAAATCATTGCCAGAGTATGCCAATAAATCTATGAAAAATAATGCCTGGGAGGAAATAACTAAAAAATTGTCAGAGAACTGCGAAATGCTTACTTAGATTACATCGCATGTTAGTATCTTGAAAAGTTATTCGAGGCACCACTATTTCCAACAGTTCGTCGAACGTGCTTATCGACATTCGAAAATAATTAAAAAATTTATCAGGACACACTCTTAAATCTTCATAGAGTGACACAATTTGTCCTCTTAATATCGTTTGTCATTCAGGGGATGCACCTAAGATGCCTTTTGTCTCTTTTTTTGCTTTCTTGCAACACAAATCGCTATTGCAAGTAATTTAGCTGAATTCATTTCACGTCCTACTGCAATGAGAAACGAGATAAAAGTGATTTTAAAGCGTTCGTATGAACAGACATATTAATAACGTTTTAAAAGCGCCAACGTTATGTTTTAACGCCATGTTTTTTAAACTCTCGTGCGAATGAGGCCTTAAAGTATCGTTTGGGCCACCGGTCAATCAGAAATTTGCAAACGCGGTAATAAAACACCTGTCTTTAAGATCACTTGTTAAATATATATATATATATATATATATATATATATATATATATATATATATATATATATATATATATATATATATATATATATATATATATATATATATATATCACAAGTGATCTTAAAAACAGGTGTTTTATTACCGTGTTTGCAAATTTCTGATTGACCGGTGGTCCAAACGATACTTTAAGATGAGGCATCATCAACAAATTTGGAGTACTCAAAATCGATTCACATAGTAGGTATACTAATAGAGTAGGAACTTAACCCCAATTTAAAAAAAAAAGCGATCACGAGCGTCCTAGTGGCTGATTTTTCTTTTAATCGATTCAAAATTTAATAAGGAACAAAAATTTCCAATACTATTTTTTTTTATCAAATGCCAGCGTCACTGTGGAAAGTTGAAAGTAATGAAAATAGTAGGTAAGATACATATATAAATTTTGTATTAGTAGTATTCTGTAAGCATAATTAATATAAAAAAAAAATTATAACATTTTTTAGCGAGAGAAAAAACTATTGACAAATATGACATTTTAGAATGAACACGTAGATTAAAATCAAATTATAAGAATACTTGTCAAATTATTTATTTTTATAAATTTTTAGCATTGAAGCCGTGGTTTAATCCAAAAATAGTATTTGAATTTTATATTTTATTTTAAATTTTGCATTGATTAAAAAAAACCAGCCACTAGAACGCTCGTGATCACTTTTTCAATTTCTAAGCATCTTTTTAAGGGTAAGTTCCTAGCCTATAATTACTACATCGTGTAATCTTGTTTTCATAAGAAAACTGTAATGCAGTACAGCGTTAATTATCCAGATACCAATTATCCGAAACGTCAATTATTCGAACGCGAGTATGACCATGTCAAAATTATAAAAAAAACCCTAGAAACAATTTTTTTAGAAATAAACTTAATGGGAACATGAGTGAATGGATAACATCAAAAATGTAAACATTACACTCTATATAATACATTATTCACGTTACCATAGCTACGACAGCCATCTATACCTATTTTAAATGAATATGGCTGTGGTATTACCATAGATACCTATCACATTATACGCACAACACGCATAAAATGCAAAAATGAACTTTTCATTTTTCGGTGTGATGCGTACTTGGTCTTTCGAAATTTCACATTTGGGGTGCTAAAATGTTTTTAATGACCTTGAAAAAACTTGAAACCTTAGTAAAAATTTTTCTATCACTGATCAATTCATGAAATCAGTTGACCTTTTACGACCATTTTCTTAACCTTTTAAATGATGTAATTGGGTTTTCAAAATTTCACATTTGGAGTGCTAGAATTTTTTGGATCACCTTGAAAAGTTTTAAACCTTCGTAAAAATTTTTCTATCGCTAACCAACTAACCAAACCAGTTGATCTTTTTTGACCATTTTCTGACTTTATAAATGACGTAATTGATGTTTCAAAATTTCATATTAGGGGTGCTAAAATTTTTTGCATGAACTTAAAAAAACTTTAAACCTTAGTAAAAATTTTCTATCGCTGACCAATTAATCAACCCAGTCGACCTTTTACAACCATTTTCTGACCTTTTAAATCATGTAACTGATCAAACGAAATTTCATATTTGGAGTGTTAAGATCACGGAGCCCCCTTGTAGTCGTTAATACACAACTAGTTTTAAGTTGTATTTTCATTAATGTATGTGAATTTTAAACAAATTCATTCCTAAATATTATTTAATATTGACCTAGAATACAAAATATTGAATTCATTATCGTCTGAATAAAAAACAACGTGTCCTTATTTTTTTTTTTAATACCTAAGTAGACTTTTGAGCAGTGACAAATAACTACAGTCATTGTAATTTCGTATACCGAGTAGAATATTTTAACATAAATATTTTTTAAATAGACCATTCTTACGATAGCAGTGGGATGTTTTTTATAGCTTACCATTTACTATGAAAATGTAGAATCAGGCAAAATAGTTAAAAGTTAAGAGATTATTTTAAAAAACAGAATATATTTAGATTTTATAACAATACTATTGAAATCAGAAAATGTTTTGTATAAAATATGCTTTTTAAAAATGCAAAACTAATATTATTACAAAAAGAAATTTCACAAACTATGTAGTAAATTTTCAACAGCTGTTAAAGTATACCATGTCTTCTTTTTAGTCGAATTTTTCAACTGAAAAAATTAGACTTATACAGCCTATACGATAAGAACGGCGAGAGGCCAGAGTAGGGGCGCTATCCGTTTTAGGACTCGTAGAACACGATTCTGTAGAAAAAAAGGTCATATATATATATATATATATATATATATATATATATATATATATATATATATATATATATATATATATATATGTATATATATATACATATATATATATATATATATATATATATATATATATATATATATATATATATATATATATATATATATATATATATATATATATATATATATATATATATATATATATATATATATATATATGGGCTTTTTCATTTAAAAGCAGCCAACATGGAAAAGTCAAGGTTTCAGATTTATTTCATATTCACGTTATTTTATCTATCAAGAACCCTGAGTCAGAATATGACACCAGTTGTCCCAAATTAACATTCGCTCCCGAGATATTTAGGTCACAAAATTGAAGCAAATAGCATAGTTTTTTGTAACTTTTTTGAAAAAATTGTTATAACTTGAAAACGGCTAGCACAAATTTGATGAAAATTGGTACGCAAAATGGAGAAATGTCGTAGTATAGGCTGAAACCAAAAAAAGTTTTTTTTATTGTATAGTTTCACCCTACCACCCCCTCAAAATGGTCCAACTTTGGACAGCCCTGGACCAAAAGTGCCTTAACGTATTTAAGTGATTTTGGTCTCATTTTATGCAAAAACCTATGCTCTTTCCATACATGAAAAGAAACGAGTGGTTTTTTGTTGGAATCATTGTGAAAATCAAGAAAAACTGACAGTCTGTGTCAACAGAGTACTGTATCATATAATAAATAATACGTCTACTAGAGAAATATAACAAAAAAAAAACTGATTTAGTTTCATTAATGTTTGGATATATTGATCTTGGTGACAACTTAAATAACAGTTACTGTTTTTATTTGTCGGGAAATTGTTCAAAAAGTTTTAATCACCCCTTAAAAAATTAAAATAATAATAAAAATTCTCAAATTTCCTTTTAAATTAGAAAAAAATTTATATTGGTTCTATGTTAATTTTAGGAAATTATCAATCTCGGTATTACGTCAATAGTGGTAGCAGGAGGTTAAATTTTAAAAGTTAAAATAGAGTGAATCCAAAAAGAATCACCCAGCTATATTATTCAACATTTTTGATTTTCCTAATTTTTTTACTAGTTATTC
Organism: Brachynemurus nebulosus; assembly: GCA_035578155.1. NCBI lineage: Eukaryota > Metazoa > Arthropoda > Insecta > Neuroptera > Myrmeleontidae > Brachynemurus > Brachynemurus nebulosus. Next base: position 21,632,052 of record JAPWDM010000002.1, read on the forward strand.
ACCAATAAAATAGGTAAGTGTAAAACGAACATTAAAAATTTTTTAGACTTACACTTCCTTTTAGTTTCCATTTTGAGTTTGATTTGAGAGTATACTTGCTTGCTGACTGAAAACAAGTATTGCGTAGGTGTATAGGTACCTATACAACATTGGTAATTTTACAGATATCAAGACAAATTAAAACCGAAATTATCTGAATGGTATGCTCTAGACTTTTTAATTTTATACATATATGTAAGTAATGGTGAAAGTGGTGAAAAAAAATTCAGAACTATGAGATGAAAATTAACTTAAAACGGAATTTTTAGATGTACAAAATTATTAAAAGGAAGAAAGACTTATTTTCAATTTTTTCCTTATATAGATTTGATACAGGACTACAACTTGTAGAAGAAAATGGCCAAAACCGTATTTTGGTAATATTTAAAGTCGAATATCTCAAAATGAATTGATTAAAAAAAAATTGAAATTAATACAGGTTACATATCTTTATAACATAAACATATGATACAAACATTTAAAATTTTGTGTTTCGACTCAAACTTCACACTTTTTTTTAAAACAATCTTTCTTAAGACAGTTCACTCAAATGCACTTGAACAGTGTTTATAAGTTTGAATATGACTTCTTTCTTTTAATTTTGACGCCATAAAAGAAAATTTTATATTTTTTTTTTTTTTTTTTTTTTGTGTATATTACATACACACACACTATGAGAATTCATACTCTCAACAGACACAATTTAATGGCTGTAGAGAACAAAATTTTGTAAAACCTATTTTTAAATCCAGATTTTCGTTTATAAAGATCAAATATAATTCTTTTAAACTAACCAGTAACGGTCACTTTTGTACAACACCTCAGTATTTTTACTGTCAGTATTTACTATTTTGTAGTCTTTTAAACGGGGCATTGCGCGAGAAGCTTCAAAAACAATTGTTGGCATAAGAAATTCACATTTTTTTAAACCCACTTTACATACGGGATTAGTTGTGTCACAGTACTCTGCGTCATTATCATTTAAGAACGTTAAATTACAGTAACATAATGGTATGTATGTATATATAATTTTATATAATAATTATTGTTATTGAATTACAGTAATAATTCGCAGAAAATTTGTTTATGCCTGTTATAATTTTTACCCTTACAATTTAACCCTTTGCTACCACTGTTGATGCAATACCAAAACTCATAATTTTCTAAAATTAACTGTAGAGCAAATGTAAATTTTAGTACTACCGTAAAAGCCCCCATTATGGAACGGTATCTGACACTGGAACAGTTTTGACATTTACATACTAATGAAGTTATTTCTGAAAGAAACGTCTGATAACAAAAATTATTATTAATAAAATGATTGTTTCTCAATTTAAATTCACCTCGCATTTTCATTTCACCTCGCGTTTCCTTACTTAATTAAAGAAATTAATATGTAAATGTCAAAACTGTTCCAGTATTAGATACCGTTCCATAATGGGGGCTTTTACGTTAATTTTAAAAAGAAATTTGAACAATTTTGTTATTACTTTAATCTTTTAGGTGATTAAACACCTCTGAACAATTTTCAAACAAATAAAAATAGATATACACCTACGCAATACTTGTTTTCAGTCAGAAATGCTCCCAAATTAAATTCTATATGGCAACTAATAGGAAATTTAAGTCTAAAATAAAGAAAAGAAGGAAAATAAAAAATGTTGAATAATATAGCTGGGTAATTCCTTTTGGATTGACCCTGTTTTAACTTTTAAAATTTAACCTCTTGCTGCCACTGTTGACGCAATACCAAGATTGACAATTTTCTAAAATTAACATAGAACCAATGTAAATTCTTTTCTAATCTAAAAGCAAATCTGAGAAATTTTATTATTACTTTAATTTTTTAAGAAACCCTTTTGAACAATTTCCCGACAAATAAAAACAGTAACTGTTATTTAAGCTGTCACCAAGATTAATATATCCAAACATTAATGAAACTAAATCAGTTTTTTTTGTTATATTTCTCTAGTAGACGTATTTTATTATATGATACAGTACTCTGTTGACACAGACTGTCAGTTTTTCTTGATTTTCACAATGATTCCATCAAAAAACCACTCGTTTCTTTTCATATATGGAAAGAGCATAGATTTTTGCATAAAATGAGACCCAAATCACTTAAATACGTTAAGGCACTTTTAGTCCAGGGCTGTCCAAATTTGGACTATTTTGAGGAGGTGGGAGGGTGAAACTATACAATAAAAAAACTTTTTTTGATTTCAACCTATACTACGACATTTCTCCATTTTGGGTACCAATTTTCATCAAATTTGAGCTAGCCGTTTTCAAGTTATAACAATTTTTTCAAAAAAGTTACAAAAAACTATGCTATTTGCTTGAATTTTGTGACCTAAATATCTCGGGAGCGAATGTTAATTTGGGACAACTGGTGTCATATTCTGACTAAGGGTTCTTGAGAGATAAAATAACGTGAATATGAAACAAATCTGAAATCTTGACTTTTCCATGTTGGCTGCTTTTAAATGAAAAAGCCCATATATTTTCCCGCCACCTTTTAATATGTGTAGGGCCCCCCTATGGAAGTTAAGAGTAAAATTTGGTAAGTGGGACTCATTTTCAAGGCACCTCGCACTATCAAAGTGGGGTCAAATTTGCAGCAAATTTTGGATCCGACATAACCTTTAGGGGACTGGTGAGGGCAACAAAACAATAAAACTTTTCCAAGCCGGTTGGAAATAATGTTTCGGTCAATTACCTACAACATATCGGTCAATTACCCACATACAAATTCAGGTTCCTAGGATGATTTGGAGGGAGTAGAGGGGGAAAAATGATTTTTGCTGGATCTATCGCGCCCACAGACCCCCAGAATTAACGCAGAGGGTTGAAATTTGGTGTGCCGATAAAGATCGTACCTAGGATGTGCTTTTTGGAAGTTTTACCCCCACCTGCCCTCATCTTTAAGCTACAATTTCATGCTTTTTTGACATTTTCGAAGTTTGTACCACTCGCACAGGTCACCCAAATAAACCTCGAGGGCTGAAATTTTGTATTCGGATTGAGTTAGTATCAATTCGGTGCCTTTTGGGGTCTCAGCTTTTAACTCTTATCCCCACCATTTTTATACAAAAAAGAACATGATTTTTTCTTGTTTTTTAACAGTTTCGTTCGGGTCAAAATCTCCCCAAATAAACCTAGAGGGCTGAAATTTTGTGTACAGGTTAAGCTAATAACCAGCCACTGCTTTTTGGAGGTTTCAACTTTTAACCCTTACCCCCACGATTTTTACGCCAATATTTCCTTAATTTTTTTGCTTGTTTTCTAACACGTCTAGAGATTCTCTAAGGAAACCTGGAGGGCTGAAATTTTGTACGTGTATTGAGTTAGTATCCAGCTAGTGCCTTTTAGGGATTCTGCGTTACTTTTTCCCCACTTCTCCCATTTTTACATGGGAATTCAACGGTATTGTTAAATGTGTTTTAAATGCATTATTTTTATTCTAAATACAAGTAGGCGGATAGTAATTTTAAAAAAATTAAAAAAAAATGAACTTACTTTTATAACAAATGAAATACAGCCATATTAATTAATTTAAAAATTTATTAAAGTCACTGTATATTTATGAATTAGGAATTTTGGATTTTCATTATTTATAAAACAGAAATTTTGAATTTTTTTGGAAAGAAAAAGTATCCTCATAAAGGCCTTCCAGTTTACTATTTAAGTTCCTTTTTTAATATTTAAAAATAAAACACAAAGGCAATTGGTGGATAAGCACGAGTAGGAATGCCCTCGTACGAAGTGTGTTGGCCTTTTTCTTGCTAACTGCTTTCGGCACAAAACTGAAATTTACTGAGATTCAGCCCTTAAAAACTTAAAACCTTTTTCTAAAGCCTCGATCGACCGGATACTCATCATCATTTTTGAAACCACCAAAATGACAAATCGCTTGTGGACTTTCAATTACATTTCGCTTGTAGACATTCAATACCGAAGATGAAAGGAAAAATTCGACTTCCATGATGGGGCCCCGCTGCTCACGGCATTTTTTTGTATTTGAAAACAATTTTTGCATAATGATATTACGAATGTAGTTTATTGAAAGATATCATATTCATCTTTATTGCAAAAGTAATTTATCTTCTTAATTTAACAAAATATCTCTTACTAAAGGTATATCTTTCCTTTTTGTTGGACTTTCATACCTCAAGAATTCTGCGTTTAGTTATATATACATAATACCCCTGTCGCAGCATCCTGCATAACACAGCGAATTCCCGTTTATAAAAAATTATTTTTTCTTGTAATCAGTTTATATAGAATAATCGTCAAAAAATCTCTTTTATGTGATTTTTTCTCCTCTTTTTAATGGTGTAAAAAAAATGTTGCAGAAATTTTTGAATTTGGGAAAATTTTGGCAAAAAACTAATTTTTTCAAGAAAAATGCCCGAAAAACCATGTTTCCGGCATCGGACGTGTCTGGCTAACGAACTCTGCCAACGGTTTGGGACTATAAATTTTAGTGAATATTATTTTCGGTTTCTAGGGACCTTAAAACAAATTTCTGTCATAGTCCCGGGCTCAAGTCGCATCATGACAGTGGCTGTAATAACTGAATTCCATTATGAAAATTCGCTAAAAACTGGCAGAAACTATATCTATTATTAACTAGACTGACTATGAACATTGGTGATGGTAATAATACTCAAGTTTTAATCGACAATTATTATTTATGTGATATTCATTCAATATACATATATACCTACCTACCTTATATTATACCCTTTATGTATACAAACATACTTTTATGTACAGAGTGTACCACTTTCCACGGTTTTGTAGGTAAAGTAAACAAAGGAGTGAAATCAGCAAGTTAATGCCTGCTAATGTCTGTATGTCATTTCAAATTTTTTGTTTTTCCCAATTTTCTAAAAATGAGAAAATTTTTTGCTTTCTCCCTTCAGTTCCAATGAAAATAAAAAAGGATGAACCAGCAAATATAGCTGTTAGAAACAACTTTGCCATATACTACATTATGTTAAAAACTGAAATTTCCTGGGTCATAATGTCTATACTATAGACATTATGCTATAGACTCTATAGCTATAGACTCTATAGCATTGTTTTTAGTTAGGTTTACATTGTTTAGGAATTTCTAACAACCTACTAATGTTATATAAATTTTTCTGACACTGTTTTCAGGAAGTATCCAAACTTTAGTTTGTATTTTAGAACGTATATAACTGGGGTAGGTAACATTTGCAACATGAACAATCACAAAATATTATAAGAGTCCAAAAAGTCCAGAAGTAATTTTTGCATTTATTTATTGGCGCGTTATCGCATATTTCATTTAAATAATGTTACTATATAGTAAGTCAAGTTATAAATCTTTTAACAAATAAAATAGGACTGATCAAAAATCAAAGATTGCTGACTAAAAAGAATTTTCTCAATTTTCTGGAAATCCTCAATTTTTTGGGTCCCAGACTAAATAAATACAAGCACCAAGGATTTAATCGACATTAATATAAAAATTTAAACAGTCTTAAAACGTGTTTTACTCTAAACTACGGTTTCAGAACCGGAGTATAGGCTGCCGCTTGAAACTTTTTATTAATTATAAAGTATGTCGTCGTACTGGAAGTGTTTTTCTGTGTCATTAAAAAAAAAAAGTTAGCCCTTTTAAAATTCAATCAATTGTTACAAACAAAAAAGGCAAAAGATGGTGATTTTTCGATTTTTTTTTGCAAAAGATTGCAGTTAAACATATGTAATTTTAGGTTTAGTGACCCAGAAAACTTGTTTTCTTCGAGGCTCTATTTGATTTTCTAATTTCTGGCCACTCGTTGCATAGTATTAACCATTATTCAATGGGTTTCCGATTGTTTTGTGACTAATACGTGTATCAAGTTTTAATTTAATAATTTAATATATGTTGCGCAGTAACGTGCAAGTAAACAAAGTAGTATATGGGTAGTTCTTCAAACTAGGGAATTTTGGACGGCCCAACGCATTTTGTATATTAACATTTTGAAACATACATTTTTTTTATGGAAACTGTAAATCATTACTGCATCTAACTGGTCACTCAAAATAACCCGGTTTCAAAATATATTTTTTATAAAAAATGACACTTAAAATGTAAAATTCTCAGTCTCCTGGTATGTCTCCTCTCCCAAGTAAAACATAGCAGACTAAATAATTATTATTTCTGAATGCATAAAAAAATTTACATTGCAGTAGTAATCTATAATATTGGTACTTTTTCATTGTATAAATAATTTTTGAATTTTTTTATATTTTCCTTAAGAAATATTCTATTGAATTTTGTCCCCCGAACTTTACATCATTCTCCTATCAAACCAACACACTTAAAAAATATAAAAAAATTATATTCCGATTAAACCATCGTTTGTCATAGTAATTAACTCAAATATAATAAATAAAAAAATTGGGGGACAGGTCTACCCACACTGTCAACTTCCCATTGGGTGTCCTTAAAGACTACAGCCCCCGATAGAGGCTTTGCCCCTTGCACCATACCGGGGGCTTCGCTAAGGGTGGGGGCTCACCCTTATCAAACAAATGATAACATCATTTGTTCTCAAGATATGCGAGTCAAAATATATTTTGGCAAAAAACTAATTTTTTCAAGTTTCATTTTTTCAATATCAAGGAAGGTTTTAGGCCATTATATCATAATGTTATGGTAAAAAGCCCATATAATTGATGTTATCTTAAAAAAGTTAATTCCGTTTTTTACCGCAAAAAACAAACCGCTAATCCAAATTTGCTGAAACCTTTATCCGGTCTTCATTTATTGATTATTAGGCATCTAATGAAATTAGTCCGGAGTTGATATCATCATTTGTTCTCGAGATATGCGAGACGAAAAAAAATTCACGAACGAACGAACTAACGAACGCACACACAGACATCACGCTAAAACGATGGATTCGGTTTTCTAGTGACCTTGAAACGTAGAGATATATCAAAATTAGCGATTCGTAAAATCGGACCCATTACAATAACTTCCTATAGGAAGTTAATAAAGTACATGTTTTACTTAATTTGGGGTTGTATCAATTAATTTAGTTAACATTGTAAGTGAGATCGTAGTCGGTCCAGTCAATTTCTTTTCTCAAAAGTTTTTCAATGTATGAGTCGTAAATATGCTGTATTGGAATAGCGGACTTGTTTTATTTTTTTATTTATATCTTTTTTTTTATAAAACGTTATTTAGCGGATTTTCAAAGAATATTGAAGAATTCTCAGTCTCCTGGCAGCTCCGAAAAGGGGAATTTAACTTAAATAATGTAAATAAATTAGGTAAATGTCATTAGAATACTGTAATAAATATTCGTATATTTTTTAATAAAAAATAAATTCCCATTTTTTTTTTTGTATAATACCTATATACTATATAATTAATACAACTACTGATACATATTATATACTACTAATATAACAGTTTAATATGTATTAAAGTGTAGTAAATGACTTCGAATATTTTTTAATAAATAATAAATTCGCAATTTTTTTTTATTTATTTAATTATTTTTTTAAATTTTTTTTTAATATTTACATACATATTACATATATACACTATATAACTACTAATATATATACTACTAATATAATATATAATATTTATTAAACAAATAATAAATTGTTTAATAATTAAAAATTTAATAATGAAAATAATAAAAATTGTTTACTAATAAAAATAAATAAATTGTTTAATAGTTTAATAAATTGTGTTTAATAATAAAAATGAATATAAGGGATTCTCTTTTGTTAATTTTAGTTTTTTACTCATTTTTTCACTTTCCTGGATCTTTTTTATAATGGGCATAAAATTTATAATTTTTAATATTTTCACTGGCCACTTTGAAATAGTGTGAAAAATGTCATCAACTTGGAATAAAACTACTTGCCAAAGCTTACGCATGAAAAAAATATCGGGCCGGAATTAAGT